>OX411549.1:43127944-44379165 GCA_948146395.1 Fragum whitleyi | reverse complement strand
CCTCTCTCTCTCTCTCTCTCTCTCTCTCTCTCTCTTTCTCTCTCTCTCTCTCTCTCTCTCTCTCTCTTTCCTCTCTCCTCTCTCTCTCACTCTCTCTCTCTCTCTCTCTCTCTCTCTCTCTCTCTCTCTCTCTCTCTCTCTCTCTCTCTCTCTCTCTCTCTCTCTCTCTCTCTCTCTCTCTCTCTCTCTCTCTGAGGTTGATTCAAGTTGGAGTCTCAATCGCTCTGATGTGCTAACTTTTGTTTTGCAATCGAGAATAAAATCAATAGTGTAAAGAATATAATGAAGTTGCTATTGCTGTTAATTGTTTGACTACAAATAGACAACTAAACCTGTTACATATATGCTTCTCATGTCAACCTCCATTTCGGACAAACACATTTGTAACACACTTTATCTGTTACGAATGTGATCATGTACGTAACAAATGTGTTACATATATGATTTGTTACAAATATGACCCAACATACGTCTAAGGAAAAGTTTAACTGTTTATGTAGGCTCTAATTTTGTGATGAATAGAACGGAACTCGATAAATGCGTTAAGTTCTATAAGGCAGTGGTTTATCGAGAAATATCTGTAGACTATCGCTTGGTATTCTCGCCACTAAACTAGTGAACTCACCAAAAGAGTATAACCTGCTTTCGCTCATTTTACTCTATTTGACGTTATCAAATCATGTCTTTTTAAACATGTGAGGTCATGACGTAACCAAATAATCACGCGAAAAGTGACGTGGGTAAAGTGAATTTGTCCTAAAACTTCGCATTTAGTCTCATTTTTGCATTAATAAAAGAAATACAATATGTTTTTTTTCGTGTGAGATCAATTTTTCATTTTGTAAACAAAAAAAGCTATATGTTCTCTCGTAGTGAAAATATATATCTTTTGTTGTGAACTCAACGAAAGATAAATCGATCATAAACTTAAACAAACAATTATCCCCTATTAAAGTAATAAACGTGACCCGTCGCGTGAAAGAAACCATCTGGGAATTCTGTCAAATAAATGCTTGAAAATACGTTGGGTGCAGCACAGGCAAACCAAATATATCATTTCAAAAATTCTTTCACAGACAGGTAGATTAATCATTCTAGATACAGAACATGTGTAAATTGCGAAAAGTTCCGACCCTAGTCAGTCTGCGCAATACGCGCAGTCTGACTAGGGTCGACAATTTACGCACTACCCAGATGATCCTTTTTCGCGTGACGGGTAACATATTTAATTCAGTAGAATAGACATTATGCTATAAGACCGATATCAATTACCCTGATTGCTTTTATCATGAAATATTAATGAGGGTGATATTTGTCAAGCTTTGGAACATGATGAATAAATCTAATCGTAAAGAAGCATAAGAAACTAGCCCTATCAGAATGCGTTCCGTTCAGAATTCAAAAATATTTGCGAACGTTTAGAAATTATTCCTGCTTTGCGGTTGGGTATCCGTCCGATGCGGGATAACATTTCTCAGAAACGTCTCGTGAACGTAAAACCTCTCATCTCTGAAATCCGTTGTCAGCTTCTCTTGCTATTTGGGGAAGATCGGTTCTTTTGTCATGGCGTTGTATTCGTTGTCCGACCGCAAAATCATGTCTAGCAATCATGGACATTTTAATAATTGTCATTCATGCCCATGTTCGCTGCCATTTGCTCAAATGTCGCACTTTCCATCGGGGATCTTTCTCGTGAACACTAAAAACGCATTTTCAGAAGGATTGGTGGAATTTGTAAAGTAGTAAACTGCGATGGATCCAAGATTTCTGAAAAGGGGGTTCGATCCTAGTGATACACAATTTTAACGATTATCCTGCTGAACTAAAAGTGTGTTTTATTTCCCTTTTCTCGATATTTTTGATGTATCTACAAGTTTGCAGCGAGGTTTTTTTTCCGTAAAAATCAAGTAGAAGACAGACAGTGTATGCCAAGATCAGACTGTACAAATGTTCAGGCTGATCTAAGCCTACATTGTCTGTCAAAGCATTGTTCTCAACAGGAATATGTCGCAGGAGAAGGGTTAATTAAAATCTGAATAAAAGTGGAATAGATAGGCTTCAGAGGGGGATTCGTTTTAACCCTCAAGTTCCCTCTAGATCCGCCATTGGTGACTCTTAAATTGATGACGGCTCAAGGCAGCCGACGCAAGACGAACATTTGAAACGGAAATAAAGCCCACACGTGAACAATGGCTGGCTATGATGCGCTCATATTACTTGAAAGCATTTATTTTATTATAATAATAACAACAATAATAATGATAATAAAATCTTTATCTAAAGAAGGTAGCTTGTGTTCCACACCCCGTGTTTTTTAAATCTCCCTAAATGAATTTGGAATATCTTGTTTTCCGTTTAATTCTTTCATTAGTTCTTATAGAATTGCATAAAGCATACAATAGTTACAACTTAATCTTTTCTTATAAATGCAAAATCGATAACAGATTATAAAATAAACCTCGACAGAAAAAAGTGACTTTTAGATGACAGTTGTTGCAATTACAATGTTAGTTAAAAGAGCCCATTTTTGACATTTCCAACAATTTTGTCACTTTTGACAGATTGGGCAGCCTAGACAAACACTGCAATTAAGATAATTCACTGACAGTCTGAAAAAGGATAGAGATCTTGACTATCAATGATGCGCATAGTGAAGACTCAGGTCAGATTGTATTGAAACACAGCCTGGCCAGGTGTTTTTCTTTGCGCACATATGAAATTGTTATAAATGGCTTAAAAATTAGACTTACACACCGGTGATCCTGTCTTGGAAAACCGACATTGTGTCGTCGAACTTCAGGTTGTATCAGCAAAAGGGGAAGTTTTATGTTTATTCCCATGTTTTTTTTTTCGGACATTTTACTGGAAACCATTTCGCCGAAGACTTCAATTCGTCGAATAACCAATGCGCATAAAAGTCTTTTCGACGAAAACCATGTCGCCGGAGAAACACTTACGTCGGATTAAAATTTCACCGAATATGGTAGAAAAATCGTCGTAAATTTTTCGACTTTATCCACATAACTCTTACAAATCCTATCCTCGCATTTCCAGTTCGGTAATGTGTCGCACCTCAAATATTTTTCGGCGAATTGTCGCGTCGGCAAAATGGTCGTTCGACGAACGTGTCTTCTACAATAATAAATATTACTCATCACGCAAAAAAGGGACCATCTGGGAACTCTGTAAAATGACTATTTGAAAAAGAGATTAGGTCCAGCATTGGTCAACCAGAGGTCGCATTTAAAAATTTCTTTCACTGGAAGGTAGATTGAACGTTCCAGATTCATAAAATAAGCACATTGCGAAAAGTTTCTACCCTAGTCAGACTGCGCGGTTTGCACGGGTCAACAAGTTACGCACTTCCCAGATGGTTCCTTTTCGTGTTACGGGTCACAAATGGTTTTCAAATAGGTAACAGCTCGGGTTCAAACGCTTACAGGTTGTGAGGTTCAATGTCAGTCAGTGTCATGTTGATGGTCCAATTTATGATGCTCGACAGCAGAACTTTGTCCTAGGACAACCATGTAGTTATCAAAGATTCTTCTCTCTGTATGGCGTATATGTTTAACACATATTCGGCATATTCGGAATCAAGAAATAACTATTATATCTTATCTGAAGAATTGTTTTATTAAAAGGGGGAAGTTAATTTCAATAATACATTCCTACGATTTATCAAGTATTCTCCCCTACAGCGTATATGATGTAAATATTCGAAAGAATTTAAGCCTTATGTCGCGGGTTGAATTCACACACGGTTGTGGGAGGCCACATGTAAGCAGCCCGGTTAAATGCTGCTCAAAGCAGCTTTGAATAACCGAGTTGTGACTGTTGACAGACCTTTGTATGAAAACAACAAATATAAAAAGCTCCATAAATGAACTTGGAATGTCTTATTTTCCGTTTTGAGGTAAAAAAAAAATATGCTCTTCTTACGAAAAACAAGAGGACCAAGATGGTCCTAGATCGCTCACCTGAGTCTCTTTGACCCCTGGGACATCACATTAATTCGATAGGCAGATGTCAAAAAGAAGATAATCGCCAAAAATCAATACCATGGAATGTTTTCAGCGAAGAGCAAGACTTTGCTCTTTGATTCTATGTAAAAAGGGTTGCACCCGGATAGACCCCAAATGTGCCCCCAGGGTCTTGATATGAACAAACCTGGAAGAGGCCCATAAGATGATGCTACATACTACATATGAAAGCTGTCAGCCTTCTTGTTTCAGAGAAGAAGATTTTTGAAGTTTTTCCTTTTTTCACCCATTGTGCTCAGATGAGCTGAATGGGATGCACCCGGGTGGAGAACAAATATGACCAAAGGGTCTTGATATGAACAAACTTGGTAGGGGCCAACTAGATGATGCTACATACCAACAAGAGGGCCGTTGGCCCTGGGTCGCTCACCTGAGAAAAAAGCTTCATTACCTAGGTATGTCCATGCAACCACAGAAAAAAGAGATTTTCACTTATTCAATCAGATAACATTTGAAATAATCCCCCCCCCCCCTGCTCCTCCCCTGGTCATTATTTATTTAAGCTTTTTTCATAGAAGGTCTGTGATCAGCAAATCTATGCCAGATATACAGGCTGAGTCTGAGACTTTTAAAGTTTTCTTTAATGAGTTGAATAATCCATGTCAAATATAAAGGCTGTAGGGATTCAAAATTCTCAACAAAGCACTCCCCCTCCCCCAAGATGCTCTGCACTTGGTGAATCTACAGTCATGATTTTAGCTAATTCAATTAATGTCCATATGCTGATCATCCATACCAATTTTCAAGTCTGTAGGACTCTTGGTTCATTAGAAGAAGTTTAAAGATTTCAAAAATGATCCAAAGTACTACCCCCTCCCCAAGACACTCAGCACCTGTTGACCCAACAGTTCTGATTTTAGCTATTTTCATTAATGTCCATATATTGATCACCCATAACAATTTTCAAGTCTGTAGGGTTTCTGATCCAGAAGAAGAATAAGGTTAAAGATTTCAAAATTGATCCAAAGTACTACCCCCTCCCCCCTAATGCTCCGCATCTGGCGACCCTACATTCATGATTTTAGCTATTTTATTTTAGATCCATATGCTTATCATCCATGCCAATATTGAAGTCTATAGGGCTCCTGGTTCATTAGAAGATGAAGGTTAATGTTACAAAATTTATACAAAAGTACTACCCCCTCCCCCCATGTGCCCTGCACCTGGTGGCATTACAGTCATGATTTTAGCTATTTTTATTAAGGTCTATGAGCTAATCCTCCATGCCAATTTTCAAGTCTGTAGGGCTTGTGGTTCAGAAGAAGAAGAAGGTTAAAGATTACAAAATTTTCACAAAAGTACTACCCTCTCCCCCCTGATGCTCCGCACCTGGTGAATCTACAGTCATGATTTTAGCTATTTATATAAAGGTCCATATGCTGATCATCCATGCCAATATTCAAATCTGTCAGGCTCCTGGTTCAGAAGAAGATGAAGGTAAAAGATTACAAAATTTTCACAAAAGTACTCCCCCCTCCCCCCTGGTGCTCCGCACCTGGCAGCCCAACAGATATTATTTTAGCTATTTTTATTAAGATCTATGAGCTAATGAGTAATCCTCCATGCCAATTTTCAAGTATGTAGGGCTTGTGGTTCAGAAGAAGAAGAAGGTTAAAGATAACAAAATTTTCACAAAAGTACTACCCTCTCCCCCCTGATGCTCTGCACCTGGTGAATCTACAGTCATGATTTTAGCTATTTATATAAAGGTCCATAAGCTGATCATCCATGCCAATATTCAAATCTGTCAGGCTCCTGGTTCAGAAGAAGATGAAGGTAAAAGATTACAAAATTTTCACAAAAGTACTCCCCCCTCCCCCCTGATGCTCCGCACCTGGCAGCCCAACAGATATTATTTTAGCTATTTTTTATTAAGGTCAATGAGCTGGTCCTCCATGCCAAGTTTCAAGTCTGTAGGGCTTGTGGTTCAGAAGAAGAAGAAGGTTAAAGATTACAAAATTTTCACAAAAGTATGACCCTCTCCTCCCTGATGCTCCGCACCTGGTGAATCTACAGTCATTATTTTAGCTATTTATATAAAGGTCCATATGCTGATCCTCCATGCCAAGTTTAAAGTCTGTAGGGCTCCTGGTTCAGAAGAAGATGAAGGTAAAAGATTACAAAATTTTAACAAAAGTACTCCCCCCTGGTGCTCCGCACCTGGCAGCCCAACAGATATTATTTTAGCTATTTTTATTATGGTCTATGAGCTGATCCTCCATGCCAAGTTTTAAGTCTGTAGGGCTTGTGGTTCAGAAGAAGAAGAAGGTTAAAGATTACAAAATTTTCACAAAAGTACTACCCTCTCCCCCCTGATGCTCCGCACCTGGTGAATCTACAGTCATGATTTTAGCTATTTATATAAAGGTCCATATGCTGATCCTCCATGCCAAGTTTCAAGTCTGTAGGGCTCCTGGTTCCGAAGAAGAAGAAACTTAAAGATAACAAAATTTACCCAAAGTACTACCCCCTCCCCCCTGGTGCTCCGCACCTGGTGGCCCAAAAGTTATAATTTTAGAGATTTTTATTCAGGTCTATAAACTGATCATCCATGCCAAGTTTTAAGTCTGTAGGGCTTGTGGTTCAGAAGAAGAAGAAGGTTAAAGATTACAAAATTTTCACAAAAGTACTACCCTCTCCCCCCTGATGCTCCGCACCTGGTGAATCTACAGTCATGATTTTAGCTATTTATATAAAGGTCCATATGCTGATCCTCCATGCCAAGTTTCAAGTGTGTAGGGCTCCTGGTTCCGAAGAAGAAGAAACTTAAAGATAACAAAATTTACCCAAAGTACTACCCCCTCCCCCCTGGTGCTCCGCACCTGGTGGCCCAAAAGTTATAATTTTAGCTATTTTTATTCAGGTCTATGAACTGATCATCCATGCCAAGTTTTAAGTCTGTAGGACTACTGGTTGAGAAGAAGAAGAATTTTTAAGATTTTCTTAAAATTTCACCTTTGTTGCCATAGCAACCAGAGTTTTTCATGGATTTCAATTCTTTTAGCTATTTTTGAAGGGGACCACCTAAGCAACATTTCTGTAAAATTTGGAGTTAATTGGCCCAGTAGTTTAGGAGGAGATGTCGTTTAAAGAAATTGTTGACGGACGCCGCACGACGGACGACGACCGACGACCGACGACCAAGGTCCGACGACCGACGGACGGACGCCAGACGAAAGGTGATCACAATAGCTCACATGAGCACTACATGCTCAGGTGAGCTAAAAATGAAAGCAGTGTGCCCTCTGGTTTCAAATAAAGAAGATTTTAAAAGATTTTCGCTCTTTGATTCTATGTAAAAAGGGCTTTGCCCGGGTGGACCCCAAATGTGACCCAAGGGTGTTGATATGAACAAACTTGGTAGAGGTCCATTAGATGATGATACATACTAAAAATGAAAGCTGTCTGCCTTCTGGTTTCATAGAAGAAGATTTTTGAAGATTTTCATTTTTTTACCCTTCGTGCTAATAAGAGATAAAGGGATGCACCCGTGCAAAGCCCAAATATGACCCAAGGGTCTTGATATGAACAAACTTGGTAGAGGCCCACTAGGTGATGCTACATACCAAATATGAAAGCTGTCTGCCATCTGGTTTCAGAGAAGAAGATTTTTACAGATTTTCGCTCTTTGATTCTATGTAAAAAGGGTTAGGCCTGGGCAAAGCCCAAATATGACCCAAGGGTCTTGATATGAACAAACTTGGTAGAGGTCCACTAGATGATGCTACATACCAAATATGAAAGCTGTCTACCATCTGGTTTCAGAGAAGAAGATTTTTAAAGATTTTCATATTTTCACCCTTTATGTTAAGGGTAAAGGGAAAGTTAAGGGTGGATTTCAATTATTTGAACAGCTTTGGTAGAGCTTGACCCAAGGACATCCCTGCAAAGTTTCATCAAGATTGGTCCACTGGTTTAGGAGGAGAAGATGTTTAACGAAATTGTGGACTGACGACGGACGACTGACATTTTACGATCACAATAGCTTACCTTGAGCACTTCGTGCTCAGGTGAGCTAAAAAAGAAATAGAACTAGTTTGTACAAATATATTTAAATATTTTTTAAAGTACCATCGGTGTTGAATATCATCAATATCATTGTCGTACCTTGTCATGACCATGTACTCAAATGGTTGTTTGGAAATACAAATGTAAAATAAAATAAAACTAATTGATTTATAATCTGATCAATTATCGAAATGCCTACATATGAAGTATTTCGTCGATGAATTACCAAATAACCAAAAAAATCATACATTGGCTTGATATTAAGAAGAGCTTCAATTTCGAGTTTTTAGTGGCTTAGACAACATAATTAAATACATGTAGTTTATTTTAGCATAAAAGGTCTTTGGTGTGACATTGTCAACATGAGTAACCAGTGGGTCGATTGAATTTCACGAATAAGTTTTGAGAAAGGTTAACAAAGGCACATTTCTGCCAAGTTTGGTTGAAATTCCGCCCATTGGTTACTGAGGAGATGTTTTAAGAATTTGTTGACGACGACCGACGGATCCTAAAAGCTCGCCTTGAGGACGCTGTGCTCAGGTGAGCTTAAAGTTTTAGTAAATGTCCGAAATGGCTTACTTATTCTGCTGTTTCACAAAAATAATTGTAGACACTACTTATTTTGACAGAACCAAATTGAAAATGACCAAGTTTCATTTAAATCAAGACAAATAGTTAGGAGGAGTTGCCTTCACAAGGCTGCAATTTCAATAAGCCCCAGGCACTAAGTTTTAAGGGGGCATAATTCAGGGAAATAAATGAGCCATAAAATCCTTGATCCATGTACATCTACAAATTATGGTGATGACATTGACCAAGTTTCGTTTAAATAAAGACAAAAAGTAAGGAGGAGTTGTGTTCAAAAGGCTGCAATTTCAAAAAGCCCTAGATACTAAGTTTTAAGGGGGCATAATTAAGGGTAAAATTAATGAACCATAAAATCCTTACTTCATGCTCATCTACCAATTTCAGTTATAACATCCACCAAGTTTCGTTTAGATCCAGCCAGAAACTTAGGAAGAGTTGCATTCACAAGGCAGCAATTTCAATAGGCCCCAGAGACTAAATTTTAAGGGGGCATAACTGAGGCAATAAGCCCCAGAGACTAAGTTTTTAAGGGGCATAACTCAGGCAAAAATTAACGAACCGTAAAATCCTTCCTTCATGCACATCTTCCAATTGAGGTGATAACATTGACCAAGTTTCAAGAAGATCCAGCCAGAAACTTAGGAGGAGTTGCGTTGACAAGAAAAGTGGACCCAGAGACTAAGTTTTTAAGGGGCATAACTCGGGCAAAAATCAACGAACCATAAAATCATTCCTTCATGCACATCTACCAATTGAGGCGATAACATTGACCAAGTTTCAAGAAGATCCAGCCAGAAACTTAAGAGGAGTTGCGTTGACAAGAAAAGTGGACCCAGAGACTAAGTTATCAAGGGGCATAACTCAGGCAAAAATCAATGAACCGTAAAATACTTCCTACATGCACATCTACCAATTGAGGTGATTACATTGACCAAGTTTCAAGAAGATCCAGCCAGAAACTTAGGAGGAGTTGCTTTGACAAGAAAAGTGGACCCAGAGACTAAGTTATCGAGGGGCATAACTCAGGCAAAAATCAACGAACCGTTAAATCCTTCCTTCATGCACATCTACCAATTGAGGTGATAACATTGACCAAGTTTAAAGAAGATCCAGCCAGAAGTTTAGGAGGAGTTGCGTTGACAAGAAAAGTGGACGGACGTACGGACGGATGGATGGACGGACAGACGGAGAAGATGACGCCAATATACGTCCGCCTCCGGCGGCGTGTAAAAATGATCAACATCTCAGATTACCAAAGTCCTCAAACTGCCGATTGTATCATCTAGTCCCGTGTATCAACAAGCCCAGGTTACTCCTACACTTTGAGAAAACCAGTTTAAATAGGGTTCATCCAAATATTTTTGGCCACTAGATTGTTAATAAACATTCAAATCATTGACACCAGTCCTGCGTTCAGGATGACAAAACGGGGCAAACTATTTTTGCAAACTATACCTTGCTCTGCGCGTGCAAAGCGGGGTATATAATTGGTAAACTGTTTGCAACGTTTTGTCATCCTGAACGAACGGTAGACAATGGACGACATTCAATGATCACAAAAGCTCACATTTACTTTGTGCTCATAAACGTCTGATTCGCTCCCCATGCTTGCTTCTTTTGATAGTGATCAAGGATCATTCCTGTGAACTCGGGTAGAAATCCATCCCTTCCGGAAATTCGGAAAGGCACTTTTTACCATAAATGGAAAATATCTAATCATGCCTATTTCAGTCATGATTATTATCAAATAAGAAATCCTTTACCAGTATTGACAAGGGTCATCCAAGGATCATTCCTTTTAAAATGTATTTGAAATTGAATCCCACAGGCATCCTGCCGTACCAAGGGTGGCAACAACCCGTCTACTTGTTGAGAAGCTTTTGATTCGATGGCCATTCAAGTGTAATGATGCCCAAAAGAGCCAACTATATACAGATTTTTGGTGAACGAAAATTTCGTTCACCAGTGTTATACTGTTTGAGGAAAGTCCTATAGGATCTTTATAGATTTGAAATAAAGTGGTACCCCTTTAGATTCAATTTAACATATCTCAAGACTTCTCTCCACAAAATCACTGTTTATTTCGTTAATGGCATTACACTAGAATACTTTATCAAGTGAAGATAATGAAAATTATCAATTAAAAGCACAAAATGAGGTTGCAATGTTAAGTGAAGCGTATTGATGACCCGCGTAATCTTGTCAAGGGTTTAGAACAAAAACAAAGTTTGTGCCTATACTTTGTATAGATGCTATGTTTTTGATCTAAGCCCTCGCTACTGCAACTTGTAGTAATTTGCCAGAAATACATGTTTATTTAGGTCGTAAACTCTTGGACTTTTACACACCTCTGATTTTTTACATTGCAATATGCACTTAATGGTCAAGTAAACATATTTGTTTGTTTGTTTGAATGGGGTTTAACTTCGCTTCTAATAATTATTCAGTCATATGAAATAGGCTAGAGCACCTAACAATGAATTCCTGGTATTTCTTACACCAGTACCTCAATTACATCCTTTCACAGCCTCCAACTGCTAATCCACATAGATTTATGATTATTTTGCCATTACTGGGACAGAAATGTCAGAAAGAAAATGTGCCGACGCCAAGGACAGGACTTATGAAGCCTCTTGGTTGGATTGAGAGTCTGGTGCGCTATGGCCATGGGCCTGAGGTACAAATCTAGAAAGAACAACTACGCATTTGGCTGTGAGCAATAATATTATTGACCACACAAAAACTTAATTTATAAATACAGCCTCTAAAAGGGAATATTTCTTTTCAAACACTGATTTGTCTTACCATTTTTTTCGAAAAATACATTTGGATAGAATAAAATTGCTCCGTACAAGCTTATTCTTATTCTACCTAAGTATTTTTTTCTCTTTATTCATTCTTTTTCTTATAATAACTGGTAGTCATTGTGTATGTTTCCATTCTCTGGACCAGTTAATAATTCATCTATTGAATATTTCTTTGAAAGTCAGTGCAAACCATTGTAAGTGTCTATAAATATATAGAGGATATTGAATGAGTGGTCATTTAATACCGATTTATTAAACGAGTCATCTATATATAGATAAAAACGAGGCTTTGCCGAGTTTTTATCTGTTTTAGATGACGAGTTTAATAAATTCGGTATTTCATGAACACAAATTTGTTATTCTATTTATAATATGACCAGAATTTTCGCAAAAATTGTCAAAATTCTTGAAATTCGACATTTTAATTTTTCGGTAAAACTGTTATAACGCCGTTTAAACTGACGTCACAATATATACATTATGACGTCATTTGATAGTTATTCCACTAGTGTAATAACACCCGTGTTATATCAAAAAATATTCATCGGGTTTATTTCACTCCAGCGACGCTGGTCATATTATAAAAAGACATATGCATAAGTTTTTCACTGGCACTTTTGTTTGTACTTCTAAAATACGGGCGAGTTTGCAATTCAATATAAGGACGCTTTGTATAATTTACAATCAACCCTATTAAATGTTCACATGTTACCTTTTTTAAATGAGCTAGAATTTCAACAATTAATATATAAAACATCCTTTTCCTTGTCAATAAAGCTCAGCCCAAAAGATTTGTAGCAGTAGGCAGTTAAATTTGTTTTGCTCTGAGCTATCGTGTATTCTTCAAAATCTCAAGTATTACAACAAGGAAGGTCTTGGAAATTCTGGCTGAATCCTCTTATAGTAAACAAAATATTGCAACATATTCTTATCTTTTGACAGAACTCAAATAGTTCATTTCAAAACGAGGCGTAAAACTGTAACAAAGACAAAAACATTATGATACAAAAATGTTAACACATGACTATGGATTTTGACCTGTGATTACTCTTATTTTCCCAATAAATTCTTATAGTGTTTGAATAGATATTAGTAATACTATATTAAATTGAAATTATTCTGAAATAAAGAAGTAAATAAAAATCACCTTTGATATACTAAAGGAGCAAAATTAACTGAAAAAGATCTATTGAAAAAAAGAAAAAAGTATTTTTCCAGAAAAGTCAAAATTAATTTGAACTATATAGTTAATAAAATACTTTTAACTTCTGAGACTGATTTTACTTTCCTATAAAAGCACTTAACTTTAAACAAAGTAATTTAATTACTTGTAAACTTAAATGTGTATATGTTTGAAAAAAATAAAAGTAAGTCGAGTTAAAACAGGCAAAGACAACTCAATATCATATCAAAACGAATTTGAATTGAAATTGACATACAACATTTTACAAAATAAATGATACAATACTTTATCATATGAAAATGAAATCTAAAAAAATCTTTTGACCAGTTTTTTTCTATATCAGTTAAAACTGCTAATCTACAAAACAAATGACCAGTTTATTTCTATATCAGTTAAAACTGCTAATCAACAAAATAAATAAGTAAATGTAAACTAGAATCAATTCAATACTTCTTTGATAATAAAGCTTGACTCAGAATATTAAAGGCATTTTGGCAGTGTTGAAGATGCATGTATGTGAGTCAAATGTACATCCATTGGTTAGAAAATGTATTTTTAAACTAATGCCATAGAAATGTAGTTAAGATTTTTTTTTCCATTAGAAGAAAATTGGTGCAACTTTTTTTTTTATTTTCTTTCATTTCAAAATGTCAGGGCAACACTATTGTAAGTACCTATATCTTTATAGGCACTTACAATAGCGTTGCACTGAGCCCTCAATTTGCAATTCCAGAGAGATAAACAAACATAGCAGTTGACCCCCAAACCCCCACCCAAACCCCACCCATATCCAAAAATGTGCAAAAAAGCACAGTATAATTTTACCCTGCAGACTGTTGTCATGTCAAGTTTATGCAAAGCTTAAAATAAATAATTTAATATATCAAATTATGAATCAATTTCGATTTTTCTTTGATTTGTTTAATCGTTAGACTAGTGAGAACTGGCCAATATATATTTGCAGCATGATTTTGAAGTATGGGGATATGTTATATAGATGATAGTGAAATTCAAACATAAAAGAATGATAACACCAAACAACTCAACCATGGAAAGTTACATGTTAAGGGGCCAATACATGGTCAATATTATTGACAATAATGTTGTATCAATATATTGAAAAACCTAAAATATAACACAAACATGATAAATAATATTGTCAATCTATTTGATTGAAAATATTACAGATCACGTATGGAAAATACTGAAGACTGTCATGATATAATTAGCAATATTATTGACAATTATTTTGGTCAATTTATTGACAAACTTTCAATATAACACAAACATGATAAAAACATTTTCCATCTATTTGATTGGCAATATTATAGATCATGTATGGCAAATACTGAAGATTGCTTTGATACAATTGGCAATATTATTGTCAATAAATTTGATATATGACCCGCTTTAGTTTACATAATTGTACTACAGCAGATAAATAATGGATAAATAATGTTTCAATCACATTTTATTCTATTTGATTGTGCTAAACCTTCATCTCACACTACCTATCATTAACTCGACCCATTCATGTCAATACAAAAAAAAAATACTTCTAATTATAATCTTCAATGTTTTTGTCCTAAATGTTTGTTTAAAAGTGTTACTTTTCAAAATTAGTTGATCTTGTATATTTCATTAACATATAGTTGTTGGGTCACTAAAACCTCATAATGGCAGCTTTAGAAGAGCTTTAGTTATGAAAATTTAGTCGCTCAATTTGAAAAAATAAATCTATTGACAATTCTGGTACGAAAGTGAGAAATAGGTGGTGTAGACTGACATCAGACTGCACATATGTGCAGGCTGATGTTTGTCTATAGCTCCTGCCAAAGGAGGAATATTCCGGGTTCAGCATGACAAGGGTTTAGTGAAGTTATATATTTTAGTAACATTTCTAACAAGAGCTCAGCCACCAGTGCCTACGTTCAGCTGTTGACTGCTGGATATTAGATGAAAATCTAAGTTAAGGCTGTTGAATGCTGGATGTTGGATAAAAACCTAAGTCCAAAAAGGGCCATAATTTGCACAAAATGCATTTACAGTTATAACCCTTGATGGAATAGGTTGCTCTTTTGAAAATGAACATTTTTTGCCAAGTTTTAAGTGAATGCCTCCCGTAGAACCAGAGTTCTCACAAAAAGTCAAAGTTCTATGCATGAAGCCGACAACAAGGCTACATCAATACTTCCAGTTGTCTCTGAAAACAGCCAAGCAAAAAATTAGTCCTGATGTTCAACCTAAGGCTGAGGTTTAGGTATTTCCTTTCCATTCCCAGTATTTAACAGCCTTCCAAATTTATACTTGAAAAAGTATTGTAGAAAAAGGTGAAATTGCTTTTCTCCTTTTTCAACAATTTTTTTTCATACAACATAGGATGGTTTGATTGAATTGCGCCCACATTTCATCATCTGTAGCCTCTTTCAAATTAGACCAGTCTCAAATTTTGTCATTCTGGTAATGGGTTAACACTGACGTTTATTCGGTCCTTTTCCACATCTATGTGCTGGTTCTTGCTTCATCACATTACTAACAGATCGTCGAACAGTCTCATACACGTCCTATCTACAGCACCAGATGTTCACCTGATGTTCTACGTCCATTGAGGGTCCTTGCATCCCTTTTTGGTACGCCCTAGAATTTGGACGCCCTGGCTTTTTTATATACACGTCTGACCTTTAAAGGTTCAGACTCACAATCGGATTGTCATCATTGCATTAATTGGCATGGACCCACTACGTGTAACCAAACTAACTATGACACCTATCTTCAACATTTTACTGACGGATATATAGAGTCTGTTTGTTTGTTACGTTTTACAATGTTTGATTGAATCATGGGTAAATGAGATCCATCGTCAATATCCACTTTCTCTAAAGACAGCAAGTACTCCTCTCGATGTTCTTTCTTCGTCGGACCCCAGTCCTCTGTGGGTCTCGTCAACTTGCGAATTCTCTGAAGACAAAAGAGAGACAGTCAATACGATGCGTTTACTTTAACATTACCCAAAAGATCTCCATTTTTTCAGCTCTAAAAAACTCCCATAGTAAAACTATATTTTTTAGTTAAAAACAGGGTTGGAAAACACAGAATTTCTGTTTTTTTTTCTCACAGAGTTTTTTTTTTAATCTATACTCATCAAGCGTTGTCTAAGGTTGGAATTTTGCTGTTCACTGAATGTTTATGCTGTTCACAGCTTTGGCAGACAGTTTAAGCCAAGATGTGCAGTCTGATGTTAGCCAACACTGCCTTTTTTCCTACTTAATAATTGTTAGAAAAACTCGAGTAGGGTTGAGTTATTTATTCCATATTATGATAATTCATTCAAACAAAACTTCAATTCAATGGGATAGGGGGTATTTTTTGTCGGATAAATTGATAAGACTAATCAAACTACCACAGATTTTGATGGAGATTCTACAATCTTATCTATGAAAAGATGTTAGCTTTACAATTGAATTTGATTTATCTTTATAATTACACACTTTTTCATCAAATCAAATAAAATTTAAATTTGAGAAATTTAATCCAGGTTTTGTCTATCAAGACAAAACATTCTGATTGACTGAAACAACTATTTTCATACTTTCATAAACAAAATTTTGAGTATGCCGTCTTAAACCTCTTTTTCATTTTGGACAAGTCTAAAATTTTTTTTTTTAAAACAAAGACCATTACAATATTTTGGATGGCTCAGCGCAAAACAGTTGTAACTCCCTATATTTTTAAAGGGAGTTACAATGGTTTCGTGCTGAGCCTTCAAAATGCTAAAAGATGTGTACCTGTCTGAGTGTGCCCTCTTCTTTGTATATCTGATATATAGCACAGGCTGGTATCGGAATAATTGATATAGACCCTAAGCACCATCCGAATGTTACAGCCCAATCTGGGTACGTTACATCACCATATGTTACTGGACCCAGTGTGATTATACTGAACAACCATATAAACTGAAATTATACATAGTTTTGGAAATGTTACTAGATCAAACACAAAATATTGATAAAGATCCTAAACACCATCCGAATGTTACAGCCCAATTTGGGTATGTTATATCACATATGCTATTGGACCCAGTGTGATTATACTAAACAATATACAATACAAACTGAAAATATGTATCCTTAAAGAGAGTTCAAGTTCCATCGCTTTTTATCAAATTAGATGTCTAATTGTATTATCAGATTTTATTGTTCGACCTCGTCGATCTTGTTTCAAGTCTCTGTGATCTTGAACCAGGGTTTAAGATTAACATACTGATGCACTTATGGTCATACACTGATGTGAAGCTGTGCCCTCTACTTCCAGTGACAAGAGAAATTCATTAGGTTCCTATATTAAGGTAGCGGAACCATAATAGTTATGCTACGTTTTGGAAATAATGAATTTTAACAGTGTTAACTGAGGTTTCCTAATGATTTTCATTAGGAAACCTCAGTTATCAGTGCTACAGTTCACTACCCCCGTAGTGGAACTATCATGGGTCCACTACCTTAATACAAAGTGGTCAATAAGCCCATAATGTCTTCAGCAAATGGGCTTGACACAACCAACAAAAGTGCCATGATCACAATGTAAGCCTCAACATGATCAATTTATATGAAGGTCCCTTTTTCTGTGACCCAGTAGAGTATCACTTATTCCTGAACTAATGGACAATTCAAGTATACTAGGAACGTTAAGTAAAAAGTTTTCCTGAATCCAAGAAGAAATGTGCATAAGTGTATATTATGTAGATATTTAAGTACATACAGAAGTACAAACGGTGAAGATGATACCAATTTATGACCATCTTCAGCCGCATATAAAAAGTGTACTTACAAGAATTGTGGCTGGTGTGATGAATCTCCAGAAATAGCTCCAGATTCTGTGAGGCTGGTAACCAATCATCAATTCTATGTCCTTGTAGAATCTGTCAACACCTAATGAAATAAATGAAAGTCTGGTATTAAACTTTGGGTTTTTGTGAAAATTTTATCGAACTTTGTTTGAATTTCTTTTAAAATCAGTTGTGCTAAAACTTCTAAGTTCCTTTGTATTGAAAAAGGAATTATTTTCTTATTTTTGGTGGCATTTTTGTTTCCACTCTACTTTGCAGTAACTTATCTAGGTAACTGACTCAAATCTACAAGATATTCTCAGTAGCATGCAGATGTTTGTGGGTTCGATATATTTCATTTGAGTTCCATTGACTTATGACAGAGTTATGGCCCTTTGATAAAAAATCTTGTACACTTATTTTGACCAAAAGAAAGGTTTAAAGACTTTTAAAATACATGTCAGAGATCTAATTTTATAAAATAGAGATACCTACCATATACCCAGGAGATAGCCAGACATTCTGTTAGAGAGATCAACATGAGTGAGAAACTAGCACAATACCAGTCAATGATCTGTAACACGTAGATGCCTCCCTGAAAACAAACAGATCTCATGTTATATGGTGTTATGAATATGCATAGATATCTGATATACAAATTCGTTTTTTTTATCAAACAAGGGTTTTTATATTTCAATGGTTCAAATTCATTCTGTAAGAACTTGTTTAACTTGTTTACACTAAAAGTTAAGCTTATGCTTAACTTTTCAGACAATTTCAAATGTTGATGGCTCAGTGCAAAACAGTTTTAACTGCCTATAAACATAATTTTTCACGCTGAACCATCAATGTGTGCCAGATAGATAAGTAAATTTGGCTTTGCAGTGTTACTGCACATCGCAATAATAATAATCTACTGGAACTGTTATGTATGTGCACATACACAATTCCTTCAAAATGTAGTACCATATGTCCTCTAATAAAAGCCTCCTCCCTTATATTAGAACCCCTATATTTTTTACTAAAAAACCCACTTCAAATGCTAAATTTTTGGAACTTTTAGGCCCTTTTCCCTTTAATCTGAGATGAATTTCCTCTAAACAATCAACTATATGATTGTTTAGAGGAAATTCACCTCAAATTAAAGGGAAAAGGGCCTAAAAGACATCAATTTAAAGGATTTTTTTAATCAGAAAATTCATACCAAATAAAAGCTCCCCCTGACCTTGTTATGTTTAGCTGCAACAAAAGATGTATGTCTTTCGTCCGCATTTCCTTTTTGATTTGAGTGTTGCTAAATAATCAAAACATCGTAACTATAGCTTAAATAAGCAGTAGTTTCGATATTATGATCTTTCATCAACAACATTTATCGAAGGAGGATTTTTTTCTATAACACACTTGCGCACTTCAATAAGCTGTAGTTTTGATGTTATGATCTTTCATCAACGACATTTTTCGAAAGGAGGATTTATTTCTATTACACACTTGGGAAATGTGTGTAACGGGAGCTACCCCTCAACTACATACCTGAGTGATAAGTGGTAGACCCAAGAGGAACTCTACAGCACAGGCTACAGCTGCCACAAGGACTCGTCTCTTTCTCAGTGTGTTTGGGAACTCATCCATGAAAGCACTGAGACAGGTTTCAAACATACCAAACTACAAATACAAAAAAATTGATTGTTACTTCATGAGTCTCAAGCCAATTAAAATTTTCTTAACTAGATCTAACTTAAGGTTGTGGACCTGTAATAGTTCTGCAAGTTCGAACTTTTACAGTGTTAACAGAGGTTTCCAAATGATTTCATTAGAAAACCTTGGTTAACATTGTGAAAGACCACAAGTTCTGAAATGTTGCAGAATTAATATGGGTACACAACCTTCATCTTATCTATGCATCATTTTTTAGCAAGCAAAAAATTCCTTTCTAAATTGAAAATATTTCCAAAGCTGCACATCATGCACTGTTCATGTATTATTGCTTTAGATCTTTTCATTCTGTAGGTTAAAACCAAAAAAAACTTAAATTTCCCAATATTTATTCATATGTTCAAAGAAATCATTCATGATTGTCGATATGTAAAACAGATACTGAATATCTTTGGAAATATTTTCAAGATCAAGCCAAAGCGAAATTAACAAACTTGCCATATTTGAAAGTTTTCAGTCAACAAGAGGGCCATAGTGGCTCTTAATCGCTCACCTGAATGAACAGTCTAAAATTTTCTAAAGAAGTATGAGAAAAAGAATGATGAATGACTGAGCTAAACAAAGCTGTTTCTTCTATACAACATGAGAATCCTTTTTTTTTTTTCACAATTTTAAGGTTGACTAACAAGGATTTTTATAATCGATTTCGTGACCTAGTTTTTGACCCCAGATGACCTAATTTCGATCTCATCCGAGATTTCATATTGACAATCATTCTGACCAAATTTCAGGTTGATTGGCCAAAAATTGTGGCCTCTAGAGTGCAAACAAGGTTTTTCTTAGATTTGACTCTGTGACCTAGTTTTTGACCCCAGATGACCCAATTTCAAACTTATCCGAGATTTCATCAAGACAATCATTCTGACTAAATTTCAGGTTGATCGAGCAAAAAAATGTGGCCTCTAGAGTGCATACAAGGTTTTTCTAAGATTTGACCCTGTGACCTAGTTTTTGACCCCAGTTGACCCAATTTCAAACCCATTCAAGATTTCATCAAGACAATCATTCTGACCAAAATTCAGGTTGATCAGGCAATAAACATGCCCACTAATGTGCCTACAAGGTTTTTCTAAGATTTGACCCTGTGACCTAGTTTTTGACCCAAGTTGACCCAATTTCAAACCCATTCCAGTTTTCATCAAGACCATCATTCTGACCAAATTTCAGGTTGATCAGCCAAAAAATGTAGGCTCAAGAAAGCAAACAAGGTTTTTCTTAGATTTGACCCTGTGACCTAGTTTTTGACCCAAGTTGACCCAATTTCAAACTCATTCGAGATATTATCAAGACAATCATACTGACAAAAATTCAGGTTGAATGGGCAACAAATGTGGCCTCTAGAGTGCATACAAGGTTTTTCTAAGATTTGACCCTGTGACCTAGTTTTTGACCCCAGTTGACCCAATTTCAAACTTGTCTGAGATTTTATCAAGACAATCGTTCTTACCAAAATTCAGGTTGAACGGGCAAAAAATGTGGCCTCTAGAGTGCATACAAGGTTTTTCTTAGATTTGACCCAGTGACCTAGTTTTTGACCCCATTTGACCCAATTTCAAACTCGTCCGAGATTTCATCAAGACAATCATTCTTACCAAAATTCAGGTTGATCAGACAAAAAATGTGACCTCTAGAGTGCATACAAGGTTTTTCAATGATTTGACCCCGTGACCTAGTTTTTGACCCCATTTGACCCAATTTCAAACTCGTCCGAGATTTTATCAAGACAATCATTCTGACCAAATTTCAGGTTGATTAGGCGAAAAATGTGGCCTCTAGAGTGCATACAAGGTAAATGTTGACGACACACGACGGACGACGGACGACGAACGACGGACATCCACCCAACCACAAAAGCTCACCTTGAGCACTTCGTGCTCAGGTGAGCTAAAAACTGCCCAATGTTACCTCCAATATGGAAAGGACCACATTCTCCTGTCTCATACAACTTTCATATGTTGATCAACAGACACAACTTGCGGGCAAAATGGGGCATACCTTGTAAACAGTTTGCACTTTTTTGTCATCCTGAACTCATTGCAGAGGGTAAGACAAGAGGAGAGAAAATCAAGGCCAAAATTCATCAATTCTCAACAAAACCCTTTGTTCTGGGCACCCATTGGAATTCTCTCAACGAGACAAATTCAGTGGGTAACCATAACATAGGTTTGTGTTTTTTTGTGTGAAATATATCATTCTTGAATTCAAAGAATCCCCTCTGATCTGTCACTCTGCAATAGTATAACCCATATATGGAGTGTTCAGTACAAACTGTACTAAATGTATATACAGTGTTTATACACTAAGTACAGTCTTGCACTGAACCCTCCAATTCTACGAAGACAAATAACAACACAAACATGCTTGGATTTCAACACTTCCTTTAGGAAAATAGAAGTTTAAGTTATGACTTATTTTTGTTAGCAGATTGAAAGAATAGTGGATGCAAATAAGGCTGCTGTTTACTTGAATTAGATATACTCATTTTGTCTTTATGAAAGGTTAAGAGGATCTTAAAAATACAGTGGCCTTAAGCTAGAGGCTGGGTGTTAAGACAAATTGGGCTACCAGGTCATAGTTAACATAACCGCTATCATAGAGATTTTATGTGTCCCAATTAAACAGAAGGTCTTTTGTGATGAAACATTGTTGCTACTTGTTAAAGGTTCATAAAATCGAATTTATTACAGAAAACAAACCCTCAGTAAGTATACTTGAAAAGGAACTTTCATGTTGTACTTTCACACAATGTGATGGAAATTTCCATGAGATATTTCCCTGTTATGTTACCAATATTTTCCTTAATGCACGAGCTCCCACAATTTTATTGCTTTTGCCTTACTTTCCAAATTGCATATTATATAACATGCAATTAATGTTTATGAAACATAGTACTTTTATGAGCAGCTGAAATTGCCTATCTTACTGCATCAGCGTAATAAAACAACAATTACTTAGGATGCATGAATAACTTTGTATTTCATATAGACTTGTGAAGTTGATTTTATGGGCAATACAGACACTCCAATCAAGGGGCTTGAATCTAGCTTTGGGAGAATTAGCTTTCAATATAGCAAATATTGACAAGGGACCATCTGGGAAGTGCGTCAAGTGTCGACTCCTGTCAGACTGTGCGGATTGCGCAGTCTGACTAGGGTCGAAACTGTTTGCACATTACTTATTTTTTGAATCTAGAATAATCAATCTACCTTCCTGTGAAAGAATTTTTGAAATGTCACCTCTGAATGGCCTGCTCAAGAATCAATCTTTTTCCAAATATTCATTCATGAAATTCCCAGATGGTCCCTTTTTGTGTGATGGGTCACAATTTCATACTAACATTCTTGTAATATTTAATTTCAAAACCATAAAATTCAAATAATTTGCATAAAGCATTGATTGCAATCATGCTAAATTTAAAACTGAATATACCAGATGACATCAGATGGGTATTTGAAATTAATCTGCCCAAATAAGGACTGGTAGAGCTGATCTTAGTCTTAGACAAATCAATCAGCAGCAACAGAATGCCTTGGGAAGCAAGTAAATGAAGGTTAGAAGGCATTTGGATGGCTCAGTGTGAAACAGTTATAACTGCCTATATGTTTATAGGCAGTTACAACCGTTTTGTGCTGAGCCATTGATTCGGTACTTGCTCTTTTGGATTATCATAATGTCATAAGTTCAGGAAGGGGAGATTTTATTTTGCCTTTTTTTTCTTTTTTTTTTTCTTTAAATTTACTATTTTTGCAATTTGTATGTCAAGGCCATATCTTTTATTGGGAAACAATTACCATTTAAAATTCTGTTTGTTCTTGAAAATGATCAAAGTAATAGAATTTTGTTTGTTCTCCACAAATGACACTCTTCTAATCTGAACCCAGATGAACTATGAACTAATGACAAACTCCATAGTTATCCTTTCTTCAAAGCTAGTTATACCCAAACTTTTATTTCACTGACTAAAATTGGCAGTTTATTTGTAGGATCCAAAGTCACTTCCAATTGAACGCACTTTGCACATGAACACTCATGCAAAGAGATGTACCATTTCTAGTCCCTTTGGCAAGATAAGAACAATATTAAGGTTTGATATTTATTTTTTTTTTTAAACTCAAATTCGAGCCAGTGCATGAAATTTCCAACAACTAGACACTAGCATGAGTTGAAAACATTGAGTAACCTATACTGTCATGCAGAACAAGAAGAAGGTTGCCTTACAGTCTAAAGATTCTTTGAAACCTTATCTTTCTACCAAGCAAAAAGTAAAGACTATCAACAGACTGCACTGGCTGGCTATAGTCTTAGATCTGCGCACATTTGAAATTGTAGGAAATGTCATACACAGGCTCATTTGATTTCAAATGTTTCAGTTTTCCTTTCCACTCTAGGTTCCTTGGTAGTTTATCTATCAACACTAAGATCTAGAGAAGTAGGTATATTCAATATACCACAGATTAAATTAAAATATGCAAGCCCTGAAAAACGCATGATTAAATGCGGATACAATGTACTACTGTAATACATTATCGGGTTTTAATAAATATGGGAGCTAAATTATTGTAGATCAAAATCAATGATTCATAAAACATAAAAAAGGCATATATTCGTTCTAACTTAACAACAAAATATAATAATACATCTTGGCAACATGGAAGATGAAATCACTTGAACTCTGTCTTAACATTTAAAATTGCAAGCTCCATTCCAGTCCAAATACATGAATAATGAAAAGATAGTCTTTAAGCCATGTTTCCACATGATCATGTAGCATCCATTTTATTCAAAATTTCAGAATAGTTATTGAACAGATCAAAGTGGTTTCCCTTTCGCTGAAAACTTCTAGAACACTTTGTATATCATATAAATTTAGCCTTCACACATTCTATTTCATACACACATGACATCAAGAGCCAAAACAAGCTACTGACATGTGTTTTCTGTATATTGAACAGCTAAGATATCATTCAATTACAATATTTACATTTCTCATTTAGTCTGCTGAAATATCCCATTGTAATGGGCAACAATTGAATAGAAATCATTAAATAAGCTCTTGCTGAAAAGTCCATTTCTGTATTTCAATATTTTACGGTCAAAATGTTTTATTTGTCAAATTAGAACATGCTGGCCTCTCGTCCAAGCACAAATACAAACAATTACACAAGTAAATAACCCTCAAACATTTTGAACCATCAAAATTCATTCTTCAAGCCATTAGCTTGCTATGGCCCAATTTTCAAAATAGCTCTCAGTCATAGTGACTTAAAAATTATTATTACAATTGGAATTTATCATTGATATTCATTTCTGTTCGTTTCCACTTAGTATCAAACATGCACAACTGTATAATCTGTTATAGGGTACACAAAGGATCACTTCATTCCAAAATAAGGCAAGACTCATTTAACTTATCATGCATCTTCAAACTGTATTTTAGTATGGTGAGAAAACTGGCCAATATACTATCCAAGAGGCATACTAAAATGTGACATCATAAGACAGGGGTAAATCTTAAAATGAATGGACAACTTTACTTTTACAATGTGGTTTTTTTTTTGTAATGATTGAATGAAGTAATGATTATCTACATGGTGACACAGACAGGATGTGTAGTACCCTAACCAGATTACAGAGTACATGTTTGATATGTCTTTCAGAGAGAATCTTAACTACACTATTATGTACCACTGATGGATGATTGGGTCGGCAATTTAATTTCGAAGGTCATCTTCAGCAGCGTCGCTGGTTGCTACAGGGCCCAAACACCGATTTCCCTTGGCGCAACAACATCGACCCTGTTTCTGTACAAAATTAAACTGCATTTTCAAGAAAAATCAATTGATAGTGAAATATTTAGAGTGAAGAAATGTACCCTAAGTGTAGTTGTTCTGTATAATTACATGAAGTCAATGGATGATGACATCAGGGCCCGAGGTTATAAAACTTTTCTCAGGCTCAACTGAGAATTTTCTAAAATTATTAATTTAAAAAGATGTATGAAAATAAAAGAAAATATTAATAAGTTGTTATTTATAACAATTTATTAATATCATCTTTTATGTTATTCCATTAAAATGAGTATAAAAAGAGAATTACGGCTTTAATCTAAAATTGAAATTTGAGAAAATTTTGAATTGAGAATGAGAAAAATTAATAACCTCTGGCCCGGAATGATGATGGAACAAACCTTCTCCATGACAAAACTATCTTTTTTTATTCTTATTGAATACTTCTCAGAATTATATTCAAATTTTACAAAATTGAAGGCTTTCAAACTAAAAAACTTCCTGGACCAATCATATTCAATATTTAATTTGACGATATGTTAAAATGTTAAATGCATAATGATGCATACCCAGAATTTTTTTTTCTTCTGATTCAAACATTTCACATGGAAAAGATTTGTTGAAAAATTTGAGATGATTTTTTGTTTAAAGTACAAGAATCAAGCTTTTTTGTAACAGTTGGTTTGAGAAAATAAAAGTTATCGAGTCAACTAGCTTTTATTGTCATTTTTTTCTCGATATTTAAGTGAGATTGCTTTAACTACATGTAATTGTTTAAGTATAAATTGTAACTTTTAAATTGAAATTCTATTATCTATTTTTTTTTTCATTTTTAATTCATTATTTTTTGTTTGTCTTTTTGTTTGTTTGTTTCTTTGAATCTTTATCATCATATCAATATTTTCAATCTAATTACAGGTTACTTCAAGTTTTTCTTTTTTCTTTTGTGGGTTGAATTTTAATGATCTAAATTATAGTAATGTAGCAATTATACAGCTATATGTCATTAATAGCTATTTTTCAGCATCTAATGATGAAGACATTCAAATACCTCAGAGGCTTAAGTATGACTCACAAATGAAATCATTAACAATAGAAACGAAGATGATTAGTTTAACTATGTACCATATGGCAATATCTGAACCACTTTTAAAATTCATATTATCTTTTACCATGGAATTTCAATTGATTTTATAGATTGTCAAGGGCAACTCTTTTAATATTTAAAATTATAGGTGAATGACATAAAATCATATGTTTGTTGTGCTAAGGAGAAACACCACTGCATCTGCAATTGCCATTTCTCAGAAACAGTACATGTAGTTTGATACAACACTGTATTTAACAGCACAATGAAATTAAATATTGCAATTATCTACAGCTAATCCTCAATTCAATTCTGTAATCTATAGCAAACCTAAATTCAATCTGAAGGTTAAACGTTGATACATATTTAACTTTTAATAAATGACCATGACCAATAACCTTGAAGATAGTATAAACAGAAAAGTTTTTCCACAAGCAATTCACACACGAAATATAAAATTTCTACCACTTACCAATCAAAAGTTATTGCAAAATGTAAAAGATTTTGGGCATAACAACAGACAAACTGAGTTACAGACAAACAGACAGGACAAAAGCAATATGCCCCTAATCAATTGATGCATGGGAATAAAAAAGAATTTGCAAAGATGATTTGAAAACTGGTAAATTTCCATCCATCCCTGGGAAATATTCACAGCTGATTAAAATCAATACTCTTGCCAACTTTATTGTATTACCCTTAAAACATACAGACACTGTGTCAGTGTAATTACATATGAGAGCTGTCTGAGTGGTGCGTGAAGTGTAGACCTTAGTCAGTCTTCAGACTGCACAGACCATCTTTGGTATAAACTTTTCACTTTTTCCTAATTTTCTGAATAAAGATTGATCAATCTACAATGGCCTAGCCTGAATGCAATTCTTTTTCCCCGGATGGTCTCTTTTTGTGTGATGAGTCACATATCATTATAGCTTAATAAACAACAGACCATGAAGTCATATTTAAGTACCTTTCTAAAAGCAGACATGACACATCTGCAACCATGAGTTATTACAGATCAATAATAAACAACAGACCATAAAGTCTCATATTATTGCTTTATACTTGTATATGACTCGGCTAAAACTATACGTGAAATAAGACATAGATTTAATGATCATTGATGTGTGAATGCGACTTCATTCTTTATCAGAAATATGGCTTTGATTGTTTGCACAGATGCAGAATAATACTAAATCCAAAAGCGTGAAAAAAGTTAAAGAAAAAAGATGTGTTTGTGAAACACTAATGCCCCCGTAACAGCAATTTTTTTCAAAGTTTGACCTTGACAGATGACCTTGACCTTGTCACATGACCCTTGACTTTGGTACCAGCAGATGCGGATCATTGAGATCTATCATCATGCCAAATATGAGCCTTGTATCTTGAATAGGCTCGAAGATAAGGCAAAGGTTAAGTTTGGTTAAGTTTTCGGACAGACAGACGGACAGACAGATGGATGGACATGAGTAAAACAATATGCCCCCGATCTCTCGATGCAGGGGCATAAAAAAGAAAAAAAGAGATGTTTATAAGTAAGAGAAAAAAGAGGTAACAATTAATTCAGAAAAAATACAATCATTCATATCCAGACCTTCATTTTCATTTTGAAAAAATATAATTTTTCTGGGCAGTTTGGAGAAAGGGACATGAAATATTTTTGTTTAGAACATTGTGGTACACAATAGTGAAAAATTACTTTATCTAAAATATTCAGAGAAATATGAGACCTTTCATTTTTATGCATGATTTCAACTCACAATTAATCTAAGTCTGTTTTAAATTGTAAAACAATGTTTTGATGTCTAAGTTGATTTCACTGTAACGGTTTGAATGTCACATGTTAACACTTAGGCGCAGTTCTATCAACAATTAAACCAAAATTAACTTTTCATTCGATTCTGTCATTGAATTGTTTTGCCAAAGAAACAATGAAACATTTGTTGTTAGACATTTTATTTGACAGTATGCCAAATATTTCACATAATTTTATAAGTTCAATACATAATTAATGACTTGTTGCCTAGCAACAATTGTATGGAATGTCTTTGAAACAAGTATTTTATTATGTGAGATAATATCAGGTCTGGGTTAGCAAGGTGTTATGGATCTTGTTTTATCTATAGCCAGATACAAACATGTCAAATTAAAGAGATGAATTGGCAGAAATACTGGGTATTTCTCCATAATACAATCACAATTGTATTTAATTTTATATATAATTTATAGCTTTAGAGGTGTACCAAATATTGTACTTGTATTTTTATAATTTTCATAATCAGTTGTATACAGCCCTATTCAATTTGATATGTATAGCATTATTCTTTTAATTGCTTAATATTTTGAGAAAGATTTTTTTTGTGATATTGCCATTTTGTGGAACAAAATTCAGATCAAGGGAAGAAATCATACCTTGAGGAAATGAAGCCATTTAGGTATTTAACTTTGAAATATTGCAAAAAAACCCATATATACTGTATTTAAATATACCATTATTTGGAAATATACAGTAGTTTTTCGATTAAATGTATATTTTGCCAATTTGTTATTGCTGTTATTTTAAATAAGACATTTCAATTCAGTTTTTTACCTTTGCAGTCAATTCCGTACTCTCAAGTGCATGTATATGATTATGGATGGTAAATGATGAGGGTGACTTTTGAATGATTCATCTATGTGAACTTTTATGTTTAACACAAAATACTTCATATTTAGAGTAAATTTATCGCAATTCCTTACCTGAGCCCAGACACTGGTCTCGACATCACTGTTCAGGGTGCTCAAGATGTCAGTCAAGTCACATGATCACACATGAACACAAAATATGATTATTTAGTCATAGATTATAACAAACACAATTTGCAGAAAAAAAATGACACCAGTCAAAAAGTTTAAAAATATTTATATAAATTTTTGTTCAGATCTATTCAAATGTACATTTTTGAGAAAATATAAATGTTTAAAATAAACAGGTAAAGCAGACATAGAACATATATATTGTAATAAGTTTTTCTGTTATTCAAAAGTTTTTTATTGGCAGTTTGTTCATTCTACAAAAGCATGATACAAAATTGCTGAGACCTATGATTTAAAACCCCCAAAAATGTCACACAAAAAATGCAAACACATCTTAACTATAATGCTGAAAAGAAAGGGCGGCAGTTGATTACACGGTAAATAAATAATTTGTTGACAAAATATTACGATTCCTTGCCATTTATGACCCATCTGTACATTGTCTGTGTTGAACATGAAAGCGCTACTCATTTTTAGCATTTTAATTTCCAAATTAAAAGCATTGAACAATTTCATCAAAACTGTAGAACCGTAGCCTTGTCAGCCCTGTGTTAAGGATGACAAAACCTGGCAAACTGTTTGAAAATTATATTCTGCTTTGCAAGCCAGTGCTTTTGCAAAATGGGGCATAATTTACAAACAGTTCACCACGTTTTGACATCCTAAAAGGAAAGCTGACTCCTAGATGAAAGTAAATTCAAACATGCCAAGTACCATTTTTAAACAATTACAAAGTTTTGTCATCTTCAATGCATGACATAACTCTACAATCCAATCATTGTTTTCAGCCATTTTTTTATTCTAAATTTGGGTTTAAATACATGTATTTAAATTGTGGTCTTTTAGAGGTTTGACATGACCACGAAAATGTGCTTGCCTGCCTCCAGGATGACAAAACGGTACAAACAGTTTTCCAATTATACCCGGCTTTGCATGCAACAGCACATGCAAAGCGGGGTATAATTGGAAATCTATTTGCACTGTTTTGTCATCTTGAACTTAGGGCTGTTGTTCATATTTGCACACTATCAAGCTGGTTAATTTCTAGCAAACTTAACCTAGATTATCTCTTTTAAAGATATTCGCCTTTTGTTATTTTTTCCCTATCATTGTTTTTTCAAGATTAAAGAAATAACTAAACATTTCGATACAGGATTGAATACCTCCAATATCTAACACAGACTAAATGTAGAGACATTTTTTTGTCAACTAGCAAATTTGAAATCAGAATATCTTCTCATAAATGAACACAGGGAGTAACCTTCCTTTGTCCAATCTGATTATAGTTTGTTTTATTATGTATAACAGAAGCAAATGTTTTTTATCACATATAATCATTGTGTACCAAATATTTATACAGATTGCTATGCCATACTTTATCTCCATTTTTACAATACAAATGAAAATTGTGAGTTTGTAGACTGAAACATTCCATCATAAACAAAACAAGATAAAAAACAGGCTTGAATGCCTTAAATTTTAAGTTCAACAATTGATCATATTGAGAAATGCATGGCAAAGAAATTGCTTTAAGATATCATCTGTAAACCAAAAGGCTTAGAAACATATGTTCCTTGATATGTTCACTATACTTTTGTATCTTAAGAATGTAAAAAAGTTGTTGAATTTGAATACAAATGCTTCCATTATATGTTATAGCATTCCTGTAAAGGTATTTGGGGGCGATGTCAAAAAGACAAGCAGTCAACAACTTGGAGGAATGTTTATACTTTATTCTCCAAACTAAAAAATGAAGGTTATGAGCTGTGCTATGTGTGATTCCATTACTTTGTAAGTAATATAATACAACTCCCATAACAAGGGATGCAATGTTATTTATTCAATGGTAACAATAGTCAGTGCAATGGTAGATAAATTTTATTTCCCATAAATGCCCTGTGATTAAAGATAAAATATCTTTTCTTTCCTTAATTGTTAGAAGTTTTGAATTTCCTGAATAGGGAATAAGTTATTGCCAGAAACTTTAGCAGTTGGCTTGTAAATGACTGTTAAATATCTGATATTCTTGTACTGATTATGTGTAGGGCATCATTAAATGAGCAAACTATATAATATCATAACAGTTTGTAATTGTTTAGAGGCACTCACAATAACTTTAACAGAAAGTTGCCTCATGTCATTTAAATTTTCAGAGACTGGTTACAAGACAATTTCAATGACCATTTTGGTAGTTTAGATGTGACAATGAAATATAATTTGTGAGAATATTCAAACAACCTCCAAGTGTTTGTATGTTACCTGAAATTATAGCTGTCATGCAGTATGCTTTCATATTCACCTCATGAATAAGCGACAAGAAATCTTAAACTTAAACATTTGGAATTTTATAGAAGGATTTTATGTCTTTTAAGAGGCATAATAAAATTTGGAAAGTAAATAAGCCATTCAGTTTGAGTTTTCTTTTTTCCTCTAGATATGTATGAAGATATATTCCTGGACACTTGGCTTTTAACAGAAGACCTTAAAGCTTCAGGCATAACTATAACTTTAGATATTCGATTACCAACCTGAATTTTGTCGTACATGTCTTTTTTTGTATTTTGAAAATTGATACCTTGAAAAAGAAAGTTAGTATTTGAGTTTTTTCCTACTTTCGAGATAAAATACCTGTGTAATGTGTGACAAAATTGTACCCTGTTCTGCATGTGAGGTACAAATTTTGTATGTTTGCAAATGTTTTTGCGTCCTGAAATAAGGCCCATATTGAGAAAATTCATAGTATGTGCTTAAACTTAAAAAAAATCGACATTGTTTTAAATGAAAGCATACCACATGCTACAATAAAGTTTCATTGCTAGCCATTGTTTGCATTCTTTGTGTAACTATCAAATTGCAATTTCTAATTTGGTTTCTTTTACTTTTGACTTGTGTAATGAAAGCTAAAGTATGAAAATAATATCATACATTGCATACTTTCTATATCAGGCTGAATTGAGGGGCAAACGGAGCTATAGATAGAGGGGGTATTTTGGATTTCAACTTAAAATAGTTCAACAAAACTTTCACAATTCCTATATTGTTGGTACTCATTGAAATAGTTTTGTCAAGATAATTCAAAAGAGTACCCACAACACAGGGTTTTATTGAGAAACAAAGCTTTAAGAATAGAATTAACCCCTCTTATGGCAATGACATTTTTTTCCAGTATCTACAATCAGTGCCTTACGATAGTAACAAGCTTACCCATTCAAAAAATGATTTAAATAAAGATATGGCCTTTTCACCAATTCTTCAGCAGAAACAACCTCAGCCTTTAGATATTTTAGAACACTTCAAATAAACCCAGTATTATTTGTTTGATGATTCAAATGAATAAACACACATAGGGTTTTGTTAAAAAATGATTTGAGAAAAGCTTTACCAACTCTCAATTTAGTCATATGCATGAATTTCATGATTTCAAGTTTATCTTATGCCAAAATTGATGAAACCCTATTAGAATTATTCACAAGCTTTTACAGTATGCAATATATGATAGTCAATTTAAGACCTAGTAAGTGCAGCTCTCAGCATTTTTGTCATATGAACAGTACCCACAACATGATTGTTTACGAGTGAAAAAATCGAGCCTACCTGGCTGTCAAGACCGATGATGAACAACATCAGAAAGAACAAAACGGACCATAATGGTGAGATCGGCAACATGGAAACAGCCTCAGGATATGCAACAAATGTCAGACCAGGCCCTGTAAATATATTAATGGAACATGTCTCATGTATTCCTCTTAATAAACACCCATTAAAAAATCCAGGAGCCATGGGCAACTGGGCCCATGTTAATCTTCGTCCCTGATGATAAACTTTGACTTGTTTATGATTAATTCAAAACTTATGAGGAATGAAAAATTTGAATTGAAGAAAAATATTTTTAGTTTTTGTAAAATTTTGCATGTGTAAGCTGTGCAAGAGCCCTTGCCTACCTTGTTTAACAACATCCTCAACAGATCGTCCAGTCTCGTGAGCCATAAACCCGAGTATAGAGAAGATGACAAAACCAGCAAAGATACTAGTACCACAGTTGATGAAGGGGACTAGTAAAGCATCTCTGAAAATGGACAAATAACAAAAAATAACTATACAAATTACCACCTTATTCCATTCTTTGACATCCCTGGTAATGAAAGCAGCAGAATTCAATTATTTTTTTTTTGATGTCCATATTGTTTTCATACCGAAAAAAAGACAGTTTTTTTCCTTCAAAAATTTGTTTTCTGCAACCTGGATGAATTTGAACCAATCAAAATTCTGTTGTTTTGAAATGGGTTTAGATACATTAAATGTATTCAGGGAAAAGAAGAAATTTATGGAGAACTAAGATATTGCTAAAAGCTAGTTATACAATACTAACAAGTTATTTATTTATTCATAACTCAATTAAATTCCATTATATCATTTCAAAGCATCACAAAACCAAAGGATGGTGATGAAAAGAGAAACATCCCTTTAATGATAAAAGAACAAAATAATGGCCTCTTGATAAGTTGAAATCTTCGTGAATTGCCTTTCATCATTCTTATATAGCTACTTATTAAGTGATGAAAGATCTTTTGAAGCAAAATCTTCATTGATGTATAAGCACAAAGTTACTGCAAGTCAATATCCCTTTATGTCAATAGACACTTACAATAGTTTTTGCACTTGCCCATTTATCGATCATCAATTAAATATCTTCTCTCATTCTTGTCATTTGTAGTGACAAGATTATCATGGGAAAGAAAATACTAGTGTGTCAAGTGAAGAATGCGAATTGTAAAGCCAAAATATTACTTAACCATAATAAATTTAAGATTTTGACTCTGAATGCTTTCAAATGGCTACAAAGATCTGGTTGTAGCAGCAAATCAATTCTCATTCTAAAGACTAACCATTGATATGGTAGATAAAATATTGTCAATACCTGTAGACATTCTGCTTGAAGTCGTTGTATGAGGCCATAGTGATGATACCGCCCCATGCCATACCAACACTGTAGAATATTTGTAAAGCAGCATCACCCCATACCTGAAACACACAGAAAATCACCATTCGGAACATCGCTTGGACTTATATATAAACTGGAAAGTACCTCAAATACAAGAGTAGTAATTTTGGGTCATTTTATAGGTTAATCAGATTCTGGTGGTACTTTGGTTAATATGCTTGAAGAAAAAAAAATTCTTTAACAGTTTCCGATCACCTGCGGAGATCTTCTTTACATGTTATAATTTGAGATGTCATATGAACACACGTGCTTTTATTGCTGCGCCCCTATTATTCCTGAGGTCTATTCCGTAGAATCTATCATCATACCAAATATGAGTATTGTATCTCTAATAGCCTTAAGCGATTGTCAATGTCAAGTTTTTTGGTTAAGTTTTGCAGGCAGACCGACACAATGGACAGACAGTTGGAAAATGGTTAAACGATATGCCACCTTGTCATTTGAAGCACTTTGTTATGTGCTTATGTATGTACATGATTGATAATTGACCTTTAACTTTATAGCTGACCTTGACCTTATCACTTACATAGAATAAATCCTTTTAAATATTTTATCCATAAGATAATTACCTGAAAGCTGGCTAGTTTCTCCCATCTGGGAATGATATAAAACTTGATTCCCTCCAAAGCTCCATCCAGAGTTATACCACGGATCAATAGCACCAATAGAACCAGATATGGGAAAGGAGCACAGAAATGCATTACCTAAAATAAGAAGAACTGAATTAGTGAAATGCAACAAAGGCAGAAATTAACATGATATTATGTAATACTGTAAAAAAAAACCCTGAATGCAATATTTCTTTATCAAACCAAATTCATGAGTCACATTCTTTGAAATGGTATATACATGAGTTGATGACAATTTGAATTCCATTGAATTTAGTGTATCAAGGACAGTGCTTAATCTTTTTATGGTCTCTTGATTTGTATGAAATGTATTTTATTTTGCAGTGCTTTACTCTTTCAGTTTTGTCTGTTAGTCCAAAATTGCTTTCAACAAAAATCTCTTTTTTTTTTTCCATGCCCCCGTCTCCCTTTCCTTAAACAGTGCTTTTATGCAATGTTTTAAGTCTCCAATTTAAAGAGTATAACTCATGTATGGTATGTATATGAGCTTTGCAAAACAAAAAGGATTATTTTCACAATGAAATTCTGAATTCTATTCCTATATAAAACTTTGGATTAGCAGATATTTGTCTAAGCCAATCAATTGCTTTATAATGCTTTTGAAAACTAAAAGAATTCTTTGTGAAATATCCATTGACTTGTTATGCAAAAGCTGAAAAAAAAATCTGTTCATGTTGTTTTTATTCATCAAACACCAAAAACATAAATAATTCTATTGCCAAAACACAACATTACAGAGTTTGAGAAAAAAGAAAAACATGTATCAATTTGGAATGTTTAAGAAAAAGGTGATTCAAGACGAGTTTGCTAAATAAAGCAACCCCTCTCTATCCAAAATTATTCGAAAAGAAAAAAAAAATATGGAGGTATCACATAAAACTATCATGAAATCATATTCCATTGATGACTTACTCAAAGGAAAAGTACTCTCTTCTTTTGTTCTGGTTTAAGGGTTTCCTGGAAATTGTTTCAAAAGGAACAGAACAAACATTGTCAAGTATAGCAATTTTTACTTCAACATCCATTTTAATTTCATCAAAAATCCCCCATGGTACTTTCATTCCCTTGAACTTCATTCCTGTACCATGGGTAAAGTATAAACATATCAGTATGTTCTGAAAAAATCCTTTTGTATTCCCCTTCGTGATAAAGTACCCTCCCAAATATTCACAATTCACAACAGGATGTCTTCTCTTTTTTAATTAAAACTATACTAGAATGTACAGGTGAAATAGATATTTCAAGTAAATTGGGTACAAAATAAAAGCTTCTTTCACCATGTTTTTTCACATTACCCCTTGCTTATTAGAAGAAACATGGTATGTAAATTAAACTTCTTTTTTATGTCAATGTGAAATTATTTCCTTTTTTTATCAATTGAAGGAGCATATTAAATTTTGCATCATCTGCATTTTTCCCAGTAACATTTTCCCAAGTTACGATAACATTTTCCCAAGTTATGTAAAAGAACCAAGTTTTCAAGAAGAAAGTACAATGTGGATTCAACAATGCTTCAATAAGAATTTTATAATTTCAAGGATAAGATCGAACTTACAAAAGTTGTTGAAAATAGTTTTTGCATGCAAGTACATGTAGTAGTATATTGAAAGAAAACCATCTTCTTTTGGGGATAGAAACTTTTGGAAAAGAAGAAATTGCTTGTAACAAGCAATATCTTTTTTTTCCACAATGTTTTCCGATTATGAAATGTCGGACTCCCTACATGGATTGGACTCCTTGATTTTACAAGTTGGGAGTTCAATCAACTTTTTTGTCAAATATGGTAGTGTCAAACCCTGAAGTTAAGCATCTCAATCTATATCGACACACAAATTAGTCTTGCTTGAACACAAAGTAATCTTTGGTAACATTTGTGATGAACGTGCAAGAACTTTACTATCCTAAACATGGGGCAAAATTGTGACCAATTTATCAGTTGTTCCAAAGCTGAGCTTTTCTTAAATTCATACAATTCATGAAACATACAAAGAAAACACTTTTATTGCACTATTTCTATAGTTTAATTTCATTCATTGGGGAAAAAATGGGCTGGGGAAGGAGAAAGAGGGTTTTCATTTTATATATTCCTTATCATCTGTTACTAACAATTAGGATTTTGTTAAAGATCAAACTAGAAACAAAAAGTTATAAGTTGTGGAATCCTGGGTCACTAAATTCTGGGACTGACATATCTGATGAATAGTTTTGCATGAAATCTTTTAACAAGAGCTCTGATTGGATGATTTAATATGTCACAACCAATCATAACCCATGTAATAAAATTTGAAGAAGAAACACAGATTTAAAATTATTTAAAATTAAAGGAGGTAGAAAATGAAATTGTTAATTTATGGAACAACTTTTTACCGATTAATTGTGTGTAATAACATAACTTGGTAAATCACTCAGTAAACCATTTTGTCTGGAACATAGTTTATCTTCTTTTATTGGGGTACATCCTTTACATTGAGAAGGTCATTAAGGTAGGTAATATATGCTTCAAGAAAAAAATAAGTTTGAATTGGTAATATGTGAGAAACTGTGTGCTGGTATGTGCCGCAATTTTTATGTGCAGGATATTGATGAATTAGGCAATGAACTTTGGTACTGGAAGATAGACATTTACCTAATTATAGATAATTAGATACTGGTAAATGACAAAGGGAATCTGTGAAGGTTTTCTTGAAATATACATATATATATATGTCTGCCATTTTTTCCAGTCTACTGTTTTGTTTTGTTTCAAAAGATGGTGGCGTTTATGTAGAAGAAGGTTTGTTTTTTGGTGTAGTTGAATGATTGCATGGAAATGGCTGGGCTAAAATTTTTAGGTGGCAGGATTCAATCTACTGTTTGGGATGGGCCTTGAGGGGTGGGTAGGACATTTCTAGAATAAATTGATACATACCCTTCCAAGGACAGCCACCCCTTTAAAGAGGCAGAAAAACACAAAGATCCAGGCAAATGCCAGAGCAATGACTAACTGCCACCTCAGCATGCCTGGCTCTTCAATACCGCTTGTCAACTCAAGCACATGGCGTCTGAAATGAGAAACAGAAGATGGTGACATATGGCGGAAAAAAATATTATAGGTGTGTAACATATGGTAAGGAATGTGGATTTACTGATTTTCTCCACTTGAAATTAGACCAGAAGTCCAGATAAGAGGGAATAAAGCCAGTCTAAAATCTTCATTTCTCATTAAAACCCTATGTTATGAGTACTCCTTTGAATTGTTGTGATGAGACAATTTCAATGAGCACCCACAACATAGAATTTGTGCAAGTTTCATAGAAATTATTTTGTTTGAAATCCAAAATATTCCCTCTATCTGTAGCTCTGACCTGGGCCAAAAAAAGATAATTTTCTACTTGTCCTGAATAATAATGAATTAACTTGTCCACAAAAAGTGAATAGATGAATATTGACAAAACATTGTTTGTAGTGAAGACAAAGCTTGGTTCCAGTTTTTTCTTCATTAAAAAACATTGTTTTCCATACTTTGATACAAGAATTAGGATAATTTAACTCTGAGATCTATTATGTACCATTCCGAGATTTGCCTCTGTATTTACTTGTGCTTAGACAACTAGCCTATAATAAAATGTATTTGTCTGCCAGTGGAAAAGCGGGTGCCAGGCAATTTGGGCATAAGTATCCCACACCTCTATACATGGTGAAAAAGAAAACTTGGTTCAATAATAAAGAACATCCTTGTTGGGCGACTAAAGCTGTAACAACTTCAGTTGATCAATCTTGAGACAACATTTTGGTTTCATATTTACATCCATATGGATGGCTCAGTGCAAAACAGTTGTAACTCCCTGTAAATTTATAGGGAGTTACAACTGTTTTGTGCTGAGTCATCGAATTATGATGTAACTACACTAGCTCAATTTTAAAGGGCAGGGCACTTGCACATATGTATATGGTAGAAAATAAAATTAAATATGGTGTGAATATGGTTATCAAAGTTTTTTTTATTTTTATTTTTACTCCTGATGTTTTCAGTAACACTTAATTGCAGGATCACAATAACAATTCTGTGGTCAGAAAATGATCCTTCTTTCTAATAGTTTTCATTCTCAATACAGCTGGAAATCATTTGATATACAGAAAATGAGATATCCTGAAAGATATCCCGAAATAAACCATGTTACATAATTTCCTCAGAACATATCCTGAGAAAATAAAGCACCATAATTTATGTTCAATATCTTTTTCAGCTGATAGACGACCTTGGTGCAGTGGAAAATTTTCCATTTGTTAGCCTCTAAAATCAATACCAGTCCGAGCCCTTCATGTGATAAACACTCTCAGCTTGATATCCCTCAAATAGATGTCTCGGCAAATAAACAAGGTTTTCGAAAAAAAAAATTAATCCCTTTGCCCAATCATAGGATTTAAAAGAAACAATTATTCATTTGTTAATGCTTTTCTTGAATAAAATCAAGATTTCTAGAGATAATTGATTTTCTTACAGAATCAAGACCTTGGGAAAGGGTTTCCATTACCTTTGTGTAATGATAAGGACACAATGACCTCATAAGGACTGAATAATAGTTATTCGGTTAACTCTGTGTGTGATAATACCTCAAGATGAAGAACAAAATTTGATCAACTTCAATGGTTTACATCAAACAATTGAGTAAAATGCAAGGCAGAGATGCTCTTTGTTCCTGTTTCACCTCATCGGAAATTGCACTTAACCCTTTCCTGTTTTACAAAATTTTGGACCAGTCCAAATTCAAAGGTTTTGCAGACGAAAATTAAAAGTGGATCTAATTTGAAAAATAACCATTCTGTAGGGTAGAAAATAGTGTGGAAAAAGAAGAAATTGCTTGTCAGATGCAATTTCTTCTTTTTTCACAATATTTTCTCAATCATAAAATCACAGGCACATAAAAAACAGGGATTAAACAGCAAAGGGTTAATTTATAACAGCCATTTCTTTTCCTTTTTAAAAAAGGTACTGTTAAAAATGGTCAACGTATTTGACTAAGGATAGGTCATAGTTAGAATGTGATTGTTTAGAGATTGGATTAAAATTTATGAATGGGTGACAAACATTGATAAATTGGCGGGAAACCACCCTTGTGACAGACAAATGGAGCCAATTACATGTTAACAAGGTCATCGAAAACTTGAACATTAAACATTGATTATTTAACAATTCGAATGAAAAATTCACTTGATCAAGGACAGTCCTTCTTTTATCAATTATTTGGTCAATATTTTTCTTTGCTACTAAACTGCACTCAATAAACAAATCACTATATTAATTGTATTAAAAACCTTCTCCTGCTGTTTGGGACATTGTTATTAATTATGAAACTGTTAGAAATTACAGATGTGCAGTCTGATCTTAGCCTACACTTCTACCTAACTTCTGTGAAAAAATCTATACCTAAGTTGAAACAAAAGTATGGTATAGGAAAAGAAAGGAATATGTCTGAAAGTTTTTTTTCAATACTAATTGTTTATACTAATTGTTTTTTAATTAATTAAATGTACTAAAAGTCAGAAACCTAATAAGCCAAATTATAAGGTCTACGCTATTGTAAGTGCCTATATATTCAAAGGCATTTACAATAGTGTTGCACCGACCCTCATATTACTTCACTGAAAACATCAAAAATAGTTTGAAAGAGTTGAATAGAATAATAATCTTAGAAAATCCATCTTTTCTATTTTACTATTCTTTAATTTCGTTAATTTTTTGTAATGGTGATGGTAAAAAGCAGAATTGTGATGTAATTGGTATGAAAAACTTTGGACCAAAATGCTAAAGGTTGAATGTCCCATGGATAAAAACGTGATAATCGTCTACTATTGTTTGTTTTGCAAAGCTTACAAGGTTGCCAAAAACACACTTAAAAGTTTAACAGGACTTAGATATCATTGAATGTTGGTCAAGAAAGGCAAGCCAGTTATAAATTGACAGCTTCTGATGACAAATTTTAAGCATACATGCTTAATACATTGCCGTAAAATCCCACTTTTAAAGCCCCCGAAGAACAAAACTTTAAAAAGTAGTAGACATTAAAGATAGTGTTTGTTACAAAATATTTTTAAATGTCCACAATATTTCTTCCCCAAAAGACAATATTTCTTTTAATCAATCAAGTAGCCCCTCTACAACTTCTTTGGAATTGAACCATGTCTAGTAAATAGTTACATTACCAAAGTTCAAAGTTGTATTTGAAAAATTGTTTTGACAAAGTGCATATTTTCTCCAACAAGATGTATGGTAATAATATGTTGTTGAAAAGTCTACTTACTCGTTAAAAGAAAAGATTATGAAACATGTCAAATTATGCAACACACAAGAATTTTACAATTGGTTCTCAGAATTTTCTTGCAGGATAGTTTCAAGAGGGGTTTGTTTATGGCACATAACTGTGAAAGGTATTAACGTATAATATTGCGAACAAAAGACCAACAAATACCCATAGTACAAGTACAATGCCCGGTAGAAATGTGATCTAGCTCCTGACCTTCAAGGGCAAATTTGGTCAATGGTTTTCACAAATCATTTAAGTCCATGATTAACCCTTTCCTGTTTTACAAAATTTTGACCCGTCAAAATTCAAAGGTTGTGCAGACGAAAATTTAAAGTGCTTGTCAGAAGCAATTTCTTCTTTTTTCACAATGTTTTCTCAATAATAAAATGACAGGCACATAAAAAGCAGGGATTAACAAGCAAAGGGTTAATCATTTAATCTCTTTCAAAAATAAATTTCAGGTTAGTAATCAGAGGGAAAATTTCAAGAAAGTTATGTTATTTTAATCTCAAGTGGGCTTGAGAATAACCTAAAATATAGGCTTTAGGCCAGCCCTGCTTTCAGGTTGAAAAAACAATTCAATTTGTTAGCAAATTATATCCTGCTTTGAATGTGCAAAAAATACTAACAGAATCTATGGTTGTTTCAACTGCAGTGACTTTAATACTGTTTATAGGGGCCTTTAGCCCCATTTCAGATCAGACTGCATACATTGAAATTTACTTTCATTTCTTTCATTTTTCAAAAGACTTGTTTTATGGAGTGTCACCGTATTTGTTTTTAAAATGGAAAACATTAGATTCCAAAGTTCAGAACCTAATATCATGATGACATTAAATGACATTTATCAATTCTTTAAAGGTTAAACAAATTTGAAATACTGAAGCAAAACCTTCAACTGAAAATTTGCTTTCACCTTTAAAGTTTCTTTTTGTGTACTTTGGAAACTTTTAGATAGAGAATATTTCAAAATTTTAACCCTTGTCATGCTGAATAAAAAAATGTTGGCAAAATTGCAACAAAATCAAAGTGCTCCAAGTAATGGGTGCACTAAGAGAGAGTAAGTATTCATTTTGAAATTTATCTTTTTAAAAATTTTCTGGTTTTCAAAAATGGAAAAAACAGGTGGTATAGAAAAAGATCAGACTGCACATATGTGCAGGCTGATGTTTGTCTATAGCTCCTGCCAAGGCAGGAATATTCTGGGTTCAGTAAAGGTAAAGAATTGCAAATTCCCAAATTAAGATTTTTTATAATGCACTGTTTAGACTGCAGAAATATTTTCTTGTAAAAAAATGATCATTTAGTATATAAATATAAAGTCAAGAATTTCAAAGGACATGGCATAAATTTCATTTGTCCTGTGACAAGAAATTTCTACTGAAAATGTTTTTCATGAAAATTATCAGAATGAATGAAGTTTAGCACAGAGAAGGACATAAATGCCACATCACAATCGATTCGTAATTCAAGTACAGGGATAAATTTAAATGATATCAGTAGGCATAAACAAAATATTCATTGCTCTACTCTATCTTAATATGATAACTACATGAAAAGAGATATTGAAATTGATGACTATCAAGCTTGAACAAAACTAGAGGCACTTGAGAGCCTGTACTGCTCCACCAGCTTAAATTTGAAAGTTATTCAGAGAATTATTTAATCTTAACAACAAAGTCACTTAGAACAGCACTTCGTTCATTAAGGTATACTTTGAAACTCAATTAAAACAAACTTGCTATTATTATACCAATAAGATAATAATAATCTACAAAAACTCAATTTCAAAAATTGGCTTTACAATAAAGTCCACTTAATTGTAACTCTGATAATAGAAATCCATAGCTTAAATGATACAGACCTTGTGAACAAACAAGATATTTATTTAACCCTTTGCTGTTTTATCCCTGCTTTTTACGTGCCTGTGATTTTATGATTGAGAAAACATCGTGAAAAAAGAAGAAATTGCTTCTGACAAGCAATTTCTTCTTTTTCCACACTATTTTCTATCCTACTGAATGGTTATTTTTCAAATTAAATCCACTTTAAATTTTCGTCTGCAAAACCTTTGAATTTGGACAGGTCCAAAATTTTGTAAAACAAGAAAGTGTTCAACATAGCTCCTTCTAAAAGGAACTACTGGTCAATAGCAAAAAAAAAAAATTTACAAAATGGGGTTGCAGTTAACATGGTCCTGCTTCCTATAACAGTTATACATTTCAAATCTGATAATATTTTATCAAAGGATCATTCCTGCTAACTTGACTCAAAACCATCCATCACTTTTTGTCAAAATTATTCAAATCTAAACCAACCCCTACAGATAAGGGGGACCTAATTGTCATTCCTATGAGATTTGGTTGAAGTCCATCCTGTAGTTTCTGAGGTGAGTTTTAAAGAAAGTTACACATTAAGACTGGTGTGCATATAGGCAGGTGATAGACAAAACACCATTTAAAGTCTTTTGGCTGATCTATTGGCTTTCAGTAAGTGGAGCCTAAGATGACATGAATGGAAAATTACTGCTTCATGAGTGAATTTCAAGGAAATCAAGCTAAGGGAAGTTACGATATCATCAATTATTTCACACAAGGAAAATAAATTTAAACACATCACTGAGAAATCCGACACAATAGACAATAAGCCATTGTATATTGTTAGCTAAATTATAGCCTCAACCAGAGATACAGATAGAGCAGTTTTGATGAATTTTAGATCAAAATATTGCAAAAATATTCGTAAAAAACCTATGTTCCTGGCACTCATTCGAATTGTCTCTCAATTCATTATCATAGATTGTTTAATAAAGAGAATCGAAAATCCAATTCATACACTAACTTTTTTTTTCTTTTTTTGTTTTCTACAAAGATAGAACTATACATATCTTAAACCTCTATCATGCCTCAGCCAGCATCAGAGGTACAGATAAGAGGGGCTAATGGCAAACTAAAATCTTCATTTCTCACTCAAATCCATTGTTATAGGTACTCACTTGAATGGTCTTGACAAGACGATTCCAATGAGTACCCACAACATAGAATTTGTGCAAGTATTGTTGACATAATCTAACTTTAAATACAAAATACCCTTTCTATCTGTAGCTCATAATATAATATGCAGCCTGATCTTGTACAATCATCTGTTGCTGTATTTTTTTTCAAAAAATATATTAACAAATTTAATTTTAAACAGAAATTTTGATGCTTCCAAAACCTTCAGAACTCCGATTTTATTGTAGTTCTACAAAGGTATTGATTCAGAAAAACAAAGGTTGAAACAAACAAAAAGAATATAAGAAACTATTAAAGCAACCTGTTCTTAATCAATGTTATTGACAACTATTCTTGTCTCCATACGATATTTATTCTAATAATAGCACACTCCATAATAGTAGCATTCCTACATTTTTTCCTAAGAACACCCACTTCAAGTGCCAAAATTTTAGGAACTTTTGAGACTTCTTCTCTAATTTGAGATAGTTTTCCTTTAAACAATCATTTAAATGATTGTTAAGAGGAAATTCACCTCAAATAAAAAGGAAAAGGGCCTAAGGGACACCAATTTAAATGATTTCTTAAATCAGAAAATGCATACTAAATAGAAGCTCCCTGACCATGTTATGTCTAGCTCCCCAGAGCATTTATTAGGAGAAATACAGTACATTGATTAATCAATAATATTGATCACTTATTGAATTGAAAATATTATTGATCATTGTAAGGGCTATATTTGATATTGATTTAATGACCATCAATAAAATTGTCAATAACAATGGTTATGTAAGGGCTGTTTTAATCATAATTTATTGACTTACTCCCAAAACTCCTCACTGGACGAGACCTTCTTAGCCAATGAAAGACCAGTTGAAACATTGACGGCAACATCATAGGTACTATTGGATGCCATCGTGGCGTTTACGGAGATGGAATCGTTCTTCATGGCGTTCATCACAGACTGTTCAACACCGAGACAGTTTTCGGTGTTCCACCAGTTGCCACATGTTGCCCATGGCAGGACGGCGCGGAAAGACATGAATAGGTAATACAATGTCCAGGCCACAATGACATTATAGTAGACACAAACCATGCCTGATACTATCACCATGCCAACACCAACTCCTGAAAATACATAAATTTGGTACTTTAGACATGTCATTTTGTACATGTAGGTGCCACGCTGAATAAATTTTGGCTAAAAATTTTCATCAAAATCAAAGGGCAAACGGCACTGAAATTACCAACTGTAGGTCAATTTTTATTTGAAAAACAAAATCTATTGACAATTCTTGTATGAAAGTGAGAAACAGGTGGTGTAGACTAACATCAGACTGATCATATGTGCAGGCTGATATTTGTCTTTAGCTCCTGCCAAAGCAGGAATATTCAGCATGACAAAAGTTAATGACACACATACTTGTCTAAAGTTATGACCATTTAACTTGCATGTGCTTGAACTGGTAAGTCGGCTCATGAATATACAATGTGCAGTCAAATTGGAGTTAGCAGCCACATCCAAACAGCAGCCAATCCGTGTATATGCCAATCGTAAGCTCACTTGAATCATTAAACCTTATGTTGAAAGAATACTATAGTTAGGCGGGAAAATTTTTGTAACTTTTAACATTTTATTGAAGCTGTAGTTACAACATTTTGATTTCCAAATGACCATATAAATGTAATTATGTACAAACAACCTAGAGCTTTAAGAAATAACGATCTAAGACAGGCTATTATCTGTGCTCTGCTGAAAGAAGCAACATAATAAGATTAAATTTCAATGGCTCAGCGTGAAACAGTTGTAACTCCCAATATGTTTATAGGGAGTTACAACTGTTTCACGCTGAGCCATCAAAATGTTTTTCTAGTTAGCATGTGTTGCATTTCACATAAAAGAATCATTATTACTACAGGTAGCGTGCTAAGCATATCATACAACAAAGTTCATTGACTTCTTCTCGTGACAATTATTATACCAGAAATCTATGATTGTCTCGTCAAATTCATCCCAAGAAATCCCAACAGAATAGATTGTATACAGTGTTTATTCTAGGCAGGGGGATTGGGGGATTCCCCCACTTTTTTCAAAGATCCCCCATATTTTCTAGATTTGTGGGGGATTTTTTACTATATCCAAAGTGCATGAATTACCACATTTCTTAATTGTGCCAATTTTTGTGCTGAAATCCCCCACATTTTTGAAATCCTGAAATAAACACTGTTGTATAGAGTAAACAGTGTAAAACTAGTCCAAGTGCCTACAGATATAAAGACACAGTCAAATTTACAAAAGATATTTACTGACAACTCTTAATTTTCAAACAAATAAATGAATATATTCATGTCAAACTTATTGAGAGTATTTCAAGAAATCATAAGCACAATTTTTTTTTTTTATATTTCAGAATTGAAGATTTTGTTTTCTATTTGCTTTTATCGAGTTTTTGTGGAGGTATGAAACCATAAAACTATATGCATATTGATTGCTCAGCGTAAATAGTTGTAACTGCCTATATGTTTATAGGCAGTTACATATATTTTGTACTGAGCCATCGATGTTCAAAGCATACAAGCAAACAAAATGCAGCTGGATACTCAAAATTGAGTTCATGGAGGTGAGAATGAAAAAAAATTAGCCAAATGAAACACACCCTTTTGATAGGCAATACTAAACCTTAACTTTTTTCTTTTACCAAATTCTATCATGATTACAGATTTAGTTTCAAGGTGTCTATCTAAAATCTGTTTCTGAGAACTTCTGCGCCTGAGAACTTCTGCACCTAATAAACCAATTATATTCTAGATATCAATACCAGTGAATTCTTTTCAAATGAATCACTGGATATTGTGGTTTGGCTAGCCAGTCTGTGGCTTGGCTTGCTTATCATGAAGTTTAACCCTGACACAATGTTGCTGTATAAGCGAAAAATCTCCCTAAAGATCATTCATGAGTCATTGGGTCTTGTTATGTTGGTTCAATCAGGTAAGATATAGCTAGGTGTTTTCTTTGTGAGTGCAACTGCTGTAAAAATAATATTTTGCATTCATTTTGTGTTCATTGTGAGTGCTATTGGGGGTAATAATTTTAATTTTGTAACTTTCATTTTGTTTTTGACCGAGTTTTATTAAAAATATAAAATACAAGAGAAAGTGCAGCCAAGCAAATTGAGGGTCAGTGCAAAACTACTGTATGGCCTATAAACATTACAGATTGAAGGGTCAGCGCAAAGCTATTTTGTCTTTAAATCTTTAGGCACTTACCATTGTTTTAAAGTGATCAAGCGAGGATTATACAAGTTGAATTTGCTAATTTGACCTTGGCAAATGTACTAAAATCACTGCTCACAAAAGTATATTTCGAGGGTCAGAGCAATACTATTGTAAGTACCTATAAATATATAGGCACTTTCAATAGTGTTGCACTGACCTCTCGATTTGGGTTATAGTATTACAAGTACAAGTCACGGGCTTGATGCAAAATTAATGTAAGTGCCAATAAATATAAAGGCACTTACAACTGCTTTGCCGTAACCCAGCAAATACATAAATAAGTCCTACACATTTACAACACTTTTGCACTAACAATTCTATTTTCTGACACAGATTAGTAATTGATGGATCTCTCTACAGTAAATAGAACATGATTAGACACGAATGCTTTCCCCGCTAAAGTACATATTTAATTATTGTCAGAAATGCGTAATAGAGGACTGACCGGGTCATTGACCTTTATAACTGGCAAAAAAGATCTTCATTCATCAAGTGTGGGGGGATTGGTCTCAGTTATAAGTGGGATAGATATATCTAGAGATTAGCATAAAACTTTTGTACTGAGCCTATTATTCAGACACTCTCGTGCCCCAATCCAGGGTAGCTTTGTTCAAGCTGTAGTTATCAGTTTATGCTGTAGTTAACACATTTTATTTGTGCAATGAGAGGTAGAGCATCAGTATTTTTCAAACAGGAAGTCTTGAGTTCAATTCTAAATCTTCATTTTCTCATTAGCTAGCCACATAAAATTTTGGCATAGGAAATTTTCAGGAAGTAACTTCTTTGTTAATTAGTTTAAAAAGTAATAACTTGTTTCCAAGTCAATGTAATATATGAAATGATTTACACAAATAATTTCAGACTTTGATAACTGTTATTTTAATTTATGTCTAGCGAATTCATAATGCTACTTAAACGGGATCATGGAATCTTGGCCAAGACAATTGCTATGCAATATCTATATACAATTGGTATGGGGAGAATGTTGAAAGGAATTTTGTTTACTATACATCAACATTGCTTTACATAGTTTGATTGTATAATACTAATATATAGTGGGTGGTCAAAGGTCATGGTAACCTCTTCCCACGCAGTATAACAGACCTGACTGTATTTCTCCTGATAATTGCTCCCGGGAGCTATACATAACATGGTCAGGGAACTTTTATTTAGAATGTATTTTCTTATTTATAAAATATATATAAGGTGATGTCTTTTTGGCCCTTTTTTTCTTAAATTTGAGATGAATTTCCTCTAAACAATCATATAAATGATTGTTAAGAGGAAATTAATGTCAACTTGGAGGAGAAGTCTCAAAAAGTTCCTTAAATTGGGGCATTTGAAGTGGGTTTTTTAAGTAAACTAGATGTGTTTGTGAAACATGAATGCCCCCGGAACTGCATTTTTTTCAAAGTTTGACCTTGACAGATGACCTTGACCTTGTCACATGGCCTTGACTTTGGTACCAGCAGATGCGGATCATTGAGATCTATCATCATGCTAAATATGAGCCTTGTATGTCAAATACTTTTGGAGAAAAGGCAAAGGTTAAGTTTTTGGACAGATGGACGGACAGACAGACAGACGGACATGAGTAAAACAATATATCTCTCAATACGGGGGCATAAAAATATAGGGGTGCTACTATTTAGGAGGGTGCTACTATTAGAGAAAATATGGTATAGCATATCGACAAATATTTGGCAAGCAAAATCATAAGGATACACGCAGTAAGGCTTTTCATTTAAAGGAAAGTATCATTTTAATGGAAAATAGCAATTTTATGTATTATATTAATTTTATTGCAAATAGATTGCATGATATATTGGCAAATCTGTTTTATAATATCCATTAATTTCTTTTATTTCTTTTTTATCAACCTTCCAATCTATACAGCGTGTATCTAATAATGTGAAGTCTAGACCGATCTAAAAGTTGAATATTTTAAACATCTGGGTCCGAGGTTATAAAACTTTTCTCAGGCTCAATTCAAAATTGTCTAAAATTTCAATTTGAGATTAAGGCCGTAATTCTGTTTATTACTCATTTCAATGTACTTACATATTTATGAATAACAACTTATTAATATCATCTTTTATTTCCATACATTTTCTTTTAATTTAAAATTTGAGAAAAATAAGTATGAGCCTGAGAAAAGCTTCATAACCTTGGGCCTGATAAGACTGATATTGTGTCATGAAACTTCTTTTCACTATTTCTTTTTTGTTTCACTATAAGGATCCTGATTTTAGAAGATATTAATCTTAACTTCTTTTGTCTGCTTTTATTTGCATCATAAAACAAATCCCACTTAAAAGTGATCTCTAGAAAAGTGAGTTGTGAGTTGGGAAAATTGCTTGTAACAACCAATTTTTCCATTTATCACAATGTTTCTTTCCTATTTTGCAATCAGAAAAAAAACTTCAAATCATCATCTGCAATCTTTCAATTTGGACCATCAAATATTTTGCTATCAATTTCCACCTGTTGATAGGTTAAATGAGGAAGTCTGTTATTCTTAAATTGTAGACAGTAGGATTTTCCCAAGAAGGTAAATTTCCAGAGCAAAATCAATAATCCAAAACCCCTGTTGCTGGCAGACAAGTTGAGACCGTGTGAAGGTCACTCAAGCCGTCACTCATGCCAAATTATCTCCAGAGTTTGTTTCACTGATAAATGTCGTTATCTTTCTTTACATATGCGTTATTTATCTTTACATATGCGCAAAATTTATTTCTGTAAAAAAGCGAAAGGGATTTATTAAAGGTAACAATTGTAAAGACATGGAAAAATGGCTTCTGCATTTTTAGCCATTTTTTCCCTTCTTCTCAACTGTAAATCACGAGTAAATCAAAGGAAAATTTTTAGCAAATCATTGATTTAAGCACTGAATTAACACAAAAGCTTAGAATTTGGTTGAGAAAGATACTTTCACTCTCCCTTGAATTCATTGTGCGTAAATTTGGTTGGTGTGGGGGTTTATTACAGGCTGTAAGTGTTCTGAAAATCATGCCCAAACTGGTTGATCTTGAGGACCCAAAGAAAGGGATGGCGTTACATTAGAGCATGGCACTTTATTAGAACCTTTACGGTATGCATTTTTTTCATTTAGTCATCTTCCAACTTTTCTTCTTTGTCTAAACCTCATGCCTTTCTAGCATCTCCCTCCTTCACCCCCTCTCTCTATATTTGGTTTAAACCTATTTATTTTATATCATTTCACAGACTCAGCCCAAAACAGTTGTAACTGCCTAAATACACACATGCAGTTACAACTGGTTCGAAACCCAGCCATCCATTTGAGACACAAGTTTTTACAATTCAAATTAATCCCTCTCTAATCTGCTAGATAAATAGATAATAGCACCAAATATGTCAAACAAGGACAGAACCAAAATCAATATGCACTTGCAGAAATCCAGCACCGAACCTCTCAGACTCAAAGTTGACACTCTACCTCTTGGCCATGTACATCATACCTTTCCCAAAGTTCCTTCTCACCAGAAGTACTGATAAGAGAGGGAAAGGGGAAGAAGAAGGGGTATGTAAAGCCATTTCTCAATAAAACCCTATAATGTGGGTGCTTATTTTAATGTCTGTAAAATACATTGACCTAAAATCTAAAATACCCCCTTTATTTGTAACTCTACTTCTCTCTGTCAGTAATCCAGAACTACAGATAGAGGGGGTATTTTTGATTTAAGTTAAATTATTTCAATTATACTTCCACAATCCTATATTGTGGGTACTCATTGACAATGACTCATTGAGACAATTCAAATGAGTACCCACAACATTGGGTTTTATTGAGAAAAAAAAGACTTTTAGATTAGACTGGTATTGTCCTCTTCTTGTCAAGACCTAGATCTGTTAAAACTTTTTCTTACCTTTAAAGAGAGGTGATATTCTCCAGATGGTAATTGGGCTGAGACTAGCAAATTGTCCATATGATGCCTCCATGAAGAACAACGGCACTCCACATAATATCAGGAATATAATGTATGGGATGAAAAAGGCACCTGAAATTTTTAAGCCATCATTTATTACAGTGTTTTCGAATTTTACTGGGTCATTTCAACATTACTGCCATGGTGTACCACTTATGGCTGAAAACAACCCTTTTTTTATAAACTGACCTTGATAAATTTACATTGACCTTTCCAAATGATTATTGCATTAAAAGTAGTTCACTTTGTGCAAGCAAGTAAAAAATCCCTTAATAAGTTTCAAGCAATGGTTTGGCTTAGAATAATAAGTAGAATTTGTACTTTGAAAATATGAGAATTCACATTATTTGTCTTATGCTATCAATGTTATCCACAATATTATTTAACATTTTCAGTCAATTTAAAAGAATAAATATTAATTTCAACAGTATTGTCAATAATATACCGGTAGATTGCCTTTTGGCACCTATGATTAATATAAGTAAGATTATCATATACAAATATCCGTGTGATAACATCCCATATGATATTTTTCGTGATATCTCAGGGATATTTTTTAGAAAAATGACATAATCCGGTTATTTAAAGAAACAAGCATTTCTGTTAAAAACATCAACAAAAATGAGACAAATAGAGATAATAAGATAAATATAAAACCTACTTAGTGTATTGTATGAAAACATATCTGACTCGGCAGGACCTCGACAATTATCAATTCCCCTAACCTCATTAGATATTTTTCTCATACAAAACACTAAGTATGTATTATATATTTACCTCCTCCACTCTTGTAACAGAGGTATGGGAACCTCCATATATTTCCAAGGCCGACAGCGAATCCTATACATGTGAGGATAAAGTCGAGGGTTCCCTTCCATCCTTCTCTCTCCTCCTTTTTCTTGTCGACTTCCTTTTCGATCTCCATTGATATAGAACTGTTTGATGTACTACTTTGTATGCTTTGTTTATCCTGAAAATAGGCAAAAATTAATTAAATAAGCAAGGTGTAGATGAGGCAGTTACCAGGCTCTCAATCGATAGGCAGTTACGACTGTTTCGCACTGAGCCAACGAAATGGACCTTGTTCTAGGCAGGAGGAGTGTCCCACTTTTTCTTTCCAAAATTTCCCATATTTGAACATTATCTGATATTTTTTTTCTATAAGTAAAGGAGCATGGAATATCAAAAATTTCATAATTTTGCACAGAAATCCCCTACATTTTGGAACTCATTGGGGTCATCTTATCAAAAGTGTGCCAAGTCCTTAAATACTGTACATTTAGATGTACAGTTAAATATTTTGTAATTAAGATCCTTTCATTATTATACTAAAGTTATCAATTTTGAAATTATAATGAAAATATTTTCAAGACATTTTAGATTTAAATATAAGTCCAAACAGATAAGAAGCTAAATTTGTTCCTTTCCTACTATATATTATGCTTTCAAGAAAATATTTCTCAAGGTTCCTAGAAATCATACTCATTGAAAAATTCCAAGAAAAATTCTCCTTTCCCAAGAGTTATTCATTAATTTTCTTGCTGGTAAAGTAGTTGTCTTGTTATTTTCGCCAGTAAAAAAAAAATGGCTAAAAAATTTTCATAATGGAATAAGAATACTCGTATACCTTATTAAAAATTCTTGAAGGAAATGTAACAGTACACAACCTCTTTCTTTTCTTAAAAAAAATTACAAGATCCATAATCCAAGCTTAAATAAGGATTTTTTCAGTAAGTATATTGAGTACTGCCAAAATTGAATCATACCTTTAATTAGGTTCCCAACATCAATAATTATTTTGGACTTTGACCCCAATGTATCAATAAGAAACTGATTTCTAACCTTATTTTAATCAACATAAGAATCCTCCAAGGTCAACAATTTAAATATTCATATGCACACTGCAGTATACAATATATAGGATATCAAGATAGAATGATCTGGTCAATGAAGATAGGCCCAGTTGTTTACATCACAAATCTAGGACAGATCAAAATAGGTAGGTAAATACCAGGAATCAGCACAAAACTATAGCAAGTGCCTATAATATTATAGGCACTTACTATAGATTTGCACTGACCCTAGAATTGGCCTAAGATAACAAACACATACAACTCAACTGAGCAATCAAAATGTCATAGGCAGAATACTATAGCATGGTTAATACAGCTTGAATAAAGAATACTTGCAACATTTTCGACACTGACAAATTGCGATTCCCTTTCTTTTCAAGAGTATTTTTAAAGAGAGCCCAATGAGTCAGGAAACTGCTGAATTTTTCAAAATACAACATGCTTATAAAATTCTAACTATCAGACTAATTTCATGGATAAAAGAAGTAACTTTTTAATTCTTGAGGTTCATTCTGTATCTTGTTTTGCTCTTCATTGATCTATGGCTCTGAGTGAATTAGTTGTAGTTACCTATATATTAATAGGCATTTACAACTGTTTCATGCCAAGCCACTGATTTGCCAAATTTTGTACCAGTTAATATACGCAGTAACCCATTTCTAGTTTAGATGTGACCTATTATTTTGTTTTTCATGACTGACTTACCATGTTTACCATTCTAGACATTCGAGATATGCTCTCTGACAAAGTAACCTGTTTTAACTTGTTGCAACCTGGAACAGGTTAAATAAAACTGTAGTTACCAGGTATAGGTAGTTAATGAATGATATGCAATAGAATTCTAGTAAAAATCTGAATGTTATGATTGCATCATCATTTTTGACAAATAACATTATTTTCATAGTGTTTGGTGAATCTCATATACCGTAATTAATTGTTATAATCAAAATTAAATTAGACATTTTATTTGAGAAAATACCCCTTCCTAGCTCTATCCCTCTAACCTAACTTTCAGAAGAAACAAAAATGTCTGTAGTATTTTGCATTCGCTGTACCATCTTAATCTATCATTTTTAGGTTCATTTAGCCCTTGTTCATGCTTAATCAAAGCACAGAAAGTACTGGATGCACTATATTTATTTTGGAAAAAAAAAAGCAACTTTTCTGGTTGAAATTGGAAAATCAGATGGTTTAGACTAAGATCAAACTGTACAATTATATGTGGGCTGATCTCCTTCTTTACCATCTGCAAAAAAAGGAGCATTCCAGGTTCAGCATGACAAAGTGTAAATACTGATCAGTGCTACAGATAAAGGGGGTTCATTGGATTTCAGATCAAAATATTTCAATAATGGTTATATAAACCCTATGTTGATGGTATTTATTGGAATCTTCTCATCGAGACGATTCAGATGAGTGCCCACAACATATGGTTTCATCATGAAATAATGATTTTAGACTGGCTATACAGAGCCTTTTATCTGTACCATTACTAATTTTCACACCTGCCCTGCGTTCTGGGTGACAAAACCATGCAAACTGTTTGCTAATTATACTCGGCTTTGCACACAAATGTACATGCAAAGCGGGATAAAATTAGCAAACAGTTTGCACAGTTTTGCCATCCTTTCACCTACGGCGGGCTGATAAAACAGGCCTTCTTGATAATTAACTATACAAGAAATACAATGCAATTTCAAGGAATATAACCAAATGCCAGTGGAAAATTATAATTTGATGTTTCTATTCATCTTCACACCATTCTTAATTCTTAATCATTTTCGACGGATCAGCACAAAACTATTGCAAGTGTCAAGATATTCAAGGATGCTTATAATAGTTATGCCCTTACCCATCAATTTCTACTGGGCAAATGTTGATTTAAGCTTATGATAATCAAAACCCTCTTAACTTTATCTTATTTAAGCTGTAGCTAATAGATTTTGGTGGCTCTCGTACAATATTCACAGTCATGATTGTTTACACCATTAACCAACAAGCAACAAAACATCATTGGACTAACCATAACCTTGTAACTACAGCTTGATTTTTCTGCAGTTATGAGGTTTTGGGTGTCATCATTTGTAACTATTTGTTAACTTCATAGATCCTAGATATCAACCAAGAAATTTCCTATCAATAATATAATGTTTTTTTTTTCCACAATGCCTCCTGTAACAGCATACACTAGCCTTTGCTTCAGGTAAAAGACCGGTCGGCCATAGAGAATCTAATTTGCCTGTTGAAGTGTTTAAGTTGGACAGAGTCTTAAGTTGAGATTCGAATCTAAATGTAACTTTTAATTAATGCTCCCTTTTTTATTAGACTAGTATAAGATAAAAAAAAAGATATAGATTAAAATACCCCATCTTTGAGTTTTCAGTATGCCGAATAAAATGGCGGGAAAAAAGTTAATTAAGAAAAGTGTTGAGAAGAACTTGTTTTCAAATCCTTGGATAAGATTGCGTCACAATCCATATCAAAGACGGATCGATACAATTTCATACAGTCTCATTAAAAAAAAAAAACAAATTCAGTTTCTTTGAATTAAACAGAAATGTTATGGCTCAGACCGTTGAAATTGCATTACATGGTTTTGAGTACCATATTTTAAAATTAGTAAGTTGTTTTCATTTTAAACGTGCTTGTTAACGATCTAGAATCTAGATTTTTGAAAATAATTTGTCTCCGCAAAAGCAAGTAACAAAGTTATTATCAATGATAAATAGCTCGGTACTGTTGCGCCACAGTAAACACACACACATTGAGATTGCGAGATAAGAATGACAAACCCGTTAGCTTTACATGCTGAGCTTTGATTAAACATGAAATATAGACTTATAAAATCCATAGACCCGATTGCATGATATGGTTAACTTCAGAGTTACCACTTAACTTTTATTATACAACTGGACCTTATTGTTTTACCACTGTAAAATATATTACCATTTCCTTTTCATAAAATAAATCGTCCAATTTCCAAGTGCTTTAACCAATACTTTAAGAAAAAACATCGACAGGAATGCTGGTTATATAGTATTTTTGGTTTTGTTTTTGGTGAACGAACGTCGTTCACCAGTGTTATATACCATGTCAGGAAAATCATGTTGGATGTTAATACATATGAAATAAAGTAGCGCCTCTTAGAATTCAATTTAGTATCTTTCAATATTTTTCTCTGCAAAATCACTGTTTTCTTCTTTAATGGCGTGATACTATTATTCTTTATCAAGTGAAAATAATGAAAATTCGCCTTGAAAAACACAAAATGATCTTGCAGTGTTTATCAAGGGAATTTTTGATCGGCGTAAGCTTGTCGAGAGTTTAAAGCAAAAACAAAGTTTGTGTCTAGACACCGTAGAGACAGATACTATGTTTTTGACCCAAGCCTTCGCTGGTGCAACTTGTAGTAATTAGCCGGAAATACGTGTTTATTTAGGTCATGTCCTCTTGAACTTACATTCGGCAATACTCGGGCGATCTCCGACGGCTCCGATTTAAATGTAGGTTAGAGGAATCGGCCGAGTTGAGACGAATGACACATCAAGACACCTTGTGTCATTAGAAACGGTAACGCGGTTTTACATAACTTTTCAACTAACGACAGTCAGTCTCGAGACGGGTTTTAAGAATGATTCGACATGTGTTTTACATGTACAACCTTTCTTGTACTTTTATCTAAATAGGGATGAACGCCGCTATTAAGATTTTTCTGTAAAATTGCGTTGGCTGAAGTAGGGCTTGTAAGGATACACTCGAATATTCGGTGAACTTATTCCCAGCGAAAACGTTTCGCATTCGTCTTTCTCAGAAGCGAATATTGCCGAATACCAAATGCGACAGGCACGGAAGATATTTCATTGGGGCCATTCTACTTTGCATTTTTTCAATCTGTAAAACCATATCAATTCAAAATTCTATTTGAAAATTAAACAGATGATAGCTAAATATTTTACCCTAGATACCACTCCAATTGACGAGTAGATATTGCCGTGGTCAAGGGGGGACCAGATCCGTCATGCACTTGTGTACAATTCGACAGGCGGGTTTAGTTGTTAAATTATTCTGGAAAAGTCACTGCGTTTTTTACAGAAATCATAAAAATCTTAATCGATGAATAAAAAATGGCTCCATCCTTCCCAAAATACGTTTAGAATTTGTTAACTACAGTTAAAGCAATCAAAGTACTGAAAGTACTGATAAGTTGGAATGCGTTCAAGAGACGGTGACCTCAAGCCACTTACAAAGCTGACTCCTCCGCCCACCACAGGTGATCACATAATATGTCTCGTCTTTTGGCGGGCGTATATAAATCAATTTATTTCAACAACGAGAAACGCTTGAACCCCTGAATCGCTATACAAGCCTGAACCTGACAAAAGAAAAATCAAAGTACTGAAAGTACTGATAAGTTGGAATGCGTTCAAGAGACGGTGACCTCAAGCCACTATCGAAGCTCACGCCTCCCGCCCACCACAGGCGATCACACAATACGTCTCGTCTTTTGACGGGCGTATGTAAATCAATGTATTTCAACAACGAGAGACGCTTAAACCCCTGATTCGCTATACAGGCCTGCAACTGATGGAAGAAAAATGATAACAAGAGGGCCAAAATTGTCCAAAACCGCTGTCCTGAATCCGATTTGTCCATTGGATCTCATCCAAGAATCTTTCTGGCAAAGTTTCATTCAAATTTGCCTTATTATTGAAAGGAAATATAATTCGAAGAATAAGCAGTGATAATAGACCCTTCCCACCCACTATTTACAGAGGAGACTCAAAATTAGCCCTGCCCTGCCACGCCCATATCTATGGGCTAATGAAAATTTTGCAAACAATATTTGAAGAAGGTCACCAAAGGAACGTTCTGGTAAAGTTTCATTGAAATCGGCCAAGTGGTTCAGGAGGAGATGTCGTTCAAAGGTCCTGGGCTTAAATAAGTCCCGCCCTGCCACACCAATATTTATGGATTAATCAAAATTTCGTGAACAATTTGCCAAAAGCGATACCCAAGGAACATTCTGGTAAAGTTTCACAGACATTGACCCAGTGGTTCAAGAGGAGATTTCATTCAAAGGTTTCTTGCTCAGAATTAGGCCCGCCCTGCCACGTCAATATTTATGGGCCAATCGAAATTTGCAAACAATTTCTAAAAAAAAGGTCACCCTAGGAACATTCTGGAAAAGATGCATTGAAATGGGCCCAGTGGTTTAGGAGAGGATGTTGTTCAAAGATTTCAGGATCAAAATAAGCCCCGCTTTGCTATGCCCATATTTATGGGCCATTCTCAATTTCACGGACAATTATTAAAAAGGGTCACCCCAGGAATATTCTGATAAATTTTCATTGAAATCGGTCCAGTGGTTCAGGAGGAGATGTCGTTCAAATATTTCTGGCTCAAATAAGCCCCACCCTACCACGCCAATATTTGTGGATTATCAGAATTTAGCGAAGAATTTTTGAAGAGGGTCACCCAGGGAACATTCTGGTAAAGTTTCATTGAAATCGGCCCAGAGTTTCAGGAGGAGTTGTCGTTCAAAAGATTTCTCGCTCGAAATAAGCCCCACCCTACCACGCCCATATTTGTGGATTATCAGAATTTAGCGAAGAATTTTTGAAGAAGGTCACCAAGGGAACATTCTGCAAAATATTATTGAAAATGGCCCAGCGGTTTAGGAGAAAGGTTACGACGGACGTCGGAGTCAGGGTGATCCTGAAAGCTCCCTTTGAGCACGAAGTGATCAGGTAAGCTAAAAAGGAAGAAAATGACAGCCGACTTATGGACGCAGAGGCAGACATTGATACACTCAAAACAGTTTCTATGTTATTTTTCAAATGACTTCTGCTTAATTTGAGTTATCAATTACATTTTTAATTAGAATTGTCCCAAAGTGGACCTCAACAAGCGCTTTGTCCTTGATGAAAAGCTTTTTTCGTTGGGAAGTGTTTTACTTCATGAGTTGGAATCGCAAGACAATTCTTGGACGAAGTTCAATTGTAACTTTGTCCTTCGTGACTCCAAAATTTGGCACTTACAATTGTGTCAAGTTATATGATTTGGGTCAATTGGTTGTTCAGTTAGGATGGAAAACTGTTAACAGTTCTAGGTAACTTATGACCGTGACATGTATGACCCCAAAACAATAGGGTATTTCTTTGGGTCATGGGCAATATTTGTGTAAAGTTTGGTTATTGCAGGTCAATTTCTTCTCCGTTAAGCTAGCGGAAAGCAAAAGGTCAATGGACTGACAGACAGACATGATGAAATCAATATGTGCTCCTCTACTTCTGAGTTGGGGGTAAAGTTAATAACATCGTAAAATTGATAAGGTGAACGATTTTGGAATGATTAGGAATGATGTTGGATGAGTGAGCGGAGCGAGTTTTGAGTGAAGTTTAAGAAAGGGAATCCAATGTCGCTTATTTTGTTAAGGATGAACAAAATTAGCGAAATGTAAAACCTCTATTTAATAAAAAAAATGCATGAAAGTTCCACCAATAGCTTTATATTTTGCCAAGAACCAATCAGACGCTTAAAATTTCAATTATGTCAGTGTAATCGCGATTTGGTTCTAAAATACTTATTTCATTTTGAATTTACAAGTTGATCTTATTTATTGAGTATTTTTGAGAGTTTTGAATGGTTTAAGTGAGTGTCTGAAATGAATGAATGGAGCGCTGAGTGAGCGATTTAAAATGTTTTTGATGGAGATGAATGTCAATTTCACGATGTAACTAACTGTATGATGGTGCTCTTAAACGTGTTGATGTGCAAGAATGTGAAGAAAACAAGTTGAACTAGTAGGTCTGTTTCAAATGGCAAGTTATTTTGGTGATGGAATGCAATTGGGCAAAGATATTCATATTTAAATCCATTAAAGATGTGGTGGCCGGGATTTTATTTGATGAATTTTGGGCTTTGACAATGAACATTCGTGTAGATAACTGCAATATGACGGAAAACAAACGACAATATGTTGCAAAAATATTTGTTAACTTTAAAAGTGTATCTTCACTTTAAGAAAAACTAAAGATATTTATTTCGTAACTGTAGACAGAAATGTAAAATATTACAATTTGTCATAAGTTAAATGTGTGATAAGGTCGTTCAGAAAGAGAAACTATACCTTTAAAAGAAGCTATACATATTTCTACGACACTAGGTCGCGACATAACCAAATAAGCAGATCACATTATTGGCCTGTGCTATTGCCACAATACTGAGATAACAGATCGCGACGTTACAAAATATGCAGATCACATTATTGGCAAGTGCTTTTCTCAATAGCTGACCTTATTTGACTTGACTTATCACATGATTTCCAAATATAGTAATGTAAACATGTGATACTAGTAAATTCTTAAGCAAGGTTCAATAAATATCGTTTAAATCATGAATTAGCGTGTTAATAAAATACATGAAGTGATAGTTGTGTAATTGTACAGGATTATTTCCTTTTGATGAAATAAACTATATGTCTATGTCAAGTTGAGATATACGAAATAGGCCGAAGTGTATTCACATCCTGTTCACGTGATGTGTGTTCTCAAAAAACCCGAAATGAAATTACCTTATGTTCATTTTGCGGTTTTGTTAAATCTAAGTTGGAATTGCTCCGCATTCCAACTTAATGATAAAAAGAAAGAAATGAGAGAACATAATTCTGCTAAAGGAAAAAAGCAAGAAAATAGATTGGTGCTCACTTTAAATCAATGTAAACGCAGATGATATAATTACCATGCGCGAATCGAGGAGAAAAGATGGTCGTTAATGGCCTTCACAAAAATCTTTGGAAATCATAGACAATTTGTATCGTAAAATTTAACCTTTGAATCTGCACGCGCAGGTGATCTGATATAAACTTACGCGTAAGTGGGTAAACTGTCCCCTAAATTACAGAACATAAAATCACCATACTGACAAAAAGATGTTTACTTGTATGTCCTGAAATAATGAATATTTCAACGAGAGTTCAACGACTCCGGGCTGTCGCGCCGGATGTGTGGAGCATTACACGACAAATTGTACCTGATACATCCTGGTAAAATGAGCATGATCACATGTACCAAGTTCTAGGTGAATGTTTCGAGGTCTTAACTTTTAATCTATCTATCATTATTACATTTTCAGTTATTATTGTGATTCGTTTATTAGTTTTTTTTCTACTTTAATTCTCATACAAACTTCTTCAAAGGGATAGATGCAACAACAGAGACCCTGATTTTGTTTCTCATTGACTATTACTTTGCGTTTGAATGGAACGTATTATACCAAATTTCGATTATCCCATTCCAACGCTTGCAGATGAAAGTATTTAAAGTTAATCTTTCATGCGTAAGATGTCGTTGTCGTAGCAGTGTTACTACACAGAACACTTTGATACATTGAAATTTCAATCCTTTACTATAGAATTATTCACTGTTTGAAATGATGGTTCACATTTTGCGTTTACCTAACAGAAAATACTCCCTTTTTTATTGTTCGCGATTTTGCAGCTTTGTAGATGATTCACTGTAAACCCTGAAATTTCAATAATCACAGTTTCGCCTGGAGAAAGGAATAACGGACAACTTTTTTTATTCAAATACGTATAATTAAATAAAATCTAGTGAATCTTTACTCTTTGCCTCCCTAAACCAATTAAGGTTAAGCAATCGTTTTTCGCTACGATCAAAATAGGGTTAGGTCCTACGATAGATATAACAATTTGATACCATTATAAAAGTATTTTGCGACAATCGTACGATTATATTAGAGCTAAATCAAACTACAAAATTGTGGTACATCCATTATTTCCGGTCTATCTTTTGTTATTTTACTATATTGCACTTGAAAAATTGGTATTATTAAAGCTAAATAATCGGAAAACCCTCTGCTAGAGTAATAAGAGTCCCATAGGCACAATATACGCCGTCACTCTGCTGCTGTTTCACAAAAATACTTGTAGACTATTCTTTTTTGACAGAACACAATTCAAAACGTTTGCAGACTACTTATTCAAATTGTTAAGCTCAAACTGTTCGTTTTGATTTATTGATTGAATGGGGTTTAATGCCTCTTTAAACTTCAACTAATACTAATAATAATAAGACGAAGAATAACCTTTGAAAGTATCAACCAAATCAATTCTTAAAAAGAGAGCTGTTAACTTATATCTCAAATGTACAATTTGTATAATAAGAAAAGTGACAATACGGCCATTTTTTGTCAATGGAGTTGCATTCACAAGAACTTTAACATGAAGGCCCCCTTTTCGATGACGCGACTGAAATTTAATTAACTGCAACAACATGCACAAATTCAGGTTACAATGAACATTTCGTAGATTCTTTTTTTAAATCAGTCTGTAAATAGAGGAGGAGTTCCGTTTACAAGAATTTTTACAAGAAGGTTCCTTTTTCCATGACGCAGCTGTATTTCACCAAACCACGACTATATATAGGCAAGGTCAGGTGACTAGGAACTTGTTATGAAAGTTTCATCCAAAACATTCCAGAAATGGAGGAGACGCTGCGTTCACAATAATGTTTCTAAGAAGGCCCCTTTTTTTCCATGACACGGCTAAAAGTTACCAAACTGCGACTGTATGCGCTGGGTCAGGTGGCTGGGAACATTTTGTGAAAGTTTCATCCAAATTGGTCCATAAATGAAGGAGTTGTTTTCACAAGACTTTTTAAATGAAGGCCCCTTTTTCCAGGACGCGGCTAATATTCACTAAACCCGAAAATATGCACTAGGTCAGGACACTAGGAACATTCTGTGAAAGTTTCATCAAAATCTGTCCATAAATGAGGGAGGAGTTGTGTTCACGTATCGACAAAATTGACCTTTGATCACTCACTTAAACTTGTGGATCTATACCTTCATCGATCCTTGCTGCGTCCACTATCAAGTTAAATTGTACCGCGATTTTAGAAAAGGGGTTCCGTTTTTAGAGAAGTAATAAAAAGAGAATTTATATTGGATCGGGTTTTTAATGCAGATAAATATCTGTAGATGTTGTGCGTTTCTTATGATAGTTTACGGAACAATTTGATAACTGTTTTCTTGAAATGTGTATTAAGGACGTTCAGAAAGAGAAACTAGACCTCCAAAAGAAGCTATAACATAATTCTACGAAAAACAGGTAGCTACATTACCAAATAAGCAGATCACATGGTTGGCTTGTACTATTGCCATAATTCTACGAAAAACAGGTCGAGACATTACCAAATAAGCAGATCACGTGATTTGCTAGCGCTATTGTCAACAGCTGACTTTATTGGACTTGACTTATCACATGATTTCCAAATATAGTAATGCAAACATGTGATACCAGTAAATTCGTACGCAAGTTTCAATAAATATCGTTTAACACATAAATTAGCGTGTTAATGATTTACATGAAGTGATTATTGTGTAATTGTTTAGCATTATTACTTCTTGATGAAATAAACTATATGTCTATGTCCAGCTGAGATAAACAAAACAGGCCGAAGTGTATTCACATCCTGTTCACGTGATGTGTGTTATCAAAAAACCCGAAATGAAATTATCTTGTGTTCATTTTGCGGTTTTGTTAAATCTAAGTTGGAATTGCTCCGCATTCCAACTTAAAAACTAGCTCCGAGCAGAAGTCTAATATCAACCGCAATACTGTAACAAGACATCGATAGTGAGTGATTTTACTAGCATCCAAACTGTTGAAGGTAAACAATAGGTTCTCGTGCAAAAAATAAACCGACAATTGTAAGGATTCTCAATTCTTTTTGGAAAGAAAGTCGGAAGGAATAAAACATTGCATTATACTTAAACATAGTCATAGACATAGTCATGCAATTATTACCGCCCTTTGAAAAATAAACTTCTTAAATAAGATTCTAATTCGCTTTTGATGTAGAAATTACGTTACTAAAATAATATTTTTAAAGACTTTTAGTATGCAATTTACTATGGAGCAATTGTTTAATATAAAAAGTTATACTTTAATTTCTAAACCTTAAACAGAAATTATCCATGAATTATACTAATAGGGCACTAGACCTCCTTTAACATATACCTAAATATTTCTCATTCTGCAGTGTTATAAAATTGAATAATGACATAAGTGTCAACCACGGAAGTGGTTATGGCTTCAAATATGATAAAAACTAATCACTCAGGTTATGGTTCAAAATAGTATTAATAAGTTAACAAATCATAACTTTAAATAATGAGTACAGTTCGGGACTGACTGATATTCATAGGTGTTTCTTTGGTTGGTACTCAAAGACCTTTTCATCCTCTGAGAAGAAACAAAGATAGTTAAAAAGGTTAAAACAAATACAACAAATTTACTTGAAATAAGCTTAAACATGATAACAACTACCTTTGTAAAAACAAACACCATTGGATATAGGTTAAAGACAGTTTTAGATAGGATTAAATCGATTTCTCCATTTATGTTTAATTAATAAATGTACCTATTTCAAGTGTGTAAAAGAAATTTTCACAAAGTAACATCTCATATTCTAACAAATATTTTTCTAACAGGATTTTTCCTCTCTTTCCCTTTCTTTGAATTTGCAGTGAAATTTCCGAATAACGGAATTTCCCCAAATTTTGTCGAGACAATTCTTCCCACCTTTTTTTTACATTCGTAATTTCTCTTTTCTAATTGAATTTAATATATCACTCTAGATTGCCATCAGGTTCGTTCACCATCAGTACTTTCAGTGCTTTGATTTACTGACAAAATCCAGTCTGAACTGGTAGGCATTACTTGTAACAGGATAACGAGGTCGCCAACAACATTGGAAAACATTGATTATCTGTCAGGATCTGTCAAAGCATCTTATTTTTGATACGTTGAAATGTTTGAGCTTGCCAAAGTATGAATAGGCTCTATACTGCTTGGTCTAATTATGTATTCAATTGAATTGAAAATCACAATAATACTACAAATAAATTTATAGAAAATAAATCACTGTATAAATAGGTTTGCACGCCTTCTTTTTCGGATCTTATCAGCCAAAGGCTATCTTGAAGAAGATTTAAATTAGTTGTTCGTGTAAAAGTATCTAAACTTAGCTTACCGAGTCCATAATTATTTTACATCAATGTTTTTGGCCTTATCAGGGCTCTTTCCTTATTCCAATTTTGTTTTCTATTTGAATTGGGTATGACACGTACACGCGGGAACCGTTAGTATACTTGTAGTGAAACGAATCGTTCTCCTCAGCTTATAAATTCCGCCAATAAACCATGTGAGTTTTCCACTACCAGCGGTAATTTTCCATTACGAATGCAAAGAGCTTCTTTGTGTGGTAGAGGAGGATCGGTTGAGGCGGGTTATGTTATTGAAGTTTAACAATAACACTAAATACTCACTGCTGTTATCTTTCTGCTGAGTAAAACAGTTTAACAAGTAGCCTACTCATTTACTGAAAAAAAAAAAAAAAAAAATTGAAAGTCGACAACGGTTCAAGAGAATATTAATGTTACAGAGGACAATTCCATAGCCCGGTTCCTGAAGGGGTGTGTGTGGTGTTTAAAATAAAATTCATTTTACCTCAATAACTCAAAAAGCCACGAGAATCATAGATGAAACTGGAAATGTTATTTGGCAGAGTTACATCACACTTGTTATAATTTTCTTGGATTTTTTTGCTAAAAACAATTTGATAATGGAGAAATTTTCAAATATCATATCGGTAATTGAAGTTTCTTGTTACATTTTTTTTTACAAAATTTTAATCCATTTTATGAAATTAGGGACAACGAGAAGCACCTAAGGGCCTACAATATTACCTCATCCTCAGTTACCCAGTGTCGCCCCTTTCCGTATACTACATTTATCGATCATGAGACAACTTGCTAGCATTTTCTCGTTCTCTTGTATCATGTAGCATTTTGAATGTTGATCTCAAGTTTGTTAGATTTTTATTTTTATTTTTATTTTTTTATTTTTTTTTTTTTTTTTTGTTTGAGATAAAAATAATAATTTTTTAGTAAGCATCACACATTAATCCTCATTTTTAACTTAAATGAAGGGTCACATTTATAAGCAATTTTCATAACAAGTTTATTGAAATTGGCTCTTTGCATTTCGAGAAGACTTTAAGAGATTTTAAAGTGAAAATTTAAGCCTTGCTAAGTCACGACATATTTATCAATATAATCCGTGGCTTCTTAGATGAATAGTAACCAAGAAACAACCACGCGCATTTTCATTGAATTTGGTCAATTGCTTAGGGGGAGATCTTTTTTTAAAGATTTTTAATTGAAATTGGCAAAGCCTTGCTTCGCCAATAAAAAATGGTGAACAATTTCTTGAGAAGAGCAACCTTACCAAGTTTGGTCAAAATAGCCAGACTATCGGTTTGGGAGTAGATGTTGAAAGGAAAAGTTTACTGTTGCACAGAGTCGACTGACACAAAGCCATGACCGTGGGTAGCTCTCTTATTACTAATAATATTAGTAACAAATGGTGAGCGTGACACATTTATCCGTAAATTATACCTACAGAAAACTCTTATTTTCAACTTGACCTTCAAACACCAATAAATCTAGCAACGTTTGTGGTCGTATACAGGCTATAGAATAGACTGGTCGCAGTCGTTTTTGTTAGCATTTTCAGAAATATTTTGTTGTAATTCTATTAAGAGCCTATTTAATCTTAGTTCATATTAATAAGTGCCGAACAAAAACTTTTCAGAGACAGGGGACTTAATTGGAATTTATGTAATGGCTGACACATAATTCCCTTTGACAAAAATACTGTAAAGAAGAGTCTGGCGGCCAGACTAGCTGTAGAGGAATCGTTTAGGTTCGCAGAGTTTTGTCTTAATCCATTACATAGTTCCTGAGAAAATGATTGCCATTCGTGGGTTTCAATATCTACAATCCTTTGAAATTAAGGGTCACCTGAGTTTCTTTCTAGTGAAATAGTCTGAAATTATTGCCCGTTACCACAGGTGGTAATCATTCTTAAAAAGAATTGTCTTCATTAGGCCTATACTTATAACTTCAGGAAATCTTATAAAGGATAAACCATGTACACCTAGGGATCATTCTTATAGTTATTCTAACGACGTTAGTTGAAATCCACACACACACACAAAAATGCGACTTTTGAACTTATGTACGCATAAATAGGCAATGTCAGGGTTTTTTTCGATCAAAGTACACGAAAAAAAAAGGATAAGTGTCATCAAAGTACCATTCCTTTGAAACTTATTTGGACTTTACGCAGTAGTGCATTTAGACGGATTGAAAGAAAAACGTTTTTTTTTTATTTTCAGGAGAAGCCAGGCGGACGCTCGATACACAAATCGGCAGTTATACAACAGTACCGGCGGACCCAAGGTTGTATTCAGCCAGCCAGAAGCTAAACCAGAAAAACAAAAGGGAAATAATTTCTAATTGAGACAAATTTCAAGCCATGTTGGCAAAATGTCTATAGAGTGCATGTAAAATGAAGAAGGAAACAGCTCGATGCCGCTGATACCGTACACCGCGGTTGGATCACATTCGATTACCTTGAGCATTTCGAACTCATTGAGTTTATACCCTCTATCCGGGGTTTGACTCTGATGTTATTTTTCGACTAGTCTCCGTCAATGAGACTACTACAGACTAGTCGAAAAATAACGTCCGGACCAAAACCCGAGTAGAGGATTGTGAGCTTAGGCCTACGTCTCGTGACAGTTGAATATTAAAATTCGAGGTAGAGATACAGTCAAACTTCAGTTTCTCGAACACGTGTACTCTCGAACAGTAGGGAAAATTCGAACAAGGATCCTAGTACCGGTAGATTTTTCTCATTATTCAAGGTGTTTGACCTCGGAAAGTTCGTACACCGTGACTTTCGAACTATCGAACGCATGACAGCTGATCCGTTGAATCTTAACATTCGAGGTAGAGATGCATGTAGCTCAGTTGTCACAGTTTCATCATACCTGTTTTAACAACTGTTAACAATCTTTTATTGGCCTCGCATAATGAATGTATATGGGTTATACTTTTTATACAACCCGTCGAAAACGGTACGTTTTATATGGTCACCCGGTGTCCACTTTTCCACTTCTTTATCCAGAGCTTAACTCTATGACTCCGATTGACTTTAACTTGTCAATTATGGTCTCTCATAATGATTCCCGTGGAGTGCCGCTGATTGCTCAAGAGCCGTAACTCTACCTAGCTCGTTTTTTAGATACTTCCCTTTGTTGTTTTTCATACTTGGATTTCTGGCAGTGTGACGGGCGTATCTTGTGACACGGTTTGCCACCTTTTCAAATAAACGGATAACAATATCTTAGTGACCAGATCATAGTAGTTAAGTACCGTTGTTTGTTTTCGAGAGGTCTTAGATACGAAACTTAACTAAACATAAACTAATTAAAGATATGTAGTCAACGAGATTCCCTTCTGAGGTTTATGTAAATAGACGGTTGTGGTTCGGAATATTTAAGGAACAAAAAATCGCTTGCAATGAAGTGGTTGCTTGATCAATATTTATAATAAACAAATGATATTTCAAATTATGCACCGACAACTAGCACTTAATATCTTAGCTCCTATTCTGCAAAAATCAAATGGTTTCACTGAAATGAATAACCATTTGGGATTATTATTTTGCAATTTAACCGGTCCGGCTCAATTTTCCCCACATTAATTCAGCAGAAAGAGTAGGCAGTTTGTGCTAACATCAGACTTCAATTTGCCCAAGCTTATCTTGGTCTATTCTGTCTGTCAAGGATTCGTATGCAGGAATTTGACGCGAAAAGAGTGACAAGAGTTGAAGTAACTCAACGTAAGTTTTTTGGTTGAAAATTGGCATGACATGTTTTTTTAAAGATATTTTGAAAATGGTGAAACTTCTATTGTTCTATGGTTATTTTGAATTGTTATGATGCGATAATGTTTCCCCTTAAAATGCTTAGCAAACTACAATTGTTTTATGGTAATTTTGAACTGTTATGATGCGATTATCTGTCTTCTTTAAATGCTTAGCAAGCTTCAATTGTTTTATGTTATTTTTGAACTATTATGATGCGATTATCTGTCTTCTTTAAATGCTAAGCAAGCTTCAATTGTTTTATGGTAATTTTGAACTATTATGATGAGATTATCTGTCTTCTTTAAATGCTTAGCAAGCTTCAATTGTTTTATGGTAATTTTGAACTATTGTGATGCGGTTATCTGTCTTCTTTAAATGCTTAGCAAGCTTCAACTGTTTTATGGTTATAGTAGCGTAGTAGGGGGCCTAAAGTTTGGAATATGAATATAAGCTTTCACGTGATGATTTCTTACGATTTCACACGTGCGAAGCGTGAAAAATTAGATCAGCTATAGTCTGATCAGTGTCTTCGTAACGCGCCGAAATGGTAGATAGCTACAGAACAATATGTTCTGTTTATAATCGGAGAATATCCGTAGTCTTTGCAGAGATTATTTTTGGTGCACTGTGTGGTAGAAAAAGTTGTACAATGTTTTTTCCTTTACGCACACATGAAATTCGGTCAATTTGAAATGTTAAAGAGATGATCACCATTGGTGATATTTCTCAATGGGACAAAACTCAATATTATACGGAAGGAAATGGCTTCACAATATTTAAGTTTCTTTGTGGAAATAAACGATGGGAATCGGACTGAACTTGACTAAATCCTCGGTTGGGAACAAAAAAGTTTCATAATGTCGGGCCCTGAATAGAACTAAGGTTGTTAAATAGGATTCTATTTTAAGCAAAATAAAATTTCTGTCTCCGATTGGAAATTTTCTGAAAGACCTGTCTCGCTCGTACGGCGATGCTTCGGCGCTCTTATGGCGATCTGTAAAGTTCCAAAGCGCAATAACAATGCCCTGACATCTTGATCGCGGTAGCGGCGCGCATTCGAAATATCACACGGCCATTTCCGTAAACTGCAACAGACCTCGGATGTATGCAAGGCGGATGGGTATGTAACAAAATTGTGCATTTTGTTAGGAGGAAACAGTGTAAGAAAAATCAAAGTACTGAAAGTACTGATAAGTTGGAATGCGTTCGAGATACGGTGACCTCAAGCTACTAGCGAAGCTGACGCCTCCCGCCCACCACAGGTGATCACATAATACGTCTCGTCTTTTGACGGGCGTATATAAATCAAAGTATTTCAACAACGAATGACGCTTATACCCCTGCATCGCTATACTGGCCTGAATCTGATGAAAGAAAAATTATACCAAGAGGGCCAGAATGGCCCTAAACCGCTCATCTAAATTCGATTGGTCCAGTGGATCTTATCCAAGAAACTTTCTGGCAAAGATTCATTCAAACTTGCCTAATTGTTGAAGAGGAGACATTATTCGAATTATAAGCAGTCATAATAGACCCTGCCAACCCATTTTTACAGAGGAGACTCAAAATTAGCCCTACCCTTCCACGCCCATATTTATGGGCTAATGAAAATTTTGCAAACAATATTTGAAGAAGGTCACCAAAGGAACATTCTTGTAAAGTTTCATTGAGATCTGCCCAGTGGTACAGGAGGAGGTGTCGTTCAAAGATTTTGGGCTAAAAATAAGCCCCGTCCTGCCATACCCATATTTATTGGCCAATTAGAATATTGCGACAATTTTGAAAAGGGTCACCCAGGGAACAACATTCTGGCAAAATTTTATTGAAATTTGCCCAGCGGTTTAGGAGAAGAAGAAGTTTTAAGAAAGATGACGACACACGACGGACGACGGAGTCAGGGTGATTCTTAAGCTCCCCTTGAGCACGTTGTGGTAAGTTGAGGTAAAAAGGATTTAAATGATACGGATCATACAGCCGATAATGGACGCATAGGCGACCTTATACAATCAAAACAGTTTTTTTATATTATTTTCCAATGAACTTCTGTCCCATTTGAGTTATCAATTACATTTTTAATTAGAAGTGTCGCAAAGTGGACCTCAACAAGTGATTTTTCCATAATGAAAAGCTTTTCTCGCAGGGAAGTCTTTTACTTCATGAGTTGGAATCTCAAGACAATTTTTGGACGAAGTTCAATTGTGATTTTGACCTTTGTGACTCCAATATTGGGCACTTTCTCGGGTCATTGACAACATTTGTGTCAAGTTTTATGGTTTGGGTCAATTGGTTGTTCAGTAAGAGTGAAAACTGTTAACTGCTAAAATTTACTGATGTCCGTGACATGTATGACCCCGAAACAAAAGCGCATTTCTTTGGGTCATGGGCAATATTTGTGTAAAGTTTCGTTATTGTAGGTCAATTGCTTCTCCGTTTATCTAGCGGAAAGCAAAAGGTCAATTGAATGAGAGACGGACATGATGAAATCAATATAATTATGCTCCTCGTCTTCTCAGTTGGGGGTACAGTTAATAACATCGTGAAATTGATAAGGTGAACGATTTTGGAATGATTTAAGCATGATGTTGAATGAGTGAGCGGAGCGAGTTTTGAGTGAAATTTAAGGGAGGGAATCCAATGTCGCTTATTTTGTTCAGGATGAACAAAATTAGCGATATACAAAACCTATATAAAATATGCATAAAAGTTCAATCAATAGCTTCTATTTCGTCAAGAACCAATCAGACGCTTTAAATTTCATTCATGTCAGTGAAATCGCGATTTGGTTCTTGCTTAATTCATTTTAATGTACATGTTGAATTATTTTTTTATAACTTTGAGCGTTTTTGAATGGCTTGAGTGAGTGTTTGGAATGACTGAATGGAGCGCTGAGCGCATAATTCAATTAAATATGTGGTGGCAAGGGTTTTATTGGATGAGTATGGGTTTTTTACAATAAAACATTCATGTAGATAACTGCAATATGACGGACAACAGGCGACAATATGTTGCAAAAATATTTATTAACTTTAAAAGTGTATCATCACTTTAAGAAAAGGTATTTATTTCGTAGCTTAGACAGAAATTTACAATATAACTCCTTGTCAAAAGTTAAATGTGTAATAAGGTCGTTCAGAAAGAGAAACTATACCTTTAAAAGAAGCTATGACATAATTCTACGAAAAACAGGTCGCGACCTTACCAAATAAGCAGATCACGTGATCGGTACGACCTTTTGCTACAATACTGAGAAAACAGAACGCGACATTACCAAATAAGCAGATCACGTGATTGGCTAGTGCATATTGTCAATTGCTGACCTTATTGGACTTTACTTATCACATGATTTCCAAATACAGTAATGCAAACATGTGATACTAATATATTCGTACGCAACTTTCAATAAATATCGTTTAAAACATAAATTAGCGTGTTAATAATATACACGCAGTGATAGTTGTGTAATTGTACAGCATTAATACTTTTTGATGAAATAAACTGTATGTCTTTGTCAAGTTGAGATATACAAAATAGGCCGAAGTGTATTCACATCCTGTTCACGTGATATGTGTTCTCAAAAAACCCGAAATGAAATTATCTTGTGTTCATTTTGCGGTTTTGTTAAATCTAAGTTGGAATTGCTCCGCATTCCAACTTAAAAAGCGCGGACACATGGCGTCATTTGATTCCCTCCAATGATTTTTTTCTTGTTCACATACGTTGTAGATTAATATTGTATAGTCATAATATTACATTTGGAAGGTACCTTTCCATGCTCGTTTTCATGCTAGAGTTATCTGCCCTTGTGTGGTACTGGCCATTTTTTAGAAAAACGTTTATATTCGTTTTAGGTCTAGTATTAACTCAGTAGCAGCTGATAGTTATAAAACACATAAATCTTGATAGACCTTATACATGTACACAATAGCTGTTGCCAAGGAAATTTTTCTTTGATCATTTGCATTTGCACAATGTGCCTTCAAACATGGACTAATTTTTGTAATTTAAAGGGGGGAAAATGCCACAAAAACCTAATCATTTTGAAGAAATTACCCAATGAATTTTCCTTATTATTCGATATGTTTAAAAACCATTTTTTCCTTTATTTGGTGAAAAATTCAGCATACCTTTCCATGCAAATAAGAAAGATTTTGGTTATTTTATAGTGACCCTTCCTAGTTTAATGACACTTATAAAGTATTTTTATTGTTAAATTCAATGATCCAGTCATTCAATTGATATTATATGTTGAAAAGAAGCTACGTTATGAAATTTTACTGTCATTATTCTATGTATTCTATGTAATTTCCATAAGCAGAATCTCATGATAACAGGTCTTTTTAAACAACGCGCAAAAAGATTCGTAAAATAAACGAAAACCCACTTCCGGTTAATAGAGTCGGGAAGCCGCTGTCCATTGCCACCTTTACTATTTTAACTGACGTCATCGAGTTTTTCCAGGGTTTGAAAATAGTCCGTCAATTTTCATCCGATGTGCGTTTTTTACATTAAGATGAATTTTTCCACTAAATAAGATTTTTAAGACGTCACATGATAAGCAACGTTTTTTTTTTAATATTTTTAGTGAAAAAAATCGACGTCGTCAAGGCTACTCGTTTTTAGCCAATTCAAAACCATCTTCGTTTCCTCAATCAGATATCTTAAGATTCTCATTAAGCCGATTAAAAATCTTAATTTAAAACATCTTAAAAATCTAAATGAGATCTTAAGAATCTTAATCTAAGAAACGCACCTCTGATTTTGATCGTGAGATTGGCCGAGTGGTGTTCCGAATGTGGGGGCGCGGTGAGATCACAGTGGGAACGTCGAGCAAATTTCTAGAACGCCGAAGGTCGATACAAGCGCAAAAACACAACCGCCGTGAGATCGAAATAGGCGCGTCGTGAGATCGCGGTACTAGTTCCATGGTATCGCCAACAACGCGGCGGAAGCATCGTGGTAGCGCCTTGATATCGCAGTTACATTCGAATTCAGATTCCTTTATAGGTTTAAAAAATCCTGTTCACAAAGAACATACATACAACAAACATCCAAGACAGGACGTATCATATCAGATGGGCATATACTCTATGGGGTGATCTCAAAATCATGACCTACACTCATAAATCATTAAGAGCCAGAGTCAAATCCTGGTAGTGTAATTCCAAATCATCACAGCCAGGGTACAAAGAAAGATGTTATTGGTACGCTTTAGAATAAAAATGACAACACCTGCCAAATCATTATTATTATAATTTTCTATGATAGTTGACCAATTATAAAGGTAACGCTGACCTAAAAGCATGCATATGTTTGGTCTATAATATGTGTGCTTGAATTATAAGTTTATGGATACAAGATTTTTAAATAAATCTAAAACTTGTCTCGTCCAAAAGAACTTCGTCTGTAAATGACTTTTGTTTTCTTTCTTTCGTGTATTCATGGCGTTGTTTAAACACGCTTATAAATGAATATAGGAATCGGATTCATGCATAAGGGGGACTCGGTTGTTAGTTTCATATACATGAATTAAATAAGATATTTTCTCGTATTTCTAATTTAATCATCAGTATCATCACGCCAAATTATTTGTTTAATTGTTTGAATTAGATTTAACGCCGCTTTTAACAATCTATCAGTCATATCACGGCGACTGGAGCATCTTATTTTTGCAAATGACTTTGTGCACGAACTATATCATTAACGAACCAAATAATGTACAATGTAGCTCTGCCGCGAGTGATTGATACTAATATTAATAATAATAATAACTGACGAATGAATTGAAGTTGCGATTAACAAGATTCCAATAAAATAATTTTAACTCCGATACATGGGCGTAACTAGGATTTTGAAATTTATACGCACTCAGAAAGCGACCAATAAAGAATAAATAGGTCACAGGCGATGTGTGGACTGTGACAAAATATGATTGTCATCCGAGCGCTCCCTTTTTTTTATTTGAGCGTTGCTGAATAATCAAAACATCGAACTACAGCTTAAATAAGCAGTAGATTTTAATGTTATGATAATTCGTCAACGACATTTTCCGAAAGAGGATTTATTTCTATTACGCACTTGCGTAATGTGCGTATTTGGAGCTTCGACCTTGGAAAGACTTATACTGATGGACAGTCCATGTCACGGTATTAATTGTCGTAGACGTTTTAAGTAGAACTTGGAAAATATAGAATTAACAGAAGTCAGTAACAGCAAGCACCAGAAAAAGAAATTGAACAGAATAAGTTGGATAAACCTACCTTCTTAATCCTACTCAACCGATTTGACCGTCGCCAGCAATGATGAACTGACCCCTGTGTATATCTTCGTCCTAAATTTGATATCAATTTTTCTGTAAGATAACCCCATCCTGCGTGTACTTTTGCCATTTTTAAATATCATTTGTTTGTACAAATACAACCCTGCGTTGTTGAAAAAAGACGTCCGTATGAGAAATGTTTCCAAGCTTTGAATATGTAGCCATGTGCACAACAGGGTATAAATTCTAAACGTTCATAAAACCTTTTTGCATTCTAAATGCACGATACTTGAAACTCACATCATGAAAACAAACATAATGTCTAAAGTCCTGGAAGACAAACGCTCGCAAATGTTTGAAAATGACACCCTGTTAAGAACGCGAGAATTTGCGCCCCGTTCCCAATCTCTCGCATTAGTGAAAATTTTAAAGTAAATCTTGGTTGAAATGGACATAATTATTAGATAATAAATTAATCAATGAATATTCATTTGAGACGGATAATTTGAATTAAAGAATCAGTACTTTAAAGCGGATAATCGTTTCTTTCAGTGTCAGATCGGTTTATATGTCTAGGAGTGAACAATAAAGCTAAGTCACGGGTGAAAATACAGATTTTGTTGTTCACGAAATGAAATATTAATCGAATTCAATGGTTTGGCGGTGATACCATCAAATGGTATTCTATTATTGTTTCTCGATAATCCTACGAAAAGCATTAAAGAGTAGATGCTAAAATTATGATCGCCACGGAAAATGTTTGTAAAATACCGCCAAAACCTAAACTTTTTTTTTTTTTTTGCATTTTCAGAAAATGTTTTTGTTGCAGATCCATAATCAGAAATCATTTTAATCCAATATCATATTAGCAATTTGTGAACAAACACTCTTCTTTTTAGAGAATGGGGCCTTAATCGAAATTTTTTGTAATGCCTTTTAGTGTCGCATTTAATTTTCTTTGAAAAAAAAAATCTGTAAAGAAGATCTTTGTATCCAGAATATACCAAACACCGATACATGTATAATGAAAAAGGTCACATGATAAGGAACATTTTGTAAAAGTTTCATGAAAATCCATGCATGAATCTATAAATAAAATAAAGAGTTGCGTTCTCATGAGAAATTGACGCAGGGTTGGACGAATGTACGGACAGAGAAGATGATTCCAACGAACGACCCCAATCGGCGGTTTTCGATTTTTAATTCTTTATTCTCGAGGAATCTATACTGTAGGATATACCATATATATCCGACATGTCTCTTGTTAAAAAGAAAACAGACCCGAACGAAAATACGAAAAGATGCTACTCATGAGTAGTTTTCTGTTTTCTTTTTAACAAAAGACATGTCGGATATATATGGTATATCCTTTTTGATCCAGTGTTTCAGAAAGTAATTACGTTGGTATTTTTATTTTTCTCCTCATATATATATGAGTAGCATCTTTTCGTAATTTCGTTCGGGTCTGTTTTCTTTTTAACAAGAGACATGTCGGACATGACCATCCCCCGCTATCAAAGCTTGATAGTAAACTGAAGCCTAATCAAAGGGCAATAACCCCAAAATTATGCAAGCAAGAGTTGTTGTTCTTGTGCACTGCATGAGATCTATCCACCTATAAAGTTTAAAGTTGATATCTATAAAACTTTAAGAGATATGCTTCGGACTAGTTTAGTGACGGAATGACGGAACGGCGGAATGACGGACAGAGACGGCATTACTATATCCCCTTCGCCGAACGGCGGGGGATAATAAAAGTCGTTACAGGCTACTGACCCGAAGTGACATCGTGAACTAACTCTGGAGTACCCTGACAAGACAGGTTCATATCGGGTTGACAGGGTTATCTGGTGACCTTCGGGCCTCGACCTTGTTTCTTATCCGTCGACAATAGGCCTAAGTACGTCAATGAAACCCGTTACCCGCCGACGACGAGACTAGATAGATTTTTTAGAGGCTACTTTTTTCTTGAAGAAACAGTTGACAAAACGGTGCAAACTGTTTGCAAATTTTATCCCACTTTGCACGCAAGTACATGTGCAAAGTGGGGTATAATTTGTAATGAGTTTGCCACGTTTTATCATCCTTAACGCAGGGCAGGATTTTAACATTCGTATGCATCCTAACGGCCTTGCGCTCTTTAAAAATAATTTGATCAAGTTGTGTCGGACAATATGAGCGCAAAGGCTGGAACAATTGTTTCATTATTGAGTGAACACAGTTTCGAACACGCATCTTTTTATCAAACTTCCGCGGAAAGTAGTCCCGTAAGAAGCTAGCTTATTTTAGATAAATCTTCACCCAACACACCACCTACGCCCCTGTGGTAAGGATTTGGGCTTCTTTAAACAACAGATATGATTTGATCGTTTGTAAACGATCAAACATCGTTACTACATCTAGAATAAGGTGTATAACGTAAAGAAAGTTTTCACCAACGTCTGGGCAGTTATTTGGCATCATTCGGTTGCAATAAAAAATATATCTTAATTTAAAGAAGGTAACATGTTAAGACAAGTAACATAGCATCTTATTTACAACATTGCCTTCTAGGAATATAAAAATGACTGAATAAAACTCTCTCTTTCATTCTCTCGCTATGTATATATCTCTCTCTCTTTCTGTCTATCTCTCTCTAAAGCGCACGTGTAAAGCGGGGTATAATTGGCTAACTGTTTGTACCGTTCTGTAATCCCGAACGCAGAACTGGTAATTTTCCCACAAAACCTGTAAAATTAACGAAATATTATACGATGCTTTCGTTTATATTCATCATATTTGACTTCATCTTAGCGGAGCCGATCCATTACATTTCATGACATCAAAATCGTGCCTGGCCATTTCGTGCGTGTATTATCCCGTTGGTTTATCGTCGCTAGCGTAGCACATGCCCATATGAGCGACGCCCCCTAGAAGATGGTTACTTGTTACGGGGGATTGTGCAAGGATATATGACGTAACTACTGCTGAGATCCGCAAATCTTCTTCAACGTGCGCGATGTTAAGCACCGTCATACGGGTCCTCGGCTTAACATATCATCTGAAAGATAATTTGTTAGTATGCCAACACGGGCATCGAGCCCAATCACGAGCGAACTGAAGAGAACTTGTAGCACATGCCCATATGAGCGACGCCCCCTAGAAGATGGTTACTTGTTACGGGGGATTGTGCAAGGATATATGACGTAACTACTGCTGAGATCCGCCAATCTTCTTCAACGTGCGCGATGTTAAGCACCGTCATACGGGTCCTCGCTTAACATATCATCTGAAAGATAATTTGTTAGTATGCCAACACGGGCATCGAGCCCAATCACGAGCGAACTGAAGAGAACTTATACATACCTGATTATTTGATATCGGGATTTGTCCCAATTTACTCCCGTCGCAGGTCAATATCGCTCGTGTCCGACCCCCATCATTTAGCCCTTTAATTTTTCAGGAATCAAACACGAGGTAGGTGGGTCAATTAAGCAACGTTAGTTTTCTAAATCCCGGGTTAACCTGAGTAGGGCGGTGCCGACTGATTGGTGATGCAGTTAACAACATGGTGAAATTGAGGGAGGAGCGAGTTTTGAGTGAATTTAATGGGAGATGATCCTATATCGCTAATTTTGTTCAGGATAAACAAATTTAGCGATAGTGATTGCCTCCCTTTAATAAAAAGATTAATACAAGTTCTATACGGTGCTTCCTATTTCTTCAAGCACCTATGTTGCGCTAGCTATTTGAATTATGTCACTGAAATCGCGATTTTTCTCCATCAAAATTTGTTTGAATGACGTTGTTGATTTTTATATTTTAATGGGTTCCAGCTTTTTTGAATGGTTTGAGTGGGTGTTTGGAATGAATGAATGGAGCGCGTAGTGATCGATTTAGAATGGTTTTGGTTGAGGTTAATGTCAATTTTACGTTGTAATTAACTGTAGGCCTGCTTCATTATTGGAAGCACTTCCTGGAAAATGCGAATTAGGAGCCTCGCAGGAATATCATAGTTGTTTTATCAATTTCCACAATAAATGTACCCATGTAGATTTAGGTGGAAAAACTATATGTTCGGACAGTGTTTCATTATCATGCAGACATCATGGGTTTGACCCATATTTTTGATAGTGGCCAAGCCCAAATATTTTTCCAACATGGGGTATTCTTCATTCAACCATCATGGATGTTGTGAGTGATATATGCGTGGGAACAAGCCTACCCCGGATGAATTTGATAGATTCAAACAAAGGGAAACACGAGAAATATGTACATGCATCATAAACTGATATTAATTATTGTCATGCTCAATAAAACTTTTAGTAAAAATTGCCTTAAAATCAGTGCTGGAAACTACATTTTGTATTAATATCTATTTTGAGAATGTAACCTTTAAAATTTTTCCAAAAAAAATCAGATGGTATAGATTAAGCTCAGACTGATCTTTGTTTATACCTTGTGCCAAGGGAGGAATTTTCTGTGTTCCGCTTAATATAATGGAGAATTTTCAACATTTGTAAATAATTTAATATTAAATATGTCCATCAGAATTTGTGCACTCTGATTAGCTGAAAAGTTGGTTTCATGCCTACATTAAAACAATTCTTAGTATGCGGCTTTTTTGTCAGCTCCTGCACATATGTCCCATATGAAACAAGAGGACCATGATGGTCCTAGATCGCTCACCTGAGTCTCTTTGACCCTTGAGACATCACATCAATTAATTAGGCAGATGTCATAAAGGAGACAATTTCTACATAAAACCAACTTTCATGAAGTTTGGGCCAAAATTGTGGCCCCTAGAGTGTAAACAAGAAAATAATCAGTAAGACCCCTTTTCCTGTGATATGACATGGATCCTTCCCATTTTCAATACAGATCATCCTTTTGACCTGACAAGCATTATGACCAATTTTCATGGGGATCAGGCCTTACTTGTGGCTTATAAAAGGTAAACAAGAAAAATATCATTAAGGTCCCTTTTCCCGTGATATAACATGGATACTTCCCATTTTCAATAGGGTTCATCCTCATGACCTTACCAACATTCTGACAAAGTTTTATGAAGATTGGGCCATATGTGTGGCCTCTAGAGCTTAAAAAAAATCCTTAAGGCCCCTTTTCCCATGATATGGCATGGATCCTTCCCAATTTAATAGGGTTCATTCTAGTGACCTTGCCAACATTCTGAACAAGTTTCATGAAGATCGGACCATATTTGTGGCCTCTTAGAGTGTAAACAAGAAAATTTTCAATTAGGTCCCTTTTCCCATGATATGGCATGGATCCCTCCCATTTTCAATAGAGTTCATCCTTGTGACCTGACCAACATTCTGATACAAGTTTCATAAAGATTGGGCCATATTTGTGGCCTCTAGAGCTTAAAAAAGACAAATATCCTTAAGGCCCCTTTTCCCATGATATGGCATGATTCCCTCCCATTTTCGATAGAGTTCATCCTTGTGACCTGGCCAACATTCTGACCAAGTTTCATGAAGATTGGGCCATATTTGTGGCCTCAAGAGTGTAAACGAGAAAATTGTCCATAAGGCCCCTTTTCCCATGATATTGCATGGATCCTTCCCATTTTCAATACGGTTCATTTTGTGACTTTGCCAACATTTTGACCAAGTTTTATGAAGATTGGATGATATTTGTGGCCTCTAGAGTGTATACACTTCAATTGTTGACGCCGGATGTTGGACGACCGCCGACACACGAGGCATGAAGCATGACGGACATTCAACAATCACAAAAGGCCCCTTTTCCCGTGATATGGCATGGATCCTTCCCATTTTCAATAAGGTTCATCATTGTGACCTGAAAAACATTACGACCAAGTTTCATGAAGATCGGACCATATTTGTGGCCTCGAAAGTGTAAACAAGAAAATTATCATTAAGGCCCCATTTCCCGTGATATGGTATGGATCCTTCCCATTTTTGATAGGGTTCATCCTTGTGACCTGACAAATATTTTGTTAAAGTTTTCTGAAGATTGGACAATAATTGTGGCCTCTAGAGTGCAAACACTTCAATTGTTGACGCATGACGACACATGATGCTGAATGACAGACATTCAATGATCACAAAAGCTCACCTTGAGCACGATGTGCTCAGGTGAGCTAAAAACCAAATCATGCTCATGTATGAATCTGCTTTGTGTATTCATAGAGTGTAATTAGGTTACGAGTTTCATACCTCCATGAATCCACCACATACCCTCTTCATCTCATAAACGTACAAACCTATGTATGCCCATGAACAAGGGATTAAAAAGGTAACATCTTGCTCAATTGATTTTCATAATCATTACAAAACAAGAGGTAAACATTTGAAGTAAATCGCTCATTGAGCTTGAGCTTCTAATTTTCTCAAGTTACTGAATTATTGTTAAGGTATCTCCTTCAAGGCTAGGTAAGTTTGATTCACTGTGAAACATCAAAATCTAAAACATAACAAGAACTGACACAAAGCAGGCGGATAACCCCCCTCCCTTCCCACCCCACAGGGGCTTTGTCCTACCAGGGCTATTTCCCAGTAGAAATGCTTCAGTACATTAACTATTTGATAACTAGAAAGCCATGAATGGCTTGAGTTGCTCCCAGGCTTGAAATTCTTGTAAAAGCAAATCTTAGTTTTGACTTGATTTTCACATATTTTGGGTTTTACTGATGTTGAAAATGATTTTCAAAATTTTCTGTAAATAACATAAAGAGAAATGACCTCCGCCCATAAAAGACATGTTTTTCATCCAATGGCAATTATTTTTGGCTGCATGATAATGGGTCACCCAGGGATTATATAAATGATTTTTTATTGATATCCATTAGTTACATTCTGAGAATATGATTTTCAAAGTTTGCAATATATATCATATAGAGAAATGACCTCCGCCCATAAAATACAATTTTTTCATCCAATCACAATGATTTTTATTAGACTGATAAAGGGTCACTCAAAAATTATTCTAGTGAAATTTTGTTGATATCCATCCATTACATTCTGAGAAAATGATTTTGAAAGTTTCCACTATACAACATATAGAGAAATGACCTCAGCCCATAAAATAAATATTTTTCATTTGATAACAATAATTTTTTGTAGACTGAAAGGGTCATTCAATGATCATTCATGTAAAATTTGGTTGATATCTATCTCTTAGATTCTGAAAAAATGATTTTCAAAGTTTCCACTATATAACATATTGAGAAATGACCTCCGCCCATAAAAACCACATTTTTCCTCTGATCCCAATAATTTTTGTAGACTGATTAAGGGTCACTCAAGGATCAATCATGTAAAATTTGGTTGATATCTATCAGTTAGATTCTGAGAAAATGATTTCAAAGTTTCCACTATATAACATAAAGAAAAATGACCTCCGCCCATAAAATACATATTTTTCATCCGATCACAATAATTTTTTGTTGACTGATAAAGGGGCACTCAAGGATAATTCATGTAAAATCTAATTGGTATCCATCAATTAGAACCTGAGAAAAGACACTTTTTACCATATTTGGAAATTAGCCACGCCCATTAAATCCATGTTTTTCATTGGATCATTATTTCTTGAACAACTTTGAAAGAGGGTCACCCAAGGATCATTCCTGTGAAGTTTGGTTGAAATTCATCCAGTAGTTTCTGAGGAGAAGATTTTTAAAGAAAAAGTTTACGACCGGATGCACGGATGGACTGTTTGACGGACAGACGCACGACGGACACAACACCATGACAATAGCCCCAGTGGCTTTCAGCCAGTGGAGCTAACAAAAATTGAGCAAAATTTATAAGTTCAAGGGAGATAATTTGGCAACTACTATGTGCATAATTGCAGGTAAATTGCTCCAGATAAAAACTAGAAAGCCATGAATGGCTTGCATTGTCCACAGGCTTGATTTTTCAATATTTATAGTTCTTAGATCAAACACAAATTTAAAAGCAGTAATGTGGTCAAAGCAAAAGAAAGTAAATGATTGACTAACTGACTAATTGAATAACTAATTGATAGATATTTTAGTGATAATAACCATGATTGACATGGACATTGGAGTAATAATAAATTTGAAAAATGCAATTTTGTCAAATTAAAGGGCACATCAAACAAGAGGTCCTTGATGGTCCTTAATCGCTTACCTGAACCTACAAATCACACTATTGTCAAATAAAGATGCGAGGTTATTATCAAGCTGAAAATTGCTCTTGTGATCTTTTGAGTCTTTAGTAATCAATATATGTGGCTGTAACAGTGAAAAGGATGTTTAAGACAAGAGGGCCATAGTGGCCCTTAATCGCTCACCTGAATGAACTGTCTTAAATTTTCAAAAAAAGTATGAGAAATAGAATGATGAATGACTGAGCTAAACAAAGCTGTTGCTTCTTCACAACTTGAGGATCCAATTTTAAGGTTAACTAACAAGGAGTTTTATATTTGATTTCGTGACCTAGTTTTTGAACCCAGATGACCCAATTTTGCTCTTGTCCGAGATTTGATCTAGACAATCATTCTGACCATATTTCAGGTTGATTGGCCAAAAATTGTGGCCTCTAGAGTGCAAACAAGGTTTTTCTTAGATTTGACCCTGTGACCTAGTTTTTGACTCAAGTTGACCAAATTTCATACTTGTCCGAGATTTCATCAAGACAATCATTCTGACCAAATTTCAGGTTGATCGAGCAAAAAATGTGGCCTCTAGAGTGCATACAAGGGTTTTTCTAAGATTTGACCCTGTGACCTAGTTTTTGACCCCAGATGACCCAATTTTGAACTTGGCCAAAATATCATCAAGACAATTATTCTGACCAAAATTCAGGTTGATCGGGCAAAAATGTGGCCTCTTGAGTGCATACAAGGGTTTTTCTTAGATTAGACCCTGTGACCTAGTTTTTGACCCCGGTTGACCCAATTTTGAACTCATTCAAGATTGCATCAACACAATCATTCTGACCAAAATTCAGGTTGAACGGGCAAAAAATGTGGCCTCTAGATTGCATACAAGGTTTTTCTTAAATTTGACCCTTTGACCTAGTTTTTGACCCCAGTTGACCCAATTTCAAACTCATCTGAGATTTCATCAAGACAATCATTATGACCAAATTTCAAGTTGAACAGGCAAAAAATGTGGCCTCTAGAGTGCATACAAGGTTTTCTTAGATTTGACCCTGTGACCTAGTTTTTAAACCCAGTTGACCCAATTTCAAACTCGTTCAAGATTTTATCAAAACAATCATTCTGACCAAAATTCAGGTTGAACGGGCAAAAAATGTAGCCTCTGGAGTGCATACAAGGTTTTTCTGAGCTTTGACCCCTTGACCTAGTTTTTGATTTGAGTTTACCAAATTTCCAATTCGTTCGAGATTTTAACAAGACAATCATTCTGACCAAAATTCAGGTTGAATGGGCAAAAAATGTGACCTCTAGAGTGCATACAAGGTTTTTCTAAGATTTGACCCCGTGACCTAGTTTTTGACCCCAGTTGACCCAATATCAAACTCATTTGAGATTTCATCAAGACAATCATTCTGACCAAAATTCAGGTTGAATGGGCAAAAAATATGGCAACTAGAGTGCATTCAAGGTTTTTCTAAGATTTGACCCTGTGACCTAGTTTTTGACCCCAGTTGACCAAATTTTGAACTCATTCAAGATTTCATCAAGACAATCATTCTGACCAAATTTCAGGTTGATCAGGAAAAAAATGTTGCCTCTAGAGTCCATACAAGGTTTTTCTTAAATTTGACCCTGTGACCTAGTTTTTGACCCCAGTTGACCCAATTTCAAACTCGTCTGAGATTTCATCAAGACAATCATTATGACCAAATTTCAAGTTGAACAGGCAAAAAATGTGGCCTCTAGAGTGCATACAAGGTTTTTCTTAAATTTGACCCTGTGACCTTGTTTTTGACCCCAGTTCACCCAATTTCGACTCGTTCGAGATTTTATCAAGACAATCATTCTGACCAAAATTCAGGTTGAAATGGCAAAAATGTGGCCTCTAGAGTGCATACAAGTTTTTTCTAAGATTTGACCCTGTGACCTAGTTTTTGACCCCAGTTGACCCAAATTCAAACTTGTTCGAGATTTCATCAAGACAATCATTCTGACCAAATTTCAGGTTGAATGGGCAAAAAATGTGGCCTCTAGAGTGCAGATAAGGTTTTTCTAAGATTTGACCCAAGTTGACCCAATTTCAAACTCGTTCGAGATTTCATCAAGACAATCAATCTGACAAAAATTCAGGTTGATCGGGCAAAAAATGTGCCCTCTAGAGTGCATACAAGGCAAATGTTGACGACGGACGACAGACATCCACCTAACCACAATAGCTCACCTTGAGCACTTCGTGCTCAGGTGAGCTAAAAACTGTAATTTGGTCAACTTCATGGGAAAATAATTCAAACAAGTAATTAAGTGTGACATACTGAAATATTTCTGCAAAGAAAAATTCATGATTGATGAAAAACATATAGACAATTGACCTGCACCTGTTCAATACATATTTTTTATCAAATCACAATAATTTTGTCCAGCCTAATAATGGGTCAACAAAGGAACATTCCAGTGAAATTTGGTTGATATCCATCAGTAATAATCTGAGAAAATGATTTTCAAAGTTTCCACTATATAACATATAGAGAAATGACATTGGACCCATAAAATACATATTTTTCATCTGATCACAATATTTTTGGAAGACTGATAAAGGATTACTAAAGGCTCATTCAACTAAAATTTGAATGATATCCATCAATTACATTCAGAGAAAATGATTTTCAAAGTTTCCATTATATAACATACAGAGAAATAACCCCTGCCCATCAAATACATATTTTCCATCAGATTACAATAATTTTTGATGTACTGATAAAGGGTTACTCAGGGATCATTCAATATCCTTCACTAAGATTCTTAGAAAATGATTTTCAGAGTTTCTATTATATAACATATAGAGAAATGACCTCCGCCAATAAAATGCATATGTTTCATCTGATCACAATAATTTTTTGCAGACTGATAAAGGGTCATCCAAGAATCCTTTATGCAAAATTTGATTGGTATCAATCTATAAGGTTTTGAGAAAAGTCACTTTTTACCATATTTGGAAATTAGCCACACCCATTAAATCCATTCAATGGATCAAAATTTCTTGAACAACTTTGAAAGAGGGTCACCTGAGAATCATTCCTGTAAAGTTAGCTTGAAATTCATCCAGTAGTTTCTGAGGAGAAATTTTTTTAAAAAAAGTTTACAACCGGACGCACAGACCACATATGGACAGAAGAATGCATGATGGACACAGCGCCATGACAATAGCCCCAGTAGCCTTCGGCCAGTGGAGCTAATAATGTACAAATTGACATGTTCAAGGGAAAATAATTAAGCAGCTTATTTAAGTAGGGTCATAAAAAATTCACTTATACTTGTTAAACTTACAAGAGCTTCACAGAGCAGCGCATATACGACCGAAGCGGCTTGTCAGTGACCTTGGCTTGTCAGTAACGTGAGCTTGAATGATAGCTAAAAAAATTGCAAACAGACAGACAGACAACTGGGGCCAAAAAATAGTATGACCCTTTGAGTGAAAATTGAAAATAGTTTTATGCACAACTATACGCCAAAGTCATTTTGCAAGTTTCAGTTCATTCCAATTCAAAGTGTAAAAAGATGTTGCTTACAAAAGAAATGTGAATTCAAATTAATTCAAGGGCAGGTATAACAAGAAAACCCCAAGGTTTTTGAATTTCTGAAGTCTTAGCACAAATAGACAACCTACAGGGTCATTGTGGCAAGTTTCAGTTTGTTCCCATTCAGAATGTAGGAGAAAAGAGGCTCACAAAAAATTGTTTTTCATTCAATTCAAGGGCTGATAATTCGAAATAACTTAAGAATGACAGGAGCATTTTGAATTCAAAGACTTATGCACAACTTGACATCATAGGGAGTATTTTTTTCCAGATTCAGCTCATTTCCTTTGATAGTGAAGGAGGAGTTGCTCACACAAAAAAGAGTGATTTTGGTTAAATTCAAGGGCAGATAATTTAAGATTTCTCAGGAATGACTTGAGCAATTTGAATTTCAAAGGTCTTATGCACAACCAGACATCATAGGGATTCATTGTGTCTAGTTTCAGCTCATTTCCATTGATAGTTTAGGAGGAGTTGTGCACACAAAAACAGTAAATTTCGTTTAATTCAAGGGCAGATAATTCAAGATTACTCAAGAATGACTTAAGCAATTTGAATTTCAAAGGTCTTGTGCACATTTGACTTCATAGGAAGTAATTGTATAAAATTTCAGAGTTGCACACACACAAAAAAAGATTTTTGTTCAATTTAAGGGCAGATAATTCAAGATTTCTCAGGAATGACTTGAGCGATTTGAATATCAAAGGTCTTATGCACAACGAGACATCATATGAAGTAATTGTGCCAATTTTCAGCCCATTCCCATTGATAGTTTAGGAGGAGTTGCGCACACAAAAAATTGCTAATGGACTGGCAGACAGATGGACAGACGACCAGGGCCATAATATAAAAGGTAATAACAACAAAATATCAAAATTTAATAAGTTCAAGGGGAGATAATTCAGTAAGTAATTTTTGAAGGGTCCTAAAAACTTAAGAAGCACAAGCTTACAATACCAATGATATTTTGTATAAATTTCACTTCAGTTAAGAGAAAAGCTTCTGATTATTAAATAATTATGTGAAAATGACAAACTCAAGGGGAGATAATTCAGCAACAAATCATAGAAGGGACATCAAAATTGCAGGTGCACAACTTCAAATGTAGATACACATTATGTATTAATGTCAAGTAAGTACATGCAAAAGTGTAGGAGAAATGCTCCGGACAACAATAATTAAGTGAAATTTTCATGATCAAGGGAAGATAATTCAGCAATTAATGAGATTAGGGGCTAAAAAATTGCAGGTGCACAACTTCATAAGTAGATACACATTATGTATAAATTTCAAGTCAATATATGCAATTGTGTAGGAGAAATACTCCAGACAGCAATAATTTAGCGAAAATTACATGTTCAAGGGGAGATAATTCAGTAACCAATTAGAGTAGGGGCTTCAAAATTGCATGTGCACAACTTCATATAAAGATACACATTATGTATAAATTTCAAAGCTGTAGCTATGATAGTCTCAGAGAAAACTTCCGGACAAAATTATGTCTATGGACAGATAGATGGATGGACAGACAGACAGGCGGACCGACAGACAGACTGCCATTGCGAATCCAGTATACGTCCCTCTACTTCATAGGTGGGGGGTATAACTACCTGTTAGTTCAAAGCATTTCCTTCAGGTACAATTAAATGTGCATAAAAAACACTAATGCCAAAAGATGTAACACTCACTTAGGCCTCCTTTGGCTTGACACTTATAAATATGTCACAATAAAGGTTTCTAGATTATTTTAAAACAGCTTCATCCTTGTAATCCAATATACATAAGGTTTTTTTCCAGCATTTCAAATAGAATGTTCCCACACCAGACATGCCATGATCACAAATTTTCACCTAAAGAGGCTATAAAAGCCAACATACCATTTCAAAAGGAGAAAAACACCTACAATATTTTTACAAGTTATAATGATTATCTCCCTTTTAAGTGATTATGCGTTGGTTATTCTGTACTCATTTGCTCATATTGGAGCTGAAATACAGGGCTGCTTAGAGTCCCTCACCTATCTTGTTAAAAATCCCCCTTTTGTTTGGGGGATTTTCTTAACGCTGACTAGGGTAAAACTATGGTAAGCACTCAAATATACAGGTAAATATTCTCACATAGCTCCCCTATAATGCATAGCCATCACAGATATCCTTGACTTGCATATCGATGGCTCAGTGCAAAACAGTTGTAACTGCCTATATGTTTATAGGCAGTTACAACTGTTTTGCACTGAGTTTATAGGCAGTTACAACTGTTTTGCGCTGAGCCATCAATAGGTGTGAGATCACATTTTAAATGAAGTCATCATGGTGTCATCTAATGCACGTTTTTGTGGTATTTCTGACGTCAAAGCGTTTCAAAATTTGCTTAAAAGGTACAAAATATTATAAATGTCAGGAAATAATCTGTTATTCAATTTTATTTGAGACAAGCTGATCTTTACCTTATTTAGAATAGAAAAGTTATCAAGTTGGCAAAGGCCTACTTATAACATTTCTATTCTAGACTCAGTTAAGGTCAGCTGGTCTCAAAAAAAATCTCATGACAGATGTACCGTAATGTGTTAGAAAATTGTTGGTCAATTTTGTAAGTAAAGCCCCATGATTTTTACTGCCAGCACTTTGATACTTGAGAAAATTATGTAATAAATAAAACTTGTAACAAGCATTTTTTTCCTTTTCTTACAAAATTTTTCTTCCACAAAATATGGTGACTTTCAAAATAAGCACCAACTTTTCACTTTTGTCTGGAACCTCTCTTATTTTGAACCCGTTTAAATTTAGAAATAAGAGAAAGAGCTAAGTAAAGGCTCTAGTAAATATAAAATACGTACTTAGTGTATTGTATGAAAACAAATATCTAAGGAGGGTGGGAGGAATTGATAATTTTTTAGGCTCTTCCAAGACAATTATGAACCCCCACAACCTTGTTAGATATTATTTCTATACGAAATACTAAGTTTGTATTATATTTATTGTATAATTTTGTTAGCCTTATTTTCTCCAATGCTTCTCACAGAAATACAAAATTTTTGCCATGATTCTAAAAATAACCCCATTAAGTCATTGTGCTATAAATATCCATGTAATATCATAAAAAATATCACATGGGTGTTATCACACAGATACTTGTATAGTAATTAGATAAAATTGAAAGAAACTCAAATTCTGTCCTGATATTTTATAAGTATTTAATGAGAAGTAAAAGATAAAATAGTAGAAAATATTAATATACAAAATATACAATAATCTAATGATGGAATGTATCTATGGTACAATGCCATTTTAAATACAATGTGTTGCAGAACACTAATGCTAAAAAATTACATATCATAAGTCCAACCTACAATGTCAGTGTTTGAGTATGAAGTTATGAAAATCAATCTGATGTCTTTCTTTATTAAGCTTTGCAGAATATCCACCTTTGACCTTGTTAAATGACCTTGGTCATGGCATTAAAAAAATTCATACCATTATAGAGCTATTGTAAATAACAAGCAAATTCGTTGAATTGATATCCCCCGCCGAACATATTTTCATTGTCAATGGACTTGGTATCAAACTTAGGTACAGGTTATCTTTTATCTACATCAACCTATAGTTTTCAAGAAATAGCGCGGAAACGAATATCACTATGTATGTATATGGCTTAAACAGTCAGGGGCAGTAACTCTAAATTCGACCATCGAACCAGGTAGCCCCGACGATATGCGCATGTCCTCATTGTTGTGAAGCTGTGTGCCAAGTTTCATTGAAATCCGGCCTACAGTTTTCAAGAAATAGCGCGGAAACGAATATCACTATGTATGTATATGGCTTAAACAGTCAGGGGCAGTAACTCTAAATTCGACCGTCTAACCAGGTAACCCCTACGATATGCGCATGTCCTCATTGTAGTGAAGCTGTGTGCCAAGTTTCATTGAAATCTGGCCTACAGTTTTCAAGAAATAGCGCGGAAACGAATATCACTATGTATGTATATGGCTTAAACAGTCAGGGGCAGTAACTCTAAATTCGACGGTCGAACCGGGTAACCCCGACGATATGCGCATGACCTCATTGTAGTGAAGCTGTGTGCCAAGTTTCATTGAAATCCGGTCTATAGTTTTCAAGAAATAGCGTGGAAACGAATGTCGGACGGACGGATGGACGGAAAGACGGACGGACGGACGGAAGGACGGACGGACATGGCAAAAACAATATCCCCCCCGAAAAATTTTTTCGGCGGGGGATAAAAAATAATCTATTCATTAGGCTTGTAGTGTAATTGAAGGTAAAAAGTTTTATTTAGCAAAAAGACAATAGAACAATGACATTTAATACACATTAAATATATCAATCAAATAGCATGAAACACAAAAGGACACAGATGGTGATTTACCCTTTGCTGTTTAATCCCTGCTTTTTACGTGCCTATGATTTTTTGATTGAGAAAATATTGTGAAAAAAGAAGAAATTGCTTCAGACAAGCAATTTCTTCTTTTTCCACACTATTTTCTACCCAACTGAATTGTTATTTTTCAAATTAAATCCACTTTAAATTTTCATCTGCAAAACCTTTGAATTTGGACAGGTCCAAAATTTTGTAAAACAGGAAAAGGTTAATTGCTCAAAATCGAAATCAACTCAATCATTTGTCTCCCGGCATTGCTCAAACTTGACAACTTTTTTAGACCAATATAAAGTGATGTCCCATGCACATTTTCATGTTTTTAGGCCTTACATTTTTTCACTTCTTTCTCTCTATAGCACCTATAAAAATAGTTTCAAATTTCTACTGCCTTGAACATGAGATTTAATTGACACATATCTTTGCCATTTTGGTAAGTCTTAAAAAGGAACGATCTTGATTTTTTTTTTATTTTGACTGGCATGTTATTGTCATAAGTGCCTCAAAATACATACATTAGCATACATATGAGGGTGTGACACAGATTAATAAGGATTCAATAAATCTCTCATGTTCTCTTATTTATGTAAATACCAGTAACAGAATTATCCATGTACACATAGTTTTCTATACATAATTATTTCTATAACATGAAAAAGTGATGTGATCTAATATTGATATGTATGGTTTTTAAAATGATATGTATGTATTAGAAAGTTGTGTATAAAAGAATGGGATAATTTTGAGGGACATCTTTGGTTACCATTTAGCTTAAACAACCAAGCAAACTGTTCTCAATAAATGTTACATTATCCTAGTACAACAATAACTATTTAAGATAAGTGAAAAATTATTGTTAAATTAACATTAAACCATTGTCATGCTGTAACTTTGAATATAACTGTTTTGGTATATATATTTTTGAATGTTCCACATGCCAAATAAAACTAGAACTGTTGCAAATCGGACTTATACCCCCCACCAGTACTTTGTCAAAATGTAAGTGCTATAAGTGCAGGATGTGTTTGTAACAAATTTTGAAGTCATATGCAGCATTTGAATGAAATTTCATGATTCTAGGTCGCTTGGTTCTTGAATAAGCGTCGCAAACGCAAATTGAACAAAAATTGGCTATGATCTTTACCTTAACCCTATGTGACCAAAAAACAATAGGGCACTTCCTTGAGTCATAAGCAACATTTGCATACAGTTTCATGATTCTAGGTCGCTTGGTTCTTAAATAATAGTCCGGAAAAGAAAATTGAATAAAAAATTGACAGTGACCTTGACCTATGTGACCTAAAAACAATAGGACACTTCCTTGGGTCATGAGCAACATTTGTATAAAGCTTCATGATTCTAGGTCACTTGGTTTTTGAGTTAGAGTCAGGAAACTAAAAGGTCTTTGGACAGATGGATGGACAGATGGACTGATGGAAGGACAGACAGACAGACATGGTGACACCAATATACCCCCCTTTACTTTGTAGGTGGGGGGTATAATGAACAAATATTTTGCCACGTCTGGGATGAAAACTGTACAAATGTTAAGTTTTAAACAGAAAAGGTGGCCAAATTTGCATTAAATGAACACTCACAAGACCAATATAAAAAGATCACAAACACAAAATAAACATTGAATGATGTGAAACACTGGCTGGAAATCAAGTTTTGAACTGATGGACAAAAAATGAAAATGTACGAATGACTTTGATGTAAATGTTACAATATAACAACAATAACATTGCATGTGAATGCAATCAATCAACTATACTGCTTAATATTGAAAAATTCAATTCCAAAGAGGGGGATAAATCCCTCTTCATACAACATATATTATAAAGGATTACCCTATGGTTAGTGGACATATATCCGATGGTTCAAGAAAATATCTTTTATTATGATAGAGATATGACCAAAATTTAAGTCTGTCATGCTAACAACAGTAATGTTATGACAATATTTTGTTCAAAAATTGCCAACCCAAAAATATATAAGAAATAAACCACATCTAAAAAAGAGGGGGGTAGACATTTTGGATTTCAAATTTAAATATTTCATTTGTCCCTTCCTAAATCCTATTTTGTGGATACTCATAGGAATCTTCTCATCAAGCCAATTCAAATAAGTACTCTCATCATAAGGTTTAGAAATAAAGATTTTAGCGGGAGCTGCACAGTCTGATCAGAGTCTTCACCTCACGCTCAATAGATGGCTATGGATCTTAAGTCTCTATTCACAACCTAAGAATAATTTCAATGCACCATGTGATTTTCTAGTCTGCTCAACATGTGTCCATCAGGCACACATAATAATGTAGAAAATGTCATGCTAAAATGGTAAGGTCTTTTTTTATAAATTCTGCAGAGCAACAGGTGTCGTCTAAATAAACATCTTATGAACATACATGAAATGAAAACAGATAAATATGGATTTATACAATGACAGAAATGATGTCCATCAGTTTGCAACAATTTTTAAGTCCATCCATTTTTAATTATATAATATATTCGAAATCTCCAATTTCATACAAGGGGTGTGGAAATACATAATTGTCTCACTTGTACTTGTTAATGTAGACACTTGCTCAGTTTTCCTGTAATAGTTCAGCAGTAAGTAATGTTAAATATGTTGAATATCATTAGGAAACCTTGGTTAACACTGTTAAAGTTCAAGACTTTTGAAACATTGCTGATCTATTACGGGTTCACTACATACAGGATAATTTTTCTTTCTTGAAGTATTCCTCTGAATTGCATATCTTATCTAGCAGGATACAAGGAAGTATATAGAACATTGAGATAAAAGGAGAAATTGCTTTTTGAAAATAGTGTCTCCTTTTCTCAAATGCTTTCTGTTTGTACTAAATATTCATATAAAATTTTGAAAAGTAATTTGACCTACAACTTGAAATCATTTTTATTATCAATAAGTCTGCAATCTTGTTCTTGATACAAGTCAAAATCCAGTTGGCCTTTGACATGTTCCCAAAGGAAAGTCTACTTTTCAGCTAGGTAATAAGCCGTACAGGATGGGCATAGGTAATCCGCACCCCCGTATAAACAACACTTTAATGTGTATATATATAACTAAGAATAGTTGGCTACTTAAGTCCCTGATATTGTCCTTCATCTACCTGAATGCATCATCACGATATTCATCGTCATCTGAGTAGTATGACTCCCTGTCAGGATCTGCAGCAGTCAAGCTAGATGAAGGTTCCAGCCAGCGTCTTGTATGTCAATATTGTTTGGACGATTTGTCGACCTCTGTCAGGTCTAATTCGTCCATATCAATGGCATCACGGTACTCTGTCAGCTCTTTGGAAATTCTGATCCTTGTGTAATTAGCGGACAAACATATCATAAAGTGGATCTGAAATATTGTATCGAAAGGTATAGTTTAAATATCCTGAAATCGATCTTTACGGAAAAATTTTTAAAGATCAAAATGTCTCAAAGAATGCGTTTCATGACTTTATTTTCAAGCAACCACCTTTTTGAAGTCTATTTACTGGTTGCTTTATACAAGTTTTACTGCATATTGTTTAAAATCACTTAGTTTCAACAATCCATTTTTATCAACAAGCAAGAGTTTACACTTTTATTCCCTTTGAAGGAGTATATCAAGGAATGCTTTGTGCATTACCATAAACATTCTCAAAAAGCCCCTATGCTAGCTAATAAATCACCATCCCCCTTTTCAGAGGTTGAAATCGACCATTTTTGATGTGACTTTACTAAATTTCTTTGAAGGACCATACCCACAAAATTAAGTTTGCTAAAAATTCAACAGAGGTTTTATGGACCTTTTCCCCAATCAAATGTTAATATTTTGTGCAGTTTATATATGTTATAGATATATTGAATCGCCTTTAGATAAGTCTAAAATCATTATCTCTTGAGTAAAGAAAATTACTTACAAGACTTAGACATATGTCATATTGTCATTTTCTTATCAGAATTCAGAGTCTCAAGCACTTAAGTCTGAAAAAGTCTAAAATCATTATCTCTTGAATAAAGAAGATTACTTACGAGCCCCAGACATATAAGAGCTGCCCCAACAACAGCAACACAGAACAGAGGACCAGCCTCCTCTACCTGGAAAACAAGTATATAGGGGGTAATTGTTTGTTTCAGTAAAAGATCCATTATCTTTCTTTGAGTGAACAACAAAGCTATATTTTCACGAGTGACAGGACCATGAATAAGAATATAGCTTCTGTTGTTCACAAAATGAAAGATTTATTGATTTTACTTGAAAAACAAATTTTCTTAAATTGCGTAATTTTGCATGTGATTGCTATGCAACTTTCACTTATTGGGCTCCACTTAGATTACGTTACACAAGATGAAAAGAACTAAAGAGGGACAGAATAGAAATAAGATGAAAAGACCTAAAGAGGGCTTTAAGTTTTGCTTTCACTGGTTTGCATTTAAATTATAATTTACCGTTTCTCGGTAATCCATCGAAAAGTGTTAAGCAAGGTATTTTTCCTAATAAAGTGTATTTATTTTGTGTCTGATCTTATTACCCATAAGAAGTGATTATTTCTATTCTGTTCCATTCTAAGTTGAGGATTAAACTGAAATTTACCACCACCAAGTGCTTGTGAAAGGCAGGGCTTTTCCAGAGGTTCTGAATGCCCAAAATGTGAGTCAGTTTTTACATTAAGAATATAATTTTAAGCATTTTCTGGTTTAAAAAGGAAAATCTGGTGGCATAGACTAAGATCAGACAGCACATATGTGTGATCTTTGGTTATACCTCATGCCAAAGCAGGAATATCACAGGTTCATCATAACAAAGGTTAAGTTATACAAATTATCCAAGTTTTGACATGACACAGAAGCTTTAGAAAACATATTTAAAAGCAGCATAGTTACAAGTATATGTTTAATTAACGCTTGTCATGCTGAATAAATTTTGGCTTAAAATTGTCATCAAAATCAAAGCGCAAAAAGCACTGAAAGTACCAACTGCAGGTCAATTTTTATTTGAAAACTAAATCTATTGACATTTCTGGTTTGAAAGTGAGAAACAGGTGGTGTAGACTAACATCAGACTGCACATATGTGCAGGCTGATGTTTGTCTATAGCTCCTGCCAAAGCAGGAATATTCCGGGTTCAGCATGACAAGGGTTAATAGACAAACGTATTTATACATTTTCATAATATATTTCTTTGATACTATTGTATACAAATTTGCTTGACATTTTCTTAGCTGTTTCAATATTGTATGGTTGTGTTTATTATAAGAATACGAATAAAATTTACCCTGTCACAAAATCTCCGTAACTCAGTGTGTCCACACAGATGATCTTTACCAGGGGGTTCTATACCAGGTAAATATGTGCTGTTTCTATAGATACCTGTAACATATACAAATAATTACACGCAAAGGTAATATCAAATCCAAGCTAAAGCTGGTAATTAAAATTTAATAAAGTCTCGATTTTTTTTATTTCTTTTAGTCTGGAATGTTTCATCTTATTGAGAATATGTGTGATATGAAATTCAAGCTGAAATTGCAAACTGTTCAAAAGATTATTGTTTGCTTTCAGGTACTCAAATGCAATACATAGAGGATATTGAATGAGTGGTCATGGAATACTGAATTTACTCAACGAGTCATCTATAAACAGAAAAAACCGGGGCTTTGCAGAGTTTTTATCATTCTGTTTTAAATGACGAGTTTAATACTTGGTATTTTAAGAGCACAAATTTTATATTCTACTCATAAATGACCCTAATTTTTGCAAAAAATCGTCCAAAATTTAACAAATCAATTTTCCGCAAAACTTATAACGCCGTTTTAAACTGACGTCATAAAATTTACACTATGACGTCATTTTTGCATTAGAAAAAGCGTTGCTATTCGCTCTGAGCTCATTTACATAGTTATTCCACCAGTGTAATTACATCCGTGAAATATCAAAAAATATTCAAACGGGAAAATATTCAACGGGGTTATTTCACTCCCATGACGTAGGTCATACAGCTCAAGTATATCTCACAAAAATTAAGGAGAAGGCACACAAACAAGAGGACCAAGATGGTCCTAGATCGCTCACCTGAGTCTCTTTGACCCCTAGGACATCACATCAATTAGATAGGCAGATATCAAAAAGCAGATAATTGCCTAAGATCAATACCATGGAATGTTTTCAGTTTAGAGCAAGACAGATATGCCTTTCTGCTCTTTGATTCTATGTAAAAAGGGATGCACCCGGGTGGACCCCAAATGTGATCCCAGGGTCTTGATATGAACAAACTTGGAAGAGGTCCATAAGATGATACTACATACCAACTATGAAAGCTGTCTGCCTACTGGTTTCAAAAAAGAAGATTTTTGATGGTTTCCTATTTCCACCCTTCGTGCTCAGGTGAACTGAAAGGGATGCGCCCGGGTGGAGCCCAAATATGACCCAAGGGTCTTGATATAAACAAACTTGGTAGGGGCCCACAAGATGATACTACATACCAAATATGAAAGCTGCCTGCCATCTGGTTTCAGAGAAGAAGATTTTTAAAGATTTTCGTTCTTTGATTCTATGTAAAAAGGGTTGGGCCCGGGTGGAGCCCAAATATGATCCTAGGGTCTTGATATGAACAAACTTGGTAGAGGTCCACTAGATGATGCTACTTACCAAATATGAAAGCTGTCTGCCTTCTGGTTTCATAGAAAAAGATTTTTGAAGATTTTCCTTTTTTACCCTTCGTGCTCATAAGAGATAAAGGGATGCACCCGTGCAAAGCCCAAATATGACCTAAGGGTCTTGATATGAACAAACTCTGTAGAGGTCCACTAGGTGATGCTACATACCAAATATGAAAGCTGTCTGCCATCTGGTTTCAGAGAAGAAGATTTTTAAAGATTTTCGCTCTTTGATTCTATGTAAAAAGGGTTGGGCCCGGGCAAAGCCCAAATATGACCCCAGGGTCTTGATATGAACAAACTTGGTAGAGGTCCACTAGATGATGCTACATACCAAATATGAAAGCTGTCTGCCTTCTGGTTTCAGAGAAGAAGATTTTTAAAGATTTTCATATTTTCACCCTTTTTGTTAAGGGTAAAGGGAAAGTTAAGGGGGATTTCATTTATTTGAACAACTTTGGTAGCGCTTGACCCAAGGAACATCCCTGCCAAGTTTCATCAAGATTGGCCCACTGGTTTAGGAGGAGAAGATGCTTGAAGAAATTGTGGACGATGGACGACGCACGTCGCACGACTGACGACGGACGACGGACATTCTACGATCACAATAACTCACCTTGAGCACTTCGTGCTCAGGTGAGATAAAAAGCAAAGATCAGACTAAATGTCAGTGCAGGCTGATCTTAGTCATACACTGTCACCCACTCGGGAACCTTTGGCGATCCTAAGGTTCAGACCTCAGGAATAATGAGGGTGCAGACATGAAAGCGCTTCATGTCCAACATGGGTTTATGTGTTGTCACAAACATAACTAAGGATGACGTGGCCAAAATAAAATCAATGTATAGTTGAAATTTGGCGTATTACAATTTGAAAACAAAACACAGTGTTTTGTTTTCAAATTATAACATGCCAAAAAGATCCCCACAGATAATCTGAAATCATTAAGTGAATTTACAATTTCTATTCTTAAAGCGTACTACCAGAAGCCAATTTACCCTAAAAAATGACCCAAAATTACTACACTTATGTCCCAGGTTCTTTCAAGTTTACGCAAAGTTTGAGCAATGTTCCGAATGACTGTCTCCATAAGCTATTATACCCATTCGGAACATCACTAGGCCATTTCCGTAAACTGTAACATACCTCGGATGTATGTAAGGCGGATGGGTATGTAACAAAATCATGCATTTTTTTAGGCGGAAACAGTGTAAGAAAAACCAGCACTGTAGATTTATATCTTTTACCGTAAATAACGGCTGAAAAATTTAAATTTATGAGAATGACAAATCATTCTCAAAAATTAAGATTTTTTCAGACGTTATTTAAGAATCTAAAGATATTTATATAAGGATTTGATGGTTTCATGTCAGTGATTTAAACGAGTAGAGTTCGTGACGTCGAATGTTTTCACTCAAAGTATCGAGGGCTTACACCATTTTAACTGACGTCTACGTGTTTTTCCGAGGTTTTCCCGTATTATTTAAAAATAGCCTGTCTATGTATATCGAGGTTGATTGTAAGATTGGCCGAGTGGTGTTTGGAATGCTATCATACCATGGGCACATGATATGAACAGCATGAGAAGGGTTATAAGTTTGTTAAAGCATTACATACCAAGACTGGTCAGATTAAAGCAGTAATTTTGTAGGCTGCTGGCATCTTTACTGTACACTTCTGTTTGACAGATGGACCTCAATATGAGGTATCCCACTATGGGCACAACTCCAAGCCCTGTTATACACAACCATCCTAGGTTCAATATGTAAGAGATTCCTAGGAACTGAAAACAAAATAAACATTGAAAATATTGAGGGTTTGGTGCAAGACCATAGTAAGTGTAAATAAATTGTATATACACTTACTACAGTCTTGCTCCAAACCCACGATATTATGTGAAATGTCTTGAATAAAGAGAAAACTACCAGTTTATGAGGTATCCCACTTTAGGCACAACTCCTAGTCCAGTTATACACAGCCAACCTAGATCAATATGTAAGAGATTCCTAGGAACTGTAAGCAGAAATATAAATATTTATTTGCTTTCGATTCTGTCTCATAGAAAGGGACTACAACTGATGGCTTAGCACAAAACAGTTGTGAATGCCTATAAATTTATAGGCAGTTACTGTGAGTTACAACTGTTTTGCACTGAGCAATCAATATGACTTATCCAACTACAGGAACGATTCCCAGTCCAGTTGTTCAATGTTCACAACCAATCTATATTAAATACCTATGGCATTTCTAGAAACTATAAGCAGAAATATACACATACAAGTGATTTTGTCTCTTTTGAAGGGGCTACAGTACACTCTTCAAACAACACTTTGTCCTTCTATACACAACAAACCCAGCTAACAGAGCTAAAGATAGAGGGGGTATTTGGATTTCAGATTAAAGTATCATAGCACAAACCCTATGCTGTAGGTACTCATTGGAACTGTCTCATCGAGACCATCAAATGAGAACCCACAATATAAGATTTCATTGAGAAATAAAGATTTAGACTTGCTTTCCCCCTCTTATCTTTTACTCTTAGTTAAGTATGTAGAAGATTCCTAGGACATTAGGAAATTCAAGAAAGATTAGAACATACATGGGTGGAAACTAACTCCTGAGAATAAGGAGTCCATTGGACACATAACACATGAAATCAAGGAGTCCAAGCTCAAATTAGGGAGTCTGAATTTTCATAATGGGAGAACATTGTGAAAAAAAGAAATTGCTTGTTATAAGCAATTTCTTCTTTTCAACAATATTTTTCCGAAGAGGACTTTTTTCAAAATACTATGGGATGCAAGAAAATGTTTTCTTCAACAACTTTTGTAGTGAAAAGATCTAAAGTACAGGCAAGGGTTAAAAAGGAAACAGTCCTGTGCACTTGTTTTTCAAAATATTCTCAAATGTGCCTTCTGTCTCCTTAATTGTAAATGGAAGGAGTCCTAACTGGTAAACAAGGAGTCCCAGACTCCCCTTAGTGTCAACTCCTGACCCACAAAAGGTCACTTGTCTTAAAAACATTTGAAGGATAGTTTTTATTCTATTTGCAAATCGTTTCGTTCAGAAATAAAGATTTTAGATAGGCTTGGGCCCCTCTCTCTGAGTGTGTTTCCATAATACTCACAAAGGCTGCGGATATTCTTCCTCCCATGATACAAGACGTCCCTGAATACACCTTCTTTCTTGTAGCTCCAGTGGCCAAAAACGCAAATATCAGGAGAAATATAGCAAAAAGGGCCATAACCGCAGCTATGATTATGAAGACAATCTGTAACACCTCTAACCTGAAATTAATAGAGGATAATTGTTTGTTTCAGTGTAAGATTGATTTATATTCATTGAGTGAACAACAAAAGCTATATTTTAATGAGTGTCACCGAAGCCACGAGTAAAATATAGCTTTTGTTGTTCACGAAATGAAATATTAATCGATCTTACTCAAAAACAAACAATTATTCTATTTCTTTATTGCAAAAATGAGACAAAATGTGAAATTTCTAGGACATTTTTTTGTAAAGCTTGTCATTTTGCATGTGATTGCTCTGCAACATTCATTGTGACGTCACTTATTTCGCCCCACATAGATGACGTCAGATAGGATGAAATTCACAAAAGCAGGGTATAAGTTTTCGATAATTTCACTGCTTTTGCGGTGAGATTATCAAGTGATAATCTACCGTTATTTCACAATAAACCACTGAAAAGCATTGAAGAAAATTGTGTAATTGTGAGTTTATTTTAACATCAAAGAAATAGCAATAGCAGTGACATTTACAACAATTTATGATACTGACCCTCTTATCAGACTGGCAGGGATGTTCAATGTCAACTTCTGTCAACTTTTTTTCAATTATATCTTTAAACTTAAGCTGTGACCTTAACATCTTAACTTTCTATAAATTGAATTTATAAATTTTCTATAAATACACATGACAGAGAACAACTGTATACTGCTTAGTGTTAGCAATAAAATAGAGAATAATGGTTTGTTTCAGTAATAGATCAATTCATCTTTCATTGAGAGAACAAGAAAAGTTATATTTTCACAAGTGGTCTCACCATGAGTCAACATACAGCCTTTTTGTAAAAAAAACCAAAGATTCAATTATCTTACACAAAAACAAATGATTATTCTATTTCTTTAATGCAAAAGTGAGACTAAAAGTGAAAATAGTTCTGGGACATATCATTTAAAAGCACATCCTTTTGCATGGGTTTGCTATGCAATGTCATGGCATCATTTGTATGCTTTTGTGAGTTTATCAAACAATAGTCTACCATGATTCCTTGATAACGAACCTGGAAAGCATTAAAGAAGATTAGATAAATTTTGTATAAAATGTTCATACCAGGTGACTGTGAACATGAAGAGTCCCTCCATGATTGATTTCAGCACGATTGTCAAGGCCTTGTACAAAGTTCCACAGAAAATTCCAACACCCGCAAACATGATCAAGCATGCAATAAGCGATGCAAATGGACAGTTTCCAATCTTATCTGTGAAAGCTGTAAATATACAATATTTATCTATATATCTTAAAATTTATGAGTACAGAACAACACTTTATTTTATTGACGATCTAATTGAATAAATCTCAAGTATAGTATCTTTTGAATATCTCCACAACAACAATATTACAGTCAGAAACTTGTGGTGTGTGCCGCTTGGTGCATAGCATATGTCTTTGGACGCTCAAATAATGGCATGTGTAAAGCATACTGCCATTGAATCGGAGTGTGAGAAAAGGAAAGAAAACACAATAAAATGATATGATTTATATTTTTATATGATTAGCAGTTTTTGAGATACAGAGTCAGTACATGAACTTCTGGAACATCCCTCGTATATATGCTAAGATATAAACAGTACCAGGTCACTATGAACATGAAAAGTCCCTCCATCAAGCATTCTATCAGCGATGCAAATGGACAATTTCCTATCTTGTATGTAAAAACTGTAATTATACAAAATTTATCTACTTCTTTTATGACAAATTATATAAGTTTGTGATGAACAAGTTACATGTTTAAAATTTATAACATTGATTTAAAAGAGGGCAATCAATTTGTATGAATTAAAGCCAAAAACAAAACCTTAAAATGGTATTTATCTGATTAGTACCAAAACATATGTCATTCAATTCTATTATTTTCAACTTGGTCATCAGACTTATATATATTTATCTGGAGTTTGGAGATGAAAATATAGTATTTGTTGGATTACTTGGGAAATTTACATTTGATTAATTTTTCTCAAAAAGTGGGATAGGCAATAATTAGAGTCATAAACATTTTTCAAAAAATCGGTCTTAATATGGCCGATTTTGAGCGGTGTTTTGGGGGATGGGCGATTATTAGATTAAATACGGTACTTGTACATATAAATGCGGCCAAAAATAAGAATGTAGCAAATAAGATGTTTGAGCCGCTTTGACCGATTGTAAAAACTAGTTTGGACCGTTTTAACTTAGGGCCGCTTTGACTTTCCAAACTGATCTTTTGTTTTTGGTCGAATGACTTCCTGAAACTCTGGAACTCAGGTGTACGGTCATCACAGTATTCTCTTGACCATTTATCATTATATTACAAAAGAACTTACCCATATTCAATAATATGGCTTTTCACAAGGAATCGAACTCAATATCTAGGATATAAGGCAAAAGTTAATTGACAGGTAAGTTGAGTAAATTGAAATTTTTTTTCAATTAGTAAACGGTGTAGCGTTTTACTCACAACTCGTGAAGTTTACACTAATAAACCACCTGCATCGTGCGTAGAGGCTGAGTTGTGTAAGTTCTAATGTTGAATTATTGTTTTACTAGCATGCGTTTGTTGTACTTATTTTTTTATTTGAGCTTTAAGCAGGTGTGGCTTTTAGTGAATTAAGTTGTTCGTTTCTTTTTGAAAGTTGACTTTCAATCTATTAAACTGCTGAAATGAATTGTGTCACGTTGTTGTTTATAGACTGTATGTACGGCAGAAGGAGGACGATATTTATTTTTCAAAAAGACAATTGAATTTTATCATTTTTGTTTTACAATCATGGTTGGTGATCCATGACTTGAGAAGGAAAAGTCAAAGAAAAAGTATAACTTAAAAAAAAGTACTGTATAGATCTGGACATTTGCTAACTGACAATTTCATGACCAACCTAATAGATTTTCAGCTCCACTTGCCAAAGGTCACTTGGGCTTTTGTCATGGGATTTTGTCCGTATTGGGTCCGTCCATATGTCTGGTGGTAATTATTTTCTGTATAAAATCTTGTATAAGTGCCAAAGGTGGTAATTTTTCCTTAATAAAATCTTATAAAAAATAACTGTATGAATTGCAAACAAACATCGATTCTAGGCTGACCCTTTACAGAGCTTGTTGAAGAAATTTTGATTGGATGAAAAACATGACTTTTATGGGGGGAGGTCAATTCTCTACATGCTATATAGTGAAAACTTCTATACTGATTTTCTCAGATAAATAATCTATCTTCGTATACTGCTTCACACCCTTGCAGGTAACTTTGAGCAGAGCTCTGCGTGTCTGTGTCTAATTAAAAGAAATAATAAAAGTTAAGAAATAAAAGGGGATAATGATAAATGATTGATGGTTTGGTTAAAAGATAAAACACAGAGGCAGCGCTTAAGGCTTTTAGTGTGAGACAGAGCTGACAGCGGAACTGAACAGGTTCCCCATTCATCATGAATTTTAACCACAATACAAAAAAATGTCCTTGGGTGATCCTTTATCAGACTGCAAAAAATGTGATTAGATTATTGTACAGACGGAGGTCATTTTGCAATATGGTACATTGTGAAAATCCCTAAAAAGGATTTTTGCTTGATATAATGAATGAGTTTTAACCAAATTTCTCTTTAAAAATGAAGAGATGATCAATACTCAGCAAGAAAAGCCAGTACATTTTCCAAGACATGACCTTGTTTCAGTGGGGAAAATAGATTAGACATGGATAAAAGTATTTCTAGGGGGAAAATTCACAGAGGGGAAGGGGCCTGTAAACAGCTTAGTTAAAAAACCCATGTTATCATTCTTACTGGAAAAAATGGGTGTAAATACTTAAATTCTTGTCTAATCATAGCGGCAGAATCAACCCTATGGAACAAATGAGGCCCTCACATGCCTCTTGTTTATCTTGCTTGTTAGAGGAGTGGTTAACTCTACAAATACATATTTGTATTTATTAAGAATAATGTTATTTTTGAAACTGACTCTAAATGAGCCTGTGTGTGATTTTTCCAACAATAACACATGTGCGCAAGGTATAGCCATTTAGCAGCATTGACAAGACACAAGAGTGGAGGTGGCTAGTGTATTTGGGAAGGACACTGTACAGACAGAGACCAATTCCATACAGCTGTAAAAGTTTTAGAAATAACTTTTATACAGGTCTATTTGTGAAATATAATAGTCTTATTGTCAGATTCTCCTAAAAGCTCGTAACTAAAGCTTGTATATAGGTCGAGGTTTGGGAAGAAGTTAGACGTAAGCTTACTGCAGTTGATCCAGAACTTATACACTCTTTTCTTTTCTCTAATACCTGATATGTTAGTTCTCCTACTAAATGCTCCCAGAAAGATTTAGGCACTTGAGATGGGTTTTCTTAGTAAAAAAGTAGGGGTGCTACTATTAGGGAGGACACTATTATAAGAGGAAATACAGTAGATTAAGTACTTTGATAGTTACCGGTAAACTAGACTTAGAAAAATTTCTAGACCATAATTTGTTTTTTCAAATACATGTAAAGTTGATGGTTTGGTTAAAAAAAAAGATTTTGAAGCCTGAAATCATTAAGATACCATGTATGATTAATCGAATTTCTTTCTGGACTTAATATACTATTCAAGTGTGAAGAAGTGAAATTGAGAATCTACATGTATTTATAAATTTTTCTCTGTTATGTGTACATTCACATAATAAACATGGGCAAAAATCTGTGATCTGTTATGGCTGTAATTTGTAATTTGCTCAAAGCAGAGGTACAGATAAGAGGAGGTATCCCAGTTTTAAATCTTTATTTCTCAACAAAATTTTATGTTGTAGGTACACATTTGAATCATCTATACAAGATGATTCCAATGAGTACCAACAAAATGGGGTTTGCACATGAATTACTGAAATAATTTGATCCAAAAACAAAATACCCCCTCTATCTGTAATCTGAAAAAGATGCCATTACAGGGGAATCTTTTTAACCCTTGTTATGCTGAATAAAATTTGGCTAAAAAATTTCATCTAAATCAAAGGGCAAAAAGCACTGAAAGTTCCAACTGTAGGTCAATTTTTATTTGAAAAAATTAATCTATTGACAATTCTGGTTTGAAAGTGAGAAACAGGTGGTGTAGACTAATATCAGACTGCACATATGTGCAGGCTGATGTTTGTCTATCGATCCTACCAAAGCAGGAATATTCCGGTTCAGCATGACAAGGGTTAATAGCAGTTATGATAATTATATTGGGGTCCGAAATAAGAGTGGGTAAAGCGAGTCTAAAACCTTTTTTCTCATTGAAATCCTATATTGTGGGTACTCATTAGAATCGTCTTTATGAGATATTTCAAATGAGTACCAACAACATAGGGTCTAAGTTAGGAATAATGTAATATTTCAATTTGAAAACCAAAATACCCCCTCTCTCTATGGCTGTATATTACTTATCATCATGTAGATAATGCACAATGTGAAACAAGATTATTGTTAAACCCACTTGTGAATGAGACAGTTTCTGTATTTCTCCTAATAAACGCTCTACGGAGCTATACATAACATGGTCCTGGAGCTTTTATTAGTCCCCCACCGGTTACCGGTTGGGGGACTATAGGTTTGCTCGATTCCGTCCGTCCGTCCGTCCGTCCGTCTGTCCGTCTGTCTGTCCGTCTGTCCGACTGTCCGTCACGCTTTTGTCCGGGCTATATCTTCTAAACCATATGTGCTAGCAACTTCAAACTTGGTACACTTATAGATCTCATTGGGGAGAAGTGTCATGTTCAAGAACCATTACTCTGCCACGCCCACTTTTTGAGTTATTGCCCTTTGTTGTTTTTACCCTTACATTCTTGTCCGGATCATATCTCCTAAACTATGTGTGCTAGCAACTTCAAACTTTGTACACTTATAGATCTCATTGAGGAGAAGTGTCATGTTCAAGATCCATAACTCTGCCACGTCCACTTTTTGAGTTATTGCCCTTTGTTGTTTTTACCCTTACATTCTTGTCCGGAATATATCTCTTAAACTATAAGTGCTAGCAACTTCAAGCTTTGTACACTTATAGATCTCATTCAGGCGAATTGTCATGTTCAAGATCCATAACTCTGCCATGCCCACTTTTTGAGTTATTGCCCTTTGTTGTTTTTACCCTAACATTCTTGTCCGGATCATATCTCCTAAACTATAAGTGCTAGCAACTTCAAACTTTGTACACTTATAGATCTCATTGAGGACAAGTGTCATGTTCAAGATCCATAACTCTGCCACGCCCACTTTTTGAGTTATTGCCCTTTGTTGTTTTTACCCTTACATTCTTGTCCGGAACATATCTCCTAAAGTATGTGTGCTAGCAACTTCAAACTTTGCACACTTATAGATCTCATTGAGGCGAAGTGTCATGTTCAAAACCCATAACTCTGCCAAGCCCACTTTTTGAGTTATTGCCCTTTGTTGTTTTGACCCTTACATTCTTGTCCGGATCATATCTCCTAAACTATAAGTGCTAGCAACTTCAAACTTTGTACACTTATAGATCTCATTGAGGAGAAGTGTCATGTTCAAGAACTGTTACTCTGCCACTCCCACTTTTTGAGTTATTGCCCTTTGTTGTGTTTACCCTTACATTCTTGTCCGGAACATATCTCCTAAACTATATGTGCTAGCAACATCAAACTTGGTATACTTATAGATCTCATTGAGGACAAGTGTCATGTTCAAGATCCATAACTCTGCCACGCCCACTTTTTGAGTTATTGCCCTTTGTTGTTTCTACTCTTACATTCTTGTCCGGATCATATCTCCTAAACTAAAAGTACCAGCAACTTCAAACTTTTTACACTTATAGATCTCATTGAGGACAAGTGTCATGTACAAGAACTGTTATTCTGCCACGCCCACTTTTTAAGTTATTGCCCTTTGTTTTTTCTACCCTTACATTTTTGTCCGGATCATATCTCCTAAACCATAAGTGCTAGCAACTTTAAACTTTGTACACTGATAGATCTTATCAAGGACAAGTGTCATGTACAAGAACTGTTACTCTGCCATGTCCACTTTTTGAGTTATTGCCCTTTATTGTTTTTAGTCTTACATTCTTGTCCGGATCATATCTCCTAAACTATAAGTGCTAGCAACTTTAAACTTTTACAGTTATAGATCTAGTAAGTAGGAGATATATTATAAGAGAGGATTTTTTGTTATCCGGTGGGGGACTCCTGTATTGCATCGCAATACGACATGCACTTGTTTAGTATGCATTTTCTGATTTAGAAAATATCAAATAATTAAAATTGATGCCTTTGTGGCCCATTTCCCTTTAATTCAAAAAGAATTTCCTCTAAACAATCATATAAATGATTGTTTAGGGGAAATTCATGACAAATTAGAGAAGAAATCTCAAAGCGACCCAAAATTGAAGCATTTGAAGTGGGTTTTCTTGGTAAATTATTGACGAATTGGGTGTTGTAATAAACGGTAAACATGTTTCCACTGTTACATAAATTAAATACATTGTATTTGTATTTTGATTGTAAGCACTCCAAATATGACTTGATTCACTGAGGGAAATTTTAGATGTATAAGTAGTGATTTTCCGAATGTGAAATTTTTCACAAGGAAAAGTTTTGACAATAGTGATGATGGTAGTGGTGGACATCTTCCAAGATTTTCCATTAATAGGGTTTAGTGCAAATTGATTGCAAGTGTGTAAAGATATATAGACACTTACAATAGTCTTTGCACAAGCCCCAAGGTTTGCAGTACATGAATAATTTTAAAGTTATAGTACATGCACATGGATTGACGAAATAGCGGCTTAGCCCACATTAGTCCAACGGAGTAGAGAATCAGCTAACCTATTTATTCTTTTATAACAGAACAAAAGAAGGAAAAGGATCTTTAATTTTGCTATATACTAAATGTCTTGCTCCCATTTTCTGAAGTAAAATAATTTTTATGCCCCCGCATCTAGAGATCAGGGACATTGTTTTACTCATGTCTGTCCGTCCATATGTCCGAAAACTTAACCCGAAAACTTAACCTTGCCAATATCTTCAAGCCTATTCAAGATATAAAGCTTATATTTGGCATGATGATAGATCTCAATGATCCGCATCCGCTGGTACCAAAGTCAAGGTCATGTGACAAGGTCAAGGTCATCTGTCAAGGTCAAACTTTGAAAAAACTTAACCCGAAAACTTAACCTTGCCAATATCTTCAAGCATATTCAAGATACAAAGCTAATATTTGGCATGATGATAGATCTCAATGATCCGCATCCGCTGGTACCAAAGTCAAGGTCATGTGACAAGGTCAAGGTCATCTGTCAAGGTCAAACTTTAGAAAAAAAATGCCGTTACGGGGGCATTCGTGTTTCACAAACACATCTTGTTTAAAGGACATTTTTTCGCTTCCTGTCCCTGCAAAATCGTGTCCGTATATATCTGGACTGCTGCCATTAACTTTTTGTAATAAATGTCACTGTAACATACATGTATTTGAATCCAATATTTATCAACAGTAAATCCTTGTCATGCCTAACTTTGAATATCTCTGCTTTTATGGCAGGTAAAGAGAAAGATCAGTCTGCACATAGACACTTCCCAGATAGTACCATTTTACGTGATGGATCACAATTATGAATTAGCTTTCTAAATATAAATAATAGTTCTAAATATTTGTATTCTTAGCATAGGGAGTGAGCACATGATTAGTTTTCTATGAAAACTGATTTATAAAAGAAATCAGCTGTTAGATCTAATTTGAAATCATCACATGCCAGCTTCCTATGATTTTGAGTGCAGATATTTTTAGGTTTTCCCATAGCTGCTTAAAACAAGCAGTAAAAAGAGTTATCTTACGCTCTAAAGGAGATTTAGAAGGTTGCTTACAAAAACAATACATTACAGGCTTCAATTTTGAGTGGATAACCTTCCTTTGGGGGGTTTGTGAAACCTTGCTTTTGCAGGCTAATTTAACCTTAAAAAAATTATTAAGACTCGGGGCTCGTGCTAGTGTTTGAAATTAGGTAGTATTTGACCCCTTACCCATTTAACTCTGGGAGTCAAAACAGATTTTAAAGGGGTCAGAAGAGCAGAAAGAGCAAATTATGAGTAGAATTTTTTAGGTTTAAGAGTCAATTGGAATTTACTTGTACAAGCAATTAATTCATAAAATTTTAAATAGTCTATAGGATGCATCAAAATTTTTTGACTCTTGGAAAATTCTCTCAAGGGGGTCACAATGACGCCTTTGGGAGAAATTTCTAAGAATCAAAATAAGATATCAGATTTTTGAGGGTCAAAACCCTGGTTTAAGGGTCAAACACGAGCTACACTTTGCTATGTCTATAAGAGTGTTAGGTAAATACATATATTTGAATTACTATGGTTGGCTTCTTTTAAGCAATTATTTATTACTCCAACTTTTATTTCTTTTGAGGTTTACATACAGATAAGGAAGTTAAGAACAATATATATCAAAATATTACTGCATCATTTAGCTTAAGGTAGTGGACTCATTATAGTTCTGCAACATTTCTGAATGCATGATCTTTCGCAATGTAAACCGAGGTTTCCCAATGAAAATCATTAGGAAACCTCGGTTAACACTGGCTAAGGTTCATTACATCCAAATCGTTGCAGAACTATTACGGGTCCACTACCTTAATGACATTCTATCTCTTACAAATATCCATGGTTTGGTGTACTAGAAGCCACAATTATACCGACAAATTATCGAACTGATTCATACAAAAAAATGCATATTTATTATAGCCATAAGAATGGTATATGTTTTCTAAAACCAATTATATGCAATTTTTACTTCTCTCATAATCAATATTCATTCATGTATATTAGACAGTGAGGTTCAAATATCAAAACAAGGAATTTTGTGGAAAAGGATTAACTTATTATGCACAATATTTTCAGGAATCAAATGTAAACAAATGTTTTAAACCTTTCCAAGAATTTGCCACGAGTACTAGTCACACTAGTAGACTACTGCAAAATGCTGAAGGTATATTTGCTGATTCTTTTAACAGGGGTTAAGACATTAGCTATTTACAGAGAATATAGTGAAGACATTGATCAGACTTTGTTGATGCACAGGTGACAGTCAGGCCTGAGGCATGGCTTGGAGCAAAGGTTGGCTCAAATATAATTATAGGCTGTTCCAACTGTTTCGCGCTGAACAATCAAAATGTGAAACTGTCAGAGATGTCATGCACAGAGTCAAGTAAGCTTAATGTTCACTTTTATTTGTCGTTTCAGAATTTTGTTGACTTTGTGAGAAACAGGCAAGAATCATGGCCGCAGCAAGACCAGCCCCGTGGTACAAGGTGAACATGCGTCTGCTTCCTGTGAAAGGGACATACTTCCTGTTTCTTGGGGGTAAGCTGATAATGTCTTGCTTCGAACATATGAGCAAAGAAACATCTAAAAACTCTGTGTAAGAAATATGAAGAAAATCAAATATTAATAACCAGTATTTCAAGAAACATCCTACGCTTTGAACAATTTTCTGACTCAGAAATCCTTCAAAAAGCTGAAAGTCTTGACTTTTTAAAAAGAAGTGAAAATTAAGAGACACATACATTGAAAAATTGAAAATCTGTGACGATACAGTCTTACAACTTTACTTGAAAGTATGTATTAATCCTAATCCTGACAAAGAATGCAAATACAATCTCTTACCATTCTTGGGTATGATACATTTTAGTCTGCAACTTTGCTGAATTTCTTCCTGACAAAAATTTATTCTTCTTGTAATGGCTTCAGTGAGGAATCGTTTATTATAAGGTAATATAACTGCATTTTTTTTTCTGTATATTTACAGCTGTTGGTGATCTACTGCCATTCATTACTATATACATGAAACAATTGGGATTGTCTTCCACAGAAACTGGGATCATATATGGGGTCATGCCCTTTATATCCTTCTTTGTGAGGCCCTTATTTGGGGCCATCGCAGACAAGACCAAACAACACAAGCTGGTGCTTATCATGTGTATGTTACTGACAGGCCTATGTTATGGTCTGCTTCTAGTCACCCCAGCCAAACAACAGGGAATGGATATAACAGGAGGGATACGGACACAAATACAGTGTGGGCAGATTGATTCATACATCAGGGATTGTGAGAACATACACAATAATCATACACAGTCAGACTGGCATTTACATTTATGTGATCTAGGTTTATATGGACTGTCTCAACACTATAATATCACAGACAAACATGTAAAGTGTGATGCTGTGTGTAGAGTAAATATGCCAGAAGTTGTCACTACACAGGTGTGTTTTACACAGGATGTTGGCATATCAATGAGTGCTTCCTGTGTAAATCATTGGAACAGCTCTACTATGGGACCAAATTTGAAATTCAGCATCAGTAGTCTTGCAAATGTTTTGGATAATCAAGATATTGGAGAGAATGTGGCTAGTGCTGGTCAGATATGTTATGATTATGACCTTAAGAATGTGAGTTATGACACACAGCCATACTGGCAGTTATTGTGTAGTTCTGATGTGATGTTTGACTGTGTACTAAACTGTGGACCCGAGTATCACACCACTTGTCACTCTGTGAAATCCCTGAGTAAAACATTCTGGATATTTTTTGTCATATTTTTGTTTTGTAACATCTTCTTTTCACCAGTTATAAGTCTCATTGATGCCATAGCCTATGATATTCTTGGTGAGAAGAGGGGTCACTGGGGTCGTCAAAGGAATTGGGGTACCATAGGGTTCATCATATTTGCAGTGACTTCAACATTCATCATGGATGCTTTAAGTAAATCCAAACAGAGGATCAATTATTCCATCTCATTTTACATTTTTGTAGGACTGTGTGTGGCTTCTGGAGTCGTCACATACTTTGTTCAGATCTCAGAAACTTTTCATTGTAACAAAATGTTTAAAAATTTGCGGGAACTCCTGAAATATCCTGAAGTGGTTATATTTTTGATAATAGTTAATTTTTTTGGTGTTCTGAATTCTGTCATTGAGGCATTCCTGTTTTGGTTCCTGATTGATCTCGGAAGTTCCCAGATTACCCTTGGACTCTGTCTTGTGTTCAACTGTATCCCAGAAATCATCATGCTGTTTTTCGCGGGTCGTATAATGAAGAAGATTGGAGAAGTTCCATGTATTTACCTTGCCTCTGCAGCCTTTGCGATAAGATTTTTTGCGTATTCATTCCTGACAAACCCTTGGTTTGTCTTGCCTGTAGAAATACTCCACTGTTTCACGTTTGGGTTGTTTTATGCGGCAGCGTCTGCATACGGAAGTAAGATAACTCCACCAGGAATGTCAGGGACTATACAGGGACTCATTGGTGGACTCTACTTTGGCTTTGGTAAGCTATGTATTTAATTTTTTTGGAAAATAGGAAAATGACATTCATAGTGTATGATTATCATTTTCTTTTTTTCAAAGAAAGTTAAAATGATACTTTGAAAATAAGAAAGAAAGGAAAAAAATATTGATAAGGTTGACTTGTGACTTGTTTTGCCAAATACAAAGAATTGGTTTTCTGGCCTAGTGGTTGAGGCATGACCAAAGCCAGCTCCAGTTTACACAGCTGTACATATGGGAACGACATGAAAACACCTTAATTTAGTATTCGAGAGTAACTTTTATAAGCTTAAGCCTTCTTTGCAATTAAACTATTACTAAGATGAATAAGTATTATTATAATGATATGGAGTCAGAAGCAAACTAATTGTAGAATGTATTATATTTATGTTACAACATCTATTTGCCTTGTTTTCATCCATGTCTCTAACAGAAATTCAAGTTTCTAGAAATAATCGCATTTTGTAATTGTTCAGATTCTAAAAATATCCATGTGATATAAAAAAAAATCATATGGGATGTAATCACAGATATTTGTATAGTTATAATGTTTATACAAAATTATATAATCAAGTAAATCATTTTTAAATGGAAATTAACCTTCTGTAAAGAAAAATAGAAGGAAAGAGAATAGGACATTGACAGATAATAAATGACTGATTTATTTCTTTTTTAGGTAAGGGCATTGGTAGTTTGATTACAGGTAAATTAATAGAGCCAGTGACAGGACTGGGTGCTCGATGGACTTTCCGATTTTACGGGTTTTTCGCAGTGTTCCTGTTGCTAGTGTATGCCACAATCCAGACTGTTTTCTTCAGGAAAAAAGAAGACTCATCTAAGAAAACTCCCCCTGTCAAGGAAGGAAAAGGTAATAATGGTATTCAGTATTGAAAAAAGAAATTAATTGTGCAGAGATTTGCATTGGTATTTAACCCTTTTCCAGCTGTTAAGAACATTTTCGACTTGAACGCAAAGCTTTTAAAGACAGTATAGACTAAGATTAGATTGCACAGTGTGATCTCAGCCTACACTGCCCACTTTCTACTCAATTATTATTGGGAAAATTTAAACCCCACAATTTCATTATTTGTTTGAAAACGATTTGAGCCTCTGTGTGACATTTCCAACAATTTCAAATATGCACCAAGCAAAGACTCTGGTCAGACTGTGCAGGAACACAGTCTGACCAGAGTCTTTCCTTTGCGATTTTTACTTACGTTTAGGTCTGAAAGTGTCTTTAGACAGTCAGGCCATCTTTCAATCACACTGTGTAGCTTTTTAGGATGCTATAATGATGGCTGTTCATTCAAAGATCAAATCGTTGGAAGTGTCACACACAGGCTCATTTTTGATTCAGCCGGATAAAGGGTATACAGCTTTTGGGAGTTTTTGATGCAATCTTGGTAAAATCTTGAAAACAAAACTCTGTACAATGTATTTTTTTGTTGAACGAAAATTAAGAGATTTTCAAAACCTCTAAGCTTAGAATTTATTGAAAAAAATAAGAGAGAAAAAAAAATAACGACTTTATTTTATTGAGGCTACACATTTGGGAAACCCAATCTTCCAACATCATGTTAAAGTACTTTGATTTGTGATTTACAGCTATTTACAAATATTTCAGCCACACAGACTGTTCTTTCTCTAGGTCACATTTCACTTAAATGTTGCTGCCAAACCTGATTAGATTTGTGGGTAACAAGGCTGGCTCTCAATCTTGGGGTCATGAGTTGGATCCCCTGCTTGGTCAACTCTTCTCCCACCAATGGGCGATCACAGGGCTTGTGTTAATGTTTGATATCTGGGAGTCATTGACTCCTCATCTAAGAAAATCTGGGGGTCAAATCTGAATTTAAAGGGACAAAACAATAAAAAAAGCAAATCATAAGTGGGATTTTGCATATTTAAGAGTCACTTTAACTGTTTCTTGTAATGATATGAAACAAATAATAAATTTGTACAACTAAAGATAGTAATTTGTAAATATAATGGGTATAAAACCATGTTTTGATCCATAGTAATTCCTCTCAAGGGAGTCAAAATGACGCCCTTGGGAGAAATTTCTAGGGCTCAAATTAAGATATTTTCAGATTTTGGGGGTCAAAAACCCTGGTTTAAGGGTCAAACACGAGCCCTGGATCATGTGTAAATGGGATGGACACCTTGTGGCTAAGATGAAATAGTGTGGTTGTCCTGGAGTCAGAAGCAACAGGAAGGCATGGGTAGATGCACTAGGGCCTCATTCAGGGGAACAATTGTGTGTGACATTATTTTGACTCATGCACCAAAATGTCACAATAATACAATTACAATGAACTTGTCAAAATGTTCTTTACGAGTTTCCATGTTGTATTTTAAAAGATAAAGAGAGTTGGTTTTTTAATTCATTGAGGTAGGAAACTAAAAATCTAATCACACTGTATGAATACCCAAAGCAGATTCATACCGGAGTGTGATTAGGTTTAAGTTTCATATGTCTATGAAATAAGAAAATATTATCTTCATCTCTTATAATTTGATATCATGAAGTTAAAATGTTAAGATTTGTGAGTTCAGAAACAGATTTCTTAGGGGACTATACTTTTTCGTGGATGCTTACAAAACAGCTGTGTACCTAAAATTGTTTTCATTGGGGAATAAACCCCACTTTTCAGCCAATCAAAATGTTTGACCCTTAATCAATATAGATATTGATTGACAAAACTAAAATTAAATTATTGTTGTTTGTTACAGATGAAGAGGCTGTGGATGACCTCTTACTTGGAAATAATACAGTGAGCAACAACCACTCTGAACTATGAGACAACCACTCTGAACTGTGAGACTGTCGACAAAAAATTGATGTATTTACTGACAATCAACATTAACGAGGAACCCACATGACAAGGTAGTCCATGATCTCTGTCGGAGAAAAAAACACTTTGTTACAGAGCTATAGATAGAGGGAGTATTCTGAATTTCGAATTTGATTATTTCTTTTTATACTTGCACAAATCCTATATTGTTGTTACTCAATGAAATCGTCTTGACCAGATGATTCAAATGAGTACCCACAACATAGGGTTTTAATAAGAATCAAAGATTTACGACTAGCATTACTCCCTCTTATTGGTACCCCTGTGTTAGCAATTATGGTTTGAATTTTGGGATAAACAACCATGATATGAGCAAAATGAATAACCATGATATGAGCAAAATGAATTACCATGATATGAGCAAAATGAATTACCATGATATGATCAAAATGAATAACCATTATATGAGCAAAATGAATAACCATAATATGAGCAAAATGAATATGACCAAACTACATGAACATTCTTATTTGTCAGACCTTCTACAAATATGGTTTGTTCACAGACAATAAACATGAACACGGAATCCACATGACATAATAATCCATAATGTCTTACTGTAGAAATAACAATATAAGCAACTACCACTAGGAACTACCATACCCTAAACATGGTGTGTTCCCAGGCTATTGATAATAACAATAATTGACCAAATGTTCCAATAGTCCTTGATTTCTTACTGGAAAAATAACAAAAAACCAGCCACCATGCAGAACTATAGGAGCATCTATAAACATGACAACAACATGAATCAGAACTCACATGACACAATGGCCCATGATCTCCTGTGGAAAATAACAACGAAAGAAATGACAATTTTGAATTATGAGATGTTTTAAATGGAGATAATAGTTCACAATCAATCCTAGTCAACAAAAAACAGAATGTACTAAGTCAATGGGCCAACTTATTTCTGACCACGGGTGGAAATTGTTACCCGCTATATCAGAGTATCTCTCAGACAGCGGGTTACTAGCTAGAGACTGGTCCAACTATTGACCATTAGAAAAGCCTAGAATAGGCTATTCTGATAGTTGAAAGTAGGACCAGTCTACATTCGGGTTGAATTCGGGTCAGAAATAAGTTGGCCCATTGATCTATTATAAGGAAGACCTTTTACAACCTTGATGTGTTCCAAGAAAATTAACTTGTAAATGCACCCACGATATACAAATAGTCCATGATCTCTTATTTAAAATAACATTGTAAACAATGACAATTTTGAATTGTGAGATGTTATATTACCTTGATGTGTAAACAGACAATCAACATAAAATGCATAATATAGTCCGATTTCATGATCTCAAACTGGGAAATAACATGATGATCAAAGTCAATTCTTAATTTAGACATTTAACAGCCAGGATGTGTTCACATATTGTCAAAGTGATGTTTGACAGTACAAGATTCAATTGGCTAAATAATGCCTAAATTGCTATGTTGACTGTGATGATTGATGAGTGTTTGGGACAAGACCTTTCAGAAGGTCATATATTGAGGTCAAGGTCATTTTCAAGGTCAAATTTTGTAAAGTTAATACTAATTTTTGCCAGAACATTGGAATGTTAAGACATAGACTTAGAGCCATGATATTTCACATGTGTATCGCTCATGACAGGACCTGTGCATGAATAACAAAGTCAATGTCATTAATTAAGGTCAATGTCATTTCATTGATGGCATAAAAAGCATTACATTTAGGTATAACTTTTGATTGGTAAGACTCTAACTGTTGAAAATTGGTATGAACAAGCAGTTTTTGAAAAAATTAAATTTCGTATTTCCATATTCATGTATCAAAACACAGTTCAGAAAAAATGTCACTTGGGTGGGCATGGTGTTTAACAAACACATATTGTTTTTCTTAGATACTCATGCAAATTTGAACAAAAATTTGAGCGAATCAAAATTTACTGCAGACTAGACTGCTGTAACTCATGGGGGGTGGGGAATATTGTTTTTGCCATGTCCGTCCGTCGGACATTCGTTTCCGTGCTATTTCTTGAAAACTATAGACCAGATTTCAATGAAACTTGGCACACAGCTTCACTACAATGAGGACATGCACATATCGTCGGGGTTACTGGGTTCGACTGTGGAATTTAGAGTTACTGCCCCTGACTGTTTAAGCCATATACTTACATAGTGATATTCATTTCCTCGCTATTTCTTGAAAACTATAGACTGGATTTCACTGAAACTTGGCACACAGCTTCACTACAATGTGGACATGCGCATATCGTCAGGGTTACCCGGTTCAACCTTCAAATTTAAAGTTACTGCCCCTGACTGTTTAAGCCATATACATACATAGTGATACTCATTTCCGCGCTATTTCTTGAAAACTGTTGACTGGATTTTAATGAAACTTGGCACACAGCTTCACTACAAAGAGGACATGGGCATATCGTCGGGGTAACCCAGTTCGAAGGTCCAATGTAGAGTTACTGCTCCTTGACTGTTTAAGCCATATACATACTTAGTGATATTGGTTTCCGCGCTATTTCTTGAAAACTATAGACCAGATTTCAATGAAACTTGGCACACAGCTTCACTACAATGAGGACATGCCCATATCGTCGGGTTACTGGGTTCAACCATCAAATTTAGGGTTACTGCCCCTGACTGTTTAAGCCATATACATACAGGGTGATATTCGTTTCCACGCTATTTCTTGAAAACTATACGGATTTTAATGAAACTTGGCACACAGCTTCACTACAAAGAGGACATGTGCATATCGTCAGGGTTACCTGGTTCGACCGCAGAATTTAGAGTTACTGCCCCCTGACTGTTTAAGCCATATACATACATAGTGATACTCATTTCCGCGCTATTTCTTGAAAACTGTAGATCGGATTTTAATGAAACTTGGCACACAGCTTCACTACAATGAGGACATGCGCATATCGACGGGGTTACCCGGTTCGACCGTCCAATTTAGAGTTACTGCCCCTGACTGTTTAAGCCATATACAAACATAGTGATATTGGTTTCCGCGCTATTTTTTGAAAACTATAGACCGGATTTCAATGAAATTGGCACACAGCTTCACTACAATGAGGACATGAACATATCGTCGGGGTTACTGGGTTCAACCGTTGAATTTAGAGTTACTGCCCCTGACTGTTTAAGCCATTTACATACATAGTGATATTTGTTTCCGCTCTATTTCTTGAAAACTATAGGTTGATGTAGATAAAAGATAACCTGTACCTTAGTTTGATATTAACTCCATTGACAATGAAAATATGTTTTGCGGGGGATATCAATTCAACGAATTTGCTTGTTTTTATGACAACATTGGGACCAGTCTAATTATATTGATGAATAACATGACTCTGATAAGCTTGTCTCTTTTCCTTATGTGGTATGTTTTGGTATTGCTTTGCACTTGTCGTTTGTTCTGTCCATAGACCTTTTTTTGTCTGGAGCATATCTCAAAAAGTATGCAAGCTAGAGTCATGAAACTTTACATATATATATACATTATATTTGGATAAATCTCATTTAAGAGAAGTGCAGTACCATAACTCTACTCATCATATTTTTTGAGTTATTGCCCTTTGTTGATTACCAAAGTATAGGCTATTTACCTGCTTTATGGAGGCATAAATATTTTACAAGTATCTCTTGTTTGAATCTTGCCATGGTTTTCAAGACATGTTCACCCTACATTAAGCTTGATCTTTTAAACTTAAGTAAGACCACATCATAGGGCAGTATGATCTCAGTCTACACCGACTGCTTTCTACTAAATTATTGTTTGAAGAATTAGTGCCAGATTTAAATATCGGAAAATTTGGCAATTTGTTGGAAACAAAATTTAAATTCATCAGGATAAGGATTGAATGGGAGACATTGTCACTTGAAGTTGCTTTCCTTGGTTACTTAACTATGGCTTTATTCAACAGGGTCTTTTGTTCCTAGTAATTGATGTAGTGGACCATAAATAGTTCCGCAATACTTCGAAAGTCATAAACTTTGACAGTGTTGACTGAGGTTTCCTAATGATATTATTAGGAAACCTCAATTAACATTGTGAAAGAACAATTGATCCGAAATGCTGCAGAACTATTATGGATCCACTACCTTAAAGTGTAAATAATCAGGTCTTACTGGTACAGTAGCTACAAAACTGGCGTTATTGAATTTGTAAGCTCTGCAACTTTTGGTTGCAAGTAAGGTACAGTTGTTACCAAACATGTTGAAATGGTCCATTAGATACATTAGTAGTAAGACTGGTCCAAGCTGATAACAGCCAAAGTTAATTTCAAGTATGAATGTTTAATTGCAGAACTGATTTACTTTGTTGCCCTTTCTTTGTATAATCTGTAAATTCAGCCATGCATTCAGGATGGCAAAAAAGTGCAATTTGTTTGCAAATTATACCTATTTTGCATGCAAGTGCATGAGCAGAATAAAATTTGCCAACGGTTTGCACCATTTTGTCATCCTGAAAACAAGGCTGGTTGTTTAATGTTGCATCTTTTTGTTTCGTATTGTTAACCTTTTGGATATATAGTTTTGATAAAAATTGCTTATTGATGCTTTTGCCCTGGTGAAATAATTTCTGTTATGAATGTTGACTGCATATTTGAATGACCTATTTGCCTAAGGTTTAATGTGTAAAATCAGGTCATGTATAATTTTGTATATTTTTGTTTTGTATTGTATTGTTGTCTTTTGGACATGAAATTTTGATAAAAATTGCTTATTGGAGTATTTGAGTTGGAGAAATTATAGTTTTGAGAAATAAAACTTTGTTAGGTGTATTTTGCTGCCTTTTGTCTGATTCCTATTCTTGATTTATTCAATACTGCACAAAATGCCATTTTTACCTTCCCTGTTTTTGTACCAAAAGTCAATTTAATCATAGAGGAATTATTTATGAATATTGGCCGGATGAAATCTAATCCATTTTCACAACATCCCTGTTTTTGACACTCTCCAAGTAAAAAACATTTATGTATGATATATGTATTTCAAATGAAGAAATTGCTTGAAACTCTGCATTTCCCACACTGATTTATTCCCCCCCCCCCCCCCCCCCCCCCCAAAAAAAAAAAATAATAATAAAGCCATTTTATCAACTTGAAATTGTCATCTGCAGCTGCTCTCAATTTGGACATTCTCAAATTTGTAGATACTAAAAGTTTATTGATGATCATTGAATTCATTGACTTAAACCTGCCCCGTATTTAGGGTGACAGACAGATGCATACTTTATCTATCAAGTGCATGTGCAAAGCAGGGTATAATTGCAATCTATTGAAATAAAGAATTTTGATTGGTTTAAATCGCATCACGTGGGGAAATCCATTGCACTTTATTTCTGTATAAATTGCAATAAGTCTATCGGGAAACCCCCGACCTTTGATTTGCATGTCCTGTGTTTTAGGAACTCGAAAACCCCTCGTTCCCCTTCCATATCGTAATATTGCTATTTAATATGATAGAACATTTTCGAAATAATTTATTATTAAAGGCATGCAGTTCAGATTCTTAGTCGATGTTTACAGCGAGTCGACGAAGACCACCAAGCAACCCTCTCAGCTAAGCCCGATCACGATAGTTTCGGTTTGAAATGCAGAATAATTCGTCAAAATTATGTTTAGATCATAAGTACCTCTACGAATGTCAAATTATCTTTTGTTTGTGTACCATTTGTTTAACTTTATGCCGTTTAACTTCGATACACGATCTAAAAATAGATTGTGTAATACACGCAGAAAGTAGACTCGAAACTTCAATGTTTAGCCGAGTATTTTAATAGTTTCTTAGACCAAGGGGATTGCAATTATAAGGGCAGAGTGTCTTTTTCACAGCGTTTATAGGGGTATAAAGTGCAATTGCCTTAGCACATGGCTTAAACATAACGCCCTACGGGCGTTATTTGCCATGTGCTAAGGCAATTGCACTTTATACCCCAATAAACGCAGTGAAAAAGACACTCATCCCTATAATAATTTGCAAACAGTTTGAACCATATTGTCAATCTGAACACAGGGCTAGTGTTTTGATGAATCAGCGTGAAACATTTGGTAGTTACAACTGTTTCTCCTGGAGCCATCAACATGTTCACTATCACAGAAGTATACTGTTCAACTAAGGTAAATGGCTCTTGAAGCATGACACCTTGTTTAATCTCATCTGAGTAGAATGTTTGTACCCACTGATCTTGTCTATAATGATGAGCCGCTGTCATAGCACAGTTGGTAGCACGTTGGACTGTCAATCAAGAGGTCCCGGGTTCGATTCCCGACGGCAGCACTCATTCTTTAAGACTATTTGTCTCTCACCAATGGGTTGATAATCGTAGTCCTATGTGAAATTGTAGCCTGAGGCAAGGAAAAATTGTGATGGTTGTACCCATGAGAGAAATACCAGGAATCCATTGCTAGGTGCTCCAGCCACTGCGATATAACAGAACAAGAGCACAGCCTACGGGTGCATACGCTTGGCTGTTGAGTGCTGGATGGTGGGAGAAATTCTAAGTCGAAAAAGGGGCATAATTTGTTCAAATTGCATCTAGAGGTTATCTCCCTTGAAAGTTTAGATTTCTCTTTTGATGGTGAACATGTGTGCCAAGTTTCAAGTAAATGCTTTCAGTAGAACAAGAGATATCACAAAATGTCAAATTTTTTGTAAGACGACGACAACAACAATGACACAAAGGCTATAGCAATACCTCTGGATTTCTCTGAAAACAGTCGAGCTAAAAAATGTTGAAAGCAGCGTTAAACTCCATTCAATTAATCAATCAGTCTTGTCTATAATGAATGCTGAAGCTCTTCATACAGCAGGAATAATGCATGAAAAGAGTTAAGCAAAATGCAATCCACCATGGAACGAAAGAATTAAGAAGAATTTAAGGAGATCCGGTATGCAAAATAAACCTTCATTAGTTTAAAGGCCCAGTTTAAGTAAACGACACAAGCATGCTACTTGAGTAGTCCAGAGGATGCGGGATAGGTCAAAACATTAGACTGTTCTTGAAAAATCTTACATAAAATTTATAGAAGGATTATACAATTGTTCAGTACCTTGTTCTCAGTATTTAAGAGATGAAGATAGTATTTGCTGATTTTATGGAGGTTTGAAACTAGAAACCTAATCACACTGTATGAATACACGAAGGGTATTCATAGATGAGTGTGATTAGGTTTTTAGTTTCATTAATTGAATTAGCTGAAAAGTTGGTTTTATTCCCAAATGGAAACGATGAGTACGCAGTTGTCTTGTAAGCTTCCGCAAAAGTAGACTCATAAGAAATATGTTTCTTAAGGACGATTTCTAGAATTAACTTTCTGAGATAGATTTTTCTTATTTTTTCATATTTTTTAGATTAAAGTATGCCGATTGCAAAAATGGAAAGAAAAAAGGGGGTCACCGAATCAGATTTTTCGTAAAACGTCATAGAATGTCATAGGTATCGAGTAAATTTTTGTCCGATTTTTCGCCGATTTACATTTCTTGGTTATTACATAAAACCGTAACACAATCAAATCTAATCAAACAACTAATATCAATTTTATTTTAATTTCATAGATAGGAAGTTATTTGTACTGAATCTAATACACAGTTATCGATTGAAAGGAAAAATAATGATTTTTACGTATTTTTTCCCAATGCGTAAAAACTGGTATATCGAAAATGAACGAGAATATGTCCAAAATTTTTAACTTTTGATCAAAATTCTCAAAAGCTCTGAGATAGAAAATTTTATTTTTTCTATATATCATAGATAATTATATGTTCGTGTGATATTGATATAAAAAAGGTATGGTCACCGTGCTAATTTTTGAGAAAAATGAAAAATTCTATGTCACCTAGTTTTGACGTTAAGGAAAAATCACTCCAGATTCTTTTTCTCGTACCAATTTTATGTACAAAATCAATGATATTCAATCCTTCTTAAATTAATCGATTATGGAGTTGAATTCCTCAACAATTAGTGTATCACTTTGTTTTGCGTCAACGGATCCCAAGGCCAAATCATATGGAAACGGTCAAGGCCATGTGTCAAGGCCAACTATACATAAATCAAGCAAAAATCTAGTGTTTTCAAAAATCTTCAAGCCTGTTGAAAATAGAATACTCACATATGGAATAATAATTGATCTTGTCAATAAACATCATCAAATTCCCTGATCGAATTCATATGATGAGATCAAGGTCATCTATCTCGCTCACACCCCCATCCCCCAAATAAATTTCAAATACATCCAGATCTGTTAAAAAATAATCCAAACATTGAAAATTAAAAATCTGACAAGATCATTTGACAACGACAGGATCGTTTATCAAGGTCAACGTTTCAAAAATTAATCCCGTCAAAATGAAATGTGACTGTCCCATGTAGCTATCGGATATACGAATGATATCGTTGTTTGATGTCTGATTATGCGCGGGAACGTTAACGTCACCACTACCTACAAAAACGACGCTGACGTCATATCCTTTATTTCTATAAGATAAAATGGCTGCGATAATTTATATAATTATGTTTTAGTGATAGGATTAGTTAATCGCCTTCCTGAAAGCATTTTCGCGAAATATAGAAATTGAGAGGGGTTTTGTAGTGGTTTTGTTACGTCCGAGATAAGTGCAAGTTTGGAGCGCATACTCCTTTTTGAAGAGTTCGATGCGCAAAGACGTTGCGCAAGAACGAACTCCCGAAATCGTCCTTAAGAGAGATTCCATGTAAAGACCAGAAAATGTAAAGAAGGGCCCGGCACGCACCGTCTCAGATTTGCCTCATTCTTTCAGAATTTGTTGACTATCACCTAAAAACAAACAAATGATATGACATTCCGTTGTAAAGTCTTCCGTTGCCATGGCAACGGCAAAATAAGATTTTGGTTAAAAAAGTGACTAATTTAGATGAAAAAATGGCAATTTTCGACTGATAAATTCTTTGAAAATCTTAGACATATATCTTTTTTCATTTTAGATGTTGGATTGGCATCATTCTATGAAGAAATGCTGGTATTTTTCGATATGAAGAGTTTATCCTATATGAAATTATAACTTGTGAAATGACAGAAGGGTTCCTCATCTTGAAGATTTTTGGAAAATCGTCATTTTTAGCCATTTTAAGAATCAATTATTTCCAAAAGCCAGGCAATCCAAGCTTAGCTGTATATATCTTAGGAGACCATATTATCAGTAGGAAAAAACAAAACAAAAATATCGCTGGGCACACAATAAAAGAAATTTTGACATGCTGTCAAATATGAGTACTGAACCATCTTGTAGAATTTTATTGTGATAATATTTATCCAAGTTATATTATCTTAATTTCATATTTCTTACTTCTAATATCACCAAACTTACATATTTCAAGCCACAGAAAATGATGATGATGGTAAAATACATATTGTCTGGAAAGAAACTTTCTATATGAGAATTAATAAATTTCTTACCCCACCCACTCAAAATACATTGGAAATTCATGTCAATTACATGTAAATTGTCCATTTTGCCAATATTTTAAAACCTATTCAAGATTAAAGACTCTTATTTGGCATGATGGTATAACTCAGTGATACACATCCACGGATACCAAAATCAAGGTCATGTGATTAGGTCAAGGTCACCTGTCAAGGTCAAAGAACTCAAAAACTTAACCAAAAAACTTAATAATGCCAATATTTTCAGGTCTATACAAGATACAAGCCTCATATTTGGCATGATGAAAGATCTTAATGATATGCATCTGCTGATACAAAAGTCAAGGTCATTTAACAAGGTAAAGTGTCAAGGTCATCGGTCAAGGTCAAATAACCCAAATACTTAACCAACTTAACATTACCAATATCCTCAAGCCTATTCCATGATGCAATCTTCATATGTAGCATGATGATAGATCTTAAGGATGTGAATCTGCTAATATTAAAATCAAGGTCATGTGACAATTTCAAGGTCAAATAACTCAAAAAGTTAACAAGAAAATTAAAATTGCCAATATCTTTATGCCTCTTGAAGGTACAAGCCTCATATCTGGCATGATGATAGATCATGATAATGTACATCTGTAGAAATCAAGGTCAAGGTCATATGACAATTTCAAGGTTATCTACCAAGGTCAATCTTCTTAAACATTTTATGCTTAAACTTAACATGTTCAATTCATTCAAGCCTATTTTAGATATTGTTCACATAATTTGCATGTTGAAAGATGTCACTGATGTACACCCGTAGGTATCAGGTTTGAGGTCATGTTACAAGGTCTCACCTCATCTGTAAAGGTCATCATTTTGAAAAAAAAATAATGTGACCGGGGCATTTGTGTTTCACAAACTTTTTTTTTCATTTTCCAACACCTCAAAATGAGCGCCAATCAAAATTAAGTTTTTCAATTCAGCATTTCTTTCCATTTGACTATCCAGATTCTGGATCTTAAAGATGTTTCTACTTTTAAAGATGACATTTTTTGTACATTACATGCTGATGAAAAATCTTAATCACTGTACAAATTGCTAAAGCATGATAGAAAATGAGGGTAAAAGTAAAACACATATTATTTAACTTAGTACTTGAATCAGCGTTTTCTAACCCAACCCATTCAAACCCATTCCCCAGTTTTCCAACCTTGTTTTTTCGTTTCTAACAAGGTCGGAAAAACGGGGATACAGCCAATATGGCAAACAATGACAAAAATCATTTCTGTTGTTTTTATTTTAGTCAAAAAGCAAGAAAAAGTGAAAAATCTGTAACACATTTGCGACCAAATAGCGGAACCACAGCTTAATTAGGCTGTGATTGCGATGTTTGGAACGCACACCAAAATATCATGAACTAAATTTCTGAAATTCCGACACCATCCGAATAATCATTTACAGTAAACAAAAGAAAAATTTACTCAATTATCTGGTTTCCCATTAGATTAACTTTAACTTCTAGATAAATTACTTTTTTTTCCTTTCATTTATCTTATCTCGATCCAATCATAACTGTTTTTGATCTTGTCTTATATAACCATATTGTATGTTTATACCATACGTGGTTTTGAATAAAGAGTTGTATTATTGTAAAATACAAGGGAAATTTGTACATTGTTAATCTAAAACACATTTTTAACGTTATTAAAAAAATATAACATATGGACCTTTTTAACTGCAGTTTCTGATTCTTGTGCCTTAGGAAGAGAAATAATTAAAATTAAGCTGTTTGCTTGTCTATCAATCTGCCTAACTTCGAGTACTTTGAATATTGTCATACTGTCTTGTGGTATCCCTTGTCTAGTGGTAGAGCGTCGGCCTCTTGACCTAAAGGTCCTGGGTTTGATTCCCAGGAGCGGCTATCGATCTTGCTTCTATCATTGGCCCACAAATTCAGCATGAGTACTAGTGAATTTTCCAGGAAGCAGAATCGAGGGGGATTGATCTAAGTTATAAGAACTTATTTCCCAAGTTTATTAAACCAGTACCGTCATAAGGGCCTAAACATGGTTTAATTGCTGTTAGCCGATGCTCCACAGCTCGTTGCATGATATTAAAATAACCCTACCCAAGCATACATAATTATAGCCACAGAAAAAATAGGGATGCAAGTGATACACACATGATTGCTAAAAACATGCTCTACTTGAATTAGAGCTTTTCTTACCCCACCCACTCAAAAAACATAAGAAATTTGAAACTTTTAATATGTACATCAAAGATAATATTCTAACCAACTTAACAAATACTTTATATTCAAGGATGTTTTGAATTCAGTTTTACAATAATTTTCTATATCCCAAAAACGAATAAGTTTATAATTAGTTGTTTGTCTGTAAACCTATTCATTGGCGTGACGTTTCTTACGAGTCACAAAATGGTTTCTTTGGTAAAAGTCTAAAACTTGTTGCATGATGTTGAAATAACTCTACCCATGCACACATCATTTAAAGAAAAGGAGATAGTAAATAATTTTCCAGTCTGTATTCTAAAGTACAAAAAGGTCAGATTAGTAGCCAAACAAACTATCAAAGGAAACCTCTTAACTTACATTGAAATCCACCTCTGAATGAAAAAGATATGTCTAGGAAAAGACAAATTTAATTATACAACATTCATTCATGGTGTTTACCTCAGGCGTTCCCTAATAAACCTTTCACATTACACTTGCATTCACTAATTGAAATCAAAGATGCTCTCGCGACTGAACAGGGTAACTCTTTATTCAAGGATAAGACTTATCTCACTCACTTCGAGTTAAAAACTGGTAAGTATGGCAACGGTAGAATTGAGAGAAATCTGCCTTATTGCGAATTGTGTAATACATGTAAAAAAAGATTAAGGAGATACTTTTACCTTCGTCGAAATGTATATAAATTGTCTATACTCCTTAAAAAACAAGAATAAATAGATTTTAGTTAATCTTTCTATGTTTATTAAAGAAGCTTTTGCACCACTTTCAAGTTTGATAAATAGCGTTCTAAATGATTAATGACTGTATTGTTAACAATTAGATATTAAACAGTTCCGTCATTCAAACTGATATATTGGGATACTAATATTTGAGAAAATTTGATAATGCAATCTAGATTTTAATGGATCCAGAAATGTATTGAATTCTTATATTTTTCTTATGTGATTTATTTTGATAATACATAATATGACGAGAATCGCACATCTTCTCAAAAATAAAGATGACATATGCGAGGAAAATGTATTTTTAACAAGAGCCATGTTCGACATGGACATAAGTCCCCTACCGGCTTTGTTTGTCTCAATGTTTTCCCATGCCAATTCTATCAGGGACGTCAAAACCAGGTCTTGTTTTGGAAAGGGTTAAACAAGACTTACATGAGTTGTTGTCTCTGCTGTGCCCACTATACAATTCATGCAAGCAATAGACAGATGCAAGAAATAGTATCAATAACAGTTACCTTGTCTGATCCAAGATGTTTTTCTTCAGTCTTATTGGTAAGAAATGAGAACTTTCACTGGAGGTGATTAATACTGCTGCATCACCACCCTGACTAACATGGCTTATAAATTTTTTTACATTTTAAAACAGGTTTCATCAAGTTAGCTTGCTTAGTTATTAAGTTATTGCAGGATCCATTTTTTGCCATATTTTCACTATTTCCGTTACCATAGCAACCGCACTTTTTGTCAAAGAACAAAGATAAAATGATGTGCATAATCTACACATTGCCATCTAGTCATATACCAAGTCTCATCAAATTAGCTTGCTTACTTATTAACTTATCGCAGGATCCAATATTTTTTGCCATATTTTCACTATTTCCGTAACCATAGCAACAACAATTTTAGTCTAAAAACAAAAATAAAATGATGTGCATAATCTACACATTGCCATATAGTCATATACCAAGTCTCATCAAACTAGCTTGCTTAGTTATTATCTTATCGCAGGATCCCATTTTTGGCCATATTTTCACTATTTCTGTAACCATAGCAACCTCAATTTAAGTCAAAAAACAAAAATAAAATGATGTGCATAATCTACACATTGCCATCTAGTCATATACCAACTTTCATCAAAAACGCTTGCTTAGTTATTAAGTTATCGCGGGATCAAGATTTGAGTGGACAGACGGACGGACGGACAGACGGAGGGCAAACCTATAGTCCCCTCCGGTGTGAACACCGGTAGGGGACTAATAAGATTTACTTTGACTTTAAACTTAAGCTGTGGGTTTAGCCTTGGAATACAGAGGGTACACGATATCCCAAAAATCACGTACAATGGTCTATCTTAATGTCCAGAAAAGGAAATTGGAGTTTATGAGAGTATGCATGTTTATTAGATTGTTTACAGTTTGTGTTATGGAGTTTTTATTACCATGATAACCAATGTGTGTCTTGAATTTGCTTGAAGAAATTAGCAATGCTTAGTTCTTTGAGTAAGACAGGCATAAGACAAGGATAAAATAATATACCCCACATCTTTTAATGCTGGGTCCTAATTGATATGTGACAGGTTTGTGAAAGTCCTCCGAGAACAACACCTTTTTTTAGAAATTTGGCTCTGACGGATGCCCGTGACCTCTGTCAATTGACCTTAACCTTTGTTTCAGTAGCTGCAGACAACAAAAATTATTGCGTTTAAATGAGAAATAAATTTCTTTTATGGGCGGTGGTCATTTCTCTATAATATTAAATAGGGAAATTTTGAAAATCCTTTTTTCAAAACCTTCTAGATGGATATCAACCAAATTTCACTAAAATCTTCATCTAGTTACCATTTATCAGACTGTACAAGATCATTGTAATTGGATGAAAAGTATATTTTTTAATGTTAATCTTCTACATTTCATCAATCATCAATTTTGCTCTTCAGAAAAATTTTACCATGTGACTGATCATTCTTTTAGAAAAGGAAAGGAGGAAAATACTTAAAACGCTTTAATTCTGGTTTAATCATATCAATAGATTCAGGCCTGTGGAGCGAATCAGCCGCCAAAGCAGCTCTAGTTTGGTAAATTAAGTATTTGACTTTTTCATCTTGATATATGACAATGACCTTATCACGTGACCCTAACTTTGATATCAGCAGATTTATGTCATTGATACCTATCATCATGCCAAATGTGAAGATTGTATCTTGAATAAGCTAGAAGTAATAGCTAAATTTGTGTTTTGATTGATAAACCTTGGCGATTGACCTTGACCTAGTTGCATGACTTTAACCTTGACACAAGTGGTTGTGTATCATTGTACAAATATGAACACTGTATCTTGAAAAGGCTAGATTTTTTCTCCAGTTTTTGAATGCCTGTCCTAGGTACATGACCTTGATCTTGTTACATGACATTGACCTTGAGAAGGCAGATGCATATCATTTACTTCTATAACAATGCCAAATATACATTCAATAGGCTGGATATAATTACCAAATTCTATATTGATTTTTTTCATCAGGATTTTAAATGTTTGACCTTTGTCAATGACCTTGACCATAATACACAACCTTGACCTAACAGATGGATATCATTGAGATGAATCATCTTGTCAAATATTAACATTGTACCTTGAAAAGGTAGGAAGTATTGCCAATGTACAGGTTTTTTGTCAATATTTTGAATATTTGACCTTGGTATTTGACCTTGACCTTTAAAGATAAATTGACCCTGCATCAGCAGTTGCGTATTATGAAGATCTTTCATCATGCCAAACATTAACAATGTACCTTGAATAGGCTTGAAGTTATTACAATTTTAAGTTTTATAGTCAAGATTTTAAATGTTTGACCTTGGAATATGACCTTGACCTTATCATATGACCTTGAACGTGACATCAGCAGATGCGTATCATTCAGATGTAACATCATGTCAAATATAAACATTGTATCTTGAAAGGGTGGAAAAAATAGTCAATTTTGTCAAGGTCAAGTGACAAGGTCAAGGTCATATACCATGGTCAAACGTTCAAAAACGTTTGACCTTGGTATATGACCTTGACCTTGTCACTTCACCTTGACTGAGATCAGCAGATGCGGCTTGTTGAGATATATCATCATGCCAAATATGAACATTGTATCTTGCTTAGGCTGAAAGTTCTTGTCCATTGTAAGTTTTTTTGTTAAGTTTTTAAGACAGACAAATAGACCAACAGACAGATGGAAAGACAGACAGAAAGACGGACAGACAGTCAGACAATGGTAAACAAAGTGTTGTAAACTTGATTAATTAATAGTCTGGTGGTATATGCATGGAAAAAAGACGATAAAATATCAAATAAAGTTAATACCAATTTACCCTTATTTTTAAGTGGGTGGGGTAATTGGACCCTCACCACTTTTAAATAGATTTTATAATAATAAAAATAAAACAAAAAACTTAAGAATGGTATATTTTCCTTTAAAATACAAATATTATTGTGTTTTTGTGTTTTTTGTTTTAAATATCTAACCTTTTATGGTTTGAGTTGTACAATAATCAAAGAAGATGAAATTAGAAGAAAAGCTGAAAAAGTGTTTTGTACACATTTTTTGCATGATCGAGAATTTCCATTTGTGGAGTGCCCAGAAATTTTAATGTCTTATTGTCTTCTGCTAGTTTTATGCTTTAGACAAAATCATGTGAATACCTTCAAACAGCCTGCCTTTTTAAGAAAATTGATTTTGAAAATAGCAAAAAAATGTCATTCTTTAGAATTTGAAAAATCGAAGACCCAACCTTTATTTAAAGTTATACAAAAATGGTATCAAACACTCTGATATAGGAAAAATTGTCAATATTTGTTCATCAAGCATAGTACTCTCCACTGATGCCATGAAAGGCAAATTAACCGTAGTCATTCTGAAGCTTAAAGACCCCAAAAATCAACATTTTTAAGAAAATATATTTATCATTTTAGTACTTTCAGGCTAAAATCTTAATGAGCGGTTACCATGGCAACGAATAAGAATATAGAAAAATAAACGTCACTTTTCATTTCTACTTTTTGGTACTCTATCCAAATATTTCGGTTTTATCAAAATCCATGACTAAGCGTGGCCACGTATTTCTGGTGGTTAGGTTGAATTGCTCTTAACTGAAAAATCTTTACAGTTTTGCTTCATGATATTAAATTACAAGATATGAAGATAATATTTGTCAAATTCATAGAGGTATGAAATTAAAAATCTAATCAAGGCGGCTTGTTAAAAAGGGGCCTGATTCTTACAAAAATTCCTCAAGTTATCTCCCATGCTGGTGTAAAAGCAAACATTATACATTTAAAGTTTCAAGAAAATAATCTGCAATATTATAAGCTCCTAATTATATAAAAGGAAACCATCGGTTAAATATTGGCCGGAAGTTATTCACAACCAATCAGGTTTATAGTTCCAATACACCAATTGAAACAACAATCCTAATTGGTTAGAATTAACCAAGGGTTTCCTTTTAAACAACCAGGTCAAGAAATATTTCAAGGTTAGAGTTTTGTCACGCTGCCTTCGTTTATACCATCAACAACAGGGTAACTACTTTATGATTATCTCAATTTTTTTGTGAAACGATACTAAAAAGTCAGCCTATTGTATTGATGCATAGACAAACACAATGATGCCAGAGTATTCCAATCAGCATTGCAGGTTGGAATTTTCCCCTTACTGTCTCCAAAATTTTAGACTAATCCAAAATAAAGAGGTTTTAACCAATATTGAAAAGTGGGTACAATTCCTCCCTCCCTAATAGTAGCATGCCCCTACATTTTTATGCCCCCCTATCGAAAGATCGGGGGCATATTGTTTTACCGTTGTCCATCTGTCCGACCGTCTGTCTGTCTGCCAAAGTTAACCAAAAAACTCAACATTGCCAGTATCTTCAAGCATATTCAAGGTTCAAGGCTAATATTTGGCATGATGGTAGGTCTCAATGATCAGCATCCGCTGGTACCAAAGTCAAGGTCATCTGTCAAGGCCAAACTTTGAAAAAAAATGCTGTTACGGACGCATTGGTGTTTCACAAACACATCTTGTTTTACTAAGAAATCTGAATTCAAATGCCTAAATTTAAGGAACTTTTTGAGACTTCCTTTCTAATATGAGATGAATTTCCTCTAACAATTCATTAATATGATTGTTTAGAGGAAGTTCAGCTCAAATTCAAGGGAAATGTGCCTAAAGACATCAGTTTCAATGATTTTTTAAATCTGAAGCTCCAGGACCATGTTATGTACAGCTCCAGGGGCGTTTATTAGGATAAATAAGGTATGTTGTTATGGAATACCACTCTTACCACTGTCCTGCATAGCTTTGTAGGTTTCAATACAATGTCTGACACTTGCATCAGAGAAGATCTTTGGCTCATAGGTTAGCGCATTGGACTTGTAAACCAAAAATTTGAATTTTGTTGTCCGTGTGGGTTCAAGGCCGGCTCACGATGGATATTTTTCAGCTATGCTTCGGTTGAGGACAGTTCGTTCATAACAATGTGGTAAAAAATATTCTGGAAAAAGAGAAATTGCTGGGTGACCTGACCTATGTTTAGGCTAACAAAATAGTGCAACTGTTTGCAAAATATACCCCGCTTTGCATGCAAGTGCAAAGCTGGGTATACTTTTCAAAAAGTTGTCACTATTTTGTCATCCTGGATCCAGACCTGTTCTAGGTATCTTGGTTCTTGTAAGGGATCATACATAGGATGAATTGAAAACACAGACACATTTATAAACATTTATTATTACCCATGATATGATTATTCTCTGTTAATAAAACATGTGTAAAATACTGACATAAAAGCAAAACAAATTCCATTACAAAAATAATGCTTTACATAAATACCAAATTTTTAATAACCCTCTAAAAATATGGAATGTACATACTTTCCTACTACAGGCAATGAAAACTTATTATCAAAAACAAATCGCTTTATAATATGACCTATGTCATGGAAGTAAAATATCCCCTTTGAATATTTTTGATATTACACGGGTGTTATTTCACTAGTGGAATAACTATACAAATGAGCTTAGAGTGAATAGCAACGCTATTTTGTTAACTGCGAAAATGACGTCATAATGTATTGTGATGTCAGTTTTAAACGGCGTTATAAGTATCAATAAGAAAATTGAAATGTCAAATTTCAAGAACTTTGACAATTCGCAAAAATCTTGGTCATATTGTAAATAGAATATCAAATATCAGCCTTGTTTTTATCTGTTATACGAGGGGTGTTCCAGAAGTTCGTGGACTTTCTAAATATCTCAAAAACTGTTCGACAGAAATCATTGAAATTTGCACATAATGAATTTTAAACATTAATTAGTTGATGTACACTATGTTTATCCCATTACTTTACATAACACGCTCATCAGGCGTTGCCATAGCGACATGCATAACGTCAAGCGGAGCACCGACTAATTTTCAATATTGGCGTCAATACATTCTGTTACTTTAACACCAAAAAAATGACCTAACAGCCATATAAATTGCTCAGAATTTCGCCCAATTTTCAATACTGGTGCAATTGTATATCCTGAAAAACTAATCGGTTGAAACACTTTCGTTGTTTGAATAAAGTGCCCTGACTGACGATGTTGATAGTTGATAAAAGCTACTAAGAGAAGGTCGAGTTGCATTTTCCGACTAACAGAAATTGATTCTAACGGTTGAGAGCAGAGGATCGAAAGCATTCTCACTGACACCCAGTTAAGTATTTCTTCAGAGATATTTCCACAACAAAATATTAAGAACAATTAATTTCGAAAATTCAAATGATAAAAAAACGTTTTTGTGACAATAAATGAAGGGTGAGTATCAAATGTTTATAAAACCTGTAAGTGAATTACAAGACCGAATGCCAGTTAGTAAAGGCATTTGTACGCCTGCCGATAGCTAGTTAAAGTGATATTATTTGGGTATTGACAACTTAATGACATATTTATCAATTGTTTATAGTAAATAAGTTTTGGGGTGATTTTATTGAAAAAAGTTTGAATTACGGTTTGTGTTTTGAATAGCCCGATGTCAACACCGTATGTTAGAGGCAGAGCCTCGACAATGATCAATTCTCCCAACCTTGTTAGATATTTTTTTGCATACAAAGCACTAAGTACGTATTATATATTTATTTATGTGTAAAATGAGATGAAAAGGGGCATGATATGAACAAACTTGACCATTGATGATACCAAATATGAACACTGCCTGCAATCTAGTTTCAGAGAGGAATATTTTGAAAGATATCCGACTTTATAATACGACCTAATATGTGGGAGTGAAATAACCCCGTTGAATATTTTTGATATTACAAGGGTGTTATCACACTAGTGGAATAACTATGCAAATGAGCTAAATGCAAATGGCAACACTATTTGTAACCGCGAAAGTGACGTCATAATGTGTAAATTGTGACGTCAGTTTTAAACGGCGTTAGAAGTTTCGCGGAAAATCGAAATGTTGAATTTCAAGAATTTTGACGAATTTTCGCAAATGTTCGGGTCATATTATAAATAGAATATAAAATTTGTGCTTGTAAAATACTGAATTTATTAAACTTGTCATCTTTAAACAGAGCCTCGTTTTTATCTGTTTAAAGATGACTCGTTTAATAAATCAAGTATTCTGTGACCACTCATTCAATATCCTCTATTTATTTCTAGGTAGAATCAGATGTGCTTTGATAGCGACCGAATATATCCCCAAATGGCCATGATGTGAACACTCTTGGTAAAAGAGCCTTTGATGATGCTGAAAAGTGAAAAATGAAAACTATCTGCCTTCTAGTCACAGATAATTTCTAAAGAGTTCCTTTGTTAACTCTATGAAAATATGATTAACCGGTTAAAGTCCAAATTCGACCCTACAAATGTCTTCAAAATACTTGGCAATATTTATATGGATTAATAATATCCCCATTAATTTGTTTGTTTGAATGGGTTTTACGCCGCTTTTTTCAACAATTTCGCAGTTATATCGCGGCGGCCGGAGCACCTAACAATGGACCAGGTATTTCTTTCACCCTTTCCTAGCCTCCGACTGCTATCTCACAAAGGTTTACGATTATCTACCCATTGGTGAGAGACAAACATCTGAAAGGATTTTTGCCACTGCCACTGGGGATCGAACCCACGACTTCCGGAGTGGAAATATCCCCATTAGAGGAAATGATTTAAATCTTTCCTACATCATTGAACCCAGACAGTCACTCAAAGAGTATAAAGAATTAGAAGTTTTCGCAATGAGTCCAGGATTCGGAGTACTGAGAAAAAATATCATGTAAACATTGTGTTTTGTTTCTGATCCTTTGACGATTTTATGAGGCAGTAAATAATGAAGTTGTAAATGAAAAGTTATGACCAATTTTAAAGTTTTGGGGGGGGCAAACAGAAGAGTAGAGTCACATACAAACTTTCAAACAGAAAGAACAAAACCAATAAGCCCACAAACAATATATTTGGGGGCATAAAAAAGAGGAATGGACATAAAATGTATTTTTAAACTGAAGTTTTGTTGTCTGCTCAACTCCTTAAAGGGCTAACCCAGAGATGACGTCAGCTCATTACTTATGAATATCAGAACAAGGCTTTTTACTTATGAACCACACAGTCATAGAAATTTAGGGTCCCCGGAAATTTAATTAATTAATTATTTACGATTTGTTTATCATTTTTAAATAGTGACTTGTACAGGATTTTACATAGCCAATACGTTTTGGAGAAGTTTCTTTATACATTTGGAAAGTAATTCTTTCTCCATCTGTATTTTTTCTGCCATGGTGCCAGCCACGCCCTAGGGGCCACTCACTTATGGCGGAGAGGCCGAGTTTCGTTGGTGGTTGCAGAACCAACGATCGTTCTTTCTATATTCCCCTTGTCAGAGGACATCGGAGGAATTTCTATCGGAACTGAAAGCGCTATCAGAGGATGGTGGTGAAACCAGCCTGAATGGCACTTTTGATCAACACACTATCAGAGGATGGTGTCAAAGACAAATATTTAGTTTGGTCTTCATGTTTCATAGTTCCCGTTGTCAGAGGACTGCAGCGAATATTTACGCTATCAACGATGGCGGTGAAACCACCATGCTTAGTGAGTGGCCCATAGATCTACTAATTTATAAATGTTATCAGAGGGTAACGTCGAAATCGAGGCGAAAACAACTTTCGTCTGAAATTTTCATGGTTCCATTTTGCGTCGCAGTGAACCGTGCCTAATTTTTTCTGTTTCCTGTTCCCTTCAAAAATCGGATAATAGTTATATCGACTAGGTTGACATTGTTTGCCAGCACATATTCTCCTTTTAACTTTTTATCATAAAACAACTCGTGTCTAAGTCATTTTTCATAATTTTCTTTTCTCCTCTTTTCTCTCCAGGGCGGAAGTACGCAGCCGACGAAAGGGAAAGTAGATTCAACGCTTTCATGAAAAGGGAAGAAGAGATCCTGGACACCTTTACGCAGTCCATAAGGGGATTTGAGGCACAAACAATACAGATTAAAAGGTTAGCCCAAAAGGTAAATACGTTAAAAGGCCTTCCGTCGTGAAAGAGAAGGGAAATCGAGGACAAGGAGAGACCGACCGTCAAACGAAAGCGAGTGGAAACTGTCACTTCTGGATCGGAATATGCGGATTCGGGGGATGATATGGACCAAATAATGAGCCCCACCGAGACAGACCCTTCTTTTGATAATTTTTCTGATCCATGCATCGAGGACCTAAGTCAATTCGTCATTCAGGAAGAGAAACAATGATGTCAAACCAGAAGTTGCCCGAGTCTTGAACACGAGCCTAAGAAGTGCAGCAGACAGCACAAAATTGAAGTCTCTCCTGGAAATTCAAGTCCTCGAAATTCATCAAAATGACTGACAAAGGTAACCAGAAGCCTTTTTTTATTGAAACAAGGGGGGGCAGCCCAGACAACCGAGATGAAACAACATCACTGACGCCCCTCCTACCACAACCTGACATCAGCACGACCAACAACTTACCTCAACAAATTCAAAAGATTAGGACAGCATTTCAAGAATACCGGGAAAGACAACAAGGGGAAACAATTTCAAAAACGATAGTAGACACTGATCTTGTGAGTATCGGAACAAAATGTATTCAACTTCAAACACAAAATTTAATTTTAAGGCGGGAAAAACTGAAAATTATCTTGAAAATTGGCAAACTTAAACATTGGATCGTTGGATTTTGGACACAATTAAGGGTTAAAGGGTGGAAATTGACACTGCTCCTGTTCAATATTTTATTCCAAAACCCTTGTCTTTTAATCAACAAGAACACTGTCAAATTCAATAGAAAACTAGAACTGTCGCAGAGCAGAATAATACCCCTGACAAGCGCTTTGTCAGAATGCAAGTGCTATTAGTGCAGGATATGTTTGTAACAAATATTGAGGTCATATGCACTATTTGCATGAAGTAACATGATTCTAGGTTGCTTGGTTTTTGAGTTAGAGTCCACAAATGAAAATTGAACAAAAATTGACTGTGACCTTGACCTTTGACCTATATGACCCAAAAACAATAGGGCACTTTCTTGGATCATAGAAAACATTTGCATAAAGTTTCATGCTTGTATGTCACTTGGTTCACGAGTAAGAGTCCGGAAACGAAAATTGAACAAAGGCTGACTGTGACCTTGACCTTTGACCTATGTGACCCAAAAACAACAGGGCACTGTCTTGGGTCATAAGGAACATTTGCATAAATTTTCATGATTGTAGGCCACTTGGTTCTTGAGTTAGAGTCCGGAAACGAAAATTGAACAAAGGCTCACTGTGACCTTGACCTCTGACCTATGTGACCCAAAATCAATAGGGCACCTCCTTGGGTCATAAAGAGCATTTGTATAAAGTTTCATGATTGTTGGTCCTTTGGTTCTTGAGTTAGGGTCTAGAAACGAAAAGGTCTACATACGGACAGACAGACGGATGGATGGACGGATGGATAGACATGGTGAAAACAATAAACCCCCCTCTACTTCGTAGGTTGGGGGTATAATAAACAGGTTTTTACATTGTGGCATTATAGAGGAAGTTGATGCAGCACCTTTGCCAGCAGAATTTCTCTCCAATATTTTTATTCGACTGAAAAAAGATGGTAACATCAAGGTGATTCTAAATTTATAGAAATTTAATGAATATCTAATCTAGATCCCATTCATTTTAAAATGGAAACCCTTCAATTTGCTGTTCAATCAATGCGGAAAAATTGTTATTTTGGTTCTGTTGACCTTTCTGAAAGTTACTACTCAATACCAATTACCAAAGAGGATATGAAGTTTGTAAGATTTCTATTTGATAACAAAAAATATCAATTTACGTGCCTAGTGATGGGGATGGGAACCAGCCCAAGGGTCTTCACCAAGGTCCTGAAACCCATCTTTGCCCTTTTCCGATAAAAGGGGCACATTAGCACTGCCTATATAGATGACTCATGTCTTCAGGGCCAAACATACAAAGAGTGTGAAAACAATATTATCGATACTGTGGAACTCATGGACAGACTAGGACTCACAATTAACATTGAAAAATCTGTGCTTAGCCTTGCCAACAAATCATATTTGTTGGGTTTCTTCTTTGTTCAGTCATAATGACAATTCGGCCTACTCGCGAAAGAGTAATAAAAGTGAATAAACTCTGTACGGCAGCAGTACATTCGTGTAAATTCATTCCAATTTGGAAATTTGCTCAATTGATCCGAATGCTGGTTGCTTGTGAACCAGGGGTACGATATGCTCCCCTCTATTACAAACCCTTGGAAAAAATTCAAACCCCAGGACCTATCAGTAGTGAAATTAAAGCTTAAATGATTGTATATTTCATTTTGTTATTTGTAAATAAATGCAAATTGACAAGATTTGAACAAATCAACAACCACCTTACATTTTATTCAATCTACCACCTTGCCTTACTTCATAAACCTTGTAACCTCACCTTAAGAGGACTGGTATTAGTGTCTTTCTCTGTCTTAATTTCTAGATTAAACTTGTGGCGTCATTGATTACTACTGAGGATGGATAAATATTATTTATTATCATTTGTAAACATGTATGCTTAATGTAAACCTGGGATTATCCTAACATGTTCTGGGTCGCTAAAGGTTATTGAGGATTTTAAAAGCCCATTTGGTTTATTTTGTTCAATTAATTAGCAACATCATTCTTGATATATAATTTATGAGTAATAAGAACACGCCATAGAACTGTCAAAAAAGTAGGCATGCAACTCTTTTCTATAGTTCGCTGGCTATACCTGGGAAGGTTTTCATATGCAATGAAGAGTATCTCCCCCTTGCTACTCTTCATAAACAAGAGGACCATGATGGTCCTAGATTGCTCACCTGTGTCTCTTTGACCCCTGGGACATCACATTATTAAATAGGCAAATGGAGATACAAGGGATGCGCCCGGGTGGAGCCCAAATATGACCCCCAGGGTCTTGATATGAACAAACTTGGTAGAGGCCCACTAGATGATGCTACATACCAAATATGAAAGCTATGTGCCCTCTGGTTTCCTACAAGAGGGCCGTTGGCCCTGGGTCGCTCACCTGAGAAAAAAGCTTCATTACCTAGGTATGTCCATGCAACTACAGAAAAAGAGATTTTCACTTATTCAATCAGATAACATTTGAAATAATCATTCCCCCCCTCTCTGCTCCTCCCCTGGACATTATTTATTTAAGCTTTTTCCATAAAAGGTCTGTGATCAGCTAATCTATGCCAGATATACAGGCTGAGACTGAGACTTTTAAAGTTTTCTTTAATGAGTTGATCAATCCATGTCAAATATAAAGGCTGTAGGGATTCAAAATTCTCAACAAAGCACTCCCCCCTCCCCCAAGATGCTCTGCACCTGGTGAATCTACAGTCATGATTTAACTAATTCAATATATGTCCATATGCTGGTCATCCATACCAATTTTCAAGTCTGTAGGACTCCTGGCTCATTAGAAGAAGTTTAAAGATTTCAAAAATGATCCAAAGTACTACCCCCTCCCCAAGACACTCAGCACCTGATGACCCTACAGTCATGATTTTAGCTATTATTAATGTCAATATATTGATCACCCATGACAATTTTCAAGTCTGTAGGGTTCCTGATCCAGGAGAAGAATAAGGTTAAAGATTTCAAAATTGATCCAAAGTACTACCCCCTGCCCCCTAATGCTCCGCATCTGGTGGCCCTACATTCATGATTTTAGCTATTTTATTTTAGATCCATAATTATGCTTATCATCCATGCCAATATTGAAGTCTGTAGGGCTCCTGGTTCATTAGAAGATGAAGATTAAAGTTACAAAATTTTCACAAAAGTACTCCCCCCTCCCCCCTGGTGCTCCACACCTGGTGGCTTTACAGTCATGATTTTAGCTGTTTATATTTAGGTCTATGAGCTGATCCTCCATGCCAATTTTCAAGTCTGTAGGGCTTGTGGTTCAGAAGAAGAAGAAGGTTAAAGATTACAAAATTTTCACAAAAGTACTACCCTCTCCCCCCTGGTGCTATGCACCTGGTGAATCTACAGTCATGATTTTAGGTATTTTTATAAAGGTCCATATGCTGATCGTCCATGCCAATATTCAAATCTGTAGGTCTCCTGGTTTAGAAGAAGAAAAGCTTAAGGATTACAAAATTTTCATCAAAGTACTACCCCCTCCCCCCTGGTGCTCCTCACCTGGTGGCCCTACAGATATGATTTTAGCTATTTTTATTAAGGTCTATGAGGTGATGATACATGCAAAATTTTAAGGCTGTAGGCCTTCATGATCAGAAGAAGAAGAAGGTTAAAGATTACAAAATTTACCCAAAGTACTACCCCCTCCCCCCTGATGCTCCGCACCTGGTGGCCCAACAGATATGATTTTAGCTATTTTCATTAAGGTCTATGAGCTGATCATCCATACCAAATTTCAAGGCTGTAGGGCTGCTGGTTCAGAAGAAGAAGAATTTTAAAGATTTTCTTAAATTCCTAACTTTGGTTGCCATAGCAACCAGAGTTTTTCACCGATTTCAATTCTTTTAGCAATTCTTAAAGGGGACCACCTAAGGAACATTTCTGCCAAGTTTGGTTAAAATTGGCCAAGTAGTTTAGGAGGAGATGTCGTTTAAAGAAATTGTTGACGGACGACGCACGACGCACGACGGAAGACGCACGGACGCCGGACAAAAGGTGATCACAATAGCTCACTTGAGCACGTTGTGCTCAGGTGAGCTAAAAAGAAGGTTTCAAAAGATTTTCGCTCTTTGATTCTATGTAAAAAGGGTTGCATCTGGATAGAGCCCAAATATAATCCTAGGGTCTTGATATGAACAAACTTGGTAGAGGTCCACGAGATCATGCTACATACCTAATATGAAAACTGTCTGCCTTCTGGTATCAGCGAAGAAGATCTTTGAAGATTTTCATTTTCAAAGGGATGTGCCAAGGCAAAGCCCAAATATGACCCCTGGGTCTTAAAATGAACAAACTTTGTAGAGGCCCACTAGGTGATGCTACATACCAAATATAAAAGCTGTCTGCCATCTGGTTTCAGAGAAGAAGATTTTTTAAGATTTTCGCTCTTTGATTTTATGTAAAAAGGGTTGCGCCCGGTTGGAACCCAAATATGACCCCAGGGTTTTGATATGAACAAACTTGGTAGTGGTCCACTTGATGATGCTACACACCAAATATGAAAGCTGACTGCCGTCTAGTTTTAGAGAAGAAGATTTTTGAAGATTTTCTAATTTTCATCCTTTTTGTTAAGGGTAAAGGAAAAGTTATGGGTGAATTTCATTTATTTGAACAACTTTGGTAGAGCTTGACCCAAGGAACAGTCCTGCCAAGTTTCATCAAGATTGACCCACTGGTTAAGGAGGAGAAGATGTTTAAAGAAATTGTGGACAATGCACGCCGAACGACTGACGCCGCAAATTGCACGATCACAATAGCTCACGTTGAGCACTTTGTGCTCAGGTGAGCTAAAAAGGTTGACTCTTCTGAAAGGAGATACAGACTAAGCATGGGAAAAGGCAGGTGACGGATGCACTTGAGAAATTGAAGCCATTTACCTAATTCTGACATGAAATGAGGAAAAATGGAAGAGCAAGGTGAACAGACCGTATTATTTGAGAGACTCTAGGAAGCTTTTGAATACCTTAAAAATCACAAGTTTAATGTTGGTGTGAGGTACACCTCTTACACAACCTCCAAGAATTTTGGGAACATTGATAATTATGTTAAATATTTTGCACCCTTTAGTCGCAACACCCTTTAGTTTGTTATCCCCCGCCGTTTGGGCCAAGGGCATATTGTAATCGTCTCTATACGTCATTCTGTCCTTCCGTCACTAAACTTGTCCCAAGCATATCTCTGAAAGTATAATAAGTATCAACTTGAAACTTCATACGTGGATAGATGTCATTGAGGGAAGTGCAGTGCACAAAAACAACAACTCTTACTTTCATAATTTTTTAGTGTTATTGCCCTTAGTTGTTTTAAAGACTTGGATTTTGTCTGGAGCATGTCTCCGAAAGTTTTATAGCTATCAAATTGAAACTTCATAGGTGGATAGATCTCATTGAAGAAAAGTGCAGTGCACAAGAACCATAACTCTTACTTGCATGATTTTGGAGTTATTGCCCTATGTTATCTAAAAGACATAGATTTTGTACAAAGCATTATCTCTGAAAGTATAGCTATCAACTTAAAACTTCATGTATGAATAGATCACCTAATAATTACAACTCTTGTTTGCATAATTTTGATGTTATTGACCTTTGTTGTTTTAAAGACTTAGAATTTTTCCAGATCACATCTCTGAAAGTATAACAGTTATCAACTTAAAACTTCATAGGTGGATGGATCTAATTGAGGAGAAGAGCAGTGCACAAGAACCATAACTCTTGTTTTCATAATTTTGAATTAATTGCCCTTTCTTATTTAAATACTTTGAATTTGTCTGGAGCATATCTCTGAAAGTGTGATAGCTATCAACTTGAAACTTTATGAATGAAAAGATCTCATTGAGGAGAAGATCAGTGCAGAAGAACCACAACTCTTGCTTGCATAATTTTAAAGCATTTGATTTTTTTCCGGAACATATTTTTTAAAGTATAATAGCTATCAACATGAAACTTCATGTATGAATAGACACATTGAGAAGTGTAGTGCACAAGATCCACAAAACTTGCTTGCATAATTTTGGAGTTATTGCCCTTTGTTGTTTTAAAGACATAGATTTTGTATATCTCAAAGAGTCTAACAGCTATAAATTTAAAACTTTATAATTGGATAGATCTCATTGAGAAAAAATGCAGTGCATAAGAAGCCAAAATGAAACTGGCTTTAGTTTACTATCAAGCTTTGTTTGGCAGGGGATGGCCATGTCTGACATGGCTCTTGTTGAGTTTAAAACTTGTTCATATTCGGCCATTTTCGGGACATAAATGTTCTTTCACCACTGGACTTACAGGTCGGGGAGGGGGCGTTTCCAACAATACTGATTTCAATTTGTACAGAAATAAAGTGAAAAATTCATATTTTACTTCAAAATCCAAAATTGCACAACAAACAGTCATTTTGCCATCATAGGGACAAAGCATTAAGGTAAACGCATTACTTGATGATGGAAGCACTAAAACATACATAAGCCAGGACATAGCTTCTGCTCTAGACCTGAAGGGTGAAACTGAATGTGACAAAGTTAATATTTTGAGTGGAAAGACGGAAAGCTTTGAAAGTATGGCTGAAAAGCTAGGACTTGAACGTTTAAACAGTCACCTAAAATGAGTATTGATGCGTCCATAATCAATTCAGTCACAGGCCTGTTGAATATGTTAGATTGGAATATACAAGGTCAAAAATGGAAACATTTGCAAGGCATTAAATATCCATCAATTAATTGTTATTACAAGATTGACATTTTGATTGGGTTAGATTACGCATAGCTTCATGCATCTTTACATGAAATCCACGGTCAGCCTGGTGAGCCAATAGCTAGATTGACACCACTTGGGTGGATTTGTGTAGGCAAAATTAATGAAGAAATACAAACAAGTTTGTTTTCCACAAACTTTGTTCAAGAGCAAAATGAAATTATGAAAGGGTTTTGGAATGTTGATAGTTGTGGTTCACACAAACAAAATGAAGAGATTCTGTCATTAGAAAAGAAAAATGTACTAGTCAATACTGAAGAAAGTATAAATTTCAAGGATGGACATTATGAACTCTCAATTCCATGGAAAGAAGAACCCAATATTACAAAAAAATTTTGAAATGGCTAAGAAAAGACTGGATCACACAATGAAAAGATAAAGTAAAGAACCACAAATTGAGACAATATATAGAGACACTATGAATAAATATATTAAAAAAGGTTACATTCATGAAGTAAGTCAAAGTGAACCACAGCCTGAATCCAGGGGTGTATAAATCCCATGCCCGACTTGTCCGACTTGGGCTTTTTCTCTTGCGGGCAAGTACATATTTCTATGCCACTTGTCCGTGGACAAGTAAATACCAGGGCAACACTTGATACAGTACAACAAAGATTTTGGAGGACAGTCACCCTTTCGTTTGTTTGAAAGGGGAGAAAACATTGTCTTTAATGGAGAAAATGCTGGATAACAGCATTTTCTTCATTTAGAACAATGTTTTTCTCAATATCTATCAATTCATTTTTGTGGGAAATTGACTTTTACTTGTCCATGGACAAGTGGAGAAAATGCGTATTTCCACACCCCTGCTGAATCTAAGTGGTACTTACCACATTTTCCAGTCGTTCACATGAATAGACAAACAACCAAAGTTAGAATTGTTTTTGATGCAGCTGCCAAGTATCAGGGTTCCAGTCTAAATGATTATATCCATCAAGGTCCCAAACTACAAAATGAACTATTTGATGTTTTACTTCAATTTGGGAAGCATGACATTGCAGTTGTATATGATATCCGTAAAAAGTACCTCAAACAATTTATGAAAAGGGTCTCAGAAGGAACATTCTGGTAAAGTTTCATTGAAATCGGCCAAGTGGTTTAAGAGATGTTGTTCGAAGATTTCGGGCTCAAAATAAGCCCAACCCTGCTATGCCCAAATTCATGGGCCTATCAAAATTACGTGAACAATTTTGGAAAAGGGTCACCCAAGGAACATTCTGGTAAAGTTTCATTGAAATCGGCCCAGTGGTTTAGGAGATATTGTTCAAAGATTTTAAAGTGAAAAAATGCCACACCCTGCCACGCTCATATTGATGGGCCAATCAGAATTTTGCGAACAATTTTTAAATAGGATCTCCCAGGGAACATTCTGGCAAAGTTTCATTGAAATTGGCCAAGTGAATCAGGTAAGAAGTTTTTTTTAAAATTGTTGACGAAGGGCAACACATGACGGACGAAGGATTCAGGTGGTCCTAAAAGCTCCCCCTGAGCATGTTGTAGGTGAGCTAAAAATGAAGCAGTTATGACAAAAAAATGTATTAATTGGTCAGAATCAAAGCTTAATTGTCAAAAGTTCAAGAAGGTTACTGATAATATTTTAATGTGTCAGTACTTGATGTTATTAATTTTGTCATATATTGCAGATTAAGCGCAAGATTTTGATTATGGTAGCTAAAATGTGGCGACCAGCAAATCGACCTGATCTAGATCCATGATATTTTGCGATTCAAATGTTGTTAAGTAAGTCTCTTATAGGACATGCTGATCTATATGGATACAAAGTTGGCTTGCCATATGAAATTGCTTTTAGATCATTAATTTCTTCTCCTTTATACAAAAAGAAAATTTATTAGATAATAAATAATTTCATCTGCAAGCTTATTTGCTGATCGATCTTTAAATTTTATACGTAGTAGCTTCACTACAGTACATGATCGATCATTAGGTTATTAATACTGACCAATGAACGAACAGAATCCTCGGATTATTAATACTGACCAATGAATGAATGGCATCCTCCCTATTAAGCTAACCAAATCATTATAGAGATTTCTTTGTCCAGAAGCTAGTGTGGAAAGATTTTATCGCAACAAATTTTGATTATCTATTGCAAAAAAAGAATATATTGGACTTTCACTGTTATGATATCACGCTTTGTGTTTTACTGATATCATTGGATCAAATTAAGGTTCGGATAAGTATTGATTTAATTGTGTTTTTGCGCGGAATTCACTAGTGACCTAGTTTACAATTGTTGTGTAAACACATCGTGCGGGGCTGGTGTGGAGAACAAAGGATCTGATAAACTGTTACACGTTGCTCTCCTAGGACACTCATTTATTCGTAGACTTGGTGAATTTATCAATCGGCGTACAGATTGTGATAATCTTCGTTTAAACAAAACAACATTCTCATAAGACATTCGTGGAAAAGGAGATTTGTGTATTTCAGGACTAGCTAACAGTGACTTGTGGAAATTTTGTGTACAACCTGACCTAATTTACATCGAAATAGGCAGCAATGACTTGTGTGATCAAATTTATGTACGGAACAACTGGCAAATTCAATCCTTTTCTTTGTGAACTTTTTTCTAAGTCAAGATGTGAAGTTGGTAGATTTGGGACAAATATTGTGACGCCTACCCGGATCAGCCGATCCCAATTATAACACTCGAGTGATACAACTTAATACTCGATTACAGGAACTTTGTTCCACAAACAATCACATATTTTTCTGGCATCACCGTGGATTTTGGTCGACCCAAATGAACTTTCTGGCTCGGGATGGTGTTCATCTACTGTGTTCAAACTCTAACCACCATGATGAAATATCTAGAGAGTATTCGAAGTGCAATCCTGTTTTTCTCCAGCCAGCTCCCGCAGAATGAATCTACATGATAAGTCAGATGATTGCATGACTTCTCTATTATAGATGAGTACATATTCTTTTTTCCACATTGTTTTTAAGGCATGAATATGTGCCATTTGATGTGCCTTTCTGGACAGATTGCTGGCATTGGCCACAATTTTCAATTTGATTTGATATACATATGCCCCTCTATTCACCATTATGCCCATATTCAGGGTATAATTTTGTGTTTACTCAATTGTTTGCTATATGTCCATATTTTGGGGCAAAAAAAATTCTCATAATTACCCATAATTGGGGTAATGTTTGTACATGAGTTACCCATATTTGGGGTAAAGTTTGTACTCAATTATAATTCTTGTATTGTTATTGCCCATATTTGGGGCAATTTAGAGATTATTATCTCTCTGTACCCCCCTTTGGTATTTATATGACTAATGTGGGGATAATTTGGATTTTTCTTTGGACAATATAATTATCCTTTACATTTTCATACTTTACAATAAATTCTGCCTTGTCTAGTTGTACAAATGAGTATAACATGTCTTCTTATATATTTATGTATTGATACATAATGTTATTCACATATTTTTTTTCCTCTTCTTTCTATTTTATATTGTTTAAAACATACATAATGCTCTGTCTATATGAAGTTGCTCATCCCATTTTTATTTTTAGACACAAGACGACACATTATTTTGTCCAAGCCTGTTGCTTATGCTATAAGCAGTTTCTTTGACAATTTTTTAAAACAAGGCAACACTTTAATATCACGTTAACAATTTATTAAACAAATTATTCGGATCTATTTGCAGATGCCAAAGAGACAACCTAAGCCAGGATCGCAAAAGGCGCCTGTCAAAAAACGGCGTCAACAGTCACAAACGCCTGATGTTGACAGTCAGGCTACACCATCGGATTCTGGGGCAGCTGCTATATCCATCGATTATGATTTGCTGGCCGATGCCATCTTGAAGAAACAGAAAACAAACAGCACATGTGTACCAGACACCTTAAACAATTCACCCACATCTACATCCACAGCGTCCACTACACATACTCCATTATCAACGCCACCTACAACCCTGGAAAACCCGGATGTCCATCAAAACAACATTATTGACATAGGACAATTGATGACTTCAATTTTAACAGGTGAGTCGGTGGCACATCAACCGAGTACACCCATCTCTTCTTCAATTGATGATGGGATTCCCCTCAGGGCTGACATCCCGATGAAAATAAAACAAAAAATCTGGTCCGATCAGTTTATCGATCTCAAAATTCTCCTTCCGACACACAAAGGTTCAGATATTTCTCCAAGATTAGATGAAAATTCAATTCAATTGACTAACCAGTCATCTTCTCAAACACCACTAGGTCTTATTCAATGGTCACAGGCCTTTTCAATCTTTATGGCCATTTACATAGAAAAGTAACCTGAAGATGCTGCTCACTTGCTGAAATACAGCTATACAATTCGCAAATTAGCCACATCAATCAATGACAATGCAGCATGGGTTTCCTACGATAACACCTTCTGCTGCTTCGTGAATCACCCGCATTACCTTGGCAACGTTCACTGCCTAAACTGATGGCAAAGGCCTATTTCTTACAGAAACCAAACAAACAACAGCCTTTTCGTGGTCAAACCAAAATTCAATTCTGTTTTAACTTCAACAAAGGGGCCAAATGCACATGGTACCCTTGCCCCTACAAACACATCTGCCAGTCTTGCCGAGAACCTCATCCTAGAATCAAATGTCCATGAAAAAACTCAACCAACCCTTCCAGTAACACGTCTTCCAACCGCAATTGATAGCAACCTTTTAAGCCAGGAATTGTTAGGTTATGATCCTTTGGAAACTCACTTTTTAGTCACTGGTTTCCAAGATGGTTTCTGTTTAGGAGGTACAGAGGACCCCCCTTCACATTCTCATAGAAATCATTTATCAGCAAGAGAACGGCCTCATGTTGTATCACAAAAACTTGCAAAAGAACTCTCTTTAGGTAGAATTTCTACTCCTTATCCACACAAACCATTTCCCAATTTTATTTGTTCACCTCTAGGTGTCGTACCAAAAAAGACCCCCAACGAATACAGAATAATTCATGATTTATCTTTTCCTGCTGGACAATCTGTCAATGATCATATTCCCAAAGTTTTTTCAACTGTCCATTATGACACCATTGATGATGTAATAATGCTCATTAAGCGTTTTGGTAATGGCGCCATGATGGCCAAACTTGACATAGAAGACGGTTTTTGCAATATTCCCATTCATCCTCTTGATTATCACCTCCTAGGTTTTATATGGGATGGTATGATGTATTTCGACAAATGTCTGCCACAAGGTGCAAGTAGTTCATGACAAATATTTGAAAAATTCAGTACAGCACTTCAATGGATCATGATCAATAAATACAAAGCCTCAGGCATGTCCCATCCAATAGATGATTTCTTTTTCATAGGTCTACATCAGTCCACCAAATGTCTCCAGGATGTTCAAAATTTTGAATATTTGTGTAAAAAATTGAACATTCCCATAAAACATGCAAAAACAGTTTACCCGACCACCAAATTGACAATTTATGGTATAGAAGTTGATTCCGTGCACATGGAAGCCCGCCTTCCCCATGATAAATTACTCAAACTCAGAGATTTTCTCTCTAGCACCCAAAATAAGCACAAAATAAAACTTAAGGATCTTCAATCTCTTATAGGTCATTTAAATTTTGCTTGTAACATAGTTACTCCAGGTCGAGCATTCCTACGTCGATTAATAGATCTCATGTGCAAAGTAGCTCACAAAGACCATTTTATACGTCTAAATTGTGAAGCTCGAGCTGATATCAAAGCTTGGTCAATGTTCATTGAACACTTTAATAGGAAATCAATTTTCCTGTCTGATAAATGGGTTTCATCAGAACAAATGGGGATCAAAATTAAAAAATCATAAAATCCTCTTTATGTCGGACAACAAAGCAGTTGTTGACGTCATAAACAAACAGTCAAGCAAAGATACAACAATCATGCGATTAATTCGAAGGCTGGTTCTTTGTGCTCTTCAATTCAACATACTCTTTCGTGCTAAACACATAGCAGGAAAAACAAATGTATTGGCTGATCATCTGTCTCGTTTAAAATTTCAGGTAGCCAAGACACAAGCTCCATGGCTAAATACTCAACCAACTCCAATACCCGATCAACTAGTTTACATCTGAATACAACCGGACAGATCTTACTTTCCTCAGTCTTATCTTCATCTTCTAGGACTTCATACTTACGAACTTGGTCTCAGTTCATTGAATTTTGTTCTTCAAATAATCTTTCACTTCATTTTCCTTGCTCACACATAACAATTTGTCACTTCATATCTCATCTCTTTGAGTGCAATAAAGTATCTTCAACTATTTTATCTCATATATCAGTCATCAGTTTCTTTCATAAGTTACACAATGTGCCCGATCCTACTCAACATTTTGTTGTCAAAAAATTGCTCAAAGGCGCTTAAAATTTAGCCCCAACAATGGATTGTCAAAAACCAATCACCTACTCAATACTCTCTAAAATTATCCCTGCACTGAACAATACAGTTGATTCGCCATTTGATAGAGTGATGCTCAAATCTCTGTTTATATTGGCCTTCCATGCCTTCCTCCCTTTGAGGAACTCATTCCACGGTCAAAAAATGATTTGCACAAAGTTGTCCAACATGGAGATATTTTCTTCCCCGATTCATCTCAGTTACATCTTTACATCGTTACATTCCTATGTTGCCTCAACTTTACACCGCATAATACTTTTTATCGGTCTAAACCCCAATTTATATAAGGGTCACAGTTTTCGAATTGGTGCAGCTACCGAAGCTGCAAAAAGGGGATTATCAGAGACAATAATTCAGGAAATGGGGAGATGGAAATCTAACGCTCATCGTCATTACATCAGAATTCACAATTTCGTTAATTAATCACTAATAATTTGGCTCAACCCCATATGTTATGGCCAGAATTTGTCTGCATACTATATGGGGTGGCTATCTGTTAAAGCTAGGTAATAATTTACTATTTGTGCCATCGACTCACCCCCCCTTTTAATTGTTGTTAGATTTTCCATGTATTACAGATGTTAGATTTTCCATGTATTACAGATGTCATTTGACATGGCACAGTTTTGGATTTTGCTTACTGAATTTTACATTCAATTTTTTACAAAAGAAAGTAATAGAGTTTTAATTTCTTGCACACCTTCTATACCAAAGTAATATAATACAAATCCTTATAATGCATAACAAGAGGACCATGATGGTCCTAGATCGCTCACCTGACTCTCTTTGATCACTTTGACATCACATCAAGTAAAAAGGCAGATGTCATAAAGAAGATAATTTCTACATAAAACCAAGTTTCACTAAGTTTCTGGCCATATTTGTGGCCATTAGAGTTATTTCAAGTAAATTATCATAAAGACTCCTTTTCCTGTGATATGGCATGAATCCTTCCCGTTTTCGACAGAGTTCATTCTTGTGACCTGGCAAACATTTTGACCAACTTTCATGAAGATTTGACCATATTTGTGGCTTCTGGAGCTCTTAAAAGAAAATTGTCATTAAGGCCCCTTTTCGAGTGATATGGCACGGATCCTTCCCAATTTCAAAAGAGTTCATCCTCAAGACCTAACAAACATTCTGACTAAGTTTCGTTATGATTGGACCATATTTGTGGCTACTGAAGTGTAAACAAAAAAAAATGTCATTAAGGCCCCTTTTCCCGTGATACGGCACAGATCTTTTCCATTTACAAAAGAGTTCATCCTCATGATCTAACAAACATTCTGACCAAGTTTCATGATAATTGGACCATATTTGTGGCTTCTAGAGAGTAAACAAAAAAATTGTCATTAAGGCCCCTTTTCCCGTGATATGGCATGGATCCTTCCCATTTTAAATAGGTTTCATCTGTAAGACCTACCAAACATTCTGACCAAGTTTCATGAAGATTGGGCCATATTTGTGGCCACTAGAGTGTAAACAAGAAAATTGACATTAAGGCCCCTTTTCCCGTGATATGGCATGGATCTTTCCCAATTTCGATAGGGTTCATCCTTGTGACCTGGCCAACAATCTGACCAAGTTTCATGAAGATTAGGCCATATTTGTGGCCTCTAGAGTGTAAACAAGAAAATTGTCTTTAAGGCCCCTTTTCCCGTGATATGGCATGGATCCTTTCCATTTTCAATAGGGTTCATCCTTGTGACCTGACCAACATTCTGACCAAGTTTCATGAAGATTGGATCATATTTGTGGCCTCTAGAGTGTAAACACTTAAATTGTTGACGACAGACGATGCACGACGCACGACGCACGACGGACATTCAATGATCACAAAAGCTCACCTTGAGCACGATGTGCTCAGGTGAGCTAAAAACCAGTGCCATGTCAAGTGAGATCAGTTGTACATTTTCTCAACACAATTTTTAGGAATTTCACATATATTGTTTATTAACACTCTACCAACAGGAAAATATTTTTGGCTCTATGCCGGGTTAGTTAGAATTTGTCTGTATCCTGGACCAGCTGGAAATATAGTCTTGTTATCTTTTGAAATTTCAAAATCACAACACTTGTTTTATGTTTTGTCATTCCTGATATTAACTACTTTCATTAATGTAGATATATACATATGCGTTAAATATGTACTATTTCACTTGTTCAAAATTCTCATTCTTGATAGTCATTTATGCATCATATGTATAATCTAGTTTTGATTATTATGAGGTTCTCTTTTTGCGATTTAGAACACAATTTCCAATATGCTTTATACAGACTTTCTTTGTTGGCGCTGCATGACCTTCCACCCATGCCTTCTGCGGACGAGTGTAAGTCCATGCTTGTGGCCTTTTTTCTGGCGCCAACTGCATTTTATGAATACTTGGCTGGGAAGATGCTGTTTGTTAGATTTGATAATTTCATTGTTTTGAAAATGGTTAACCGAAGAATTTTCCTTAGCCTTGTTGTATTGTGTTCTTTATTGTAAGATTATTTTCATCATGTAGTCAAAAGAATAAATGACAGAACCTCATATCAATCTTAACTTAGTTATTTACTCCCATATCGTCGCCTTAATATTAGACTGGTGTAACTGATTTTTTGAGAAATTTGAGATTTTGGTACCCTTGGATTCGTCTTAAAGTGTTCTATCTAATGGTGCTTACATATTTTTGAAAAGAGGTCTAGTTCAAGAGATTTCCAGTAACAGAATGTTCTATCTGTACTATTTTCACCTATATTTCATCTTTATAATGTTCTATTAATGTCAACCAATAAATGAAGCATTTTTTGTCACATGATTCAAAACTGTTCAGTATTAAACTGTTCCAGATGAAAGTAAAGAAATTATAAGAATGCTCTATCTGATTTATAACCAATAGAATTGGTGTAATTCATTCGCTTCCTGAAAGTCCACCATGATTGTTTTCCAAGGAAAAGCACACATGCATTTGCTGTTATGAAATGTAAGTACTAGAAAATAATGTTTATGTAGTTCAATTTCATTAATAATTACACAATAAAATTGTCTGTCATAAGTACAAAATGTCTTAAAAATTAAGATAAAGTTATTCATCAAAGAGGATCAATCTTCGGATGGTAAAGTCGATGAATTAATTCTGAGAGCTATCAGATATTGTTCTAAATTCGACTATTGCATCAAAAGAACTATTAATGCATAAGAGAAATACAATCCATGATTATTTCATTAATTTGAAAATACAATATTTTCTTAAATAGGTTACTCTTTTTATTGGAGAAGATTATCATGTGTTTATCATGTTGCAAACTTTGAGAAAATTTTATATGTACTTAAATATTTACATCATACCCGAGAACCACTTTTACCTATTACTCAATAATGTATTTATTTCATGCTCATTTGTTTTCAAATTAACCTATGTTTTTTTCAACAGGATTTTTTTCTATTTTTCTTTCAGGTTGATACTATTACTGCCAGATATTGTTCTCATTACAATCCTACGGTTTCTATGTCTCAGTGAGCTATTGACTACAGTTAACCGAACATGCAAGCGGTTTTACCAACTTATAAAGTCAAGCTCATTGCTTTGGGAGGTCTTTGAATTTAACCATGGACTGACAATACGTCTAGAAGATCTACGAACGATTATTACTCATTCTAAGAAGTTTCGACAGTTTCACATTCCACCTGGTTCAACTATTCTGTGTAGTGCTTCAGACTTTGACTTTGTATTTTTGAGAGAGTTAAAATGCACAACATCTTTATTTGGTAAGCATAAGAAAGTGTGCCATTGTCTACATTAGGGTTTTTAAGACTGACACCTAATTTACAGGTGGTAAATTTGAGTGGGTGTAAAAATCTTGTTGATAATGACTTTCTTGCAATAAAAGATTGCTATAGACTGGATCATCTTTACCTGTCATTCACAAATATTTCACCAAATGTACTGTGTATAATAACCCGTGAGAAAAAGCTTCTAACTATTGACGTGTGTGGTGTTAAACTGAGTATCGGTGACATAAAATGTGTCGTTGAAAATTGTTTTGATAGTCTTTTGCACTTTCAGCTTTCACTGGAAGATGGTTTATCTAGAGGTGATTTTTATCAAAGTGTTGAACTAGTTTACATTGACTGTTCATTTGGTGTATACAAATATGGAGAAGTTTGACCTCGCTACAGCTGTGAGAATGTTGGACAGTGTTTCTTACGAAGATATCGATATAGGTTTTGAATCCGAAAGAGAGAAGACTGAAGTTGAAATGGATGAAAACAATAATATGGATTTATTTGTTGAGAGTGATTTCGAATCGATTTTAGAATCAAATACAGGAAGTTTTCAATATGACCAAGATAATATACCTAATAGTGACAACAAAGAAAGTGATAAGGCTAACCCAAATATTGTGACTATAGATTCATCAGAAATACCAGGCTCATCTAGAGAAAGTGATGGTATCATTACACCAGTAAGGGGCAGGAAACGTTTCAAAAACGAAGACCAATGGAAACAAAATGTTAGAAAACGTAGAAGACAAATGGGGCAAGAGTATGAATCAACCGCTGGAAAGCAAGTGTCTGCAAGAATTGTTAAAGTGAAAAAGGATTGTCAGGGAAAGTGTAAATTCAAATGTGCCCAGTATTTTTCCACAAAGGATAGGCAATGCATTTTCAACCATTTTTGGAGCTTAACAGATAGTGAAAAATCCACATTTTATGCCAACACAACAGACAAGGAGATAAAGAACAGAGGTTCTAAAGTCAATTCACGCCGAAAGTTCAGCTATAAATACTTCCTCAGACAGAACATTGAAAGAATTCGCGTGTGAAAAGAGTTTTACTTGACTACTTTAGATATCAGCCAAAGACGTATAGAATGGTTCCATAGTTAAGTAAGTGAAAAGGCTAAACTTGAGGACCTAAGAGGAAAATACAGCAAAAGAAAGGTTCCTACTGAAGACGTCACATGTATAAAAGAACATATTAATTCCTTTAATCGTATTCCCTCTCACTACTGTAGAGCTTCGTCAGGAAAAGAGTTCTTAGAACCAGGATTAAATGTATCGAAAATGCACGCGTTATACAGTGATAAATGTAAAGCAAATGGAAGAAAGGTCCGGCCCATTCATGTTTACAGAAAAATTTTCAAAACTGAGTTTAACATTGGATTCTATACACCAAAGAAAGATCGTTGTGACACGTGTGAAGAGTGGAAAATTCTTCAACAAAAGAAAGAAATACTTTCGGTTATGAAAACTAAGTATGATGATCATATGAAGGATAGAATTGAGACTAAAACCGAACGAGATAGTGACAGAAGAAGTGATCATTTGGTCATTTGTTTTGATTTGGAAAATGTTGTTGCCTGTCCAAGAGGTAATGTGTCAAATTTCTTTTACAAAAGAAAGCTGAATGTTTTCAACTTGACGGGCCATTGTTCTAGGAATAAAAAAGGATACAATGTTGTATGGAATGAAGTGGTTTCCGGGGGAGGTGCCAATGAATTTGCAAGTGCCCTGCATTTAATACTTGAAAAGGTGATAAGGAGTATCCCGACACATCAGAAATCACTTTATGGTCAGATTCGTGTGTTTCCCAAAATAATAAAAACTCTATCATGTGTTTTTCGTTAAAAGTCTTTATGATGAACCACCCATCTATAAAGAAAATTGTTCAGAAATTTTGTACACCAGGACATTCATCAATTCAGGAAGTTGATAACATACATTCGCATATTGAAAAAAGATTGAAAATTTCCGAAATATACAGCCCGCTCAGTTTTATGAGGGTATTAAAAACGGTGAGAAACGATTTTATGGAAGTCATACAAATGGATAAAAGGCATATCTATGATTTTCAAGCAGCAGCAGGAGGGTTGAACTTTAAAGTAATTCCATTCACGAGGGTAAAATCTATAGTTCTTTATTCAGAATTAACATACCACGTGGGCTACAAGGTTTCTTTCAAAAAAGGATCCTCTTTCCAAGAAACTGCTATTGCAAAAGAGACAAGAAACGTGTTTTCAAATAAAAGAAATTTTCCCAAAGCTTGCAATCTGAAAAAAGAGACCTTCCTGACGAAGGAAAAAAAGAAAGATTTAGAGAGCATGCTTAAGTTCATGCCTGTAAGTGATGCTGCCTTTATGGAAAATCTATGCAAAATTGGTAATCAAAGGGAAGATCACCCAAAAAAATCTTAAGAACAGTGGTAGTTGTGTTAAAAATAATGGTTTAGAATCACTTTACTAAGATTTGTTCATTTCTTTCTTTTATCTAAGTTTAATGATGTGTTCATGATAATTTGCTGCTATACACAAAACTTTGTCAGACAGTGTAGACTAACATTGGCCTGCGCATACATGCAGCCTGATCTTAACCTACGCTGCCTTCTTTCTATTAATAATTGTGGAAAAACTTAAGCAAGACTAATTAAAATGCCATGAAAACTGTAAAATGCCATGAAAACTGTCAATTTTTGCACTCAAAACATTGATTCAGAAAATCAAAAGTTAAGATAGATTTCTGGTTTAAAAAAACCATATATTTGTTTTTATTAGAAACATACAAATTTCTTTAGTTTAATACCTCAATATAACTGAAATATCAGTATTCAATGAATATTGAAAGTAATCCCATATCAGATATCATATCTTTTTCTATAACCAAGCAGCTGAGAACCATTACATCCCATACATTAAGAATAATATTTGAAATATAACGGAGCATGTATATAAAGCTTTAGAAAAAGTTTAAGTTCAAGGAAAGATTAAAAAATCATATAATTGTACGAGTCTTGAAATTGATAAACTGATTCATCATCTAGAAATTAGTACAACTTGAATAAAAGCTTTGAAAAAACATCAGTCTTGTCTCAATTATCATGTCTTTACTGCATTTTATTGATAAATCATTAATAATTAAAATGTTCTATCAAACATTTAACATTCTAATATTGAAAAAAATGGGCACAAAATTATATTTATGTTCTATCTGAAAATGAAAAAATCATTATCAACAAAAAAGTATTTATTAAACTATCCAACAAACAGTACTATCAAATAGAACCATTAGTTTTAAATTTCATGTCTTTTTTCTATCAAAATGGGATTTAAAATGTTAAAGTTATTGAAAGTTGAAATTTCAAACTCGATTTTCTCCCAATTGTAAAAATGTCTGTTAGAACATTTTAATATTTAAGCGACGATATGTGCTGTGTTGCACTTACTCTACTATAATATATGCGTCAAAACTCAGGCTCAGACTGGATGTTGTATAATTGGAATTGGCAGTGCGGATAGATCTTATTTCTGTTCTCCTAGTTCTTAGAAGTTTCATGTCTTGTGACCTAGACAGAGTTATGATTATTAGGCCATTCAATACAGGGTACATTTCTGTTTGTGTTTTCAAACTTTCATGTCAACCTCGGACTAATAAATCAGAATAAAGCTACAGGGTGTCTTTCATTGTCAGTCAAGCTCTTGCACAAGATATTAAACTTTCCAACTGGCAAATGGTTTTTGTGTGCCAGTTAAAGTTTAACTCCAAGCAGCTTAAACTCATGAGTGACAATTGATTAAAGAAGCACCATTCAAAAGATGAACAAATACAGAACTTATTACGTATCAAACCAGTGGTCATTTCAGATAGCAAAGGATGGTATTTGAAATTGTCTGTGGATCCTAAAAAAACACAAAAAAATGACTTTCTTTGGCTTTAAAAAGGTGGTGCCAGCACATTAGACAGGTATCTTTGGCGGAGACAAAATATACAGAAAATTAGTGAAAAGATATGATGGTAAACTCTCATTTTATAATTGGACTGGCACATGTGATTTGACAAAAAATTCATCAATCTCCAAGGGCACCTAACACGCAGGCTTCTCCGTTACTACTTGATATGATCGTAAACCTATGTGAGATAGCAGTCGGAGGCTAGGAAAGGGTGTAATGGTAGTACAGGTTATAGAAATACCAGGAACTCCTAAAACAGAATAGGGCCAAAGGTATGTTTCTTCAGCTGTCATTCGATCGAGAAGTGGAATAATAGAGGCGCTTAAGCGCCTGATTTGCTCCATAGGCCTGAATATCCTGATAATGATTATTAGAGGATGATAAGGCTTAGAATTGAAGTGAATGAATGAGTGAATGTTTATTTCAAGTAAGTAACTTTTTATAAGTGTCATATGCTGAAATATTTCTGCATTAAAAACTCATGATAAGTGAATAACATTGAAAATTGACCTCTACCTGTTACACACATATTTTTCATTTAATCACAATAATTTTGTGCAGATAATGGGTCACTCAAGGATCATTCTAGTGAAATTTGTTTGAAATCCAAAAATAAGAATACCAATACTAACAGAATGTTACTGCACAATAAACTGGTACATGTACTTTGTCTGCAAAATTTAATTGTAGATCATTCTGCTTTTCATTAAACATTACTAAAAGGCTGTTACTATACAATAATTGTTTGTCATCAAAACAAAATTCAAACTAATGATAATAAGTAAACTATTCAATCCAATATATTTATTTCATTCTGCCCAATGCCTAAGAGTGAGGTCAACTCAGCTCTTTCCACCCCACTCTGAACCTCAGGAGGTCGAAAGTCATTTTACACCACTTGAACTCCGCCCATTTAAATACATATTTTTCATTTGATCACAATCATTTTTGGTAGACTTGTTGAGGTTCACTCAAGAATCATTCCAGGAAAATTTGGTTGATATCCATTGGTTAGATTCTGAGAAAATGATTTTCAAAGTTACCATTATATAACATATCGAGAATTGACCTCCGCCCATAACAGATATATTTTTCATCTGATCACAATGATATTTTGTAGGCTGATAGAGGGCCACTCAAGGATAATTCATGTGAAGTTTGGTTTATATCCATCAATTAGTTTCTGAGAAAAGCCACCTATTACCATATATGGAAATTAGCCACGCCCGCTACAGCCATGATTTTCAACTGATTAAAAATCTTTGAAGGAATCTGATAAAGGGTCACACAAGGAACATTCCTGTGAAATTTGATTGGAATCCATCCAGTACTTTAAGAGGAGAAGATTTTTAAAGTAAAAGTTTACGGACGGATGGACAGACGCACAGACAACCGGACAACGGACACCCCGCTATGACTATAGCCCGCTGGCCTTTGGCCAGTGGAGCTAAAAATGAAAGGACATCAGAATCCCACACAGTTCAAAACACAGGACGAGACTTTCACAAAATCAATCAATTTCATGAATGAACTTATTAATAGGTTGAATGGACAATTAGATATGTAGTCTTCAAGATTAATTGAAGACTTGACTAGAAGTAGAAAAGGGAAAGGGAAGGCACAAAGATATTCAATGAACTTTAAGTTACTCTCAGATGGAGTGCACCCTGAAGTTGTTTATTGCTTGTTTCACAAAAAAACAATAGTATATTTGTCTTGTAACAATCAGCTGTAAGTATGTCACAATCTGTAATACCTGCAGTCTTTGATGAGAACATTGAATTGGAAAACCCTCCCAACCTCAGAATAAATTCTAGGGTGTGTATCCCAACGGAAGAGGGATTAAAGTATCAGATATCAATCATTGGTAAATAATTGAAGGATGCAATCTCGGGTGGGCGAAAGTCTATAAGTGATATGACTGTTGCTTTGTCAGATACTAGAGAAATTCATAAAACAAGAGGACCATGATCGTCCTAGATCGCTCACCTGCATCTCTTTGACCCCTGGGACATCACATTTATCAAATAGGCGGATGTCAACAAGGAGATAATTTCTACATAAGATCAATACCATGGAATCTTTTCAGCCAAGAGCAAGACAGATATGCCTTTTCGCTCTTTGATTCTATGTAAAACGGTATGCACCCAGGTGGAGCCCAAATGTGACCCAGGGTCTTGATATAAACAAACTTTGTAGAGGTCCATTAGATGATGATACAGACTAAACATGAAAGCTATGTACCTTCTGGTTTCAGAGAAGAAGATTTGTGAAGGTTTTCCTATTTTCACTCATTGTACTACGATGAGCTAAAAGGGATGTGCCCGGGTGGAGCCCAAATATGACCCCAGGGTCTTGATATGAACAAACTTGGTTGGGGCCCACTAGATGATGCTACATACCAAATATGAAAGCTGTGTGTCCTCTAATTTGTGAAAAGAAAATTTTAAAAGATTATCACTCTTTAATTCTATTTAAAAAGGGTTGCGCCTGGGTGGAGCCCAAATATAATCCTAGGGTCTTGATTTGAACAAACTTGGTAGAGGTCAACTAGATGATGCTACATACCAAGTATGAAAGCTGTATGCCTTCTGGTTTCAGGGGAGAAGATTTTCATTTTTTACCCTTTGTGCTCAGAAGAAATAAAAGGGATGCCCTCGGGCAAAGCCCAAATGTGACCCCAAAGTCTTAAAATGAACAAACATGTAAAGGGTCCACTAGGTGATGCTACATACCAAATAAGAAAGCTGTCTGCCAGCTGGATTCAGAGAAGATTTATGAAGATTTACACTCTTCGAGTCTATTAAAAAAGGGTTGCGCCCGGGTGGAGCCTAAATATAATCCTAGGGTCTTGATTTGAACAAACTTGGTAGAGGTCAACTAGATAATGCTACATACTAAATATGAAAGCTGTCTGCCTTCTGGTTTCAGAGATGAAGATTTTTGAAGATTTTCATATTTTCACCCTTTTTGTTAAGGGTAAAGGGAAAGTTAAGGGTGGATTTCATTTATTTGAACTACTTTGGTAGAGCATCCCTGCCAAGTTTCATCATGATTGGCCCACTGGTTTAGGAGGAGAAGATTAAAGTTTAAAGAAATCATGGATGACGCACGACGGACGACAGACGGCAGACATTGTACGATCCCAATTACTCACCTTGAGCACATCATGCTCAGATGAACTAATAAGGGACAACAGAGATAGACTTGTGCAGGCCATGAGCTAAGTACAAGATACCTTTGATGTCTTGAAGGGCACACAAGAAAATTCTGATTTTCAAAATCCATCTTGTGATGAATTTGCTAGACGTCTTGAGAATGTTGAATCAGGAAATCAAAATTTTATGTGTAAAATTGGGGAGAGAATAAGTGATTTAGGGAGAATTTGATAGATCAGAATTTAGGTCGGCTTGGTCAAGAAGGTCTGTAAAGACCTTTGGGTATGTGTCCTCACATGGTTCATCTCGAAGCAAAGCAGCAGTTGAAGCTGCAGCTCTCAAGATTTAGTTGAAATACATTGACTCTGAATTGAATTTGTGAGCTGCATTAGAGAAGATAAAAACTCTCAGAGATTTAGAAATAGCAGAAGCAGAGAGTCTGATAAAAAAAAAATAAGAGATGGGCAAGATTGGTGGCTTCACAAATTTCTATCCAACTCCAAAGCAGTTATTAAGGGTACATTTTTGTTAGTCTTTTCAGTTTCACGTCAGCCTAGGACTTATTAAACAGGGTAAAACCACAACGGTATCTTTGGTTGTCAGTCTAGCCCTTGCACAAAAGATTAAACTTTCTAACTGGCAAATGTTTTTACATGCCAGTTACATTGCATATTAGTCTACCATTCTTAAGTTTTAACCAGGAGATAATTTTCAATCAAACAGGTTTGTTGTTTAAATTAGTGTCTATTATTAATAAATTATTGTTTATTATTACTTTTTTTTTTTTACAAAGGTATGAGGTTAAATCATAATAATGACGGCCCTGGACCGAGCATACACATGACGTCATTAGTTTGTCACATGTGCCTTTAGGCCCATCCATTCTCCAGATTCACGTGCCCCAACCCTGCCTTCTAGTGTTCAAGGGAATTTACTTGAAGCGCGACTACCACGACTACAAGACCTGTTTTGTGCTTGTGTGTAAGACATTGTGTGGAAATTTGATCATTGAGTAGCATTGTTTTCTACACATAATTTACAATAATTGGCGTTGTCAGCAACTTAACGAATCAGAGTTGCGTTTTAATTGGGGAAAATCTTAAGTTCTTGAGCCATCCGAGGAGGCCTCCTCAAGATTAAAATAGGCAAACAAATCGTGTACTGTTACGTTATCTTTACTTTTCATGCCCTACCAGTTGGAGATTTCCAGTTAGGGTGGGAAGACAGTAACACAAACTGTTTTCATTGAAAACAGTTTATTGCTTCACCTCAAAATCAAATCACCCAATTTACAGCTTAAATTCTTATGTCAGGTGAAATTTACCAGCCTGAAAATTGCTATGCATCATGCCAGGTAATTTGCCGTATCTAGCTAATCGTTTACAGTTAGTTATTTGGAGATTAAATTTATCCTTGTCGATTTGAAAATTACAAAATTGATTTTCGTCACCATTTGAGACTCTTCATTTCTGGCATCCTGCCCAGATCAGATGCGCATTGGTTTCATGCGGGAAAAATTAATCAAAAGAGGCTAGCCGGAAAAAACAAGGAATGCTGTGGGAACGCAGCTGGAAGCCACTGAAATTAGGTCATTGGATTTCAAGATGGTTGATGTGGAATGATCTTGGAACATTTAAGAGGCATTTCGAAAACTTATCTGCTAGTGACAATAATCGTGAGTGCTTTGTGACCTGCACAGTAGCTATAGTGTCCTATAGAGTGCTTGTACAGGGCTGATTAAGAATTGGAGTAAATTTATTTTCAGCGGTTAATTACTTTATTAGTGATGTTGTTTTATTATTGATTGAGATGTAAATCAACTAATAAAAGAAATAATTAATAAAAAAATTTAATATTATAGCATTAATTATGGCATAGATAAGTGTCCGCTAGCTGATGCAACTGTATCAAGTTCTGGATTTGATATTTTATTATCACATTCTAGAGGTGAAATAATGAAATAATAAATTACACAATAGGTTATTGATATAAGAAGTAAATAGTAGTGGGGACGCACATTTCATTTATTTGATATATTAAGTGAAATAATTAGATGATTAAAAAAAACCTGTGCAATGTGAAGCCCTTAATGAAAAGTTGTTGTGTTGTATTTCTTTTTCATTAAATTACTTGTTTGGCCTCACAGCAACATGGATCGCAATATAATACAGATGGTCTCCGTTCTGAGGTATTTGATTGATTGAATGGAGTTTAACGCCGCTTTCAACATTATTTCAGTTATATCGCGGAGGCTGGAGCACCTAACAATGGATCCCTGGTATTTCTCTCACCAGTACAACCATCACATTCTTTCCTAGCCTCAAGCTGCTATCTCACATAGGTCTACGATTATCAACCCATTTGTGAAAGGTAGAGGCTAGGTCAAAAAACATGAACTTTCCCAAATCAATGTCATATGATGGCAGAACCGATTGGAAGGCATTTATAACCAAATTCACCTCATAAGCCAATAGGGAAGGTTGTAGGGATGGACTGTCATGGATTTTGGAAGGTAAGGCCAGTGAATATTATTCACCCTTGGGTGAGAGGAACCCTAATATTGACTAATTTGAGGTCTTGGACATACTTGCAACAAGAGTGCCATCGTCACAAAATACGCCGTCACTTTGCTGCTGTTTCACGAAAATAATTGTAGACACTACTTATTTTGACAGAACCAAATTCAAAATGACCAAGTTTCATTTAAATCAAGACAAAAAGTAAGGAGGAGTTGCCTTCACAAGGCTGCAATTTCAATAAGCCCCAGACACTAAGTTTTAAGGGGGCATAATTAAGGGAAATAAATGAGCCATAAAATCCTTGATCCATGTACATCTACAAATTATGGTGATGACATTGACCAAGTTTCATTTAAATAAAGACAAAAAGTAAGGAGGAGTTGCGTTCAAAAGTCTGCAATTTCAATAAGCCCTAGATACTAAGTTTTAAGGGGGCATAATTTAGGGTAAAATGAATGAACCATTAAATTCTTACTTCATGCTCATCTACCAATTTCGGTTATAAGATCCACCAAGTTTCATTTAGATCTAGCCAGAAACTTAGGAGGAGTTGCATTCACAAGGCTGCAATTTCAAAAAGCCCCAGAGACTAAATTTTAAGGGGGCATAACTGAGGCAATTAGCCCCAGAGACTAAGTTTTTAAGGGGCATAACTCAGGCAAAAATCAATGAACCACAAAATCCTTCCTTCATGCACATCTACCAATTGAGGTGATAACATTGACCAAGTTTCAAGAAGATCCATCAAGAAACTTAGGAGGAGTTGCGTTGACAAGAAAAGCGGACAGACGTACGGACGGACAGACAGATAGACAGACAGACAGACGGAGAAGATGATGCCAATATACGTCCGCCTCCGGCGGGGTATAAAAAGGTTTGACATAAAGGACTTGTCAGAAACTGCCCAGATGCATTTCAGGTATGCAGTGCAGCAGTCAAAAGAGACTTTAATGCTTTATGCTGGTGTGTACATTATAGATCTCTTAATGCTGTAAAGGTTAAGGATGTCTATCCATTTCCACAGTTGGATGGATGGATGCCCTGGCAGGGAGCTCTTGCTTCTCAAAGTTGGATGCCAATTCAGCCCATTGGCAAGATCCAATTAAATCATTGGACCAGAAGAAGACTGCTTTCAATATGATTGATTGATTGAATGGAGTTTAACGCTGCTTTCAACATTTTTTCAGTCATATTGCGGCGGCTGGAGCACCTAACAATGGATTCCTGGTATTTCAACAGTACAACCATCACATCCTTTCCTAGTTTCCAGCTGCTATCTCACATAGGTCTATGATTATCAACCCATTGGTGAGAGACAAATAGTGGAAAGATTGTACAGGAAGTACTGACATCAACTTTTTGCACACCAAAATTTACTGTTTGGTCAAATCCCATCCAAGTTCTTTGGTGCCACCATGTGAATCTGGACGTTCCTTTGATGTGTCCGACCGTAGTCAGGGTTCTCCGGTGGAACCACATAGAGTAGTGTAGAGGACCTCTCTTCTTAGGGATAGGCTCAGTGGACATCATGACTGTAAATCAAGAGAAAAGGTTAAGGAAAACAGACGTCCTAGAGATCGGACTTCCTCCCCATGCAGGGAAAGGTCCAGGAGAGCTTAAACTTTTCGCCATAGGCCTCAAGTAACCAACTGAAGTGAACGAACCTCCTCCCCACGTAGAGATAGGTCCAATCAATGCATAAACCTAAGGGTAACTAAGACAAGAGATTCTGATAGGCGATATGCCTGTGGAGGTATGGGAGAGCCATCAGCCCCAAAACCAGAACCTTGCCCACTGAGTGGTTGCACAGCAACGATATTTAAACTTGAGAGTCATCTAAACTAAACACCTCCTAGGTCTATTTCATGATGAGGAGTCTCCTGCTGAGTAGGCAAATCATCAATTTCAGCCTTGGAGATGCTGGCAAGATAATATTCTGGGTCAAAAGGGGACCGTCCAGAGACCAGTCGAGTTGGTCAACATGAGGCAAATCAGAGGGCAGACACAAAATACCAGGGACTCTACAAAGAGCAATGACGGCTGAATCCAGAGAGGCGACGGAGATTGCGTGAAGAAATGGCTGCAGCTCAAGGACCTACGAGAACAACATGACATCTCGTCCCCTTGGTGCAAAAAGGTACCAACTAACATTTTGGGCAAAAATGACTTTTTTGCACTGACAAATGTATTTTTATTGTATCTTTCATGTGTAGGAATTTCTAAGCTGTATGTCTTCAAATACCAACAATATAGGGTAATGTCAAAAGGTACCAGGAAGAAATCAGGGTTTTTTAACTTGCAATAAGGTACCATATGACATGCAGTTTGTGCAATAAGGTACCATTTGAAATGAAAGTACCTTTTTGCACTAAGCAATTTTTCTATAATATAATTTTTCTCCGTCAAAAAGGTACCATTTGTCAATTGGTACCTTTTTGCTATGATAATTTTAGACAATGGTACAAATTCATTATTGAAATTACTCAAATGGTACCTTTTAGCACTGTCATGAATACACAAACCATATGCTGATAAGCCAAATTCCTATCTTTATAATTAGTTGATAGGTGAGAAGTTATATTGTCTTCGCCCATTCACTTTTAGATTAGCTATTTAACTTACATGAACTGTTGATTTGTATGAAAGGAGGATTTTAGTGGGGAAAAAAGAAATATGGAGTCCCATAATTCCACAGTAAGTCTAATTTTCTATTTATTATCAAACTATATACGGTATTTCAATAATGAACTGTAATACTTGACTAATTTTAAAGAGCTAATTGAATGCCTTTAAGCCTAAGGTATTGTAAAATTAATTGATATGCTTTAATTATCGCTGTCATCCTACTTTTAAAAACAAAATGTTTAGATTTTCATAATTTATTTTCTAAACAGTTAAACGTTTAGAGGCATTTTGAAATCCTTATAATAATAAAATTTAATTATGATTTGATAATTTGAATTTAATTTTCTTACTGTAATAGAGGTTTTGTTTACTTTTCAGACAGATGAGTGGTCAGATGATGATATATACTATGCTAACCCACTGATAGCAGATGTAAATATTACACAAAGTGGTAGTACATTGATTGAGAGCCAAGAGGCTGATGGAAATACAACCGATTCAGACGATATCCCTCTAGCACAACTGGGAACGAAATTGAAACATACAGTCAGAAGGAAATTAATTGAAAGTGGCAGTGAACAGGAGCAGGATGACAGTGATGCTGATGTTAATTATGTACCAACGAAAGAGGACATGAATTCAAGTGACTCAGAGTTTGAAATAATGCAGAAGAGGAAGAAGAAGCAACAAAGAGTTTCACAAGTTAAATCAAAACATCCAAAAACTGAACAGATGAAAAAGAAACCACCAGTAGCCAAAAAGTCAAGGTCTGTCAATCTGGCTAAAAAAGTCAGAGAGAAACTGATTCATTTACAAAATATGCGCAAGAAAAGGACTATTTTGAGTGACACAGAAAAGGCAAAGCGGATTAGCAAAAAGCTTCACACAATCAAAACAATTGTGCTAAAATCCCATTTATCAAGACTTGATACTCTATTGGAGAGTACTGAGCTCTACAGAGTCTGTATCACAGGTGATGGTAACTGTTTTTTCCAATCAGTGATTAACAGTGGAAATATTGAAGAAACTCATATTGAGTTACGGGCTAAGGTGTGTGACTTTATGGCTTCAGAAGCGGATAAATACCTTTTATTTTGTGCCAGTAAAGATGTTCACAACAAAGAACAATTCCTTAGCCAGATAAATGAATTAAAATGTAGTGGGAAATGGAATTTGGACATAGCAGATATCATTCCCTTAGTAACAGCTAATTGTTGCAAAAGTACACTGAGAATATATTCCAGCTCAATATCAATTCCTGTGTTTGATATCAGACCTGAGGAGGCGACAGAGAGAGTTATTAATCTTGCATATACAGCTATCAAAGGTCAAGAACACTATGATGCGACTAAGCCGATATTGGAATCCTCTCCAGCAAAGATAGACGCATCAAATGCTGCACACAGTAAAGGAAACAATTCTAAATCTGCAAAGGAAACAGATACAGAGACTAACACATCTAATGACCCGTCCACACCTCATAAAAGAGCCTCATACAAAAGTCCAACAAAGAAACTGTCAAGTAGGAAAAGAAGAAATAACCCTGAGAAATGGAAGCGAAGAGTAAGGAAAAGGGAAAAGAATGAAGGAAAGGAGTACATTTCTGTATCTGGAAAAGTCATGCCAGCAAAGAAACTTAAAGAACATACTTGCAGCAAATGCAAATTTAAGTGCAGTGAGAAATTTTCAGAAGAACAGCGAAGAGAAATATTTGAAATGTACTACAAACTTGGAAACTTTGAGCGCCAAAGACAGTTTATATGCGATATGGTCGAAAGTTCTCGGGCGACAAAAGGCAAAAGAAAGTACTCACAAAAGTTTAATCTTGTCTTCAATGAGAGAAAAGAGAGGGTATGCAGAAACTTTTTTATGCGTACGTTAGATATAGGAAGAAAAACAATTGATTACACTCTCTCTAAAAAGAAACATGAAGTCTACAGTGGAAAAGATATGAGAGGGAAAGCACCCGCTGCCAATAAGACAGACCAAGAAATTGTGGACTTTATAAAGAGTCACATTGAAATGTTCCCAAGAATGGAATCTCACTATGCAAGAAAATCTTCAAAAAAAGAGTACTTGTCTCATGATTTAAACATAAAAAAGATGTGGGAATTATACAAAAGTAAATGTGAAAAGAAAGGCAAACCTGCTGCCAAAGAGTCATTGTACCGAAAAGTGTTTTGTGAGAACTTTAACCTCGCATTTTATAAGCCAAAGAAAGATCAATGTTCAATGTACAATAGAAGAAAAGCTGCTGGAACACTGGCAGAATCATTTCAAAAGGAATATGATACCCATCAGCAGAATAAAGAAAAGGCAAGAGAAGAAAAAATGAAAGACAAAGAAAGGGCAAAGGCTGATGAAAACCTATATGTGGCAACATTTGACCTACAGGCTGTCCTTACAACACCTTGTTCTCTTGTCAGTGAGCTTTACTACTCAAGAAAATTGTGTTGTTATAATTTGACAATATATTCTCTCAGTGATAAGCAAGTGTTTTGCCATGTTTGGGACGAAACACAGTGTAAACGGGGTTCATGTGAAATAGCAACGTGTTTGTTAAAAAACACACTATCAGTTTGTCAGAATAAAAACATTCAGGAAATAATCTACTATTCTGACTCCTGTGGAGGACAAAACAGGAACAAGTTTGTAACTGTTTCCCTTTTGTACACATTATCACAGGTACCAACATTAAGGAAAATCAGTCATAAATTTCTTGTGTCAGGCCATTCACGGATGGAGTGTGATTCGGTACACTCCACCATTGAAGGGGCAAAGAAGATAACTCCTGTGTATGTTCCATCTCAGTGGTGCACCCTTATAGCACTTGCAAGAAAATCTCAACCATACATTGCTGTTCCAATGAAATTCAACCATGTTATTGATTTCAAGGATTTTGCAAAGAAACTATGCCCAAATCTTAAGATAACAGTTACAGGAGATAGGGTAAACTGGCTAAATGTTAAATGGATTCAGGTTCGAAATGATAGCCCTAGATCTGTATTTGTAAACTACAGTTTTGAAACATAGCTTCATGGAAATTGATGTTGAAAAAATGCTCACTCGCCACAAAGGAAGGCAATTGTGACCAAAAAGTCATTCCGACTTGAACATGGGTTATAACTCAAAACAACAAGTCTCGATTCAAAAGAAGGCTGACTTGGTAGGATTATGCAAAAAAGAAATCATACCTGAGGAATTTCACCAGTACTACATGGCATTACAAACAAGCAAAACTGAAAAGGATATTGTCCCCTTTGAATCTGATGACAATGACACTGATGATGATGAGGACACTTTATAGAAGTTACAGCAAAACTCCCGCCAGTAAAAAATATTGCTACATTGTCGGGGGGTTTCCGTGCTTAAATGGTATTGAAGGCATTAGTATAATAATTTTATCACATTATTCACTATTTTTAATCATTTACTAGACATATAACTGCTGTGGGGAAAAATATGTGATGTTTTGTGTTGGATTTAAAAAACCATTTCATTCAAACTTATCAATACTTTAAATAAAACTTTGTGTAATAAGGATCCATATTGTCAAAAGGTACGTTCTTGTTTTTATTTTGAACTAAATACATGAATTTGATATTTGCAATAAGGTACCATTTTATCAAATGGTACCTTATTGACATAAATTATATTAAAAAATGCTTAGTGCAAAAAGGTACCAAAAGACAAAATCAATCAAATAAAGGTTATTGATGAACCAATCTATTTGTCAAATTGTGTATATTTAGATAAAGTCAATATCTTTTACCATACCAAAAGTCAAATTCATTGAATATAAACCTGATTTGATAGAGCTGTGTGAATCTTTAAACTTGATTTTCTCAAAACTATGAAAATGTCAGTTGGTACCTTCTTGCACCAAGGGGGCGATCTGGTCCTCCTCAGTCAAAGGCAAAACCCAAACAGGAACCATCGGAAACCACGTATGACGACCTCTCAATGGAGGGAAAAGAACTTCTTCTCACTGAACCTCCACCAGACCCTCCCCACCTACAGCATAGGAAGGGTGCCATGGTTAAATTTTTGTGTCAATCAGGATCGGATGTCATCTTTAAAGTGCTGTGAACTGTTATTTTATATAAGAATTAAACAAATACTTTTTTTTTAATATGTGGTTCAGCAGGACTCTATTGATTAAAATTTATGGAAACCAGGATCAAGGGACCAAATTAACACTCTTGTGGTTCATCAATATTGAATTGATTTGAAAACATTGGACAGAATCTTTACAATTTTGGTTCATCAGGACCGAATTGATTTGAATGCAATGAATTGATTTCAATACACTGGACAGAGTGTTTATGTTTATGGTTCGTCAGGACTAAATTGATTCAAATGGATTCTGAAATACAAACAGTAAGCTAAAATCTGTACACTTGTGGTTCATCAAAACTTAAATGACTGAGCATTTGAAAATTTTGAGGTTAAAGCTATGTTATATAAGTGTGATTGGTTCAATAGGACCAATAGGCTATCTAATCAATGCAATGATACAGTGCTAGAAATTGACCAGTCCCTGGAACAGCCTGATTGCAGCAGGATCTTTGTGACTTGAGGTACACCTAATACAGTCAGATATAGGATTAGAAAGTCAGTTAGAGAAAGACATTGGCTCTATATGGGGACTCATTTATACTAGAAAGCCATGAATGGCTTGTGTCCCTCCACAGGCTTGAATTTCTTGTAATAGCAAATCTAAGTTTTGACTAGATTTTTAGATATTTTGGGTTCTACTGATGTTGAAATGGTTTTCAAAGTTTCCACTATTATAGCATATAGAGAAATGACCTCCGTCAATAAAAGACATATTCTTCATCAAATCACAATAATTTTTGGCTGCATGATTATAGATCACCCAAGGATCATACTAATGAAGTTTGATTGATATCAATCAGTTACATTCTGAGAAAATGATTTACTAAGTTTCCATTATATAACATATAGGGAAATGACCTCCGTCCATAAAATACATATTTTTCATCCGATCACAATAATTTTTGGTAGACTGATAAAAGGTCAACCTAGGATCATTCATGTAAAATTTGGTTGATATCTATCACTTAGATTCTAAGAAAATGATTTTCAAAGTTCCCACTATATAACATATAGAGAAATGACCTCCGCCCATACAATACATATTTTTCATCCGATCACAATAATTCTTAGTAGACTGATAAAGGGTCACCCAAGGATCATTCATGTAAAATTTGGTTGATATCTTTCAATTACATTCTGAGAAAATGACTTTCAAAGTTTCCACTATATTACATATAGAGAAATGACCTCCTCCCATAAAATACATATTCTTCATCTGATCACAATAATTTTTGGTAGACTGATAAGAGGTCATCCAAGGATCATTTATGTAAAATTTAATTGGTATCCATCAATTAGAACCTGAGAAAAGTCACTTTTTACCATATTTGGAAATTAGCCACGCCCATTTAATCCATGTTTTTTATTGGATCAAAATTTCTTGAACAACTTTGAAAGAGGGTCACCCAAGGATCATTCCTGTGAAGTTTGGTTGAAATCCATCCAGTAGTTTCTGAGGAGAAGATTTTTAAAGAAAAAGTTTATGACCGCACGCACGGACGCACGGACGGACGGACACAACGCCATGACAATAGCCCCAGTGGCTTTCAGCCAGTGGAGCTAAAAACCAGGATGAATATGGAGTGAAATCGTAATATTGACTGTCCTGGACCCAGCATATGCATAATGTCATTGGTTCGGCCCATGTGCCTTTAGGCCCCTCCCATTCTCCAGATTCATGTGCCCCAACCCGGCCCTCTAGCATTCCAGGGAATTTATTTGGAGTGTTGACTACCAAGACTAAAAGATGTGTTTGTGCTTGTGTGTAAAAGTTTGGAATTTGGAAACCAAACTTTTCAGGTAAGATCTGTGAGTAGCATTGATTTCTACAGATAATTCTCATCAGCAAATTGAAAAAAATAATTTAAATGCCCCACCAATCCTTATTTTCATATGACCCATGAAATTCTTGAAAAGTATGATTTTATTACATTTCAGTAGTTTTATCATTTGCTTCATTGGAGTTACTCTTCCTGAGTTGCTCAAGCACTTTACGGAAGAATAGTCATCATTAATGCAAGCGTAAAGACAGAATATGAAGTGAATAAACTAGAACTGTCACAGAGCTACTAATACCCCCCCACAAGCACTTTGTCTAAATGCAAGTGCTATTAGTGCAGGATGTGTTTGTAACAAATATTGAGGTCATATGCAGCATTTGCATGAAGTTTCATGATTCTAGGACGCTTGGCTTTTGAGTTGGAGTCCAGAAATGAAAATTGAACAAAATGGACTGTGACCTTGACCTTTGACCTATGTAACCCAAAAACAATAGGGTACTTCCTTGGGTCATAAAGAACATTTGTATAAAGTTTCATGATTGTAGGTCATTTGGTTATTGATTTAGAGTCCAGAAACGAAAAGCTCTACGGACGGATGTTCGGATGGACAGACAGACAGACATGGTGAAACCAATAAACCCCCCCACCTACTTCGTAGGTGGGGGGTATAATAACCTGGATTTTTAGAACGCAAGAAATTCAAAAGAAGATGGCTTTGTCACTGTTGGCAATCAAATTGGACAAATAACGGCATGAAAAGGCCGGAGTTTAGCATATCAGTGCCTTTAATCACAAGTTAAACATGACCAATATTTTCTATTCTTACCATCCTGCACCTTTGGAACCGGAAAAACTCACTGTCCAATCAAGCTCAAAATGGAAAACACAAACTTCCCGGTTGACTAAGAAATAACAGTCGCTGAGATTACCGGCTTTGGTACAAAAGAAGTTACATTAAAGTGTACTTCAAATATGAACATTGATATCAAATCTGTTGTAAATGAAGCAACAGCTAAAGCAACCAACTCCTTTTAAGTTTCAATGTCCCTGGGGCCGAGCTTTTCCATCAAAGAAAAAAAAGTGAATATTTTAGATCTATATATTTTGCTGTAGAAATTCATCCAAGTTGCTACATATCAAAATCAGACTCCCTCTACCTCCCTTTCCCCCAGTTATATTAAAGATAACCAAAATTAGGACCTCTAGTGTAGTAACAAGTAAATTGTCATTTTCTGTAACATAAACTGGAATGCCAACAAAATCAATTGGAATCTTCCTTACGACCTTACAAATATTTTCCGCATGCTTGATAAAGATTTAAGCCAAAACGGTGGCTTCTATACTGGTACAAATAACATTTGTTACTAAGGCTCCTTTTCCTGTGACATAGGTTGCATTGCACCCAAAATCAATAGGAATCTACCTGATAATGCAAAAAATATCCAAATCTCTTTTTGTGACAGATTGAGCCAAACATGACCTCTAGAGTCGTAACAAGGAATTATCATTAAGGCTCCTTTTCCTGTCAAATATGTCAAAATGAAACATAAAGACATTGATCTTACTGTTCAAAAGGGTTGTTTTACAAAAGACCAACTTAAAAGAAATTACCTAAATGGATTTAAGTTAATTATCACTAAATGTTATTTTGATTATCAGACATCATTGGTTAACTTGTGTAGTCAGCTTTGTTTGTTGATAAGTCATACGCGAAGAGCCAACCACTTAATCCTTTAGTAAACAAGTTGCCATAAGGGATGATGTTTAGAAAAGATATTACATACATGTCATGACTTTATCACGGCTACTGATATGTGGTTAAAAAAGGGATTTTCATTATAATAATTATCATGACTACAATAAAATAATAATAATGAAGACGATGATAATAATAATGATGATGTTGATGATGATGATAATAATAATAGTAACAAGTATCTGGTGTTGTATGCAACACATAAAGTCCCCTACCGGCTTCGTTTGTCTCAATGTTTTCCCACGCCGATTCTATCAGGGACGTCAAAACCAGGTCTTGTTTTGGAAAGGGTTAAACAAGACTTACATGAGTTGTTGTCTCTGCTGTGCCCACTATACAATTCATGCAAGCAATAGACAGATGCAAGAAATAGTATCAATAACAGTTACCTTGTCTGATCCAAGATGTTTTTCTTTAGTCTTGTTGGTAAGAAATGAGAACTTTCACTGGAGGTGATTAATACTGCTGCATCACCACCCTGACTAACATGGCTTATAATTTTTTTTTACATTTTAAAACAGGTTTCACCAAGTTAGCTTGCTTAGTTATTAATTTATTGCAGGATCCATTTTTTGCCATATTTTCACTATTTCTGTTACCATAGCAACCACACTTTTTGTCAAAGAACAAAGATAAAATGATGTGCATAATCTACACATTGCCATCTAGTCATATACCAAGTCTCATCAAATTAGCTTGCTTACTTATTAACTTATCGCAGGATCCAATATTTTTTTCCATATTTTCACTATTTCCGTAACCATAGCAACAACAATTTTGGTCTAAAAACAAAAATAAAATGATGTGCATTATCTACACATTGCCATATAGTCATATACCAAGTCTCATCAAACTAGCTTGCTTAGTTATTATCTTATCGCAGGATCCCATTTTTGGCCATATTTTCACTATTTCTGTAACCATAGCAACCTCAATTTAAGTCGAAAAACAAAAATAAAATGATGTGCATAATCTACACATTGCCATCTAGTCATATACCAACTTTCATCAAAAACGCTTGCTTCGTTATTAAGTTATCTCGGGATCCAGATTTGAGCGGACAGACGGACGGACAGACAGACGGACGGACAGACGGAGGGCAAACCTATAGTCCCCTCCGGTGTGAACACCGGTAGGGGACTAATAAAAACATTAAACTTCAGCTGGTACCAATTTCTTTTCAGCATTTTTACTTAATTCATTGTCTAATTAGGTGAACTTTGACGGAAAGCTGGCCATGTTAGGCGGCTGTTTAGTAAAGTAAGGCTTTTTATGTCATGGTGAGTATATTACAGATCGAGTCAATATTAATTAATATTTTTTCGGATGAATTGAAAGCAAACCATTACAAAGTTAAACCTAAATTGACAAATGAGAAAGAAGTTGAGCCATCCGCAGTAAATACTCCCTTACAACTGCCAACATAAAGTAAACAACAAGCAAATTCATTGAATTGATATCCCCCGCCAATGGAGTTAATATCAAACTTAGGTACAGGTTATCTTTTATCTACATCAACCTATAGTTGTCAAGAGATAGCGCGGAAACGAATATCACTCTGTATGTATATGGCTTAAACAGTCAGGGGCAGTAACTCTAAATTTGGCAGTCGAATCGGGTAACCCCGACAACATGCGCATGTCCTCATTGTAGTGAAGCTATGTGCCAAGTTTCATTGAAATCCTGTCTATTGTTTTCAAGAAATAGCGCGGAAACGAATATCACTATGTATGTATATTTTTTTAAACAGTCAGGGTGCAGTAACTCTAAATTCGGCGGTCGAACCGGGTAGCCCTGACGATATGCCCATGTCCTCTTTGTAGTGATGCTGTGTGCCAAGTTTCATTAAAATCCGGTCTACAGTTTTCAAGAAATAGCGCAGAAATGAATATCACTCTGTATGTATATGGCCTAAACAGTCAGGGTGCAGTAACTCTAAATTTGGCGGTCGAAACAGGTAACCTTGACGATAAGCGCATGTCCTCATTGTAGTGAAGCTGTGTGCCAAGTTTCATATAAATCCGGTCTATAGTTTTCAAGAAATAGCGCGGAAACGAATATCACTCTGTATGTACCTTTTTTTATGGCTTAAACAATCAAGGGCAGTAACTCAAAATTTGAAGGACACAATTGAACCAGGTAACCCCAACGATATGCTCTTTGAAGTGAAGCTGTTGCCAAATTTCATTAAAATCCGCTCTATGGTTTTCAAGAAATAGCGCGGAAACAAAATATCGCTCTGTATGTATATGGCGTAAACAGTCAGGGCAGTAACTCTTAATTCAGCGGTCGAACCGGGTAACCCCGACGATATGCCCATGTCCTCATTGTAGTGAAGCTGTGTGCCAAGTTTCATTGAAATCTGGTCTATAGTTTTCAAGAAATAGCGCGGAAAGGAATATCACTCTGTATGTATATGGCGTAAACAGTCAGGGCAGTAACTCTTAATTCAGCGGTCGAACCGGGTAACCCCGAAGATATGCGCATGTCCTCATTGTAGTGAAGCTGTATGCCAAGTTTCATGGAAATCAAGTCTATAGTTTTCAAAAAATAGCGCGGAAACAAAATATCGCTCTGTATGTATATGGCGTAAACAGTCAGGGGCAGTAACTCTTAATTCAGCGGTCGAACCGGGTAACCCCAACGATATGCGAATATCCTCATTGTAGTGAAGCTGTGTGCCAAGTTTCATTGAAATCCGGTCTATAGTTTTCAAGAAATAGTGCGGAAATGAATGTCTGACGGAAGGACGGACGGACGGACATGGCAAAAACAATATCCCACCCCGAAAGTTTTTTTGGCGGGGGATAAAAACAGGCCAAGGTGTCTACTACTCAGGTGCATGATCAACCGCTATCAGGACAATCAAAAGCCCGAACTACCAAAATCTATCAACAAAACACAACCTTAATTCAGGATGACCAACCACAGCTGTCCACATCTATTACACATGAAACCATGCCATGGCAATCAATGGATACATAGGACACTAGTGACTCCAAAAGTTCGGATTAAGAGAACAATTCTTATTTGAATGCTTTGAATAATCGTACCAATGCAATAATAGGAAATACAGTGCAAATGGTTCCTTCAATGTCTGCATCCATTGAGTTGCAAAAATCAGTAATAAAATCAAGACAATTTGGAAGCAGCAGTACCTAGATTTTGCGAAGCTGCTTCCTGAAGGCGACAAGACTGGCCCGGTGAAGTATCATTTTCACAAGGATATTACTTCGCAGGGTTTTCATGTGGCTCCATCAAATGAAGCTAAACCAATTGAGTCTATTGAGCAGTGGACAACAGCTTTTTAAGATATGTGGCGATTGATTATGGAAAATTTTTACAAGAAACTCCACAGCTTATGAAATATGGTGAAATGGTATGAGATCTTGCATCACGTGGAACATAGACAAATTGGCCATTCTGTGATATTCAGTTATGTATGCTAAAAGAAAAGCAAAATTTGTCTTAGGATACAATTCACACCCAATTCTTGCGTATGGCCACAAAATTGCAGGGGAGTAATCAAACTGTTTCCTCCCAACCATTTCAGCTTTGAAAACCATTTCTGTAATTTCAGTCAAAATCTCATTCAAGCAGAACACAAACCTTCTGCCCAGATTTGGGATAAACTCCAAACTGCATAAAATGATTTTCTTTTTATTTGATTGCAGTTGTCTTTACATCTTGTTTTGGCATAATATTAAATGCCCTCACTAGAAAATGGAAGGTTTGTTATTCAACTGCAATTATCTTTTTTCAGAGAAACAGCCTATCTGCAAACCAAACCCAGGAGTCAGCACAAAACTATTGTAAGTGCCTATAAATTTATAGGCACTTACAATAGTGTTGCACTGACCCCTAAAAACGCTCTTACCCCACCTTGTTCCTTACAAATATGGAACAAACTTAAGTTAGAAACTTGGCTTGGGAAGACGGGTGTATACTTACCTGCAAGCCCTGTATTAGGGGAAGGGCATGTCAACATTCATACGAGAGGAACAACTTTTTAGTAGGAAGGTTTGTCCAAACAAGAACTTGGGCTGCTTAAGCAGCTGATTTGCTCTACAGGCCTGAATTGACAGGTATGGTGAGAAATTTAGTGAATGAATGAATGAAGTAATTGATTAATTTAAATTTCAAGTAAAAAAGTGTTTTTAAGTGTCACATGCTGAAATATTTATGCAAAGAAATTTTCAAGATTGATAAATAACATAGAGAAAATTGACCTCCGCCTGTTAAAAACATATTTGGAAAAAATGATTTCTGAAGTTTCCACTAAACAACACCTACAGAAATGACCTCAGCCCATAAAAGACATATCTTCATCTGATAACAATAAATTTGGTAGACTGATACAGGTTTACCCAAGGATCATTCCAGTGAAATTTGCTTTATATCCATTAGTTATATTCTGAGAAAATGTTTTCAAACTTTCCACTAAAAATATTTAGAGAGATGACCCCCATCCATGAAATACATATTTCTCATCTGATCACAATATGTATGTAGACTGATATAGGGTCATCCAAGGATCATCCATGTAAAATCTAATTGGTATCCATCAATTAGGTTCTGACAAAAGTCCCTTTTACCATATTTGGAAATCAGCCACGCCCATTAAATCCAAGTTGTTATTTGGATCAAAATTTCTTGAACAACTTTGAAAGAGAGTCACCCAAGGATCATTCCTGTGAAGTTTGGTTGAAATTTGTCCATTAGTGTCTGAGGAGAAGATTTTTAAAAGAAAAAGTTTACGACAGGACATACTGATGCACAACAGACACAGGGTCATGACAGTAGCCCAAGTGGCCTTTGGCCAGTGGAGATAAAAACCTGGTCATCATTCTTTTTGTACCATCTTTATAGTAAAACAAGAAATTGAACCGCAAGAGGACTACAATATATATAACTTGAGGAAATTTTTCAAGATGCCAGGCTTCAAAGAGATTATGTCAAACTGTTTTTAGCCATAAACAAGCCACATGTTTCCAGACAAACTCTTTGCATGACACTAGTACTCACCCAGGAGAAGAATTGTGCCAACTTATTTCAATTTCATCCATAAATGTGGAAGTTATGATCTGTACAAGAATGGGACACACAGACTGGCACACAGACAGAGGTTACTCTATTTGCCTGTTGCCATTTTATGTCTAGGTCATAAAAATAAACAAGATGTGTTCATAAACAATTATGCCCCAGAAACAGCATTTTTTATACTTTTTATAAGTTTGACCAAAATATTTGACCTTATGAGATTACTTTGATCTTCAAAGATGCAGGTTGATGAAAAAAACTTATACCAAATAAAGGCATTGATACTTAAATAGTCATTAGTGTTGAAGTGAAGGCATAATGTTTAGTTTGCAGCTTAAACTTTTGCTGACATATCAATGGACAGACAGACAATTTTAACCCTTGTCATGCTGAACCCAAAATATTCTTGCTTTGGCAGGAGCTATAGACAAACATCAGCCTGCATATATGTGAAGTCTGATGTTAGTCTACACCACCTGTTTCTCACTTTCAAACCAAAATGGTCAATAGATTTAGTTTTTCAAGTAAAAATTGACATGCAGTAGGAACTTTTGGTGCTTTTTACCCTTTGATTTTGATGAATATTTATAGCCAAAATTTATTCAGCATGACAAGGGTTAAAACAATCTGCCCCCAATCTATCGATAAGGGTTCAAAAAATAATAAACTTTTAACTATCCTTCTGTCTCACAGTAATGCTTAGAAATCTATTAATCCATTTTTTACGAAAAGAAAATGATTAATTTGCACTCAAATTAGAGTTAAAAGGGTAATAAATACTTACCTGACAGTACAGGTAAATCCTCCAAGCCACACCCACATTCTTTAATTTCTTTGTGACACAGTCTCCTCTATTAGAATTGTTAGGCAATGTATCAAACATAATCTAAAAGGTTTACTTACAGAAGGGAACTGGAGGATCTAACAGAAAGAAATAAGTTTTAGAAAAAAGTATTCCATAAATAGAAACGAGTCCTTTGCCCATTGAGCCATGGTTTTGATCCAATCAAAATTTCTCAAAGAAAATCTCAAAAAAGGTCACCCAAGTCATTCTTGTGTAACTTGATTTAAATTGATTGAGTTGTTTTAGAGGCAAAGATTTTAAAAGTAGCACTTCACAGATATGCAAACAAATTTATGATAGACACAACACCATGACAATAGCCCAAGTGGACTTCTGCCAGTGGAGCTTATGCTTAAAATATGGATTACCAAAGACATTTGTCACACATAATATTACAGATATTGGGCAATTAAAAGAGCTCATCCTTCCCTACATTCAGGATGACAAAATAGTGCCAACTATTTGCAAATTATACCCTGCTTTGCATGTGCACTTGCATGCAAAGCAGGGTATAATTTTCAAACAGTTTGCACCATTTTATTATCGAGAAAGCAGGACAAAGCTGTTTTCCAAATCTATCGCTTTCTTTCCCTTGAAAGCAAATCTTGATCAGGCGTTGTCAAAGATGAGTCAGTTGATGTAACAATATTTATCTCCATATCCCAGTCCCAGGCTTTCCCTGTATCCATGACAACTCCCGCCACTAGGAATGTTTTATCCCCAGGGTATAAAACCACTTCATTTAAAGGTGATAGCACTAGGTTATGTGGAGCTATTTCTAGGTAAACTGTCACAATTTCATCACAATTATTATAACCATCGGCCACTACACCATGTAGGCCCGACTTTTGTATGACCTTTAAACATTCAACCCCATTGACCTTGACATTATCATATGATAATCTAAGTTTGTTATCAAACATGTTATGTAGTTTTGCAGGCTTGTTGTAACCCAAAGTTCTTACATCACCCTGTCCAAGGTCAAGTTCACAAATACAGAGACTAAGATCTACCCCTGGATCGGCACATACCGAGTATATACTGTATTGAGTGATTCTGTCAAAGTTTTCCAAGTTGAATGAGACTAGGTTGTTTTCAATCGTATCCATGGTAATGGCAATAAAGATGATTTCTGGAAATTTCTGTTTTGGTGTGGTTACATACATGTCCATCTTCAGAGTCACTTTGTCACCCTATAAAATAAGTTGAAGAGTTCACATCCAATATATATGGGATCTGGTGTAAGATTTTGTTTGAAACAAGTCATGATTAGAGATGTTATAAAGCAAGCCTTGAAAGGCTTAATAACATTTCTTTTCTAGACCAGGTCACTATCAGCTTGTGTCAAAGTAAATCTCACACCAGATTCCTGTCTTCTCATGAACAGGATTGTTGTGATTTTTAACACACTTTTGAATTCCATCACTTAACAAGAGGACCCTGAGGGCCCTAAATCGCTCAACTGATATTTCAAGTAAATTATGATTAAGACTCCTTTTCCTGTAATATGGAATGAGCCTTTCCATTTTCAACAGAGTTCATTCTTGTGACCTTGCGAACATTTTGACCAAGTTTCATGAAGATTGGACAATATTTGTGGCATCTGGAGTGTAAACAAGAAATTTGTCATTAAGGCCCCTTTTCCCTTGATATGGCATGGATCCTTTCCATTTTAGCAAATTTTACAAGGGACCACCCGAGGAATATTTCTGCCAAGTTTGGTTGAATTTGAATCAGTAGTTTATGAGGTGATGTCCTATAAAAAAAATGTTGACGTCGTGACGGACAGACAGACGGACGGACAGATTGACAGATGGACGCCGGACATTGATAGATCACAATAGCACCCTTGAGCACTTTGTGCTCAGGTGAGCTAAAAAAGCTATGTAAACATTCATTTATATGAAGTCATCATTTACATCCTTTAAATGTTATCAAAAAATGAACCTAACACATGTGTAAGACATGGACTGTTGGTTAAAGAAAGCAATTGTAGCTATGCAATACTTTTTTACTGCAGTGTATTTGTTTGACATGGCTGCAAAGCTACCTTCAACAGTATTTCAGTTATATCTGAGTGGCAAATATTCCATGTACAGCATGAGAAAGGTTAATTTTGGTACTTGTACACATTACACTTACTTAAATATTTCTGTATTTACAACTAGGCATCCATTCTGCTTGAACATGTACTAAAGCTACCAAAATTCATCAATATTTTCTCAAACCTATATCTGTCAAAATGTGAACTAACCCTGAGCACACACTAGCACTTTATCCCAGTGCTGGAAACAATTTTTGGCCAAAGTTTACTTGTTACATTGACCTTGTGTTTTTGTGACCCCAAAACAATAGGGCATTTCCATGGATTGAGGGCACTAGGTCACTTCAATCTTGAATTAGAGTCCAGAATTGCAAAAGACAGACAGATGGACAGACAGACAGACATGGTGAAACAAATGTATTTCCCTACTTCAAAGGTGGAGGTAATAAAAACCTTACCATGTAAAAACATAGTTTATTTTGACATATGTAAGTAAAACTTACTCTTACTTTATTTTTGACTCTCATTGACTATAAATCTTACACATATTCCAAACTTTACTAATTGTTAGATTAAACTTGTTTTGCATTTTCCTGTTCACTTTAATATCAATTTTGGTGGTGACAAGCTTCCAAGCTTACTATCAACTTTATTTATTTTTAAAGATAAGCTTACTTTTAATTCTATTGTATACTTGAATTCTCACCCATGGTTAACCTTGCTAATAATCCTTCTCCTTCTGAATCCAGATTATTCCAGCTTTGGCAGGAGATATTAACAAAGATCAGCCTGCACATTTGTGCAATCTGATCTTGGTCAATAATACCTAGTTATCTTTTTATTACCAGAGAAGTTTGGGGTTTTTTTGTAAATATAAATATTAACTCACAATAAGCACATAAAGGGCTTTCAGCACCTTGATTTGAATACAATCTTATCAAAGGTTTTATTGTGCAATGAGTGTTAAAGGTAAAACTTACTTCTGCATTTTTCTGTTTATTTGTAATGTCATCAGCAGTTAACCTTGAACATCTACCAAACCCACCATACATGGTCTCTTCAAGACGATTCAAATGAGTACCCACAGCATTAGGTTTTATTGTGAAATGAAGATTTTAGACTGGCTTTACCTCCCCTCTCATCTGGACCCCTGTTGAAGGTAAAACTTACCTTTGCATTTTTCTGTATATTTGTAATCTCATCAGAAGTTAGCCTTGAACATCTACCAACCCACCATACATGGTACTGTTCAAACCAAGATGTTTTCTTCTTTGTTTCTGTAACCCATTGTTTATTTGTCCAAGAGAAAATAAGGAGAAAAGTATGTTCATTGTAAAAACCCTATGTTGCTGGTACTCATTAGAATCATTTCTTCAAGATAATTCAAATGAGTACCTACAGTATTAGGTTTTATTGTGAAATAAAGATTTTAGACTAGCTTTTCCCCTCTCATCTGGACCCCTGTTCAAGGTAAAACTTACTTTTGCATTTTTCTGTATATTTGTAATCTCATCAGCAGTTAACCTTGAACATCTACCAAACCCACCATACATGGTACTGTTCAAACCAAGATGTTTCCTTCTTTGTTTCTGTATCTCATTGTTTATTTGTCCCAGAGCGAATAAGGCAAATATTATATCCAGGTCAATATTTTTGGAGGCGGAGTCATACCCATCACAGATACACAAGTTAGGCATAATACGCGGAATGTCGCTGCAAGTACGCGATTCTGATATCGGAGATAGGAGACCGTATCTAGATACATTGAACTGTTGATTGAATCCCGACACTTTACTCCCCACACCATCACTGGTTGATTTTATCACAGATTTAAGAACTGTTTCTATTATGTACTTAAATGTGTAATGTACATCTAACAAACTTATCAACTTATGCTGGTTTCCTACTAAAACATTGAGGTTTTCATTCCCAAGAAATGTTTGAACACCGGGTGGAATGATCATGAATAGGAATGGATTGTACATTTCTGTCCTCCCTTCTGAAGATCTACTCACGAAATCCCCATAGGAGTTTCCGTGGTCAGAAAATAGAATGGTAAGGGTATTGTCTAATGAGGAAATATATTTTAAATACTTGGAGATACTGTCATCAAAATACTGCACTCTCAATCCACTGGATTCATGGGCTATGTTTGACTCATAAAATGTAAAATATGGCTGATTGTGTCTGTGCATAGTATTGTGATAGTAATACAAGTACTGCAATATATAGTCATGTTGTTGTTGTCCATTATAACAGATTTTGTCAGGTCCGTGGAAGGGGTCTGGATGTCCATTGGTATGAAGGATCCTACAGCTGGACAAGGTTGGGCCTATACTGTCTATCTTCATCTTACTAACTGTCCGCAGAAGTTTATTCCACATGGAAGCCACACTGAGAGTCTTATTATACACCAGAAAGTCTTTAGCTATTCCCCACTCCCACAAGGGGCAAAGATCCTCCACCCATTGAGTCATGTATCCTGCAGCTTTCAAGGGCTTAATTAGCTCCCTTACTTTTAACCTTGATCTTGGCATTGACTGAACACCAAATGGTTTTTCAAATGGGTTTATATTTCCTGAGAACAAAGTCTGTAGAGATTCATATGTCCTGGACCTTACAGCCTGAACAAGTTGAAAGTCCAGTACAATGGGATTGTTGGGGTGAGATTTCGATTCCAGGGAAATATTTTCAATTGCTTTCACAGATTTAGGTAAAGAACGAAAGAAATGAGATCTTGAAACTGAGTCTATGAATACAAAGTTAAAATTGATGAAATTTCCATGAGTATTGATTGTTTCACTCTTCACAAAAGGAGGTAAAATGAGAATTTGTGACACCGGATCTAAATGGTCAATATCCATCACAGACGGAACAAATTTTGGATCTCCAAGCTGATCCTCCCCACCACAGCGAATTAGACAGAATCCAGCATGTTCCTGTTGAAGAAGATTTACAATTGATTTTTCCAAAACTTTGACATTTGAGATGTTTTTCCAGACTTCTGCTGCTGTTTTCATGTTGACGGTACCCAAGTAAATACCATCTTGACATGTAGTAATATCACAGACTGCTTTATAACCACCAGACTTGGTCTGTAAATACAAAGTGGATAATTGTTTTAGTTTAGGATCAATTTCAAGAGTCAGTGCAACACTAATGTAAGTGCCTATAAACTTATAGGCACTTACAATAGTGTTGCACCGACCCCTCGATTTACCTTTCATTGAGATAGCAAAACAAAAGCTTTGTGTTTACTTGTAGCAAACAATTAACTTTGTTTATCCTGTTATGCCTCATGTAATATACTGCTTGTAATGGATTAATATTTTTGCTCTCAACATTGTCATTTTAATAATATTGGGATAAAAAAAATACACGAAGATAATTTGATATTGTAGAGAAATGTCCAGTAAAATAAAAACAATTGTTTCTTTGTTTATTAATTTGACTATTCTTTTAACTAGCAAAAACTTTTCAAAACATTCAATGATCGTAAATTGGCCCTCTTTGTACATATTTTCCTACTGGAATAATTGGTGCTAACAGAAATGTACTCATTGCAGTCCTTGGAGACAGCACAAAATATATGTAGCTACAAACAAATGAAATCTGGCAATTTGATGGCTCAGCATGACACAGTGGTAACTGCTTAATTACCCCTGTCTCAAGCTGTGCTATCAAAATGTTTCATGCTGAGTCATTAAATAGATTTTTGTGATTTAAAGATTTCCACAACACAAACCTGGATTATTTTACAAAATTCCTGTTTAGTTTGATGATCACATACTGTATGTAGAGGTTTATTTTGCGGATCGCCAAAAATCTCCCTGGCAAGCTGACACGATGTGGATGATGGCTTCTTTCTCTGACATAATTGATCTTTACTGGCACCTTGAGATTTCACATTCTGTAATAAGGGAAAGTAGTAGTTTCTTTCCATTACTGCCAAAAATGGACAAAAACCCATCAACATGCCGCGTCCTTCTCAAAGGACAAGTGGAAAGACATAGACAATTTAACAGACAGAGATAATGATGGATGGTCAGATAGATTTGTTTGTTTGAAAGAAGTTTATGCTGCTTTCAGCAATCTTTCAGTTATATTGTGACTGGTGTTTCTAAAAATTATGGATTCCTGATATTTCTCCAGTACAAACATTACAACCTTTCCTAGCCTTTAGCTGCTATCCCACATAGGTTTACAATTATCAACTTATTGGTGGCAGACAGATAGTCAGAAAAGATGAGTGCTACCATCGGTGGACAGAGAAATGATGATAGAGAAAGCATCGTGACTTGTGTAGTCTGATCTTAGTCAAACTATCTTTACCACCTGATTTTCCTTTTAAATCTAATTTCAAAATAAAAAACTTACTCACAATATGTGTATCCAGTGCTTTCGTCATATTCACTCTAATGAAATTTGGAAAAGAATTTTGTTTAGCAAGACAAAGGATCAAGATTTGGCTAAAAACATTTAAAGTATTTGGGTGAGGAACTACACCCCCTTTTGAGCTTAGAATTTGAAAGCAACAACCAAGCCTTGGTGCTCCCATGCCTTCATTAGGTCTTATTCTGATGTACATGTACATAATCAATTTCCATTTTTCCATGTTCACTATTAAGCAGATTCAAACTAACAAACTATACCTTAAAATATGGTATGGCACAAACAGGTGAATCATCTTTACTGTGAAGTAGACCACCCATCATTTCACGCAGAAGATTGTTGGACTTTTTCTCCACCAGAACTTGTCTATGTACGCCCTCATTTTGCTGGTGGTAACCATCTTCGTAGAATACCGCCCACCAATCAAAGTTCAACAGTAACAAACAGATCAAACCTCCCGCTGTCAGCTGTAGAACGAGTTTCTTCCTGCGGTATCTCATCTCTTGTGATTTACAAACCATTTATACACACAACTGAAAACAAGACACAAATGGTCAAATGGTTTGAATTTAACCCCTTACCACCATATATACCAATATCATAAATTTGTAATATTGGTATATAATGGTGGTAGGTGATTAAATCTGGGCTGTCCTATGGAATGGTGAGAGACCAAAACCTTGTAATTCTGACATGAATTTCAAGGCTGTGGTTGTCTATAGTGTGAACTATCCCCAACTGTTAATTTTGAGCATGATCCTGGCAAATGATTTTGAACATGTACTTTGACCTTTACCTAGCCCTACATATAAGATAACAGATAAAGGATGTATTTTCGATTTTTAGATCGGAGTATTTCACTAATTATAACACTAACCCTATGTGTCTGGTACTCATTGGAATTGTTTTCTTGTCAGGATGATTCAAATGAGTACCACAGCATAAGATTTCATTGAGAAACAAAGATTTTAGACTGGATTCACCCCTCTTATCAGTACCCCTGATTGATTTGTATTGACAAGAGGCATCTGGATTCCTCAGATCATTGTCGAATTCAGTTTAAGATGGACAAAAACATAATTTCTCTAGTGTAAATTTTCAGCAGACAATCTGATTGGCAGATAATATACAGGGAACAGTAAGGCAAAGTACACCTAGGCCAGAGATTATAAAAACTTTTCTTATTCTCAACTCAGAATATTCTCAAATTTAATCATAAGAGTAAAGCCTTAATTCTGTTGTATTAATACTGATATAAATCTATTAACATATAAGATAATATATATAGTAATAAGTTGTTATAAATAACAACTTATTAATATTATCTTGTATGTTCCAAAAATTATCTAAATCTTAAGTTTGAGAAAATTCTTTGTTGATAATGAAAAAGTTAAATGATTTTGGACCCAGGTCATATTAATACAGGTCATAATACATATACCTTGGTTTATTCAACCTGAATTTGACCTCTGTGGAAGAAATACTTAAATAACCATTACCAAACTATTTTATCAATTAACAAAATATATCTTACATTCAATTCAGTTTGTTATTCATTCCTATGAAAGCACATGCAAAGCCAAATTGGAGTAATCAGATTTTTATTCATCTTAATAGCAGGGGTCAGATTCGAGTCAAGAAAACCGCAATATAATAATGAGTTATCCCAGTATTATATTTTCTCTTTTTACAAGATTAATCCATCACATATATTATCAGAATATTACTCTAAAATACAGTTTGACATGACAACCTGGATAAACGCATGACTGAATTTGAAAAAAAAAATCCTGTTCAGTTCTGGTTACCTTAAACTGAATACATTGGGGTGCATGACTGTAAACTGATTACTTAGCGCGAAACAGTTGTAACTGCCTATATGTTTATAGGCAGTTACAACTGTTTCACTCTGAGCCATCAAACCTGTATACTTTTCATTATGATATATCAATCTCCACCTTTGAGGATGCAAACATCAAAGAAAAAGAGTTGAGAGGAAGATTGTACCATGATGCCACAAACTGTATTTTCTCTTGTATGTCTTGTACTCTCTGGAATATTAAATAACACTAGGTTGAGAGATCTTATTTCTGGTCTTCTATTTCTCTGATTTCTTTGCGTATTGCTTCTTGGGGGTCTTTTTTTTTGTTTCACTTTTGATTTCTTCAACCATTTTTTGTTTAAGCAAATTCATCTCTAATTTTACATTATCTTTTATGTCAGAAATTGGTTTTCCAATGATGATATACGCTGGTCAGTTTTTGAGTCAATGTACAAAGAAGGGCTACTTGGTTGGTTCCAGAGATTAGCCACTTCATGACTTGCCATACAGTGAAAGACTATGCTTGGTTTAGTTACTCTACAATATAGAAGGGATAGGGCGGACATGATCCAAATATACATGTGTTCTAGACCAAATGGTCTGGGATAACTTATTCTCACTTGCTGAAAACACTTCAAGGCGGCATCTTAAACTAAAAACCCAAACTTGCCATCATAATAACAGACTTCATTCCTTCAGTCAACAAACAATCCATCTGTGGAATGGTTCATATGAAAAAAACAAGATGTGTTTGTGAAACACAAATGCCCCGTAACAGCTTTTTTTTTCTTCAAAATGTTGACCTTGACAGATGACCTTGACCTTTTAGCATGACCTTGACCTTGATACCTACAGATGTCCATCACTGAGATCTTTCATAATGCCAATTATGAGACAGTGTATCAAGGTAACTGGTAACTTTTTTTAGGCCTTAAGGAAGCCTTCGGCTTGTATGGGCCCATCTGTTTGTGTTCGTCTCGTCTTCATTTTTGTAACAGTTCGCGTTGAACTTTTGGGGGTGATTGCGCCAGTATTTATTAATATTACTCTTAAAGGCATTTATACTTAAAGAGTTAACTATTTCATTTGGTAATGAGTTCCATGTATCGACCACCCTATTTGTGAAATAATTTTTTCTGGTTTCAGTTCTTGTATGTCTATAATATGCTTGAAATAACTGAACAATGAAAGTTTTTTTTGTTATGTTTTTACAAAGTTTGCCCTTGACAGATGACTTTGACCTTGTCACATGACCTTGACTTTGGAACTAGCAGATGCATATCATTGAGATCTATCATATTGCCAAATATTAGCCTTGTATATGAATAGGCTTGAAGATATTGGCAATGTTAAGTTTTTTGGTTAAGTTTTTGAGTTATTTGACCTTGACAGATGACCTTGACCTTGTCACATGACCTTGACTTTGGTATCAGCAAATGCGGATCATTGAAATCTATTGTCATATATGAGCCTTGTATCTTGAATAGGCTTGAAGATATGGCAATGTTTAGTTTTGGGTTCACTTTAACAGACAAACAGGCGGACGGACAGACAGACAGTCAGATGGACAACGGTAAACAATATGCCCCGGATTTTCGATACGGGGGCATAAAAATGTTCCAACCAAAATTTTAAATATCAAGTCATCACAAAACAAAGAGCAATGGAATGACACTAAATACCACTATTGTAGACTGGTGACAGTCTGTTAAATTAAGATATGTCAGAAAAAATAGAAAGTGTAGTAAAGTGTAGAGAGTGACTTTATAACATATTTTCTCAAAGTCTGATTTAACAGTGTTTCAGATAAAGAAAACTAACTCAATGCACCTTGTTGGGTTATTTGTAAAGGGTTACATTTACTTATGTTACCATCAATACTAAACACTGGGACTGAATGCCAGTCTACCACTATTGTTACAGCACTCCCTAGCCATTTCATTTACTAATTTTTAACCAAACTGATAAGTTTTAGTATTGAGAAATCAATGAAGACATTCAAGGAAGAGGCCATGATAGCTTAAATCTTCGGCTAAGATAACGGCCCAACTATCAAGGTAAGATGAACAGAAAGTGACACAAACAGCCGTGCTTTCTAATGACAGTGCAACCTAGCTTGAACCAACTCATGCACCTGTGATCATGATAATGAATGTCTGTAATAGAAACTGAAAGGCTTTGCCTAAAAGAACATATGGATCAATTACCAGAACTGATCGTATTTAAAACTAAATGATCAAATTATTCTTACCTTTCGTGTGGCATTTTTTCTAAAAAGTGCTTCAGAGTAATCCCCCTTTCTTTCAAAATGGCGACGACTATTGCTGTCAAAACTAAGCAGAGAACAAAACGCGGTATAATTACTTTTTCGAGATATATATCTTCAAAATAAAACCTGAAATGTATATTACTATTTTTGATTTTTGTTTTTGAACATTTTTCTTTGAAGATTTTACTTACAAAATGACAAATAGCCCAGAAAATGCACGGTTTCACGTGTTAAAATTTGTGGTGGGGTGAGATAAATGTTAACAAAATATGAATCAAACATCAATGCGTTGCATATGATTATGATATAAATGTGAATATGTTTCAAGGAAATATTTTTATCATTGAGTGAAATGTAGAATAATTATTAAAAATGATTGTTGTTCAGACACCATTTTTTTTTTGAAGTGGCTAGCCGTACGGGTCCGTAAGACTAGTCTCGTACGGCTAGCGTGTCCTCACTGGATAGGCTAGCCGTATGGGAGTTTTTCAACCAATCAGAATACTGTATTTGATTTCCGATTATATACCATCTTCGGGTTCACCTATCGACTGTTCTTGAGTAATGATTATTTATCTTTTATTACGCGTTTAGAAAAAAGAATAATAATCATAAAAGACTAGTAAGTGCCTGTAACAACAATTATGATGGTGAAATGGTCTGTTTTCTAATGAAACAAACATTATTTCACGATTTTGAAAGCCCAATCGGCAATTAATTGTTTTTAATTAGAGGCCAATTGCAAATTCTTTACATCAATATTAGACATACCAGTTTGTCATTACTGTTGAAAATCTTGTCTAATGAGCAAACGTGTTGGGAACTTGTTATAGTTTTACTTATTTCACCAAATGTAATAGAACGGTCGTTAACCTGTAAACATGCCCGGAAAAATTCAACGTGTTTCGGAAGTTTTCCGATACAAAAAGAAAATTCGTGGTGGCAAATATTCACTAGAGGCAGGCGCAAAAAAAATCAAGGAAGGAAACTTAAAATTACTTACTTTTTACAAAAAATTCCTGAAATTCCAACATGGAATTACAAAAATTCCTTATTTTGGCCCTTATTGAGAGCACTGATATGAGACAGGTAGAGTATATATGGAGAAATGAAAAGTTTAATTTTCGCATATAAAACCTGCCAGTAATACCCGAAAGGGGAGCTAGGCAGTATATATAGATAGACCAAATTATTGACAAGTGAATTTAATCCTCTGCAGGCCAATGTCAATGCCAGTCTTTCAATTATAAAAAATGCATAAATTTCTCAATTTCTAATAATAATTATCAGTGAAATCATCTATATTTGCTTTCAATTAACTCCTATGAGTGGGTATTTTAATCATGAAATAACATTTTATGTCGTACATAAAAGTCTATTTCGCCTAATTTCGTGCAAGGCAGTCCATTTCGAATTTTAGGTCAACCCCTTCTGTGTTATTATTATTTTCAGGTTATCTTTGATATTATGCATAATTGTTTTTCAACATTTCTTGCACCATTTAGAAATAAAATTGTGTTAATTAGAAATAGTGAATAATGCCACATAAAGTTTCATTGTGCATGAACTTTTTTCTTGAAAGAAAAATAAAAAATCCATAATTTAGCAAGAAAATGGTTATAAATAAATACATAATGTTCATGATTTGGAGCAATGCTACCAAATTAAGCCTTGTCATGCTGAATGAATTTTGATTAAAATTTTTCATCAAAATCAAAGGGCAAAAAGCACTGAAAGTACGAACTGAAGGTCAATTTTTATTTGAAAAACTAAATCTATTGACATGAAAATCAGGGGTTGTAGACTAACATCAGACTGCACATTATGTTTGATGATGTTTGTCTATAGCTCCTGCCAAAGCAGGAATATTCCGGGTACAGCTTTACAAGGGTTTACTAATGTAGTGACTGCCTCCTGACCAAAATGGAAATAAATCCTTAAAATCATTGTCAACACGGTTCTACTTGCTAAACAAAATAGACAAGCTGTATATTTATAACAATCTAAATAGGTGTCTGTCAAAAAAACTCCATTCCAAAGGGATGAGTGTTTTTAGTTTCAATTTCCAAAGAAGAACAGACAAAACCTTTTTTCCAGTGATTTGAAGTCATTTCAATCTGTTGCGACTTTGCACTAAAGAGTATTAACCCTTGTCTTGCTGAACCCAGTATATTCCTGCTTTGGCAGGCAGTAAAGACAAAGATCAGTCTGCACTTATGTGCAACCTGATCTTTGTCTTCATCGCTTGATTTTTCTTTTTAAACAAGGAAAGTTATATAATGATACTTTTGAGAAAAATACTGACCCACATCATGATTTTGATTTCATCACTATCTTGCTAAGGGTTTTATTAAGCATGACAAGGGTTAATATGTTTTTTTTCCTAGTCAGAATATCTTATTATTTGCTTGTGGGCGTTAAACTGGTGTATTGTGGATATTTGTAACAGTTGATACTGCAGCCTCCCTTATCTCACTTTTGGGTGTTAAGCCTGTGTCTTATGAATTTGACCCTTCTTGTTGATTTGACCCCTTAACAATAACCAATTCCTATGCTTTGTGATCATGTGACTGTTCCATAACTGGTATATGTTTCTTTAACTGAGTGTCAGATAGCAAAACATTTTGAAATACTTATGCTATTTCTTCTAGAAAAGGGTAACCATAGAAATAGCCTTTTAATCATGTGTTTAGAGTTTTATTATTGGGCATGTGCAAGTCATGCTATATCATAAAACATTTTTCTTATTCAAATTGTTATTCTAAATATCAAATGAAGTTCAGAACAGTCAAATTCAAACTCAAAACTCGCCCAGAACAAATGGAAAGTAGAGATTTTTGCACCAGTATAATCTAGGTAGCTGTTCTAAACCAAATAAGGGATGTCTCATAAATTTGACCCTTCAGATTGATCAGGTGGATTATGGGTGCAGAGTTGATTTTGCAAAGCAGCTGAGGTAAGATGAGAGCATGAGATATCAGCCTTAGAAAGAGTCATTTGCTTTTGCTTCCTGTCCAGTTTAGAAGGCAAAATGCAAGTAACAAACTGTATTTGTTTTTTTTGTTCTCGTCTTCATTTTTGTAACAGTTCGCGTTGAACTTTTGGGGGTGATTGCGCCAGTATTTATTAATATTACTCTTAAAGGCATTTATACTTAAAGAGTTAACTATTTCATTTGGTAATGAGTTCCATGTATCGACCACCCTATTTGTGAAATAATTTTTTCTGGTTTCAGTTCTTGTATGTCTATAATATGCTTGAAATAACTGAACAATGAAAGTTTTTTTTGTTATGTTTTTACAAAGTTTGCCCTTGACAGATGACTTTGACCTTGTCACATGACCTTGACTTTGGAACTAGCAGATGCATATCATTGAGATCTATCATATTGCCAAATATTAGCCTTGTATATGAATAGGCTTGAAGATATTGGCAATGTTAAGTTTTTTGGTTAAGTTTTTGAGTTATTTGACCTTGACAGATGACCTTGACCTTGTCACATGACCTTGACTTTGGTATCAGCAAATGCGGATCATTGAAATCTATTGTCATATATGAGCCTTGTATCTTGAATAGGCTTGAAGATATGGCAATGTTTAGTTTTGGGTTCACTTTAACAGACAAACAGGCGGACGGACAGACAGACAGTCAGATGGACAACGGTAAACAATATGCCCCGGATTTTCGATACGGGGGCATAAAAATGTTCCAACCAAAATTTTAAATATCAAGTCATCACAAAACAAAGAGCAATGGAATGACACTAAATACCACTATTGTAGACTGGTGACAGTCTGTTAAATTAAGATATGTCAGAAAAAATAGAAAGTGTAGTAAAGTGTAGAGAGTGACTTTATAACATATTTTCTCAAAGTCTGATTTAACAGTGTTTCAGATAAAGAAAACTAACTCAATGCACCTTGTTGGGTTATTTGTAAAGGGTTACATTTACTTATGTTACCATCAATACTAAACACTGGGACTGAATGCCAGTCTACCACTATTGTTACAGCACTCCCTAGCCATTTCATTTACTAATTTTTAACCAAACTGATAAGTTTTAGTATTGAGAAATCAATGAAGACATTCAAGGAAGAGGCCATGATAGCTTAAATCTTCGGCTAAGATAACGGCCCAACTATCAAGGTAAGATGAACAGAAAGTGACACAAACAGCCGTGCTTTCTAATGACAGTGCAACCTAGCTTGAACCAACTCATGCACCTGTGATCATGATAATGAATGTCTGTAATAGAAACTGAAAGGCTTTGCCTAAAAGAACATATGGATCAATTACCAGAACTGATCGTATTTAAAACTAAATGATCAAATTATTCTTACCTTTCGTGTGGCATTTTTTCTAAAAAGTGCTTCAGAGTAATCCCCCTTTCTTTCAAAATGGCGACGACTATTGCTGTCAAAACTAAGCAGAGAACAAAACGCGGTATAATTACTTTTTCGAGATATATATCTTCAAAATAAAACCTGAAATGTATATTACTATTTTTGATTTTTGTTTTTGAACATTTTTCTTTGAAGATTTTACTTACAAAATGACAAATAGCCCAGAAAATGCACGGTTTCACGTGTTAAAATTTGTGGTGGGGTGAGATAAATGTTAACAAAATATGAATCAAACATCAATGCGTTGCATATGATTATGATATAAATGTGAATATGTTTCAAGGAAATATTTTTATCATTGAGTGAAATGTAGAATAATTATTAAAAATGATTGTTGTTCAGACACCATTTTTTTTTTGAAGTGGCTAGCCGTACGGGTCCGTAAGACTAGTCTCGTACGGCTAGCGTGTCCTCACTGGATAGGCTAGCCGTATGGGAGTTTTTCAACCAATCAGAATACTGTATTTGATTTCCGATTATATACCATCTTCGGGTTCACCTATCGACTGTTCTTGAGTAATGATTATTTATCTTTTATTACGCGTTTAGAAAAAAGAATAATAATCATAAAAGACTAGTAAGTGCCTGTAACAACAATTATGATGGTGAAATGGTCTGTTTTCTAATGAAACAAACATTATTTCACGATTTTGAAAGCCCAATCGGCAATTAATTGTTTTTAATTAGAGGCCAATTGCAAATTCTTTACATCAATATTAGACATACCAGTTTGTCATTACTGTTGAAAATCTTGTCTAATGAGCAAACGTGTTGGGAACTTGTTATAGTTTTACTTATTTCACCAAATGTAATAGAACGGTCGTTAACCTGTAAACATGCCCGGAAAAATTCAACGTGTTACGGAAGTTTTCCGATACAAAAAGAAAATTCGTGGTGGCAAATATTCACTAGAGGCAGGCGCAAAAAAAATCAAGGAAGGAAACTTAAAATTACTTACTTTTTACAAAAAATTCCTGAAATTCCAACATGGAATTACAAAAATTCCTTATTTTGGCCCTTATTGAGAGCACTGATATGAGACAGGTAGAGTATATATGGAGAAATGAAAAGTTTAATTTTCGCATATAAAACCTGCCAGTAATACCCGAAAGGGGAGCTAGGCAGTATATATAGATAGACCAAATTATTGACAAGTGAATTTAATCCTCTGCAGGCCAATGTCAATGCCAGTCTTTCAATTATAAAAAATGCATAAATTTCTCAATTTCTAATAATAATTATCAGTGAAATCATCTATATTTGCTTTCAATTAACTCCTATGAGTGGGTATTTTAATCATGAAATAACATTTTATGTCGTACATAAAAGTCTATTTCGCCTAATTTCGTGCAAGGCAGTCCATTTCGAATTTTAGGTCAACCCCTTCTGTGTTATTATTATTTTCAGGTTATCTTTGATATTATGCATAATTGTTTTTCAACATTTCTTGCACCATTTAGAAATAAAATTGTGTTAATTAGAAATAGTGAATAATGCCACATAAAGTTTCATTGTGCATGAACTTTTTTCTTGAAAGAAAAATAAAAAATCCATAATTTAGCAAGAAAATGGTTATAAATAAATACATAATGTTCATGATTTGGAGCAATGCTACCAAATTAAGCCTTGTCATGCTGAATGAATTTTGATTAAAATTTTTCATCAAAATCAAAGGGCAAAAAGCACTGAAAGTACGAACTGAAGGTCAATTTTTATTTGAAAAACTAAATCTATTGACATGAAAATCAGGGGTTGTAGACTAACATCAGACTGCACATTATGTTTGATGATGTTTGTCTATAGCTCCTGCCAAAGCAGGAATATTCCGGGTACAGCTTTACAAGGGTTTACTAATGTAGTGACTGCCTCCTGACCAAAATGGAAATAAATCCTTAAAATCATTGTCAACACGGTTCTACTTGCTAAACAAAATAGACAAGCTGTATATTTATAACAATCTAAATAGGTGTCTGTCAAAAAAACTCCATTCCAAAGGGATGAGTGTTTTTAGTTTCAATTTCCAAAGAAGAACAGACAAAACCTTTTTTCCAGTGATTTGAAGTCATTTCAATCTGTTGCGACTTTGCACTAAAGAGTATTAACCCTTGTCTTGCTGAACCCAGTATATTCCTGCTTTGGCAGGCAGTAAAGACAAAGATCAGTCTGCACTTATGTGCAACCTGATCTTTGTCTTCATCGCTTGATTTTTCTTTTTAAACAAGGAAAGTTATATAATGATACTTTTGAGAAAAATACTGACCCACATCATGATTTTGATTTCATCACTATCTTGCTAAGGGTTTTATTAAGCATGACAAGGGTTAATATGTTTTTTTTCCTAGTCAGAATATCTTATTATTTGCTTGTGGGCGTTAAACTGGTGTATTGTGGATATTTGTAACAGTTGATACTGCAGCCTCCCTTATCTCACTTTTGGGTGTTAAGCCTGTGTCTTATGAATTTGACCCTTCTTGTTGATTTGACCCCTTAACAATAACCAATTCCTATGCTTTGTGATCATGTGACTGTTCCATAACTGGTATATGTTTCTTTAACTGAGTGTCAGATAGCAAAACATTTTGAAATACTTATGCTATTTCTTCTAGAAAAGGGTAACCATAGAAATAGCCTTTTAATCATGTGTTTAGAGTTTTATTATTGGGCATGTGCAAGTCATGCTATATCATAAAACATTTTTCTTATTCAAATTGTTATTCTAAATATCAAATGAAGTTCAGAACAGTCAAATTCAAACTCAAAACTCGCCCAGAACAAATGGAAAGTAGAGATTTTTGCACCAGTATAATCTAGGTAGCTGTTCTAAACCAAATAAGGGATGTCTCATAAATTTGACCCTTCAGATTGATCAGGTGGATTATGGGTGCAGAGTTGATTTTGCAAAGCAGCTGAGGTAAGATGAGAGCATGAGATATCAGCCTTAGAAAGAGTCATTTGCTTTTGCTTCCTGTCCAGTTTAGAAGGCAAAATGCAAGTAACAAACTGTATTTGTTTTTTTGGTAATTAATAAAATTTGATGACAGTTTTATTCATCTTTATTTCTATGGTTCCATTTTCTAGAAATAAACAATAAATAGCACCTGTTAATTGGAGTATTTTGCTGTCTGAAACTTAGTTTAAAAATTATATCAGTTATAGGACAGTCACATGATCATTTGTGCGTAGAATTTTGATATTGTTGAGAGGTTGAAAAAACACAAAGGATTGTATTGACAAGACACAGGCATAACGATTAATAAAACTAGCATTAAGGTTTAATAATAATCAAACATAAATAGTTGCTTAATTTTGTTTTGACTTTTAAATTAATTTCTGCAGCTAGCCTCTTTCAATTAAGGTTCATGTAAAGTGTTTGAGACCCAATTTTAAGGGCACTTCATTAGCCGAGAAAAAGCAGTGTGTCCAGGTATATTATATATCAAAATGAAGGTATTCATGAGCACAAGCAGTTAAGCAACATAAGACCGCCATTGCTATAGCGGAATAGCCAAAACATTGTGGAAAAGGGTCATTTTGTACAGATCAAGCAACTGCATGACTGTTGGATGAATTTGCCCCATATTTAACAAAGTATGGTCTAAAGTACTATCCAGGTAGTACCTACAACCGTTGGTATAAAACTCAGTCTCTAAAGGCTCTTTTGAAACAATCAATTTCCATTTATTTGACAACATACATGTCAAACCGGTTTGGTCTGTTTTCTAAATAGATGTTAGGTATGGTGCAACATCAATAATGAGAATTATTTTCTGCGATTTATCTTAATTCAATGATCTATAATAAATTACTTTATATTCATCATTCTGTGAAATAGAATTTTATACCAAAGTTTGTAGTAGTACCTGGGTAATACTTTAGCCTGTACTTTGTTCAAATATGGACCAACTTTATTCAACAGTCTTGCAGTTGCTTGTTCTGTACAAAATGACCCTTTTCCACAATGTTTTGGCTATACTGCTATAGCTATGTCAGTCTTATGTTGCTCATCTGCTTCTGCTCATAAATTGCTTCATTTTAGTATATAATATACCTGGACATACTGCTTTTTCTTGGCAAATGAAGTGCCCTTAAAATTTGGTCTCAAACACTTTACATGAACCTTAAGACCAATACAAATTCTATTTTCTTCATGTGTTAAAAGATACGACATTGATAAGCATTAGCAGTTTGTTGTTTTACTATTAATTCATGTCTGAACTGTTCCCAATTTTGATTTTCTGCGCCTCATCCCAAAAGCTCAACCCTTGCAATTTTTTAGCTCACCTGAGCACGAAGTGCTCAAGGTGAGCTATTGGGATCGTAGAATGTCCGTCGTCCGTCGTCAGTCGTGCGTCGTGCGTCGTCCGTCGTCCACAATTTCTTTAAACATCTTCTCCTCCTAAACCAGTGGGCCAATCTTGATGAAACTTGGCAGGGATGTTCCTTGGGTCAAGCTCTACCAAAGTTGTTCAAATAAATGAAATCCACCCTTAACTTTCCCTTTACCCTTAACAAAAAGGGTGAAAATATGAAAATCTTTAAAAATCTTCTTCTCTGAAACCAGAAGGCAGACAGCTTTCATATTTGGTATGTAGCATCATCTAGTGGACCTCTACATAGTTTGTTCATATCAAGACCCTGGGGTCATGTTTGGGCTTTGCCCGGGCCCAACCCTTTTTAACATAGAATCAAAGAGTGAAAATCTTTAAAAATCTTCTTCTCTGTAACCAGATGGCAGACAGCTTAAATATTTGGTGTGTAGCATCACCTAGTGGGCCTCTACCAAGTTTGTACATATCAAGACCCTTGGGTCATATTTGGGCGTTGTACGGGTGCATCCCTTTATCTCTTATGAGCACGAAGGGTAAAAAATGAAAATCTTCAAAAATCTTCTTCTATGAAACCAGAAGGCAGACAGCTTTCATATTTGGTATGTAGCATCATCTAGTGGACCTCTATCAAGTTTGTTCATATCAAGACCCTAGGATCATATTTGGGCTCCACCTGGGTGCAACCCTTTTTACATAGAATCAAAGAGTGAAAATCTTTTAAAATCTTCTTTTATCGAAACCAGAGGGCACACTGCTTTCATTTTTAGCTCACCTGAGCACGAAGTGCTCATGTGAGCTATTGTGATCACCTTTCCTCCGGCGTCCGTCCGTCGGTCGTTGTCCGTCGTCCGGCGTCCGTCAACAATTTCTTTAAACGACATCTCCTCCTAAACTACAAGGCCAATCAACACCAAATTTTACAGAAATGTTGCTTAGGTGGTCCCCTTCAAAAATAGCTAAAAGAATTGAAATCCATGAAAAACTCTGGTTGCTATGGCAACAAAAGGTGAAATTTTAAGAAAATCTTTAAAATTCTTCTTCTTCTCAACCAGTAGTCCTACAGACTTAAAAATTGGCATGGATGATCAGTTCATAGACCTGAATAAAAATAGCTAAAATCATATCTTTGGGGCCACCAGGTGCGGAGCACCAGGGGGGAGGGGGTAGTACTCTGGGTAAATTTTGTAATCTTTAAGCCTCTTCTTCTTTGGAACCAGGAGCCCTACAGACTTGAAAATTGTCATGGATGATCAGCTCATAGACCTTAATAAAAATAGCTAAAATCATATCTTTTGGGCTGCCAGGTGCGGAGTACCAGGGGGGAGGGGGTAGTACTTTTGTGAAAATTTTGTAACCTTTAACCTTCTTCTTCTTTTGAACCAGGAGCCTGACAGATTTGAATATTGGCATGGATGATCAGCATGTGGACCTTTATATAAATAGCTAAAATCATGACTGTAGATTCACCAGGTGCAGAGCACCAGGGGGGAGAGGGTAGTACTTTTGTGAAAATTTTGTAATCTTTAACCTTCTTCTTCTTCTGAACCACAAGCCCTACAGACTTAAAAATTGGCATGGAGGAACAGCTCATAGACCTTAATAAAAATAGCTAAAATCATGACTGTAATGCCACCAGGTGCAGAGGACCAGGGGGGAGGGGGTAGTACTTTTGTGAAAACTTTGTAACTTTAACCTTCATCTTCTAATGAACCAGGAGCCCTACAGACTTCAATATTGGCATGGATGATAAGCATATGGATCTAAAATAAAATAGCTAAAATCATGAATGTAGGGCCACCAGATGCGGAGCATAAGGGGGGAGGGGATAGTATTTTTGATCAAATTTGAAATCTTTAACCTTATTCTTCTCCTGGATCAGGAACCATACAGACTTGAAAATTGTCATGGGTGATCAATATATTGACATTAATTAAAATAGCTACAATCATGACTGTAGGGTCACCAGGTGCTGAGTGACTTGGGGAGGAGGTAGTACTTTGGATCATTTTTGAAATCTTTAAACTTCTTCTAATGAACAAGGAGTCCTACAGACTTGAAAATTGGTATGGATGATCAGCATAATTATGGACATTAATTGAATTAGCTAAAATCATGACTGTAGATTCACCAGGTGCAGAGCATCTTGGGGGAGGGGGGTGCTTTGTTGAGAATTTTGAGTCCATACAGCCTTTATATTTGACATGGATTGATCAACTCATTTAAGAAAACTTTAAAAGTCTCAGACTCAGCCTGTATATCTGGCATAGATTAGCTGATCACATCCCTTTTATGAAAAAAGCTTAAATAAATAATGACCAGGGGAGGAGCAGAGGGGGGGAAGGATTATTTCAAATGTTATCTGATTGAATAAGTGAAAATCTCTTTTTCTGTGGTTGCATGGACATACCTAGGTAATGAAGTTTTTTTCTCAGGTGAGCGACCCAGGGCCAACGGCCCTCTTGTTGGTATGTAGCATCATCTTGTGGGCCCCTACCAAGTTTGTTCATATCAAGACCCTTGGGTCATATTGGGGCTCCACCCTGGCGCATCCCTTTCAGCTCATCTGAGCATGATGGGTGAAAATGGGAAAACCTTCAAAAATCTTCTTCTCTGAAACCAGAAGGCAGACAGCTTTCATATTTAGAACGTAGCATCATCTTATGGACCTCTTCCATGTTTGTTCATATCAAGACCCTGGGATCACTTTTGGGGTCCACCCGGGTGCATCCCTTTTTACATAGAATCAAAGAGCAAAAAGGCATATCTGTCTTGCTCTTTGCTGAAAACGTTCCATGGTATTGATCTTAGGCAATTATCTTCTTTTTGACATCTGCCTATCTATTTAATGTGATATCCCAGGGGTCATAGAGACTCAGGTGAGCGATCTAGGACCATCTTGGTCCTCTTGTTTGTGAAAGCTAAGTCAATTCTTAATAAACCAAAACACACATAAAGGAAATTTTGCATAAATGAATACGAAAAAAATGTGTACATTGCATAGAAGGATTGTGTGTATGTACGTAAACAACCCTTCATCAATTTTCTGCTTACCAAACTAACTTTTATAGTAGAAAATCCAAGTTTTTTCCTTATGATTTTTTAGCTCAGCTGTTTTCGGAAAAAAACCTGAGGTATTGCTTTAGCCTTTGTGTCGTTGTCGCCGTCGTTGTGTGAAAACTTTGATATTTTGTTATATCTCTGATTCTACTGAAGGCATTCACTTGAAACTTGGCACACATGTTCACCATCAAAAGAGCAACCTGTACTATCAAGGGGGATAACTCTAGATGCATTTTGTGCAAATTATTTCCCTTTTTCAACTTAGATTTTTTCCCACCATCCAACGTAGGCACCTGTAGGCGGTGCTCTTGTTTTTAGCTCCACTGGCTGAAAGCCACTGGGGCTATTGTCATGGCGTTGTGTCCGTCGTGCGTCCGTCCGTACGTGCGTCCGTGCGTCCGTGCGTCCGGTCGTAAACTTTTTCTTTAAAAATCTTCTCCTCAGAAACTACTGGATGGATTTCAACCAAACTTCACAGAAATGATCCTTGGGTGACCCTCTTTCAAAGTTGTTCAAGAAATTTTGATCAAATGAAAAACATGCATTTAATGGGCGTGGCTAATTTCCAAATATGGTAAAAAGTGGCTTTTCTCAGGTTCTAACAGATGGATATCAACCAAATTTTACATGAATGATCCTTTGGTGACCCTTTATCAGTCTACCAAAAATTATTGTGATTGGATGAAAAATATGTATTTTATGGGCGGAGGTCATTTCTCTATATGTTATATAGTGGAAACTTTGAAAATCATTTTCTCAGAATCCAACAGATGGATATCAACCAAATTTTACATGAATGATCCTTGGGTGACCCTTTATCAGTCTATCAAAAATTATTGTGATCGGATGAAAAATATGTATTTTATGGGCGGAGGTCATTTCTCAATATGTTATATAGTGGAAACTTTGAAAATCATTTTCTCAGAATCTAGTTGATAGATATCAACCAAATTTTACATGAATGATCCTTGGGTGACCCTTTATCAGTCTACCAAAAATTATTGTGATCGGTTGAAAAATAGGTATTTTATGGGCAGAGGTCATTTCTCTATATGTTATATAGTGCAAACTTTGAAAATCATTTTCTCAGAATCTAAATGATGGATATCAATCAAACTTCATTAGTATGATCCTCGGGTGATACATTATCATTCAGCCAAAAATTATTGTGATTTGAAGAAAAATATGTCTTTTATGGGCGGAGGTCATTTCTCTATATATGTTATAATAGTGGAAATTTTGAAAATCTTTTCAACATTAGTAGAAGCCAAAATATCTAAAAATCTAGTCAAAACTTAGATTTGCTATTACAAGAAATTCAAGCCTGTGGAGCGACACAAGCCATTCATGGCTTTCTAGTTTATGTTCTGATATGCAGATTTTCTAAAGGTGACTTGGAAAAATTGTGTTTATGTAGGCTTTACCATGGAAAACTACTACCCAAGGATATTTTTTTACACAAAAAATCTGAGGATGGAGTCTTTGCGCCGGGGCGCAGAAAATCCAAATGGAATAGTTCATAATCATTGATTTTGAATTTCAGAGGCGACAGCTTACAATGAGTTGTCAGTACGACAGAACAACGGTATTTTAGATTACTGTAGAACATCAATGTCCTCCTTGTCCGGAGCAGCAGCCGGTATTCTAGGTCTAACTGGGCTCTATGGATTTGCTTTTTACTTTGTGATGGCCTTCATCCTTTCTGTAAGTATAACAAGACCTCTAGAGGCAAAATGTATTGAAAGCTTTCCCGTTTTATGTTCCTGCCATGAAATAGGGACACGCATGTATACCTCTGTCCATGTGTGTGGGGGGGAGAAGGGAGTATGTCCCATTTTTGACTGGAGCAATTTGCTTCTACATTTATCAATGAATATTTGAGATCACAGTTGTTCAGATAGATGAGTTCTAGTTTTAATGCAAAGAGTATGTCTGGATAAGGTTAAGGTCACAGCTGAAGGTCAAATGAGTCAGGGGTAAAAATCAAGTACAAAATGTATTTTTAGGAGCATCTGTGACAGTCTGAGACTGTGTCTGTGACACATATCAAGTTAGATATTTCAATTGCTATGTGCTAAACAGTTGTAACTGCCTATAAACATATAGGCAGTTATAGTGTTTTCACGCTGAGCTATGAGTTTCAGGTGAAAAAGGTTACAGACAACAATGAAAAGTGGGTGTAGTTTGAAAAGAACTATCCTGTCTAAGAAAATGTTGTGAGAAAAGAGGAAATTACAATATTTCAATACAATTTTCTCAAGGAAATGGTTAATCAAATACTCAAAGGTCCTAGAAATATAGCACAATATGTGGTTTAGCCAATCTTCTAAGGTCAAGGTCACTTATAGCCATATTCATAAAAAAATCAAAAATTGTATAAATTTGCATTTACTTTTGATTTACCTCCAAGACTGAGGTAGGTAATCATGCTTGGAAAAATTGATCCAAATGTCAGGCAGATTATGAACGTTTAATTGTCCTGACTTATATGCAGGCAAAGTAACCACAATTTATATGGCTGTCTCATCACATGGCAGAGTAACCACAATTTATAAAGCCGTCTCATTACAATGCAAAGTAACCACAAATTATAAGGCTGTCTCACATTGCATGGCAAAGTAACCTCATTTATAAGGGTGTCTCATATTATATGACAAAGAATGCCTTCATGCCTTAGTTAATAATCAGTTAAGAGTTTTAGATTAATTTTAGAATGTGACATACCTTGCGAAAAAGGGACCTTTGGTGAACTCCATAGCATAGACATTTGAGAATGGATCCAGCAGAGGCAAACCTGGGCCCAAGATTATAAAACTTTTCTCAGACTCAATTCAAAATTTTCTCTAATTTCAATTTGAGATTGAAGCCATAAGTCTGTTTTATTACTCATTTTAATGTATTAACATAAAAGATGATATTAATAAGTTGTTATAAATAACGACTTATTAATATTATCTTTTTTTTTCATACATTTATTCTAATTTGAAATTTAGTGAAAATTGAGCCTGAGCCTGAGAAAAGTTTTTTAACCTTGGGCCCAGATATCTTGCCTCGGAAATACTTAAATTGGAAGGTAGAATGATCATTCTAGATTCAGAAAAAATCCTTAAAGCAAAGAGTATCTACCATGGTCAACCTGCTGCACAGTCAGACCTGACCTGTGTTCAGGATGTAAAAGCGATTCGCTAGCGCTTTACGATGATAGCTCGCTTTGCACGTGCACATACATGCAAAGCAAGGTATAATTTCGTAAGAGCTTTGCTAACTTTTTCATTCTAATTGCAGGGCAGGGTCAATACTTTTTGCACAATTCAGATTGTCCCTTTTTGCATGTCGGGTCACATAAATATGAAAATTATTTTTCAGTTTTTATTGATGACAAAAGCTGGTACTGGATGGAACAAATATTTCATGTCAAGGAATGATCTCATCACAAAAGGGCTGTTTGGGGGACTTTTTGTATCCTTTCATGTGTTCTGTACATTTGGAGGGGTCAGTGCAATACTATTGTAAGTGCCTGAAAATATATAGGCACTTACAATAGTATTGCCCTGACCCCTAGACTTGAAGTTATTATGAATGTCTGAGCAGAAATTCAACAAACGCATCATTTAGCACAAAATATTTTCCAAATTAGATTTTTTTTAAACAGTGTATATACATGGTTATTGAACTGCAAACAAAAACTTTTGACTTGCAGAATTACTGCATACATATTTTATATCAGCTACAGCATTTTAAATCAGATCACAGTAAACATCAAGAATTTTCCCTTAAGGAGCCTTGTGAGTAAGTAGATGTATTTAAAATACATCAGGCCTGGCTTTTGCTTGTAATTATTTTACCTAAATTCAAACAGAATCTAAAGAGAAATAATTAGTCTATCAGTTTCATTTATGCAAAGAAATCAAATATATCACTTAAAAATTCTTAAGAATCTTTGGCTTGTGTAAAATTTTGTTACCACAACAGAATAAATTGTCATGTACGCTAGCAACACCCTATATAGGGCTTTTGTAAGAAGGAGTAATGATGCTCTTATTTGTCACTTTGTTGCCTCAGCACAAAACAGTTGTGCCTTTATGTTTACAAATGTTTACAAATTTGTACAAATGTATTGTGCTGAGCCATTCATTTCTCGCCCAAACCCTATGTTTAGGGTACTCATTGGAATCATCTTGATGGCAACATTATGCCATTAGTAAAATTGGTACAGCTTAGATAACATAGAAAAATGTGAAATAAATAATTCAATGGATCAGCGTGAAACAGTTGTAACTCCCTATATGTGTATAGGGTGTTACAACCATTTCACGCTGAGCCATTGAATAGGCATAATCAATGTTTTGGTAATTCAACTTTGGCTATGAAATAAGCAAGTGGTAATCAAATAATGTGAAATAAACAATTTGATGGCATGGCATGAAACAGCTGTTACTCCCTATATGTGTATAGGGAGTTAAATCCGTTTTGTGCGTAGCAAAGGATATTGGCATATTCCATCTTTTGGTAATTCAACTTTGGCAATGAAATAACCAAGTGATAAACTACCAAGAAATGTTGGTAATCAAAGACATATACCTTAACTATCATTCAGACATATGTGTTATGCTGGACATTTTTATATGGAATGGTGCATGTGTACTGAGAACATTTTCAGCCATGAAGGAAAAATGTACAGAGCTAACAGATAGAGGGGACTTTTGTAATTTAGATTCAATTATAATATGACCTACATTGCGGGAATGAAATAATCCCGTTGAATATTTTTGATATTACAGGGTTGTTATTATGCAAATGAGCTAAGAAAGGATAGCAATGTTATATTTTCGTTGTGAAAATGACGTCATAATGCATTTGCTGCCGTCATTTTTCAAACGGCGTTATATGTTTTGCGAAACTTGAACCGATACATTTCCTTTTCTCATTTTATCGCAAAAATTCAGATCATATTATAAATAGAATATCAAATTTGTGCTCATGAAATACCGAATTTATTAAAATCATCATCAAAAATAGATAAAAACATGGTGCAGCCTTGGTTTTCATCTGTTTATAGATGACAAGTTTAATAATTTCGGTATTCAATGATCACTCATTCTATATCCTCTTAATATTTCACCAATTCTGAAACGAGTCTTCTCTTTTTTTTCCTCAGTGATTTCTCATATGATATCTAAGATTAAACCAGTATTTCAATCTGTTCCAATTGTCTCCTGTATATTCTGAAGATGCATAACTCAATCTGAGCAGATTAGGATTAAAAAAGTATCTTTGATATATAAAGTTCTTTTGATTTGTAAATGTTCATTGTGTTGTCTGTCTATGGTTTAAATAAAACCTCATTATGGGCATGTAAAAGAAGAATAGAAATGAAATTACTCATTTGCTTTTATTTCATTTCAAAAATACCCCCTGAAAAAAATTCTGAGGGGTAAATACTCCTTGCTTCCAAAAATTATCTGGAAGCTGTCATCTTTGAGATGATCAAATGAGTACCCACAACGTAGGGTTTCATGAAAAAACAAGGATTTCAGACTGGCATTTCCCCCGTCTTATCTGCACCTCTGAATACATTTGTATATCACCGATCATCTAATTTTGTGCAATTTATTAATTATTAAAAGATGTTTGTAAATAAAGAAAGTAAAGGTACATATAGAGATCAAGTTTTGTCTTCTCTATTACTCATTGATAGCCCCTTATTCATATTTATCAGTCACTATGTCAAAAGATATGGGGCATGTTTTTGCAACCATGCTGTTTGTCATTCTGTCCATCTATATTTTTTCTGCCCATCTGCTAATTCAAACAGAAAAATATCAACACTGATTATTACTCTGAGCTTATTAGATATTTAGTGCTCATATTTATACGCCTGATTATGTTATTTTTTGAGTTATTGCCCTTTGTTTGATTCAGTTAGCAAATTTGTGTCTGGTCCGTAACTTTGAAACTTTGAAACTATAAGGCCTATAGTCTTGAAACTTCACAGGTGTATAGATCTCATAGCTAGGGAGTGCAGAGCGCAATACCCCTAACTCTATGTTTTATAATTTCTGAGTTATTGCCCTTTGTTTAATTCAGTTTGCGAATTCGTGTCCGGTCCATAACTTTCAAAATACAAGGACTACGATGTTGAAACTTCGCATGTATGTAGAACTCATAGCTAGGGTGTTTGATTACATTATCTCAATCTGATTGAATTTGTGAATATTTTAGTAGTACTCGGGTACATATAATTACATGTACTTGAAGAATAGTGATGATATCCATAAGGAATCCACAGTTCTTTAATTGCCTAAGAACACATTTTCCCAAAGACAAATAGGAAAACAAAACAAAACAAACACTACCATCATAATAAATACAATATACTATAGTGTTTGCTAGAAAATACATCCTAAGGATCAACAAGACAAAATTTTGATGCAATGCATCAAAGTAGGCCGCAAATTATTTGGTTATCATCAATGAATAATGTATTTTTTTTTATGCCCCCGATAGGGAGGCATCATAAATTTGACTTGTCCGTCCGTCCGTCTGTCTGTCCGTCTGTCCGTCCGTCCGTCATTCCGTCCAAAAACTTTAACATTGGCCATAACTTCTAAATCAAAGCGGTGTCGGGGGCATTGTCATCTTACAGTGACAGCTCTTGTTTATTTTTTTTTTTCAAACAATACCTATCTAGATTTTAAAGATTTTAACAACAATAGTGGCCCTACTTTAGCATGCACACCCGGCTTAAATACACTAAGGAGTACTTTATTTCAACATAGGCACAATGAATTACACATGATGGTAAAGTGATTGCCTTTTTTAGCTTGTCTGTTTTCTAAGAAAACTTGAGGTATGGAGATCATTAGGGCGTTGGCATTGTTGTTATTGACCTGTTGTTATTGAAGATATCTTCATAAAATTTAGCATGTATGTTCACTATCTCAAGAGCTATCCAGACAATCAAGGGGGACAACTCTTAAAAAGGGTTTTTGTAAGAGTCCCTTTTTTCACTCAGCTTTTTGTATTATCCAGCACCTGCAGCCAAGGGTTGCACCCATAGGCGGTGCTCTTGTTAGAATAATATATTCACTCAACCCTCATGCTGATGTATGCGGAGTTATCCGAAGAAATGGGCATTAAGAAAGAAAATACAGACTCAAAATAAAAGCACAAACAATTCTGAAATCAGAACACGAGGCCAAAGATTCAAATTATCATTTAATAGCTGTCATTCAAACTAGTACTAAGACTGCACCTATTTGAAGTAAAAGGACCTACTTCGGTTGTTCCAAAATAGTTTGGTTAGAAAAAGTGATATGCTCCTTTTGTCGCATTGTTTTAATGCTTGAATAACAGTAACTGGCTTGAAATTATGTTATGCTAAGTACCAGACAATTGCTACATATCATACACAGGATTAGATTAATTAAGGTAGAAACATTTATTCTCAAGACCAGAGCTTTGATATAAGTCATCACACACTTTTGTACCAAAAAGATTTCGAGTGTAATTTTGCACAATGAAGTATTGTGTTTTTTTAAAACCGCAAAAATGCCATTTTAACTATATGTTTAACAAGACCAAAACAGACAGGAGTGTAACCATAGATGTATCTCCTGTGAGAATCACTTTGATGTAAAAAATTGCAGAAAACAGGGGGGAAAAAGAGTAAAACTAGGTCAAACATGTCTGACAGATCAGTCATTTTAATGAAATGTGCAATATTTGTAAAATCAAGTTCATAAACCAAAACCCTGATTTTATTGCTCAATAATTTTCATTACAAAACAGTTTTTGAAAAACTGTTGTTTGATCCAGGCTGCATTATACGGTTTTCTATGTTTTGAATAAAAACATTGGACAGGTTTTATAATAATGTATCCCTAATCCCCCATGGTCATATTCAAAACGCATTCATAATGGTAGGCCGCTTCTGCGGCCTACCAATAAAAAGGCTTGTGTGAAATATTGTAATCTTACTCATGTGAGAAGCAACAAGAAGCCATGGGCAAGTGCACCAGTCATCATAAATGAATTGAAATAATATTAAAAGTATCGTTATACAACATACAAAAAAGTGAAATATCAAAGAAAACATTTCATTGCTATAATTAATGTGAAAAACATATCAAGGGGTCAGAGCAAACCTTTTGTAAATGCCTATAAATTTACATGCGCATGTTTATAGGCATTTACAACTGTTTTGTACTAACTAATCAATTTCCTTTTATGTATGATGGAATATATAAAATTGAATGGACACTTGAGTTTGTAAGCCCAAAGGATCTTGTATTTGACATCATTATGTCCTCAAGTATCAGATCTTATATCAATGAATAAAAATCTCATTATACCACAGCATAAACAAATATTTTTTATATCCCTGCAAAACAAATATTTGTAGGGGTAAACTGGAATAAGCCTGTCTGTCCATGTGTCCTTCAGTCTTTGTGCAAAATATAAAACTTTTCTCAGGCTCAATTCAAAATTTCCTCAAATTTCAATTTGAGATTAAAGCTGTAATTGTTTTTAAATACTCATTTTTATGTAATAACATAAAAGATGATATTTATAAGTTGTTATAAATAACAACTTATCAATATTATCTTTTATATTCATGTGTTTATTTTAATTAAGAGTTTGGGAAAATTGAGCCTGAGCCTGAGAAAAGTTTTATAACTTCGAGCCCAGATGTCCAAGAGGTCCCATTTCGATTCCCTGGAAGGCTATCGATCTTCGTTTTTTCCTTAGCCCACACATATGGCGTAAGTACTGGTTCATGTCCAGGAAGCAGAACAGATAGGGATAAATCTATATTGTAAGAATAACATAACAAGAACAAGAGGTGTAAACAAGAGGTGTAGTATAGCTATACTGGCTTTAAAGTCCCAAGATTTGAAAAAGAGATATTCCAAATAGTGATCAATTTCGTAACATGGTCACCTACCGAAGATTCGTGGCAAGTTTTATTAGCTCCACTGGCCAAAGGCAACTGGGGCTATTGTCATGGCCATGTGTCCATCGTGCGTCTGTCTGTCCATCAGTCCGTCTGTCCTCCCATGCAGCCGGTCGTAATCTTTTTCTTTAAAATTCTTCTCCTCAGAAACAACTAGATGAATTTTAACCAAACTTCACAGGAATGATTCTTGGGTGACCCTTTTCTCAGGCTCAATTCAAAATTTTCTCAAATTTCAATTCGAGATTAAAGCCGTATTTGTTTTTAAATACTCATTTTAATGTATTAACATAAATGATAATATTAATAAGTTGTAATAAATAACAACTTATTAATATTATCTTTTATTTTCATTCATTAATTTTAATTTAGCACTTGAGAAAATTGAGCCTGAGAAAAGTTTTATAACCTCGGGGCCAGATGTCCAAGAGGTCTGCATTTTGATTCCTTGGAAGGGCTATCGGTCTTGGTTTTTTCCTTAGCTCACACATATGGCGTAAGTACTGGTTCATGTCCAGGAAGCAGAACAGAGAGGGATGAATCTATATTGTAAGAATAACATCACAAGAACAAGAGGTGTAGTATAGCTATACTGGCTTTAACGTCCCAAGATTTGAAAAAGAGATATTCCAAATAGTGATCAATTTTGTAACATGGTCACCTACAGAAGATTTGTGGCAAGTTTTATTAGCTCCACTGGCCAAAGGCAACTGGGGCTATTGTCATGGTAATGTGTCCATCGTGCGTCTGTCTGTCCATCAATCCGTCTGTCCTCCCATGCAGCCGGTCGTAAACTTTTTCTTTAAAATTCTTCTCCTCATTGAATTTTAATCAATTTTCACAGGAATGATTCTTGGGTGACCCTCTTTCAAAGTGGTTCAAGAAATTTTGTTCTAATGAAAAACATGGATTGAATGGGCGTGGCTAATTTCCAAATATGGTAAAAAGTGAGTTTTCTCAGATTCTAATCCATGGATACCAATTGAATTTTATGTTAATGATCCTTTGGTGACCCTTTATCAGTCTACAAAAAAATATTGTAATTGGGTGAAAAATATGTATTTTATGTGCAGAGTTCATTTTTCTACATGTTATAGATGAAGTTTTGAAAATCATTTTCTCACGATGTAACTGATGGATATCAACCAAATTTCACTGAAATGATCCTTGAGTGACCCTTTATCAGTCTACCAAAATTTATTGTGATCGGATGGAAAATATGTATTTTAAGGGGGGAGGTCATTTTTCTATATGTTATACAGTGGAAACTTTGAAAATCATTCTCAGAATGTAACTGATGGATATCAATCAAATTTCACTTGGAGGATCCTTTAGTGATCCTTTATCAGTGTACCAAATATTTGGATGCAAAATAGAAGATTCTTTTTAATGATTTTAAAGAGAAACTAAGCCCCCCCCCCCCCCTGCCACGCCCATATTTGGGGTCAATCCAAAGAAGAAGGTCTCCCAAGGAACTTTTCTGCCAAGTTTTATCACAATCCGCCCATCCGTTTAAGAGGAGAAGATGTTTCAAGAATTTTTTTCGCATGGACGGACGGACACACCGCCATTACAATAGCTCACTGGCCTTCGAACAGTGGAGCTAATAATCAATTCCATCAAGCCTATTCAAAGTATAATGTTTATATTCAATGTGGATGCTTTGGAAACATGTCTTTATATTTGATCATCATACGTCGCATGTTAATCGTTCCTGTTCAAAAAGGACGATAATTCAGTGAAATTTTATCAGATTATTTAGCGAGTGATATCAAGCAAATTGCCACGAAATTCGCGTTCGTTTGATTCAAAGTATTAAGAAATATTTTTGGTATATGGGTACCGTTCGGTAAAGGCGATTTTGAAAATTAAACAAAATTTTTCATGTACAAATTTTACATTGAGCAAAACGGTTCAATATCCAATGGAGAAAATACGTATCATATAATTATCATATTATTAGATGAAAAAATTGAACCATCATGATTGAACCAATATTAGAACCATTTACTTCCACGATGTCCGGGACGTCATATTATAGAAAATTTTAGAAACACACAAGGAAAATGCATGTTGTAACATAGTGAAAGTGCGATGTTTTAAAAATTCAAAACGATCATTTTTAACAAGATTACTTATTCAAATTAAATTGAAAATATTATCAATTTAGTAGGATCGGAGAGAAATAATCGCAACTACGATATGAAACAAGCTTAACGTCGGCCCTTAATAATAATCGCATTTGAAAACCTTTTCTTTACGAAAAAAAATGAACAAAATTAAATAACCATGTAGGATTTTCAATAAAACGTATAAAACATTTAAGTAAAAGCTTACTTTGAATGAAAACAACACTCAGAAATGTCCGTCGTCAGTCGTCCGTCGTGCGTCGTCCAGAATTTCTGTTCCCTTTACCCTTAACAAAAAGGGTGAAAATAGGAAAATCTTCAAAAATCTTCTTCTCTGAAATCAAGAAGGCAGACAGCTTTCATATTTGATATGTAGCATGATCTAGGGGACCATTACCAAGTTTCTTCATATCAAGACCCCGGGGTCATATTTTGGCTCCAACCAGGTGCAACCCTTTTAACATAGAATCAAAGAGCGAAAATCTTCAAGAATCTTCTTCTCTGAAACCAGATGGCAGACAGCTTTCGTATTTGGCATGTAGCATCACCTAGTGGGCTTTAACCAAGTGTGTTCATATTAAGACCATGGGGTCTTATTTGGGCTTTGCCCGGGCGCATCCCTTTTAGCTCTTCCAAGTTTCATGAAAATCCGCTCTTTGGTATGGGAGGAGAAGATGTTTAAATAAAAAGTTTACGCACTCACGGACGGACGCACGTACACACGCATGACGGACAAACCGCTATGACAATAGCTCGCTGACCTTCGGCCAGTGGAGCTAAAAATGTATCGCTCGGCATTTTATTGGCGATATCGTTTGTCAGGAAAAGTCTGAAATATTCCTATGAAATGGTTCATTCTCTTTTGAAATGGCTTATGATATTGATGGATGGACTCTTGATATATATATGTTTTTATACACAAAGATGAAATGTAAAAGTAGTTTCCAACAATGTGTTCATTATTCGTTTATGTAAATGTCTCACAAATTAAAGTTTTGGAGTTCTGCGACGTCAAGCTGATATGAAGCCGATGTGAAGGCTCATCTATGCTCTCTTTGTCTGATTTTCAAACAGAAAGACCGATATTGGCACAGACAAAAATATTAAACACACATAAGACTTGATAAATAAGTCTCCAAATCAAAGCTTGGAAAAGTTGAAGTTAAGACATTTTGGTTACCAACCTATGATTTAAGCTTTCAAGTTATTTATGTCGATTTTTTATGGAAGTAAGTAATCATGAATAAAAGCTGATTTACCCTAACCTTATTTGCAATGATCCGTTATTCAGGGCAAAAATGATGGATTATAATCGTCGAAAGTTCGAGTGACTGCTTAAATTACAAACCTTAGATTGAAATCACGTAAGGTAATTTATGTTGGAAATGCAACTATCGAATTTAGAATACTCATTTTTGTCTATAGATTAAACTTATTTACGATAATGATTCCGGGATCAGACTGCAAAATATTAGTACGGTTACATACGAATGGTAACCGGACAAAATCCCCTTAGGACAAAATCCCCTCGGTCATTTTTTTCATAGGCGGACAAAATCCCCTCGATAGAATTACTAGGGCGGACAAAATCCCCTCAATGAAATGTCTAGGGCGGACAAAATCCCCTCAGTAGAATTATTAGGGCGGACAAAATCCCCTCGATAGAATAACTAGGGCGGACAAAATCCCCTCAGTAGAATTACTAGGGCGGACAAAATCCCCTCGGTCCAGTTTGAATGTCCAATGTATTGTATTGTGCTGTTTCAGAATTTCTTGTAATTTATTAAAATTGTATTATTTGATACGTGTAGACTAAGACACAATAAACACATATTCATTTTTGTCTTCGTTTGTTTTTTACACCTCTAGAAATCCAGAAATATGTGAAGACTAAGACACAATTAACACAGATTCATTTTTGTATGTATGTATGTCGACGATGAACCTTTGTGTTCAAGTCGTATTTCGGAATAAAATTCTGTTCTGTTTTGTTCTGTTCATTTTTGTCTTCGTATGTTTTTTACACCTCTAGAAATCTGAAGCTTACCGCAATTAAAGACCGGTCAACTAATTAAAGTAATTGGTTATTAAAGCACACAAATATTTATTTGATTGGCGGCACACGACTAATTATAGGAGGGTATAATGAAATTAATACCATTTAAATTTGTTGTTTGTGCACTCAAATATGCACTTTATTAGCGGCACCCGACTGAAATATTAATTAAAAGTTAGTTGAGTTATCAAACTGTGATTTCTAATTCATATATATTAAGTAAGTATTTTTAAAAGCTTTTCTACTTTCTTTTGTATTTTCTAATCTATTGAAGAAATAATTCTGGTGGGGAATGGTAGGTCAGAAAATTTGCGGGAAAGTTGAAAAACAACGCTGTGAGCTATTTTTCCCTTTTTCTGCATATTTTCAAAAGAAGAAAATGCTTCGTAAATAGCGTAAATATGTAATATATTTGTGATATTTGGGGGGAAATATAATATGTATGTGTTTTTTTTAAAACTTTGATTATATCTTTGTTTATCTAGATATTAAGATATACTCAATTATAGAACACGGACTCTCCAAAAAAAAAATTCGCTACTTCTTTGGTATTCATTTTATTTTTCTTAATCAATTGAGGTAATTTTTTGAGTCAAAATTCATTTCCTAAATATTCCTATATATACTTATTTTTCATCTGTAATAAATTATATGTTCAAGATCATTGTTTGTTATGTGTTGTACCTGTACGCCCAGAGAAAAACAAACAATTTTGATTATCCAATATTTTAACTTAGTCATTCAGGCCGTAGAATACTTTGTTAAAATATTTCATAAGCGAAGTTGATTAGTTTAATTGCCGTGTATCAATAAATTGATTCTCTCGGCGACTCTACCTACCTACCGAGGGGATTTTGTCCGTCCTAGTAATTCTACTGAGGGGATTTTGTCCGCCCTAATAATTATACCGAGGGGATTTTGTCCGCCCTAGACATTTCATTGAGGGGATTTTGTCCGCCCTAGTAATTCTATCGAGGGGATTTTGTCCGCCCTTTCAATTCCACCGAGGGGATTTTGTCCGCCTATGCAAAAAATGACCGAGGGGATTTTGTCCTAAGGGGATTTTGTCCGACATTCCATACGAATCATGCCTTTTATGAGCAAATGTCAATTTCATATATTTTTTTGGGGGGGGGGGGGTTACTTTTTTTTTAGAAGCTAAAGCTGGCATGGATGTCACCCAAATCTCTCAAGAATTATCACAGGGGATCCTTTACCAGAAGTAATATATATTTTTATAATTAAAATCTCCCCATTTATAAGCAGAGTTTGTTTCAATATTTGAAAATATCAAATCAACATTTTAAAGAAATGATACTTAGAAGGTTTTTATTTTGCGTGACAAGAAACATTTGATTTGTTGGAATACCTTGGTATTATCGATTGGCCACATTTTACAGAATTTATTATATATCCATCAGTCAGGTTCTGAGAAAATGATTTTAAAAGTTTCCACTAAATAACATAGAGAAATGATATCCGCCCCACGCTGATCACAATAAGTTTTTGTAGACTGTTTTTTGAGGACCTCTACTAAGTGTTTTCATATCATATCCATAGTGTCAAATTTGAACTCCATCCAGTCGTATCTAACATTACTTTGAAATACAGGATTCTTTTTTTTAAACCGGAACATCAACGGTCTACATAATTTAAATGAAATGTTGTTTGCAGATATTTTCACCAGTGCGGCGTAAAATGTTGCCATCTTGAATGCATAAATTTCAACATACTTAGTGTAATAGTAGGAGGACCTTGACCCCCTCTCGCCCTTACTCATACAGTCTTTCCTCGAAGTTCTTTTGTAGAAAAAAGTGTAATTTGTTTTTTTAGAAATGAATCTAAAACTATTACAGAAAATGAGTAGAAGTTTGATTACTATATCATTACACCTTTAATTCAATTTTGGATTTAAAAACCGGGCCGGTGTTTGCTGCGGAGCTGCCATAAATTTTTCGTCTGCAAAATATGAAAGGACGGATGAATGCTATTTAATTTTCAAAGCCATAATTAAATACAATTTCAAAGTGGGTATCTCTTTTTCTAGTCCAACGGACACAAGGTTATTTATACAGGTAAATATTATCACAAGTTTACACACTTATGCCCAAGTCACATAAGTGTAAACTTCCGGATCGACGTACAGGTGATGTGTTGTGTCGTCTGCTGGCGTCTTTGGATTTCTTAAATTGATACAGAAAAGATAAAGTTAGGGAACTATGTTTGTCGCATCAAAGAAATAAAGGTAAAGATGTCAGACTCCTGCACTATGAGTGGAGCGGAGGCAGACGTATCCTCAGAAGCGGATTCTAGTTCCGGAGAAGACGAGGGTCCATTGCCACCGAGTCCTCTAAAAGAAGGAACCAGTGAACCCTTTGAAGTTGTTCTGAAAGGAGGCGGGCCTTGGGGCTTCAACCTAAAGGGGATTAAGGGAACTAGGACACCTGTACAGATTTCAGAGGTAATCAATGTGATCAATTTAGCCAGAGACCATAAATATAAGGGTTTACTAGCTACAGGAGGCTTTGTGGTCTTCTATGTTTCCAACATTTTTTCTATGACTGTCATAATTCTGAATATGATCGAATTCCAACACTTGACCAATTGATAGCATTTTATTTTCACATTACAAACCATAGGCAATTGTTTCATAATCAAAATTTTGTCATATAGCCCTTATTATAGGTTTAATGTAATATACCTTAAATTTTTGAGTGTGAAAAAATTGCCTTTGTTGCAAAGTACTTAGAGAACACATTTATAGAAACATGATCTAAAGAATGTATTTTGTGAAATGAAGTTGCCAATTACTATTGCCTTTTCTTTCAATGCTTTCAGTGCCCCGAAAATAACATGATTTTTCTCAAGAAATGATGAGAGTATTTGTTAAATTCTTGAATGTATGACACTAAAAACCTAATCACACGAGTATGCAAAGCGGATTCCTACATGAGCGTGATAAGGTTTTTAGTTCTAAGTTTCATTGTGACATACCTCTGTAAAATCAACAAATGCTCACTTCATTTCTTATGATTTTATATCATGAAGCAAAAATGAACAAATTTATCAATAAATTATCAATAAGACAGATTTCTTATGGGACTACTCCTAAGGGAAGCTTACAAAACAGCTGCATAATCAAAATAGTTTTAATTGAAAAATAAAATCAATTTTTCAGCCAATTAGAATGCATAAAAAATGATGGAATCATCTAAAATTGAATTATTTTCGAATGTTTTTATATCTACAGAAAGGACATTCTTTGAGCAAGATGGAACTGAAAATTTGTTTATTAATATCAGATTTTTCAAGTTTGAAGTTAAGTTGTTCAATTGTTGGTGACCAGTCAAACTCTTGTAGCTATAGCTTGAATAAATGAGTAACTACCAACTTTTTTTGTCCACCTGACAAAATATTACAGTAAACTTAAGAAATTTTATTAGTCCCCTTTCAAGAAATGTTCTGAGTCTGTATATTAAGGGAAAATTTTTAACTCATTCCTCATGCAATATTTCTCCTAATGGTAGTGCCCTCCCTTATAGTAGCACCCCTACATCTCTTAAGAAGAAAACCCACTTCAAATGCTTAAATTTTAAGGATTTGTTGAGACTTCTTTTCTAACTTGATGTGAATTTCCTTTAAACAATCATATTAATGATTGTTTAGAGGAAATTTACCTCAAATGAAAGGGAAAAGGGCTTAATAGACACAAATTTATTATTTTTTCTAATCAGTAAATATATGCTTAAAAAAGCTCCCCAACCATGTTATGTATTACTCCTGGGAGCGTTTATAAGGAAAAAATATGGTAATCATTTTTATTAGTCCCCTTTCTTGAAAAAAAAATCAAAATCCGTCTATTGAGGAAAAAACTTTACTCATTCCTCATATTTCTGTCTATTGTTAGGCTATCATGCTAATTATTTAAACATTTTACACTTTAAGTTTTCTAAAAAAAAAATATAAACAGATTTTAAACTCAATGCTAGATTTTATTGTCAAAGAAGTCAAAGATCCAGTGTATCAAATGTACCTAGGGGCGCGATATTTGTATTCTTATTGCAGTATTTTTTATTTGCATTCTTTTGGGCAAATTGTTTACATAATTTCCCTACAGGTGCATTTCTCTCTTGGCAACAGCAAGATCTCATCTCCAATCTTTGTGTTTACTTTGTTGAAAAATATGGTGGTTTGTTTGAGTTTTACCTTTCAATAATTAATCTTGTTTAATCGTTAATCTTTTCCTACAAAAACATGCCATGCTGTTTTTATCAATCCTAAATACAGATACATAGTCATTGAAAAATATTGTAGGAAATGACTTCTTATGAGTTTTTGTTTTTTTCCTTTTCCACATTTCTTTTTAATCAGGGAAAGAAAAATATTAAAATTTCCAGAATTTTTATCATTGCATTTACACGAGGTTAAATCTCCAATAATTCTTCATTGTCCACAATGTTTCTTCTGCAAAAGACAGAGATTTTTAACCCTTGTCATGGTGAATAAACCTTGGCTAAAGTGCATTTAAACCAAGTACTGACAGCACTGTATGCATTTATTGTAGGTCAGCATTTAATTGGAAAAAAAAGTTTTTGCTCTTTTCCAGTTTGGAAAAGAACTAGGCGGTTATTTCTAAGATTAGACTCATGTGCAGGCTGATCCTTGTCTAAACTTTCTGCTTAAGCAGGAATATTCTGGTTTCAGCATGACAAGGGTTAAAATTCCAACCACTAAAAATTGTTACTAATCTAAAATTGCGTCAGATTGTGGGTTAAACTTATTTTTTCACATATACACAAGATTTTAACCAGAAGTACAAGACAGATATCAACTTTCATACAATCTGTCAATGATTCAATATTACAGTAATGTGTGAAAACCAACCACTTGTTATTCAGTTGGATAAGTTTTTACAAGTTAGACAGACTAAATCCATGGAAAAATATTTAGCTTCAACAGGGCTCTTGTTAGTGTTTGCAATTATTGATCCATTGACTCCTTAACCATGAAATTCTTAGGGTCAAAATTAATTTTTGAAAGGGTCAAAACAACAAAAAAAGCAAATCATGAGTATTAAATTTTGCAATTTAGAGAGACAATAGGATATCTGATCATTTATTCAAAATTTCAAGGACAATACATTGTTTTAACCCTTAGAAATTTCTCTCAAAGGGGTCAAAATGACCCACTAAATGACTCCCTTGGAAGAAATTTTAAGTCAAATAAAGGTACACATGCATTTTCATATTTTGGGGGTTAAAACCCTGGTTTAGGGGTCAAACACGAGCCCTTCTTCAAGTACTCTATTACATAAGTTTTGTTTAGTACCATAGCAATAGCATTGACTTATTTGAAGACACATAACGTCAATGGATGGTCAAAAGCTCGTAACTACAGCTTGAATAGCCTGGAATTACAAGCTTTTGATCGCCCACTGACGATAATTAAGAAGTGTAAGCAATTAAGTTTATGGCCATAAGGGAAATATTGAGTAAGAAGAATTAAAAAATCAAAGCACTGAAAGTACTGATGGTGGACGTTTCTGTTGGCATACTAGAGTGATTCCTCCATTTGTGGAGAAAAGAGAATTTTACATGTAAAATTACGATAAAAGGAAAATGACCTGACCGCATCTTGCTTCAGATATACGTTTCTCAACTTATATCGTCGATCGTCAACAAAGTCCTGCAATTACAAGGTTTTGATAACTTTGGGAATTTATCCCGGTGTAGTTTAAACAGTGATTCTCCGATCAATTTGTTATAAAAGTAAAGAAATGACAATTAGATGATCTAGGTTATTATTCTTATTTTGTAATGCTAATCAGAGCTCCGTAATCTCATTATTGAAATTTATGGTATTATCTGCTTAAACTAGAAAGCTATGAATGGCTTGGGTCGCTCCACAGGCTTGAAATTCTTGTAAAAGAAAAAGAAAAGTTTTGAATAGATTTTTAGATATTTTGGATTCTTCTGATGTTGAAAATGATTTCAGAGTTTCCCCTATATAACATAAAGAGAAAAGACCTCCGCTAATAAAAAAAACCCCATTTATTTCATCCAATGACAATAATTTTGGCTACATGCTAAAGGGGTCGCCCAAGTATCATACCAATGAAGTTTGATTGATATCCACCCATAACATTCTGAGAAAATGATTTTCAAAGATTACACAAAATAACATATTGAGAAATTACCTCTGTCCATAAAATACATATTTTCATCCGATCACAATAAATTTTTGGTAGACTCATTAAGGGTTACTCAAAAAGATCATTCCGGTGAAATTTGGTTGAAAACCATCAGTTACATTCTGAAAAAATGATTTTTAAAGTTTCCACTAAATAACATATACAGAAATGACCTCCGCCCATTAAAATAATTATTTTTCATCCGATCACAATAATTTCTGGTAGCCTGATAAAGGATCACTAAAGTACCATTCGAGTGAAATTTGGGTGAAAACCATCAGTTACATTCTGAGAAAATGATTTTCAAAGTTTCGACTAAATAACATATAGAAAAATGACCTCCGCCCATAAAATACATATTTTTCAACCGATCACAATAATTTTTTATAGACTGATAAAAGGCCACTCAAGGATCATTCATGTAAAATTTAATTGGTATCCATCAATTAGAGTCTGAGAAAACCCACTTTTAACCATATTTGGAAATAAGCCACGCCCGTTAAATCCATGTTTGTCATTGGATCTAAATTTCTTGAAAAACTTTGAAAGAGGATCACCCTAGGATCATTCCTGTGAAGTTTGATTGAAATTCATCCAGTAGTTACTGAGGAGAAGATTTTTAAAGAAAAAGTTTACGAACGGACGCACGAACGGACGACGGACACAACGCCATGAAAATAGCCCCAGTGGCCTTCGGCCAGTGGAGATAAAAATTCTATAAAAGGATATTGATTGATTGTTCAGCGATTTTCATTCTCAAAGAAAAGAAAGGTTAAGTGTTCATATAAACGCGTAAAAAATTGCAGACACTCTTCTCGAGTTTGGCTTTCGTGTGTTGAAATGTATAGTAAAACCCCTTTGCATAAACCTTTATCGCATGGCCTGAATGCTTTACCTGCTCAGACTGTATCTGTATTCATGTGTATACCAATATTTCCATGAATTTGCCTTTGTTTTATATACATTAGTAGTGTCAGGGGAGGTTGCCATTCCAGTAATTTCATTTCATGAGTGACCTCCCATTGACCATTGGGAAATAAGGGGCAAATTACTCACTCTGTCAGAAAAGTAGTTCTACGCAAGGAAAAAATTCACCCGATCTCAGAATTGAATATGATTTCACACTTAAAAGTTGTCTTTGAGGTTGCAACAAGTTACGTAGACTCCTTGTTTCACTCCATTTTTGAAATGCATAGTTGTCAGACGGTTACAATTCTCCAAAGAGAGTAAATTGAATCTTAATGAGTACTACTGTTTTGAAAACCTATTAACATCTGACAGGATTGTTCAAACGCGGTATTAACACTGGTGAACGTAAACGTCCACCAATTATAGGCCATTTGAATTCTAACTAGCTCTCATTGATTAAAAAAAAATATTTTGACCCTATTATTATTATACAATATTTTGTACAAAAGCCTGTCTTCATGCACAGAATCCTCATCTTGAAGTACTTTTTAGCCAATTAGATATATTAATTTTGAATGATTTTAAAATTCTTACATCAACAGGACCCTGTAACTTAGTTTAAGGCCATCCACACCAATCAGCTTGTCCCCCCCCCCCTCTGTCACTGCCCCTCCCCCCCTCCCCCCTAAAAAAAAGAAAAAAAAAGAAAGAAGATAAAACAAACAAAGCAAAACAAAAAAAAAACTGAAAAAAAGTTTTCACTTTCAAGTACTGTACAGGCTTAAAGAAAAGAATAACAGAGTTTTAGAAAAATTTCATTTTCTTTTAATAATGTATCTCCATGGACAAAAATATTTTCTTATGACATGTTGTCTTCAAAAGGTTATTTTTGTGAACAATACCTTCTTTTTTAGTTTGGAGGAACCATGATGTAGTGTAATGTTATAATGTAGTTTTGTCAAAATTTAATTTAATAGTCTATAGTGTTATGTACTGATTTTGTATTTCACGGTTACTAAAGTTGGATGAATTATGATAACTACCGGTATTAGTGTTTGGCTTAAGCTTTGAGGAATATAGCTGTTAAAAGATTGTCAGTAGGATTCATTATCTTATGCTCTTCGTGTCATAATCCTAGGGCCAGTTAACTAAACTTCTTACAAAACAATTAATCATAAGTCAAAATCACAAATTGTCCCTGCATGGAATTTATGTTTATTGTTATAGTCGGCCATGCAATATCTCATTGCAATGAGATGATGCATGGCAAAATTCAATATTTAATTACTACAGTGTGGAAGGAACTTAAGTTTTGACTTGCGCATAAAATGATTGTAAGATGTTTAGTAAAACAGGCCCCAGTTGTACACAAAGCTCTTGAGACAGCATAGACGAAAAAAGCCTGCAAAGACATGCAGTCTGATCTTAGCCTACACTGACTGCTTTCTACTCGCTAATCATTGCAGAATCTTGAGTCAGAAAGTTTGAAATGTAAAAAAATAACCAATTTATTTGAAACAAAATCTTAATTACTGTAAAGATGCACCTGGGACCTATGCATAGCATGGTCAGGGAACATTCATTTAGTATGTATTTCTAATTAAAAAAAGTCATTAAACTTAATTATGTCTATGAGACCCTTTTCCCTTTAACTTGAAGTAAATTTCCTCTAAACAAGCGTATGAATTTCACATCAAATTAGAGAAGAAATCTCAACAAGTTCTTAATATATAGGCATTTGAAGTTGGTTTTCCTAGTTTAAAATGTAGGGTTGCTACTATTAGGGAGAGTGCTATTATTAGGGGAAATATGGTAGTTGGAAAAGCTTTAACTAGAAAGAAATAACAAGTGGATTGCAAAAGCTTTGAAAAATAGTTGTTGCTTAAATTTTGGTTTGATCCAGTGGGTTAGATGGGGTCATATTTTAATTTTACAGGTCTGTAATGATTACAGGATTAATATGAATGTTTGAACCTGGTACTTGATGATACAGACATACAGTTAAATATATCTAGGAATGTTCAAATCACCATGAAACCATTATTACCCAATTATGTACGGGAGAAAATTATTTTGAAACATATTAATGTAATTTTGCTTATAACAAATATAAACAATTAATTAGAAAGAACAACAAGTGGCTTTGAAGAAATTAGTTGCATGTTGCTTAATTTTTGGTTCAATCCAGTGTTTAGATGGGGGTCATTAATCGAATTAATTTTACAGGTCTGTAATGATTACAGGATTAATATGAATGTTTGAACCTGGTACTTGATGATACAGACATACAGTTAAATATATCTAGGAATGTTCAAATCACCATGAAACCATTATTACCCAATTATAGAAGGGACAAAATTATTTTGAAATATATTAATGTAATTTTGCTGAACAGATATACATGATTTTCAGTCAATTTTAGAAGTTTATTTATTTATTAGAAGAAAATTATTTCTAAATATAAATGTAATTTTGCTTCAGTTATACACGATTTCAGCCAATTTTAGAAGTTTATTGAAAGTACACCGATTCCATTTGAGTTGCAAAATACGTCATGAATAGCAGAGATCTTTTTGGATCTTACATGTAGAAACAGGGCTTGTGCTAGCTTTTTAAATTTGGGAGTCATTGACCCCTTGGTCATAAAATTCTGGGGATCAAAATTGGTTTTGAAGGGGTCAAAAAGAGCAAATCATTAAAATTTATCAGTCTTTAAAGTTACATGTATCTATATAACTGAAACATCACAAACAATAAAGTTTGGACACACTTTATAGATTATGTTGTTTCATTAATTTATATAGATCTTTTGAAAAAGTATGAAGAAAGCAATTGATTTCTATAATCTTTTATAATGCAAAGGTTGCACAAATGGAAATTTGGTTGGGTCAAAATGACCCTTTGCAGGAAATTTTTGAGGGTCAAAATGGGATTTTTGGGAGTCTAAACCCTGGTTTAAGGGTCAAACACAAGCCCTAAGAAAATATTTATACAATCCGAATATTATAGACTTTTGCAATAGTTTGTCACTAAACTCTCAAGTTACCCTGGCTTAAGCTTAAGCTTTAATTTTGAAGGCTTAAGTAATTGACCAGGTATGTCAATATGTAATAGATAGTTGTAGGGTTACTGCTTACAATTGTGAAATTATCGCCTCAAAGTTTCTTTATTTGTATACATAGTATTTACTCTATCTGAATTTAAGGGGTCATAGGCTTGTTGAAAGTTGACGGAGGACAAATACTCGACACATTCCAATTTCAATTAGAAACATAAAAGGGTATAAAGTATGTTTTGGTTCAGTGCGTGACTTACTGAATGAGGCTTGCACCATCACTCCCTAATTATATTCAAATTATCATCAAATTTAAAACCATTACTAGCTTTGATTTCATATTTACCTTTGGAAACTACTGTAATATTTAAAATATTTCCTTTACTTTCATAATTTCAGATCATCTTTTAAAGTGATCTTGCTTTTTTAGTCAAATTATGAATGCATGCATTCAATTTCCACTTCTGTTAACTGTTGATTACATACAGTGGTGGATACAGAGGGGATTTGGAGGGGGAAGGGGGAACCCCCATCTGAGACCTATTTATTTTATTGTCTTAGGGAAATTCAACCTAAATAGGGTAGAAGACTTACATCAGATAGTTTTGTGAGTCCTGGCTACTTATTTTGGCGCCAAACTTAGTCGTAATTTGTATGTCAAATTCCCCCTTTACAGAAATCCTGGATCAGCCATTGATATAATTATGCTCTTTATAAAATTGTTTTACCTTCCAAGCATTATTTTTGAAATACTGTATTTCCTCTAATAATAGCGCTCTCCCTTATAGTAGCAGCCCTACATTTCTACTAAAAAAACCCAATTCAAATGCCTATACATTTAAGGAACTTTTTGGGAATTCTTCTCTAATTTGAGATGAATTTCCTGCAAACAATCATTTTTATGATTGTTTAGTTGAAAATCACCTAATATTTAAGGCAAAAGGGCATTAAAGACATCAATTCTAATGATTTTTTGAATAAGGAAATGCATACTAAACAGAAGCTCCCTGAACATGTTATGTTTAGTTCCTGGGAGCGTGTATTAGGAGAAATACTGTAAGTCTCAATTTATGGACATTTGTATAGCATTGTAAGCAGGTTTGAAGAGTCTTTAAATTTATTGTTGCAAAGATCTCTTGTGCTAAATTACAACTCAAGATTTTAGCAGTGATTGTAATCAAAATTATTCTTCATAGAAGTGAAGCGATTCTTTTTAGGCATTTCAAAGAGAAATTTCAGATGACTACCTGAGGAATATCCCTGTGTTATTTTGTTTTAAGATTATTTCTCTGAATCTATCGTTTTGCTCAACCAACCTTACTTTCATAAGCAAGTAGCCTTAAATTAAAAAAATAAGTAAATGTGTCTAAAGTACCATTTGTTAAAATGTGCATGCCATGAATCAAGGAGATATTTAAGTAATGTTAATGTAGTTGGGGCGGACAAAGAAATAATGTTCGGATTTGAACTAAGGCATTCACACACATAAAATTATATACGTAACCTTTCTCATGCTGAAAAAAAAACCTTGCAAAATTACACATCAATGTGCTGAAAGCTATTAACCCTTGTCATGCTGAATAAAAACATGTGGCAAAATTGCATCAAAATCAAAGTGCTGAAAACACTGAGTGTACTTACTAAGAGTCAGTTTTTGTTTTGAAAATGTAATTTCTAAACATTTGTGATTTGAAAAGTTAACTCGGGTAGTAAAGAATAAGATCAGACTGCACATAATGTGCAGGCTGATCTTTGTCTATTCTTCCTGCCAAAGCAGGAATATTCTGGGTTCAGCATGACAAGGGTTAAAGAAGAAGTGGTATGCCATGTATTTCTCTTGAAAATTAAGTCTTTACACAATTCTAAATCAAGCAAGTCAAGCAGGTGGTATAGACTGATATCAGACTGCACTTATGTGCAGGCTGTTGTTTGTCTGTACCACCTGGAAAAACAGGAATATTTGTGTATGTATGACAAGGATTCAATTTCTTTTATAAACCAACCAGTAAAAACTTCCAAAGTTATTCCAAATAATGAAAAAAAATAAATAAAAAAATGGAAGAACGGAACAAAAAAAATATGGAAGAACTGAACTACCTTGCGAAATTCCTTGATTTTTCTGAGTGTCCCTTCCAGTATTATAACATTTGGTATTCAACAATGGCATTTTTTTTTACTGAAGATCCTTTTATACAAGAAGACCGTGATGGTCTTGTATTGGTCACCTGGGTCTCTGTGACCATTTGACATCATATTATAAGTAAGATCAGCAAATGCATATTGTGCCTAATTATAATCTTGATGCCAAATAGGTGTGATCAAGCATGTTTCTGGGAAGATGTTTCTCCTTTGATTCTATATAAAATAAGTCTGTGCCTGACATTTCCAACAATATCACATGTGCACCAGGTATAAGTTTGGAGCAGCGTAGAAAATGTCATAATGCAATAAGAATATAAGCTTACTGCCTGAGGAGTCATAATATCCTTATCTATCTATATAGTGCATAGTGAAAACTCTGGTCAGAGTGTGCAGCTGCACAGGCCAGCCCGAAGCTTTGTGCACAATTAAAATTGTTGGAAATGTCACACAGAGGCTCAAATGGTATGTGCCAGCTCTGCCGAAATATGACCCAATTAGGATGATGTATTGGTCAACTATGTTGACTGGCAACTTTCATAAGTTGACTTAAGGAGAGAGACTTTATGTCCAAGACCCCTCAATGCCGTTGTATGACACACTGTTTCGTCAATTTATGAGTCCCATAGACTTGTTGTCATCTAAAGAGAAAATTAGATTTCCATATGATGCCACATTCTATTTGCATCCTTAGTTATCCCCCTGCTGTTTTAGCAAAGGGGATATAGTATAGTCCGTTTGACTTCTATATGGACCAACATTTCGCAAAAAATCTCAGAATTGAATTAATGAAACGTATTTTTTTCTTGTCAAATCATATTTTCTATCTAATACCATGAGGAATCTTGCTTTTCGGATTTTTTGAATGTAAAATAATGTTTTTGTCCGTCCGTCTACATGTTAACTTCCAGCCTTTCATACCTTCTCGTGTCTGTAATAAACGGAACAGCGACTTGCCTAACCAAAAATAGTTCTGATTTGCATAGGGGCCGAGTCAAACGTGTATGATTTTAAATGGGTTGTTTTGGTATAAAATCGAGTATTTTTATAAAATTAATTTGGTCGAAGATTTTTAATTCTTTGGGATATCAAATCTGAGTGTATTTTCAGTGTTTAAAAAAACGTTTGGCCTAATAACTTATAATTGTGGTTATCTATTTTGAGACGAACACCACATTCACATATTTAGACCAATCAAAACGCATTATTTAACAAAGTCGTTGTGAATTTCACGAGGAAAAATAGATAAGCAGGCGATTAATAACGGTACAAATCACGAGACATTTAAGTTTAAGATGACATGCCCGTCGATATGCTAATCAGCACGTCCAAATAAGGAAGAATGGACATTTCTTCTGTCAAATGTTTAGTATAAAACCACGTGTTTTATCTATTGTTTACATCTTGTTACAGCCTAAACAGCCTTCTTCACCCCTTGTGTTTAAGAGCGGAAAATGTGAAAATATTAACATTAACTAGATAGACAAAATCATTATTTTGAAATCATTTTATTCTGAAAAAATATTTTTTGGAATGGTATTAAGCCGAAATTAAGATTTTACCACATATAAATTGCTAATTCAAACTCGATGAAATTGATGAAAAGGTCGGTCCATATAGAAGTCAAACGGACTATAATGGTCTCCGTCAGTCATTCTGTACTTGTCCAGAGCATATCTCCTCAAGTATAATATCTATCAACTTGAAACTTTATAGGTGGATAGATCTTATGGAGGAGAAGTGCAGTGCACAAGAACTGCAACTCTTGCTTGCATAATTTTAGAGGTATTGCCCTTGGTATTTTAAATACTTAGTTTTTGTCTGGAGCATATCTCCTAAAGTATAATTGCCATCAACTTGAAACTTTATGGGTGGATACATCTCATATAGGAGAAGTGCAGTGCACAAGAACAACAACTCTTTCTTGCATTATTTTGGAGTTATTGCCCTTTGTTATTTCAAACTCTTTGTCGGGGAATATCTCTTAAAGTATAATAGCTATCAACTTGAAACTTCATAGGTGGTTAGTTCTTATTGAAGAGAAGTACAGTGCAGAATAACTATAACTCTTGCTTGCATAATTTTCCAGGTATTGCTCTTTCTTATTTTAAAGACTTAGATTTTGTAGGGGGCATATTTGGTAAAGTACAAAAGAATCCTTAATTTATTAGGCTTCAGTTTACTATCAAGCTTTCATGGCAGGGGATGGCCATGTCCTATATGGCTCTTGTTCTCCCTTATAATTGTAGATCTTTTTAAAGCAAAAACTACTGCAGGAAATATTGAGAAGATATTTTCTGCTTTTTTTTTTTTTTAAAAAAGGACTATCTAACTTATGTAACAAGCAATTTATTCTTCTCCTCAATATTCCTCTTGGTGTAAAATTCAGTCTCCTTTCTATATTGATATTAGCTTGGACTCAATGATTTAAAAAGTTGCAAGTCCACTGGGCTCCTTGCATAGAGAAGTGAGCGTCAAACACTGCCTAGATGATGCTATATGCCAAATAATAAAGTCACAAGTGTACCCTCTGGTCCCAGAGAAGAACAACATTTGGCTGTTTGGCCGGATGGTTAGCGAGCTCTAACCGTAACCTGGAGTTGGTGGGTTCAAGCAGGACACTTTTACAGACAGAGCCCCAGTCCACCCAGCTGTAAAAGTGGGTAGTATTTGTTAGAACTCATTGTTTCTCTATGTGCAGGATAAGATCTGGCAATGTTTAGGACCACAATGGAAATAAGAGTCATTTAACCCTTAAGGTAGCAATGGACAGCGACCTCCCGACTCTATAAACCGGAAGTGGGTTTTAGTTTATTTTACGACTCTTTTTGCGCGTTGTTTAAATAGACCGGTTTTCGTAAGATTCAACTTAAGGAAATAACGTAGAATAATGATGGTAAAACTTCATAATTTAGCTTCTTTTCAACATTTAATATTAATTGAATGACTGGATCATTAAATTTAACAATAAAAATGCGTTAAAACCGTCATTCGATTAGGGGGAACACTGAAAAATAATGAAAAAAATTCTTATTTGCATGGAAAGGTATGCTGAATTTTTAACCAAATAAAGGTAAAATATGGATTGTAAACATATCGGAAAATAAGAAAAATTCATTGGGTAATTTCTTCAAAAAAAATGTTTTTGTGGCATTTTTACCTAGTAAAATTACAAAAATTAGTGCATTTTTAACTTTTGAAAGCCAATTGTGCAAATGCAGTTGATCAAAGAGAAATTTTCTTGTCAATAGCCATTGTGTACATGTATAAGGTCTATCGAAATGTATGTGTTTTATAGCTATAACTTAGTACAGGATTTATTCTAGACCTAAAACGAAGATAACCGTTTTACTGAAAAATGGCCAATACTACTCAAGGGCACATAACTCTAGCATGAAAACGAGCGTGGAAAGGTACCTTCAAATTTTGATATAATGACTACACAATGTTAATCTACAACATATGTGACTAAGAAAAAAAATCATTGGACGGAAAAAAATGACGCCATGTGTCCATTGCTACCTTAATGGCCACTTAATACATGTTTTGTTTACAAATAAGAAACATACTTTTTAAGTCAATATGCATAATATTGCAAAATTCTCAATAAACCTTTTTAGCTAACCTGAGCAAGAAGTGCTCAAGGTGAGCTTAATTTGTGATTGTCCAATGTGCATCATGTGTCATCGACAATTTCTTTAAACATCTCTTCCTAAACCAGTGGACCAATCTTGATGAAACTTGGCGTGGATGTTCCTTGGGTCAAGCTCTACCAAATATGTTCAAATAAATGAAATTCACCCTAAACTCTCCCTTAACCCATAACAAAAAGGGTAAAAATAGGAAAATCTTCAAAAATCTTCTTCTCTAAAATAAGAAGGCATACAGCTTTCATATTTGGTATTTAGCATCATCTAGTGGACCTGTACCAAATTTGTTCATATCAAGACCATTTGGGTCATATTTGAGTTTCACACAGGTGCAACCCTTTTTACATAGAATCAAAGAGTGAAAATCTTTAAAAATCTTCCTCTCTGAAACCAGAAGGAAGACAGCTTTCATATTTGGTATGTAGCATCGTCTAGTAGACCTCCTCCAAGTTTGTTCATAGTAAGACCTTGGGGTCATATTTGGGCTCCACCCGAGGACAACTCTTTTTTACATAGAATCAATCAGCAAAAAATCTTTAAAAATCTTCTACTCTGAAACTAGAAGGCAGACAGCTTTCAAATTTGGTATGTAGCATCATCTCATGGACCTCTACCAAGTTTGTTCATATCAAGACCCAGGGGTCATATTTGGGCCCAACGGGCGCAACCCTTTTTACATAGAATCAAAGAGCAAAAATCTTTAAAAAATCCTCTTCTCTGAGCCTGAAGGCAGAGAGCCAATCTATTTTGGTAAGTAAAATAATCTAGTGGACCATTACCAATTTTGTTCATATCATGTCTTATGGTTCCTATTTTGGCTCTTAATGGGCCCCCATCCCCTATTTTACATAGACACCAAGGAAAAAATCTTAAAAAACTTTTTCTCTGAAACCAGAAGGCAAGGACTTTTCTTAATAGTTTCATTTAATTGAATTTCATCAAGTCTATTCATTACATGCCCCATGCTTATTATATGGGCTGAAAACATTCCATGGTATTGATCTTATGTAGATATCATCTCAATGATGACTTCTGCCTATTTAATTGATGAGATGTCCCAGGGATCAAAGAGACTCGGGTGAGCCATCTAGGACCATCATGGTCCTCTTGTTTGTGAAAGCTCAATAGAATCGTCTCATTGAGATGCTTCTGGACATAAGATTCATTATCAATAATTTTAGGCCAACAATACCTACTTTTAAAGATATCTTCATTTAAGGAAAGGGATTTTTAAAATGGTTGCTTGATAAAAATTGTTGCGGAATAGACGTGGCTGTCCCAGCAAGATTGACTGAAGTTACAATGTTTTGATCTCCCAATTGCACTATACATTTGACTAATTAAAGTTGAGGAAAGAAAAAAGTTATTTTAATTATTTATTATGCACATGTCTTTCCCATTGATGAAGAAATGCATTTATAATCAACATGCCTTTAGACTTGAAAGATATATCGGAGGGAGCACAAGCATTAAAGGAAAGAAATGACACTCGCCAACTATGGGATTGTATAAAAATCTTTCAAATTTAAATGACAGATTTGAAAAGGCTGTTTGTCAGTGTGAATTACTCTGTTTAAACCTTTCATTTGCTGATATCCAACAGGTTGCCCTTTCCTTTTAAAGTGCAGTTGAAATCTCTTTTATTAGAAAACCTACTGATTCAAAACAAGTCTGTTGGTTTGGATTTAAACCCTCTTCTAATCAGTCGGGGGACTTTCGGCTGGCCGTAACAAATTTTGTGACGGACTCCCATCGATTTGTAGAATTTATGATAAAGTGATTCTCATTTTGTATTCACCACCAGGTGGCACTTCGGTCCCAAAATAGGGAGGGTTTATTTTTTCTTGAAAAGACGGCTATCCATCATTGTGAAATTCGTTGCGACCATCCGTAACGAATCTCCAATGATGGATAACCGTGAGGTCTTGTTTGTGACGGTAACACATACATATTATACAAACACTATTTTTGTCTGTAATTTGATAATACAATGATTATAACCGTTCAACATGTTCAATTTTTGAGATCGTTTTTAGCGACCCTTGATTTTAATAAGCCTTCGGAGAGGGTCGTATATTTGTATCATAATCTTTGACCGTCCGTCCGTCCCGATGTCAGAGCGTCCCGCCGTACGTCAAAATCTTGAACGCAACTTCTCCTTCATTTTTGGGCCGATTTGGATGAAACTTTCACAAAATGTTCCTAGTCACCCGACAAAGCGCATATTTTAAAATGGTTCCGGCCCATTGTTTGTTTAGCTGAATACGGATGCTAGACTAAGAACTTTCAGTTTTACGGACTTTTTCCTATACTCTTGGAGATATTGAGCTAATCTTTGGTGTGTGAGCCCGCACCAATGAGTTACAGAAAAAGTTAGAGTTTGGTTCCGGTCCATTGGATTTTTTCAGAAAGATACGGGTGCTGGTCACGTTATAGAAAATTACTAGGAAAGTTCAGTTTTCCGGACTGTCTTTTTCTATACTTTAAAGATATTGAGCTATTTTCTACGTGTGTGAGCCCGTATCAATGAATTACAGAAAAAGTTCGAGTTTGGATCCGGTCCATTGAATTTTAGTTTTTGATTTTTTAGTGTGCTGGTCATCGAAAATTTTTTCTTAATCCCTGGAGATATTGAGTTAATAGCAAAATAAGGTGGAGTTTGGTACCGGTCCATTGATTTTTAGAAAGATTGGGATGCAGGACTTTGAACATTTCCAGGAAATTAAAGTTTTCTGGATTTTTTCTAAATCCTTGGAGAAATTGAGTTAATTTTCGGTATGTTAGCCCACACCAATGAGTTATAGAACAATTTCGAGGTTGGTTCCAGTCCATTGAACGCTTTCAGCTAAACAGTAATTTGCTGATTTGGGATGTGACTTACATTAATGAACATTATAGGTGTGTAACAACCATTCCTCACTAAAGTTTCAAGATACATCAACTGATTCAAAATTCTAACTCTTACAATTCTAAACTGACTTTCTAGCAATTTTGTGGCGGCGTATATTATGACAACGGCACTCTTGTTTAGAATTGATGAACACTGGGGAAAATATTGCCTTTATAGTGTACATACAAACTTAACTATATACAGCTTGAATAGAGCTGAAGCTCACGGTTTTGTCACCAATCGACGACGTAAATTAATCGTCAGTGTTTGATTAAATGTATAATTTCGGTAAGTCACGTAAACAGCGTATTTGCGGCTTTAATAAGGAGGTAAGGTATCCATCTACGATTTGCACAAATGTTAGTCAAGATACCTCGTACACTGAAAATGACGATGGGTTTAAGTAGATATAAACATCGCGAATAATATGCATATATTGATTCAGGTAACAACATCGTGAAATTGACAAGGTAAATGATTTTGGAATAAAATTGAATGAGTGTGTGGAGCGAGCTTTGAGTGAATTTAATGGGAGGTAATCCTATATGGCAAATGTTGTTCATGATGAACAAAATTAGCGATATTGATTACTTCCCTTTAATAAAATATGCATGCAAGTTCTATACATCGCTTCCTATTTCTTCAAAAATCTATGAGAAGCTAACAATTAGAATTATGTTAGTAATATCGCGATTTTTCTGTTTCAAAATTCTATTGAATGACGTTGTTGATTATATATTTTTCAATGGGTTTGAACGTTTATGAATGGTTTGAGAGAGTGTTTGGAATAGATGAATGGAGCGCTGAGTGAGCGATTCTAAAATGATTTTGATTGATGTGAATGCCAATTTCACGATGTAACTTACTGTAGGTGCCCACTGCCGATCATATCGAGTACTGATCGAGCTCTGTCGGCATGAGTGATCGGAAGTGCTCAGAAAATCGAACTTGATCGCCATTGCTATGGATTCCTTATCTATGTTTTTGACATGTAATAAAATTCCTGGGAAACAATCGTGCATCCGATCGGGTTTAAATCTAACTGGTCGTGAATCAGTCATGTAAAGATTGGATGTGATCAGATTGCTACGAGGGCATTAAAAAATTATTTCAACCTATCTGATACCTATCCGACCTACTTCAAAAATGGCATGTATTTTAGCAATTGCTAAGTAGCTTCTCCTGATAAGACCTAAGCTGAAGGCAGAGCAAGTCGAAATCATATGATGTAGCATAAGTTGCCATGACCGCGGGCACGACTACATACAAGATGCAAGGTAACATTGCGATTGAAATAATTACTAAGCAACCAGACATTGATGGACCTTGGTTATGATTTTAAGGTTTTTGGTCTCTCCATTCTCTAGGCATATGTGGGTTTCTTACAGGTTCACCTCTACGATAGCAAATATCCCTGAATATTCCTGTTTCGTTTGGGATTCGAAACACGGACCTTTGGTTCAGTAGCTTGTATCTTCCCGGCCGATTAGTAAAAAAATATCGTCTGGGCACCACCTGTTGCAAGACAAAATATTTATTTTGCAGTCACTTAAAACCTGGCCGACGTGACGATGTCTTATTTCTTTGTCCAGTGATGATACAGAAATCATGATCGATTAAACATAGCGTGCTTGCGATACGCCGGTGAGATATCGTCGACTAGTCGGTCGCTGATACCAAGCGTGAGTGAAAAGGTAAAAAAAGACGTCTAAGATTTGTATCAGCCGTAGCCGGCAATTAGTCTTCGATACAATATAGTCATCCACAAATCTAAAAGACATCGCAGATTTCATTTGAAGATAAAACACACAATTGAATCAGCCGATCCACCGATAAGACAAGTCGTCGATTTTGTTAACGATTAAAAAAAAAAAAAAAAAAACGTCGGCGACACATTTGTCGACGCATTTCGGAACGTCTTAATCACACGAGCTTTACTCTTGCCAAAGTGCATGCGTTTCAGGTGCTGAATAGTGCGAAAAAATCTAAATCAGATAGTTGGCACAATTCTAACAGAAACGCTTCCACAGTACTCGCCCTTGATAACATGGGAAGCTCTTGTGTTGATGAACACACGTCAAGTTTCAAAAAGATATCTTTGATTAAACAGAGGTTAAGCTTGTCACTCAAACGTCTACCCAAGGTACTGCGGACAGATAACATTGTCGAATTTTCGACTTTCTTAAATGCGGGCATTAGCTAACACTCAATGAAAAGAATCCAAGACTCGTTCATTTAATGTTGTGACGTAATTCAGGGGCGAACGCCTTTTCGACCCGCCAAAGTCAGTATTTGCAAATATTTCCTGGATTCACGGGCCGATTTTTACGAAAAAAAATTCATTTAGAAAGTCCAAAAATGCCCAAGCTATTCGTTTAATTTCTGTACACATTCAAATTGAAAAATGGGTCTGAAACGCTATCTTTTTCGCGTTTTTTATGATTTTACGTTCCATTTTTCATTTCATTTTTTGTAAATAAATAGAAATTTCTTAAAATTTTGTCCGGTGAATTTTGGTCATAAATGAGGTCAAGAGGTCAGGTCTAAGACAGTCAGCTCAGGTGAGCGATTTAGGGGCACTATGGCCCTCTTGATCATCAACATTAAACAAATGTTGTTCAGATGCCCGTTCGGTAATTGTGTGGAAATTCGTGGGACAGTGAAAACAGTTTTGTAGATCAACTGTAGAATGTACGACTTCAATCTTCTCCTTGCAGTGACCTCGAGGGAACCTTTGGATGAGACAGGAAAATATGGTCATAATGCGATAACCGTGAGAGTTACCGAAATTAAAGCCTAGTTTGCATTTTCGTCCGAGTCGTTCGATTTACAGATATGTTTTTAAAATATAATTTTAACATCGTACGATGTAATTTCCCATGGCGGATGTGTTGATTAAATCGTGTGGTTTCAGAAACGTTTCAAAAAAACTTTTGAGACCATTGTACGACAATCACAAGATGATCTTACGATTTCTGTACTAGAAATTTTAGATTATTCGACTAGATCAGAGGCCTCTTTCAAGAAAAAAAATCGTACGATTTATCTTACAAATATCGTACGATTATATTTAAGACGGTCGTAAACGGCTTTCACAAAAATATCGTTGAAAATCGCAGACTATACAACCTCATATGATTATCGTAAAGTTGATCTTTCACATCTGCACGTGCTGATCATATGGTATAAACTTTCGCGTTAGTGGGTATATTGTCCGCTTTTGAAAATACCAAAACGGGTAAATCAGAAAACTGACCGTAGAAAAGCCAATTACTTGTATATTAATGCATATTTAACGAGGTTTATTAAAACATAATTCGTCGAAATACACATTTCTCATCGATAACTAAATATCTTTGTCATTATAGTTATGCAAGTGCTCATAATTGCATAGTATACCGACTGTCGCGCCGAATGTGTTGCTATCGAACATTGGAGCGCATTGTAAAAATGCACATGTTCTAGTTAATGATCATCTGCACTAGGTTTTTATACGCCGCCGGAGGCGGACGTATATTGGCGTCATCTTCTCCGTCTGTCCGTCCGTCCACCCATCCGTCCATCCGTCCGTCCGTACGTACGTCCACTTTTCTTGTCAACGCAACTCCTCCTAAACTTTTGGCTGGATCTTCTTGAAACTTGGTCAATGTTATCACCTCAATTGGTAGGTGTGCATGAAGAAAGGATTTTACAGTTCATTGTTTTTTGCCTGAGTTATGCCCCTTGAAAACTTAGTCTCTGGGTCCACTTTTCTTGTCAACGCAACTCCTTCTAAGTTTCTGGCTGGATCTTCTTGAAACTTGGTCAATGTAATCACCTCAATTGGTAGATGTGCATGAAGGGAGGATTTTAGGGTTCGTTGATTTTTGCCTGAGTTATGCCCCTTGATAACGTAGTCTCTGGGTCCACTTTTCTTGTCAACGCAACTCCTCCTGAGTTTCTGGCTTGATCTTCTTGAAACTTGTTCAATGTTATCACCTCAATTAGTAGATGTGCATGAAATAAGGATTTTTTGGTTCGTTGATTTTTGCCTGAGTTATGCCCCTTGATAACTTAGTCTCTGGGTCCACTTTTCTTGTCAACGCAACTCCTCCTAAGTTTCTGGCTTGATCTTCTTGAAACTTGGTCAATGTAATCACCTCAATTAGTAGATGTGCATGAAGGAAGGATTTTACGGTTCGTTGTTCGTTGATTTTTGCCTGAGTTATGCCCCTTGATAACTTAGTCTATGGGTCCACTTTTCTTGTCAACGCAACTCCTTCTAAGTTTCTGGCTGGATCTTCTTGAAACTTGGTCAATGTTATCACCTCATTTGGTAGATGTGCATGAAGGAAGGATTTTACGGTTCGTTGATTTTTGCCTGAGTTATGCCCCTTGATAACTTAGTCTCTGGGTCCACTTTTCTTGTCAACGCAACTCCTTCTAAGTTTCTGGCTGGATCTTCTTGAAACTTGGTCAATGTTATCACCTCAATTGGTAGATGTGCATGAAGGAGGGATTTTAGGGTTCGTTGATTTTTGCCTGAGTTATGCCCCTTGATAACTTAGTCTCTGGGTCCACTTTTCTTGTCAACGCAACTCCTCCTTAGTTTCTGGCTTGATCTTCTTGAAACTTGGTCAATGTAATCACCTCAATTAGTAGATGTGCATGAAGGAAGGATTTTACGGTTCGTTGATTTTTGCCTGAGTTATGCCCCTTGATAACTTAGTCTCTGGGTCCACTTTTCTTGTCAACGCAACTCCTTCTAAGTTTAAATCTGGATCTTCTTGAAACTTGGTCAATGTTATCACCTCAATTAGTAGATGTGCATGAAGGAAGGATTTTATGGTTCGTTGATTTTTGCCTGAGTTATGCCCCTAGTCTCTGGGGCTTATTGAAATTGCAGCCTTGTGAATGCAACTCTTCCTAAGTTTCTGGCTGGATCTAAATGAAACTTGGTGGATGTTATAACCGAAATTGGTAGATGAGCATGAAGTAAGGGTTTTATGGTTCATTAATTTTACCCTAAATTATGCCCCCTTAAAACTTAGTATCTAGGGCTTATTGAAATTGCAGCCTTTTGAACACAACTCCTCCTTACTTTTTGTCTTTATTTAAATGAAACTTGGTCAATGTCATCACCATAATTTGTAGATGTACATGGATCAATGATTTTATGGCTCTTTTATTTCCCTGAATTATGCCCCCTTAAAACTTAGTGCCTGTGGCTTATTGAAATTGCAGTGAAGGCAACCCCTCCTAACTTTTTGTCTTGATTTAAATGAAACTTGGTCATTTTCAATTTGGTACTGTCAAAATAAGTAGTGACTACAATTATTTTCGTGAAACAGCAGCAAAGTGGCGGCGTATTTTGTGACGATGGCACTCTTGTTGGTATATGACTTTATTATCATTATATCTTATAATCATTGTTGTTTGGTTGGTTGGTTGTTTTCTGGTGAAGCATAAGCAAGTACATGTATAAGAATACAACATTTTTAAAAGGGTAAGATGAAAAAAAAGGCTCATCCATTTTTCTCATATGTATTTGTTATGTAACTGTTCAAATCTGTATAGTTCTGTGCCTATATGGAAGGTATTGAAGCGAACTATAGAGGGGTGGTATTGAAATGAACTTTAGATGGATATTATTTATAAAATTGCTTTAATTCAAAATTACCGATAACTCTATTTCGGTTCTAGTACAGTGCTCGTTGTCGTATCCGTATAACTACAACAGTTACATGAAGCTTAGACATGTTTCATCTGGCTTAATGTCGTCGTTCAATTATTTTATCTGCTTGATTATTTGCTCAGATCATCTTTGACGAAAAGAGAGAGAAAAAATATCGAGTGCAGCGGTTTTGTTGTTGATGATGATGATGTTGTTGTTGTTGTTAATAAGAAATCCTCCTATTTATCAAGAATTGTATGGTTTTGACTACAGGCTGTGGAATTTTCCTTTTAATTCATGTCATACTTGAAGCATGAAACACAGGAATCCATATTGTGAGATTAGTTTGTTTTCAAAAAAAAATAAGTAATTTATATGAAATATATTCCTATATTTAGGAATGCAAAATTATGAATAAAAACTGTTTCACATACTTTTTGATGTCTTCAGATAATTGATGATATAGTTAACCGATTCAATCATTTTCGAAGAAATCTGAAGCATGCAGTTTTCTTAAAAAAATAAGCACGTAGACAACGAATAAAAAATATAATACATTTATTATTTGAAATCATACTGTATAATCCTATTTTATCACAAATATTCCATCATTTCACATATTATCTGAAAATTTCAGTCATTTTACAAAACAACTGACCGAAACAGTGATTTTACAAAATCCCTGATTTTTTCAGTTATTTTACAAAATCACTGATTTTACATATTCGCTGTAACATATATGCGTTAAAATCTATTCATTTGGTATCTCCCACTTTCTGTGTCACTAGGAAGGGTAAGCAAACGTTTTCAGTCATGATCATAAAATGGTCGATTCTTACGGTAAATAAACAACTGAATACCACTATGAAAACATTCTGCGACAATCGTACGATTATCGCAGAGTAAAATCGAAATGATGGTGAATCAGTTGTTTTCAATATATCTCGTTTATTACACTATATTGTACTTGGAAATTTGGCATGTGCGTAGCTAAATAATTGTTCTAACATCCGCGAGAGCCTGAAAGGAAACCGTAAAAAATTAAGGCTCATAGGGACAAAATCGTAAAATTTGCGACTGGTCTGAAGGTGTCGTATATTTTATCGTAGATTCCACGATACGATGCCTTTCTTGAAAGCCAAAAAGTTTCTTGAAAGCCAATTTTTATCGTACGATTGCGATACAACCAAATTTCAATCGTAGGACCTTTCTTGAAAGAGGCCCCTGGTTTAGAAAGTACGGCCGTTCCGGCGTGGTGACCGCGTGGGAAATGTAGGATTGTGATTTATAAGCATATCATCACACGATCACCGTACAAACACGGTACTGTTCGATGAGGTTTTTGTTTAGTTTATTATCCAGGGGCCTGTTTCATCAAAACATTTAAGGCGTATTTTTGTCTTACCTATGACCTACCGCATATTTAGTTAAAAAATAATGTATCACCAATCTATCAATACCTATGTTAAGTGATTGTTGTTGTTACTGGATCGAAAGTCATCAGTAAGACAAAAATATGTACTAAATGTTTTGATGAAACTGGCCCCTGAGCCTTAAACCTAGCCAACTTTCTTGAATCAAATGTACATTACAAATACAAAAAATCTCAAACCCATAGTCAGTGATTACGTTGTCAAACAATGCTTTGTAAAAGCACGAATATTTTACTGTAATTTTTATGACTTTTCCGCCTTTATCATAAAGTCTCCTTGTGGTCACCAATGGGGAAATTCAATCGGCAGATTTTTCATAAATTCCTAAAACGTGCCGTTTTGCGCGTAAATTTGAACATATATTTGGCCGAAAATCGCCAGTTCATTGAGGTCATTATCCTTAAAATACATACGAATTTGTATAAAATGTTAAAATCGACCTTAAATAATTAATTCTAAAACTTCAAAGTTTTTAAAAATTTATAACGCACGCTATAGAATTTTCAACACATAGATTCGATGCACAGCGTCGCGTTAAAAACGTGTACTAGGCATGTTTAGAATGTTATGTACAAAAAACTATTGAATATATCGCGAAACAAAAGCCGATATGAAATCGAAAAATTGTCATGGACTTGGGCAGCAGAACTCATGTAGGAGCCGAGCAATTTAGATTACTTAATTGGTTACCAGTCCACAGGCGAGTTGAGTAGTTAACCCTATGTCATGTCCATAACATTCACAGAGGAGTGGCCCCAGAATATCTAAGCGAACATTTTAAACCCATCAGTCAAGTTCATAGCCGTTTGACAAGGTCTAGGGTAACTGCTGTTTCTTCTTCATTTTTTGATACTGAAGTAGCTTTTTCAGATTCTGACCGGTTTGCTCTCCCAAAGGTTAAAAACTTCGGTAAGAAGTCTTTTGCTTACCAGGGTATTGTTTCTTGGAACTGCCTGCCACAGCAGCTAAGGGACATGCAATCCTCTATTTCATTTAAAACTGCTGTGAAAAAATACTTTTTGGACTTATCTTAACTTTTCTCAATCATTTAATTTCATATATTTTCTAATATTTTCATATCCCCTTTTCTTAAATACTAAGTGATTGTTTTAAGGACATGTCTTGTTTGTCTTAACTGTCAATTAAAAACTGTGATAAATATATTTATCTTTATATTGATAACATTTAAATGTGATTTTCTGTGATATAAAAATATGATTTTTCTTTAATATGATATATTTTAATAATTGAATTGTAAACATGACTTTCTGTGCCATGCCTCCATTATCTAGGACCACAATGGAAATAAGAGGATCTAGTTTTCTTCTTTTTTGTGTTATCCTTGGTAATGGAGCGCATAACATGGTGCTTTTTTTTCAATCTTTTTCCTCGATGCAATTATTATTTGTTATACTACTTTTACTATGCCATGTTCTGTACTCTTTTACCTAAATAAACCTATTATTATTATTATTTTATTAACTAACAACCGAAGTTACGTAAAATTCAGAAGAAGTGTTTTGAAGGGTGCAATCTACCCCTTATGAGTAGCATTGGCTTAGTCGAATGATTTCGCTTAAATTTAAGGGTTAGCGCTATTTTATCTGACGTCATCCGGTTTTCTCGAAATTTTCAAATAGTTCGTCTTAAATCGGGGTTCCGGTTGATAATTCCCGAGGTCTATTCCATAGAATCGCCGAGGTCTCCTGATTGACGGTAGGGCTTGAAGAAAGATTGTGAATGATCGTGTTTGGTCGTGACGAGACATCGCGCCTTTCGGTTGAGTTCGAACGGATAGAGAAGATTAGCGGAGAGGGCCCAGCATAAATCATTTAACACATAAGTTTGCTTAATGTACTCATTTCTCATCACGCTTGAAACGAATTAAATTCTTACACCGCTTCAACTACGATTTTTTTAGATGGCAGATTTCAAGCACTGTATGATCTCTGTAGGATCTCCATGAGTCTTTACTTTCATAAACTTTAATTTGTACCCGCATAGAGCGTGACAAACACGAACTCGGCTGTGGAAATAAAAGAGCATGACCGAAATCGCAAATAAACGCGAGTGAAATTCGCAGGAAAAACAGTAGAAAGCAGTCTATTGGCTACCCCAAAAATGTCGTGAGAAAATGTAATAAATTGTATTTATGAAATTTTGAATACCTCCGAACAAATTCATTCAAAAGCTGCTTGTTACCCAAGAACGTGTCCTATTGATTTTAGGTCATATAGGTCAAACGTCAAGGTCACGGTCAGCTTTTGTTCAATTTTCGTTTCCGGACTCTAAACTCGACAACAAAGCGACCTAGAATAATGAAATTTCGTGCCCACACTGCTTATGACAGCCCAAGAAAAGAAGGGGCATATCAATCACCAGTTGCCTATCCATCATAGGTATAGGCATACAGTTAGTTACGTCGTCAAATTAACAGTCATTCCATTCAAGACCATTCAAAATCGCTCACTCAGCGCTTCATTTATTTATTCCAAGCACTCACCCAAACCATTAAAAAACGCTCCGAACTAACTTAAATGATACGATGAAATACTTCATTCAAAATAAATATAGCAAGTAAAAATCGCGATTTCACAAACATAATTGACATTGCAAGCGTCTAATTGGTTCTTGAAGAAATTGGAAGATATTTATAGGACTTGTATGCATTCTTTTATAATTTTTTTTTTTGGGGGGGGGGGGAATAGAAATCGATAATTTTGTTCATCGTGAACAAAATTAAGGATATTGGATTACCTTCCTTTGATTTCATAAAAAAACTCGCTCCACACGCTCATTCCATTCTAATTCAAAATCTTCCAAAATCAATCATCATGTCAATACACGATGTTCTTAACTGTGCATGTTGTACATGCCAATTCGTAGACAACAGATGAAGCTTAGACTTTTCTCAAAAGTCGCATGAAAGTTGGCCGAGATGGGATTCAAACTCACGGCCCCAATTATTTTTAGCTAACAGGGCACGTCCCAGAAGTATAAAAGGATAATATAACCCATCACGTCAAAATTCCTTAAAGCATCAGAAACGGATATAGCGGATCTTTAAGGAAGAATTGAAAAAATATGTAGAGGACTGGTTCGTTTCAATGGCTCGTCAAAACAATTGTTCTGAAGTGCAAAATAATAGATGGATGGACATGTGTCCAAAATCAGGACAAATATAGAGATGTTTCATTCAGCAGTAAAAGATAAACCCAATATTACATGTTGTTCTTATACAATGATTCGTTATCCAGGAAAGCCAGCCTAAAGACGTCAGTAACTGTTGGTTATTTCAGCTGTCTTACAAAGATAATAAAAAACTGAAGTTTTAGACAACTTGTAAACTCAGAAAAAGATTAAATTAAAAAGAGACTGACAAAACAAGCAATTTCACCTTTTCCTCAATGTTTTCCTCTTTTATTTCCCCCCAAAGCATTTTTGTAAGAAAATGTTGAAGTAAATGATTAAATAAACCAAAGCATCTCATACCTTATGAAAAATGCGTATCGTTTTCTTGTTTTATGAATAATATATTTAAAAAAAAATCCCGTGTTCCGGGTGGGATTCGATCCCGGGACCTTTCCATACCAAAGTTTTCGTCCTGACCACTAGGCTACGGTCTCCGTGTAAAAGCACATGTGTCCAGTGACACTGGTGCGTTATGGATACCCGTATACAAAAATAAAATGACTGCTCCCGTAATATGATTTGTGACGGCAAACCGTGACTTAAGGGTGTTATGGTAAGCCGTTACTAATGTGATTTTTCTGTGACGGTTGACCGTAACGTATGTGTTTTGAAATGCAAACCCTTGCAACAGATTTTGTCGCGAACACGGTAGTAAAACTCGCGAACACAAACCTTTTATGGATTTACATTAAAGGTGAAATATTTGTCTAGACATCTGTCGAGTTGGATTTTTAAAATTTGATTTCAAATGATGTTTAATCCAGGATAGAAAACGTACAATTTTCCTCGGTGTTTGACACATTTTTGTCTTTTTATTTGCTTAAAATGCCCTGATTTGTATATTCATGGGACAAGAAAGCTATAAAAGAGAAATGTGATTGACATTCTAAGCAGTCAGAAACAATCTAGTTGAAATTGACTGAGAAAAAAGCTTTTTTTTTGTGAAAGTAGGTCAACTTTATGCATGTTACGGGTATCCATAACAGAATCGCGTTATGGATAGCCGAAAGTCCCCAGACTGCTAATTGACCCTAGAATTTACCTTAGTTTGTTTAACCCTTTCCTGTTGTACAAAATTTTGACCTGTCCAAATTCAAAGGTTTTGCAGACGAAAATTTAAAGTGGATTTAATATGAAAAATGACCATTCAGTAGGGTAGAAAATAGTGTGTAAAAAGAAGAAATTGCTTGACAGAAGCAATTTCTTCTTTTTTTGCCCCCGCATCGCTAGATCGGGGGCATATTGTTTTACTCATGTCCGTCTGTCTGTCTGTCCGTCTGTCTGTCCGTCTGTCTGTCCGTCTGTCTGTCCGTCCGTCTGTCCGAAAACTTAACCTTGCCAATATCTTCAAGCCTATTCAAGATACAAAGCTAATATTTGGCATGATGATAGATCTCAATGATCCGCATCCGCTGGTACCAATGTCAAGGTCATGTGACAAGGTCAAGGTCATCTGTCAAGGTCAAACGTCCAAAAACTTAACCTGAAAACTTAACCTTGCCAATATCTTCAAGCCTATTCAAGATACAAAGCTAATATTTGGCATGATGATAAATCTCAATGATCCGCATCCACTGGTACCAAAGTCAAGGTCATGTGACATGGTCAAGGTCATCTGTCAAGGTCAAACTTTAACCCGAAAACTTAACCTTGCCAATATCTTCCAGCCTATTCAAGATACAAAGCTAATATTTGGCATGATGATAGATCTCAATGATCCGCATCCGCTGGTACCAAATTCAAGGTCATGTGACAAGGTCAAGGTCATCTGTCAAGGTCAAACTTTGAAAAAAATGCCATTACGGGGGCATTTGTGTTTCACAAACACATCTTGTTTCACAACGTTTTCTCAATCATAAAATCACAGGCAACGTAAAAGGCAGGATTTAAACAGCAAAGGGTTAATCAGTATTTGATGCCTATTTAGCAATTTCCATGTCATATTATGGCTGTCTGACCACATGTCCATGGGTTCTCACACCAGTACTACTACTATATCCCTTCAGAGCCTCCGACTGCTCATTTTATTTAGGCTTAATTAATCCCCCCTCCCCCCTCATTGATAGGGCGCACAATGCCATATAGGAGGAATTCAGTGAACAGGGATCAAACCCAAGAACCATGGTCTAGAGTCTGATATAAGACCAATTGAGCCAGGGAAAATTTCCTGAAATTTTGAAAATTATTTGGGACAATGGAGAAAGCAATTTCTTCAATTTACTACTCTTTCCCCCCCCCCCCCCCCCCCCCCCCAAAAAAAAAAAAATTGGTGGAATTGTGTGGGAATGGGTTATGAGATATTGTTTGGTTGTTTGAATGGGGTTTTGCCCCTTTCAACAATCTTTCAGTTATATTGTAATGGCTTGAGCACCTAACAATGGATTCCTGGTATTTCTAACACCAGTACTACTATTACATCCTTTCCTAACTGCTTTCCCACATAGGTCTGTGATTATCAACCCATTGGGCGCCGTCATAATGCAGACTGGTAGCATGTCAGACTCATTCTAGAGGTTCCGGGTTTGATCCCTGAAGGCGGCACTCATTCTTTCCGACTATTTGTCTCACCAATGGGTTGATAATCGTTGACCCATGTGAGATAATAGCTGGAGGCTAGGAAAGGTTGTGGTGGTTGTAAAGGTGAGAGAAATACCAGGAAACCAATGTTTAGATGCTCCAGCTTCTGCGATATAACTGAAAAAATGTTGAAAGCAGCGTAAAACTCCATTCAATCAATCAATCAATCAACCCATTAGTGGGAGACAAGAAGCTCGAAAGAATGAGTGCCGCTGTTGGGGATTAAACCTGGGACCTCTAGATTGACAGTCTGATGGCTACATACTCCCAATGATGGTGGCTCTGGTTATGAGATACATGTATTTTGAAATGTGTCAAAAACTATCGTAGTGCCTTCTGGATGGTATGTTAAACATACACTAAATCACTTGCACGAAACGGCATCAAGAAAAATATAGACATAAAAATTTGAATGACAATGAGCTCAGTGTCAAATTAAGCTTCTTTACTGCATGGCTGTGTACAAATAAATAGGCAGTTACAACTTTTTTGCTCCAAGTCATCGAGTTGCAAAAATATTCTAATGACTTTTGATAAAAAAGAATGTTAAAGTATTAAGCTTGGCTGATTTGGTTCATATGCCAGGAAAGGCTAGCTCTTCTACGAATAGACCTCCTTGGTTCTTTAACTTGCCTAGTGAAAAGCATCAATACATGCCAAGCTACCTCTGGGTTTCTTACCAGTTGACATCTATATGTAGTTTGGCGGGGTTTAGCAGTTAATTATCCCTGCATATTTGAACTAGGGGTGTAGAATTCCAATGCCCAACTTATCTTTAAGGGGCTTTTTCGACTTGAGGACAAGTACACTTTTATTATAAGGCCACTTGTCCATGGACAATTGGAGAAAAGCCGTAATTCAACACCCTTGTGAGCCACATACCTTAGGATTAGTAGTCTGGCGTCTAACCACTAGACCACTGGGCTGCCAGTAACATAATTTAAGCACTAGGTGATGCTCTTGGTTAATATTTTGTTACATGCTTTGGGACCAACTTTTGGGCCCTGCATTCAGGATAACAAAACAGTGCAAATCATAACCAGCTTTGCACACAAGTTGTCATCCTGACAAGACTTTCAGTATTATATAAAGGGAAACTATTTGAATGAAGTATCAAGAGTTATTGATCTTTAAAACTTTAAATTGAATTCATGGTATAATCAGGGAAGTTGAAAGATTTTGTATATTGCAGATCAGCCAAGGCCATAAATTGTAATTTCAAAAATAAACCCCTATACCTTATTCATGAAACCTATACCTTATTCATGAAATGTTTACTTAAAGAATTATTTATTCCAAAATATGCTCTCCATTACCCTTGCATTCAAGGTCAAATCATATTTCTACTTTTAATCCATAATTTAGATATCATCCATAAACATACAGTCTAACTTGTATTAAGCAATTGCTCATAAGACAGCTAAAAAGCAGTCAGTCTCTTTAAAGAAAAGTTGCTTTATACACTTATTTTAGTATCAAATAGTAATGAACAAGTTAAATGCAGATCATGGCTTCTGCTCAATTTGAACTGAATCATATGACATTACGATGGCTGAGTGCAAAACAGTTGTAACTGCCTATAAACCTATGACATTACGATGGCTCAGTGTGAAACAGTTGTAACTGCCTATAAACATATAGGCAGTTTCAACCGTTTCATGCTGATCAGTCATCGAAGTTTAGAACTATTAGAGTCGATGAGATTAAACAGGATTTGGTTAAAGTAGAAATAAGTACCAAAAAGTATTCTTCTAAGTGATTTTGCTGTTGTCAAAGGGACTTGTGACAATAGCCACTTACTAGAGATTGTCACTTATAAGAGTTGGCTGCTTTAGCAAGATTGACTGTATTAAGCATGTCTTTTTTCTTCAAAGCTGCAATTTAAGGGAATGATTCTATTTCAAAATGGAAAATTCCATTATTTGTAAGTAAAATCCTATATTAGGTCATGCATTTCCCAGAATCATCTCAGGGAGATAAAAAAAAGTACTTTAATCAATACACCGTAAAAGCTCTAATAGAATCTCAGGGTTCTATAAAAATCATTGTATTTCCATTAGAAAGGGATGGGCTTTTATTAGAAGTAATGCTACATATCGATGACTCAGTGCAAACAGTTGTAACTATAAGCATTATAGGTAGTTACAACTGTTTCCTGCTGAGGTATCAATATTTGTTGAGACATTGACAAAATGGCAAAAAATAAACATAATCTGCACAAAATAATAACATTTGATTGGAGAAAGGGTGCATAAAATCTCTGTTGAATTTTTAGTGATCATGACTTTATGGGTTTGGGGTTTTATTAGAGGCTCCCAAGATTTTTTGAAATCAAATCAAAAATGGTTGATTTCAACCTCCGAAAAGGGGGATAGGGTTTTATTAGAGCATGGGACTCTATTAGAATTTTAAGGTATTCAGAATTTGTCAGATGGTAGAACAGTAAGTTATGAAGGCTTGAAGGTTGGTGACAATTTACTAATGCTGAATGATGTAAATATATACTTTAGTCACTTTTTTAAAGATTCAAGATTGTGTCAGATTGTAGATCAGCAAGTCTTGGTAGGTTGAAGGTAAAGTGGAGACTATATACTAATTGTGAATGATGTAAAATATACTTCATCACTTTATTCACTATTTTCAGATTGTATCAGATGGTAAAGCAGCAAGTCATGGAGGGTTGAAGGTTGGTGACTATATACTAATGGTGAATGATGTCAGATGCATGTCAGTAACAGAGGCTGTACAGTTGATAGAGAGTGCATTCAGAACTCTAACTCTTCAAGTGTGGAGGTAAGTAAATATCTAGTTGATTGTGTAAAACTGATTGGATGGCTCAAGCCAAGTGCCTATACAACTCTCATAAAGACAACATATTGAAGATTAAAAAAATGCAGTACTGTCTATCTTCTCAAGAGACATTAAGTGCCTATCAAAGTCCCTTTACAAGAAGCAAAATCTGTAAAAAAAACTCTGTAGAATTAAATTAAAGGGAGGTAAATGATAGGAGTATAAAAATATGACTTGTTGAGTTATTTCTCCTGAAATAGTTTTGCCTCTTATAAAACCCTTGTATTACCTAGGAATTTTGCATTCTGAAGACTAGATCTTTTGAATTAAAGTTGACTAAAATGGTAGTAGAAGCTGATTTTGAATGATGCCATTCTATAATTGTAATAAAGAAAGTGTTTTATATTATATGTCTTTTTTTTTTTTTTTTAAAAAAAAAGTGATAATAAATGAAGAAATGTTTTGGAAATTATGTTTAATTACTTTTCTCTGTTAATATCTTTGCAGTCTGACTTGCCTTCAAATATTTAAGTCATCTCTATCCGTCTTGAGATGTTTGTTAAATGTTATATCTATATGTGTGATTGGAAAACTTAAGGATTCAATAAAAGAAGTACAGTAATTGAATTCATTGTGTCATGATTTAGTACCAAAAATTTAGGGATAATTTATTATATTATTTCTTTTTTTTTCTCAAAATAGTATACAATAATACATATATATATATATAATATGCACCTCAAAGCTATATTTTCACTCAAAAGCTTTTTTTGTTCATTCAATGAAATATAAATTAATCTTACATTGAAACAAACAGTGATTTGTTTAATAAAATGACCAACACTTGGGCTTTAAAGGAAACATACCTCCCCTGAACATTACTAAGAACAAGAAATGTTTGTAAAACATTTATGCCCCCCATAAAAGCAGGTCAATGCCCTAATCTTTGTCAACCAACAAAGGGCAATAACTATGAAATATATGTTGAGCAGAGCTTGCATACTTTTTTACATATGCTTCAAACAAAAAACGGTCTACAAAAGGACAGACGGACCGAACCGACCGATCGACAAGTGCAAAGCAATATACCCCTCTTCTTCGAAGGGGGGCATAATAACAGCAATGTTTCATCAACTGAGACAAAACTTTTAAAGAGGAATACTAATGTACCCTTTAAGCAAAAATTATTACCTGCCATTCAAGAACAAAATTAAATAATTCTAAATATTGTTTAGAGGAGTTGTGTGTCTTTTACAGCTCAAGTGGTACTCATTCTTACACCTTGTCATGCTGAAGAAAAACTTACTGTATTTCTCCTGATAAACGCTCCCGGGAGTTATACATAACATGGTCAGGAAGCTTTTATTTAGTATGCATTTTCTGATTTAAAAATTCATTAACATTGATGTTTTTATGCCCTTTAATTTGAGGTAAATTTCCTCTTAACAATCATATAAATGTTTGTATAGAGGAAATTGATCTCAAATTGGAGAAGAAGTCTCAAAAAGTTCCTTAAATTTAGGTATTTGAAGTGGGATTTCTTAGTAAAAATGTAGGGGTGCCACTATTAGGAAGGGCGCTATTATTAGAGGAAATATGACAAGTAGTATTGCATTAAAAATCAAAGTGCTGAAAACACTGGCAGTGAGTTAATATTTCAAAAACACAATTTTTAAACAATTGTCTAGTTTACAAAGAAAAGACAGGTAGTATAGACTGAGATCTGATTGCACATGTGTGCAGGCTGATCTTTGTCTATACCTTTTGCTAAAGCAGGAATATCTTGAGTTCAGCATGACAGGGGTTGAAAATTGAAAGTAATCCTAAATAGCGTTGAGAGGAGTTGAGTCTCGCTTTTTTCATTAAACTTTAAAAAAAAAAAATACATTATGAATACAAACAGCTCCAACTTGCAAGAAGATATTTTTGTTGTTACACAAGCAATAGATCAGCTGTAACAGTTGTCTCTTTTCATGGCAATTGTATTGCAATAAGGCACATTGTTACATACATGTTCTTTGTAAAAAGTAAAATCTTTTGTATTATTCATGTAGTATCATCCCTATTCAAAGGGCCAGCCAGTTTGCTTATAAATTAATTTGAGTGGATATGGCATTTAGGCCAGAACCCAAAGCTTAACCCTTGTCATGCTGAACCCGGAATATTCCTTCTTTGGCAGGAGGTATAGACAAAGATCAGTCTGCACATATGTGCAGCCTGATCTTAAGTCTTTACCACCTGATTGTTCTTTAAAGGCAGAAAAGCTTCATGAATGAATTTTCAAAATAAAAGTGGCTTGCAATAAGTTTCCAGTACTTTCAGTACTTTGATTATAATGCAATTTTGCCAAAGTTTTTATTCAGCATGACAAGGATTAACTTGTACTGTATGGTACTTAATTGTAATTGTCCAAGTGAAATCCACTTAGATGTAACTGACTTTCTTATTTTAAAGTTTGTTTGAATGGTTTCCAATTCAGGATCTTGCACCAGCAGTATAAAAATTGCTCTCTGTTAGAATTAAAGAATGGAGATTCAAAGAAGCAAAATCAATGTCTGTTAATTTTTAAATTGCCAAAAGGTTTTATGGAAACATGACAATAGCATGTGAGAAAAAAAAGTTATAGAAACTTCTTGCTATTTAGGTACGACAAAAAGCACTGTAATTATCCTTGTACATTATCGTCTTGTCTTTTGTCCACCTTTGTGCGAAAAAATATTCATTGTGAATCTTTTGTGTGAAAGTTTCTTTTCAGCCTTTACACATGGTTTATTTGTACATATTGGTGAAAAGATAATATGTTGGTGATTTAAAAAGATAATTGACGTTGTCAACATTTTTACTCTTAGCATTCCTGCAATGAAACATTTACTTACATTATTTTGTCATTTTTCTGATTTTAACTTTTTCAACAGTTGGTGAATAAAACATTATTTTCCAGCTTTTACAAGCAGCATATATTTAAGCTTAAGTCATACGCTAATGTTCAAATTGACATGATAATTGGGAACTGGTCAGCTCTCTGGATGTCTGTATTTCTAAGTCTTGACATTGTCATTACCGTCGTCTTTAGTGTTGACGTCATCATTGTGCAGTAACGTGATATTTCGATGGCTCAGTGCCAAACACTTGAAACTGCTTATATTCTTACAGACAGTTACAACTGTTTTGCGTCTAGCCATTGATTTTGGATATGTTTGGTATAACTGAAGGCTTGAAACTAGAAATTTTTACTATCAAATGAGCAACCTATGATATGAAGGGGGATAACTCTAAATTTTTGTACATATCATGCACCTATTTTGAAAATTCAAATGAGAACCCACAATGTAGTGTTATGGTGAGAAATAAAGAATATGGACTTGAATTACCCCCTCTTACCTTATGTGGCTGTGAAATTCTGAAGAGAAGCATTCATTTTGCAAATCAGTAAAGTGTCAACAAAAGGTGCATTGGTTTTCATAAAAGTTATCCTTAATCATTCAATGGGTCATGAAATTGAGCTATTTTTGATTGCTTCAATACGACACTGCAGCCCAAATGTCCAGTATGTTTCCCTTCATTGGACGCGGGTTTAAATTACTGATCCAAGTGAAAGATAGCATTGTTGGACGATTTTTTAAAACAAAATTTTGAAAAAGGGACGCTTTTTGATATCCAAAAACTTTGATTGGATTTGACATTTAAAGTTGTAAATAATGTCAGTATTACTTTGATGGTACAATTATCTTATGATTGAAAATGATTTGGGGGAATTGAATACCTTTCATTTGTATTTAGACCTTGAAAGAGAATGTGTGAATATATTTTGAAAGTGTGAAGTACGTATTTGTGGATTTTAAAAAGTGCTTATGGGTGATTGACTCGTATCTAAGGATTACATGTATCTTCAAAAGGATAGCAGTAGAAATTCTTTGATAACTTAATTATTTGATCTTAATACATTAACCCATTTCCAGCAAAAAATAACTGGTCCAAATAAATTAATGTTGAAGATGACTATTTACAAAAAAAAAAGCTTAAAATTTTTGATTGTGTAAGAAAGGATAAAATAAAATTATGATGGCTTAGAGAAAAGAATGAAATAAATTAAATGTAGAATGTATAGACACATTTAAGCCCTCTCTAATTTCTCTTCATCCCTCTCTCTCTCTCTCTCTCTCTCTTTGTGTGTCTCTCTCTCTCTTCGTCTCTTTCTCTCTCTTTTTTCGCTTCACTCTCCCTCTTCGGCTCTCTCTCTCTGTCTTTCTCTTTGTCCTTCTCTCTCTCTCTCTCTCTCTTTTTTTCCCAACAAAATATCTTATACTTTACCTTATGAAGATTGACATTTGTACAATATCACTTCAGTATCATTTTGAAGAATGGTTTGTTTAAAGTTGTGCTTCATTAATTTTATTCAGTCGCTAGATCCATCAAGAAGGGTATCAAAGGATTTTCGTTGATACTTTGTTTGCTAACCAAAAACTCTCCACACAAAATGACCAATCCAGGACAATGATATAGGATTGAGAGGGCAATCAAAAGTTATGAGTAAATACTTCTATGGAATCAACGATACCCTATTTCTCCTAATAAATGCTCCCAGGAGCTCTACATAACATGGTCAGGGAGCTTTTGTTTAGTATGCAGTAGTATGTCATTTAGGCCATTTTCCCTTTAATTTGAGGTGAATTTCCTTTAAACAATCATATTAATGATTGTTTAGAGGAAATTAATCTCAAATTAGAAAAGAGAATTTCCTTTAAACAATCATATTAATGATTGTTTAGAGGAAATTAATCTCAAATTAGAAAAGAATTCCAGACTCAACAATTTCCTAAAATTTAGGCATTTGAAGTGGGTTTTCTTAGTAAAAATTGTAGTGGTGCTACTTTTAGGGGGTGCGCTATTTTTAGAGGAAATACGGTAAATAAACCAAGATTCTGCTGAATTTAAACAATGGGCCAACTTATTTGTCACCTGAACGGGTCCTGTTTTTCAACCAGGCCACAATAAGAAACCAGCTCTATGTTCGGGCTGACAAGATGATGCAAACGGTTTTCAAATTAAACCCGTTTTGCATGCGTGTATGAAACAGTATGCAATACCTTATCAGTCGGAAAATAGGAGCTGGTTTCTAATTGTGGCCCGGCTGAAAAACACAAAATCGGGACCCGTTAAGGTGACAAATAAGTTGTCCTATTGTTAATAACAAATTTAACCCTTGTCATGCTGAATAAATTAAGCTAAAAATTTTCATCAAAATCAAAGTTCAAAAAGCACTGAAAGTACCAACTGTAGGTCAATTTTTATTTGAAAAACTAAATCTATTGACAATATTGGTTTGAAAATGAGAATCAGGTGGTGTAGACTAGCATCAGACTGCACATCTTAGAAAATTTGAGAGAAAAATTTCAAAGTATCAAAATAAGATATTATCAGATATTTTAGGGTCAAAATCCTGGTTTAAGGGTCAAACAAGCTCAGTTGTATGTTTTACTGTATCTAGTTAGCTGTCTAAGAGGGACAACTTACTATTTGGCTATTCAGTCAAACAATAGGTTAGCTCCCTTAGACCTTTCATTAACCTAAGTCAGAAATGAGAGTCGTTTTATTTTGATATTGACATATGCAATTGCTTGGTTTTGAAACAAAAAAGGAAAACAAAATTAGTTGTTGACCCTGCTGCTGTTCACAGCAGACTGACCTGCTGAATGCAAACACTAAAGACTAAGGGCAGCCTGCACAGACTGGTTTTAAAATTTCAATGTCTTGTCCACTGATATTTCTTTAAGCCATTCTGGTATGTTGACTTTTTGACTCTATGTCAAGATTTACTTTGTTTATTGAAAGATTATTGTAGAATAACCAACTGGAAGTAAGCATAGATAACAAGATTACCCAAGTTTACAACAAAAGTTTATTTTTCTTAAAAAGCAGTGAATTGTAAATAATGGGGATTTTTGGTCAGGTGTCACTCTAGGACAATAGGTTTGTTTTTATTTGTCATGGTCAGTTTGTATTTAAACCCTTGAAATACTGAACCATAATATTCCACCTTTTGCTAGATCGAGGTACGACCTAAAGATCAGTCTGTACATATGTGCTGTCTGATCCTAGTCTATACTACATGATTTTCCTTTATAAACCAGAGGTATCCAAAAATTAAATTTTCGCAACAATACTTAACACAAGAAGTGCATGCTGTACCTTCAGCACTTTGATTTTAATGCAATTTTCCTAAATTATTTAGTCAGCATGATATTAAGTATACATGAGTATACATGAGACAAAAAAAGATCTTGAGGATCAAACAAGTGTTTTCTGATAATGGACTGCAACTTACTTAGTTTTATAAACTTTAACCTTATCAATAAAAGTTATGGATAATAAGACAGTAATTTGTTTGTCACTGTTTATGTAAAATTTGAATAGAATACCAATAGTACATGAAGTATTGATGAAATAAGTGGGTATCGATGCAAGAAGTATTTATTTGTGTGAATAATTTAAATAAACGGAAATTTCACTTCGATAATTTAGTGACTATTGGAATTGTCCTGTAACACTGCTTTGCCTTGGTCTAATACATTAATGTCAAATATAGTGGAATTATGAAGGTTGTAAGGATTTATATTATACAGGAATTATTCTTAGTGAATAGAGGTATTTCACGTAATTATCTCCCTTGCGTACGCTCCAGTCAAATTTGCATAACAATGCAAACGAGGGGGCGTTCTTCTTTTCTCCACTCTTTATTTCATTGAAATTTATCCGAATAAATCAGTCGATTTCAACTATTAATAAAATAGATAATTAATCTTTTATAACAAATGCGTAAGTGTTATTAGAAACTATTTCAACCGCTTTTAGGAATTTTTATTGTTAAATATTGACAAAAAGCGACGTTTGATTTTAGTTGGGTGGAATGAATTGCAGATATAACTCTTCAGAGTTTATCCACTTAATGAATTTATATTTGGTCGAAACAGATACCCTCCATCGAAAATCTACCGTTTTGAGAAATCACATCAATATGATAGTTTGTATGGATTTCTTTCATTTTGACTATTCATTTTCATTATTTCAATACTAGAACTAGTCATTGTTCGTCACAAATCGATCGTAATTGATTAACTAAAAAAAAAAAAAAGGGAGATTAAGATAAAGAGATAATAAAAAACAGACAACAAAAACGACAGACGACAGAATGCAAATTCGACACATGTTTTTTTTTCTCTCTCTCTAACGAAAAATAAAAAAAAAACACGAAACCATATCGGGAGTGAAAGATAATGTGAAAAGGGGAGAAATAGTTCCACCGTAGGTTTATTATTACGAGTTGCTATTTCATTTTTATAATGATTCAAATTTGAACACATACTTGAATTGGGAAGGGCTTTTAAATACATTGGAAACGTGCATTCGCTGTTTCGAAATTAAAGATTTGTAGTTCTGAATTTCACTTGATTTCTTTTCGTACAGCCTTTTTTTTCACTCACCTCTTACGAATCCAATTAATTTTCCAAAATCATGAATTATTGAACGCATTATTTAGATACCCATTTTATGGATATATATTGATCTTGAAGATGTGATAGAAGTTAAATACGATTACGTAATACCATATGTCACATACGACGCTTAATTGTCACCAGTACAATGTTTATTTAGCGCACGCGTTGTAACTTATAACTGCTGCCTTAGTGTTTTACCGCTCTTTGATCTGGGGTCTATGACATATTGAAAAACCCTTTCTAAAATCATAAACAAACATGACGATTAAGTTCAGCCCTACATCTTTTAACGCTTAAGTTTTATCAAGCAATATGAAAAACAACAGTGCTGCAAGGGGCTTGTGCTAATATATTTTTACGATTCAAAATGAGTATCAGATATATGGCCCCTATACGATAAAACATTAATCTAACTTTAACTAAGTCTGGTCTTTCTGTGCTTTTTAAAAAATACAACGAATTTATCTATTCAATATTATCATTAAATATTTCCTTTGTATGAAAATTTCTTGCGCAAAAAAAAAAAACCCGCTGTTGTGAATAGATAACTTTTTCACAAAGAAATATATATTGCACGGTCAAAATACATTGTATCACATAGGTCTACTTTTCCTCAATCATGATTCACAGAGTAAAAGATCGTCAATGTGTTGGTTTCAGTTTTTTTGCCACGAAGTTTCAAGAGCGCAATATCACAAACAATCTATGAAACGAGGTGGCGTATTTGGTTGGATTATTCGCTCAACGATTTATTTATCTATTTTATTTCTTATTATTAGTTTTTGCAAGAATACATTTCCTTGTCTCAGTGTGTTAATTACGATGTGATGGTAATAATGTTTTATACAAAGAAATTACTATATAGAGAAATGATTGAGAAGGCTACGTTTTTTTTTGTTTGGTTTTTTTTTTTTTTTTTTTAGTAATACATGTATTGGTATTTTAAAGAAAAGAGCGAAATAAATGATAAGATCTGAATAAAAAAAGGGAATAATATACGAATAAATATAATTCAAAGACAAACTTTGATGACAAAATTAAAAAAAAAAAAAAAATAGGTCAGAACATAATTACCAACAAGAAATACAAAATACTTCTTCATAGGTCAGGAACGCGAAATAGAGTTAGATTAATATAAGTTAATCAAAAGCAAAAAGTAGAAAAATGACAAAAATAAGCATGAAGAATTAAAGCATTAAAACTACATTCTAATTATGTGTAAAAATAATTTTGATTTCGTTTATAACGACGAGTATTTTGTGGTTTAAAATATATCATTTTTCTATAAACTCTTACAAGACTAAAATGACAATGCCCCCTCGTTTGTATAAGGGGCGGAGTCGAGAGATTTCCGCGCATGCGTAGACTTATGTGAAATAGGTCTATTTAAGAAAATTATTTAGTTCAAACTTCCAAAATTGATAATGTATAAGTTAGAAAGTGTGTGATAAGTAAATGGACTTGTGCTACAGCTATGGACAAGGGCAGCTTTTTCTTCTAGGTTGAAAATGAGTTTAAGTATTCCTTATTAGAAGTAATAGGTAACATTTTGCTTGCTGTTCACAGCATATTCCTGTCGAACATAAAGCTTTTGAAGACAGTATAGACAAAGATCAGCCTGCACAGATGTGCAGTCTGATCATAGCCTACACTGCCCTACTTTCTACTTAATTTTTGTGGGAAAAACTCAAGCCAAACTAGTTGAATTGTCAAAAAATGGTAATTTGTATGAAAAAAAAATATAGCAGGAAAAAGGGTTAACAAAGATTACTTGCTACAATTAAATAAGTAATTTGTGAAAATATTAGCAGCTATCAATGGCATTTCTAATATTTCTGCTCCATTTATGTTTTTCAGCATCTTTATACGGGTTCATGGAAATTATGGAATTTCATAATTACCAAAATTATATTGGGAATGTACATTGTATATTCTTCATAATAATATACTGTGGCAGATCCAGGATTTGTGTAAAGGGACTTGTTACCCAATTTTGATTGAATTTTGCCCATGAAAATTAAATAAAAAGACTTCAGATTGGGACTCGTTTGAATGCACCCGCAAACCTCCTCTAGATCCGCGATTTATATACCTAGATCTATTTCATAGTAGAGACACACTGTTTAAGTTTTGGACTGTATATTCTTTTCAACCGACTTATTTCTGATTCTTTAAAAGCAATGTGAAAAGCCTAAGTTAAAATTTACCCAGGAAACAGACTTGATATATTTTTTAACGTTGATGTTATCAATGAAGACTAAGAGCTTTACTTTAAAGTTCAGCTGACAAAATTGATTGATGAAATATCAATGAATATTTGTAAAATCTTGTCGTGGGAAACTAGAATGATTGGTATTGATGTCGTAAAATGGATAAGGACATTGGCCTTCTTTCTACTCTATAATACTTCGACTGTGCAAGATTTTTCGTGTCAATTGTCAAGTTTTTGTTTAGGGGCCAGCTCACAATGAATTCTAGGACAAAATGCCATTGATTCAAAAGAAAGTATTTTTTAACATTTGTTAATTAATCTGACTTCTAGAGTTTAAATAACATAAAACATTTTGGACAACAGACACAATTATTTGCCTAAAATTCATAAAGAGTGGTATAGAAACTTATAAATACGTCAAAATGAGGCTTGGTGAATGAAAAACCATATAGACCCTGATCAAACTAATCCTTGTAGAGCAGTTTGATCTCTGTCCTAATACATTGAAGGGGGATTGGGTTCCATTATCAGAGCCTCTGTCTCTGCTTTCAAACCCTTGTTGGGAACTTCTGTGAAATGTGTTGCTCTGATTATGTAAACATATTTTGACTGAAAAATGCGGTAGGGGGTTGGGGTTCCTCTTGTTGTATTTTATTCATATACCGTTATAAAGGCAAAATGCTATTTGACCACTATTATGTATATTTTGCCATGCTATTACAGATATCCCCTACCCCAACCCCACCTCCCTGTGTAATACTTTAGGCAAGTATTTTGAGCTTTGATCTATGACTATTTTTAAACTACTTTTCAAATTGATGTATCGGTAATTGAAAATAGAATTTAACCAGTCAGAAGTAATCAGAATTAATGAGAGACTGTGATCATCACATTGTATCAATAAATTGGTCTCACGGGAATTATCAATTTCAACTATAATAGTTTCAGTTATTGATGATTATTTTTTGCAGTGAGCCATGACAAGATTATTGGATGAATTTCAGTGATATTATTACTTAGACAATGATGATGAAAAATTAAACTTTCTGGAAAAATTCTTTCAAAGTCATGTGAATTTTGAAGCAGATTCATTTGAAGAAAAAACCCTTGACAAGCAGGATATTGACAAGTGTAAATATCATTTAGCATCACATCTCTGATGGTCATTAATACAGAATGTTTCCAATAAAGGTCATGTTTAATCATTACACTAAATCAATAACAATCATCACTTATGAAAATTCAAATCAATTTTAAAAAATACGAGCTACATGCCCTAGAAAGACAATGATTTGTAACTTATTTATAATTTGTAACTTATTTATCATTTGTTACTTATATCAGGCGCGTAGCTGCCTTTACACAAGCACACAGCTGAATCCACATTATTTTGAAACTCAGCCGCGCTCGCCCAATCTGATAATTACCACTCTTAGTACTTTATAAATCATATAGCCAAAATCGGCTAGCAAAGGCCACAAATAAGACTTGCTGTGAAATGTAGAATAGTTGAAATAAACAAAAGGAAAGCTATTCATCTCCAAATTTATGCTAAAATGGATCGTTGGTCAAGAAAGCTCTCTGGAGGCCCCAAAACACACCAAATTGCATCATTTATTTCAAAATTTTCAGGGGGGGGGGGGATTATTTTGAATCCTTATTCTTTATAAGCTAGCTATGCACCTGTATATATAAATGTAGAATATGATCTCATGCTACAAAAGGGAAAAATCCCTTTTGTAGCATGACATCATATAACCCTACTTGTACTGTTGCCTCTTCAATTAATGGAAATTATAACTGTAGTGAGACTAATTACCTGTCTATTATTTTGTGCCCATAACTAATAAAGGATGAAATTCCTGAAATATTTTTCTCTTACTAAATGAAAGTATCTCTAACTTTTACCTGCATTATTGATCTGCCTTTCTTGTTATAATATTGAGATTAAATAAAAATCATGATTTAAAAGTGATCTATTTGTAAAGTCAATCAGACACAAAGCAACCAGGACATCCGAACAGTCATTTCATATACAATATTCTGCATTTATCTACAGAAACTTTTGGTCACCAATGGCCTGTTTTACTAAACATCTTACGATCATTTTTTGCGTAAGTCGAAAATGAAAGTTGCTTCTACAGTAGTAACTAAACATTGAATTCTGCAATGCATTATCTCATTGGAATTGTCTCCTTCAGACGATTCCAACGAGATATTGCAAAGCAAAATCTAACAATGAATAAAAACACCAGATACGATTTGTGATTTTGACTTACGATCAATTTTGTCGTAAGAATTTTAGTAAAACGGGCCCCAGGTATTTGCAGAGCACAATGAAAATACTCTGATCATAATGTGAGGATGAGACAAATCCTCCTTTACTTATTGACATGTTTGCTCGAAACTTTCACAGAATGTCCCTCATCTTGTTAACATGTGCATATTGTCTTCATTTTGTGATTCTATGCTGTGTCACTGAAAAACAGGCCTTTAATGAACATTTTCTTTTGTCTTGTATATTGTGACTTATAAGCACTATTGTTAAAAGTGCCTTTTATGTGAATAAGAATCACATGCCTTTTAAGTGAATAAGAAATTATTCAAATATTGTTTGAATAATTTCTTATTCACTTAAAAGGCACTTAACAGTCAATGTTTGAAGCCTGCATGCTTATCTCTTATTTCTCACAGAAACCATAGGTTGTTGGTACTCAATGAAATCATCTCCATGAACTGAAAGAGTACCCATAATACAAATACTTAAACTCTGGTTCTATCTGCAATTACCTAGAGACAGGTTATGCTTTCAGTTTTGTCCCCTTTTTCTTGACAGATCACAAATTATCAAGCATTAAAGTATTGATCCTCAAATAATTACAGATCTACTTTACAATGTAGCTGGGTCTTAATCAATATTGCAGGACCTCAAAAAGTGATTAAATGGATTGTAAATTAAGCCAAGTCTGCTTTAACAGCATGCAAGTCTGGATAAATATCAAAAATAGGTTAAAGACATTTGTAATATGGTCTGTATTAAGAGTTGAAAGGAAAGACATTGCTAATTCAATCAGTTTAAAACAAGAGATCAACCAATTAAGATATGTAAGTCTATTGCATCTTTTGAAGACATTTTTAAAGCCTGTAAGTGGTATTTTCAACAATTTGCCTTGAGAACATTACAACATTAAGACTGGGATCAGCCTGTGAATTGCCGAAGAGTGATCACAGTCTTCACATTTTGCTTGATTTGAAGCTTATTCAACTCAGTTACTGTTTACATTCAGAGAAAACTTTTGATGCACCTTACCAGAGGTAGAGATAAGAGGGTGGTACTTCCAGTCTAAAATCTTTATTACTGAATCTCTATGTTGTGGGTACTCATTTGAATTGTCTCAACGAGACAATTCCAATGACTACCCACAGCATAGGATTTGTTTAAGTTTTCTCCAAATATTTTTTTATGAAATCCAAAATAACCAATCTATCCGTAGCTGAAACTGTCCATGTTGCTCAAAGTCTGTCCATCATTTATAATACAAGCATATGCAGGGTTTTTTTTTTATAGAAATTGGGAAGACGCCTTAGCCTAGCTGTCCATTTTGGGAAATTTTAGCGTGGTTGTCAGAAGAATTTGGAAACATGAGTTTAATAAAAGAAAGTGACAAGAGTAAGACTCATGCATCATTTTTAAGATCTAATAATAAATAACTATAGATAAGGGGCTAATCAGTGATGAAATTAATAGAAATATTAGAGAAAAGATTTTTGAAGAAAATAAATCAATATAATACAAAAATCAGCTGTAATTTTTGGAAATTTCTCTGCCACAAGTTGGAAAAAAGAGCCTATTTCGAATTGGGAAGTAACCTTTGATAGGCCTCTGTTTAAGAGCAAAAAAAAGCTCTGATATGATTTACTGATTAGAAATGACATTCACAGGCTCATTGGAGATCCAAATAATTCGATTTCAAAATTCTACTGCTCTCCGTCTTTAACAAAAGTGTGACAGGATACAGACTGTATTTAGTCAGTTAATCTTCCATATAGATCTGACGACTGATATGTGAAACTGTTACAATGAAAGGATTAGATATAGCAGCAAGATCAGGTTTGAACTACAATCTCGAAAATCTGGTCAAACCATTTCACTTTGAAATGATTGCTAGATATACTCATTGTTTGTGAAAGTAAGTTCGGAAATCAAAATGGATTTACGTTCCAGTAGGAATCGTCGATCATGGAACCATAGCTTTAAGAACTTGACAATCCAGACGTATTTGGCAAGGGCGCGTGCCAGCTGGTCAGATATCAGGTAAGAAATGCTCAGTATGTTAATTCTGTCTTATTGCAGGAATATTTATTGGACTCACTAAATTTGTTTAAGTAATCAATAAACAAAATCCTTGTTTTATCTGTTTTAGATGACAATCTTATACCCTATTCCTCCTAATATATGCTCCTGAGAGCTATACATAACATGGTCTGGGAGCTTTTATTTAGTATGCATTTTCTGATTTAAAAAAAATCATAAAACTTATATCTTTTAGGCCTGTTTCCTTTTTATTTGAGGTAAATTTCCTCTAAACAATCATATACATTGTAAATGTTTGTTCAAGGGTAATTCACGTCAAATTAGAGAAGAAGTCTCAGCAAGTTCTTAAAATTAAGGAATTTGAAGTGTGTTTTCTTAGAAAAAAATTAGGGGTGCTACTATAAGGGAGGGGGGCTATTATTAGGGGAAATATGGTATGTTTTCTTTTGTCAAGGCAACATGTGGTAAGTTGGACATGGCTGTCACTATAAGAACAAGTCAATGTGCATGTCCATTCAACCAAAATATTCTGAATCATAATTCCTGCATGTATATGGGTCTTCAAAATAACTTTGCACAGTTGTTCATTGTCAAGGGGCAATATAGTGCTATTTGAAAATAATTTTCGGATAATTCTAATGACAATGTTTTCATTTCACAGCTCTCTTAGTTATGGATGCATTTCAACAAATTGAATTTACTAAGGTACATCTTGTTACAAAAGGGATGGTATTTCTTTTGTCATTGAATCATTTGAAGCCTGAATAATGGATAAACAAGATTATTTCAAAAGAGAAATATAAGACAGAGAAATAAAAACATGCTTTCAAAGGAGACTTATCCCTTGTTTATGACATTATGGATTGCTGTAAAACTGGATCCTTCATAAAAACAGCTGTGGTATTCAGACAAATCATTGACCTTAGGCAATTAATTGTTGAGCAGCTAAAACATTGTAAATATGGCTTGAAAATACTTGATATACAATGTTTCTCCTTGTCATGCAGAACCTGGAATATTCCTGCTTTGGCAGGAGGTATAGACAAAGATCAGCCTGCACCTATGTGCAGTCTGATCTTAGTCTACATCACCTTGTGTCTCCTTTCTAGGCAGAGTTGTTCATGAGTTTGAAAAAAAAAAACATTATAGGCAGTTACAACTGTTTCGCTCTGAGCCATTGACAATTTATATGTCCCTTGCCTCTTTCAAGGCATTTGATAGTTTGTTTTTTTACCTTATCATAAAATTTGATCTAATTAAGAATTTAAATAGTAGAATAGAAGTGGTCAGGTATTCTCATTGTAATGTTAGATTATTTTGGACAAGCAATGAACCATCAAAATTGAGACTAAAGTTTTAATTACTAATGAGATTAAATCAAATGATAAAAGAACGGACATCATAAAATTCTGTGGACCAGGGCAAAATTATTTTAAGTGGCAACAAATTTATATAGGTACTTATAATAATAATTATTGCCCCCACCTATGAAGTAGAGGGGGGGTATAGTGGTTTCACCATGTCTGTCTGTCCATCCGTGGACCTTTTCGTTTATTGACTCTAACTTAAGAACCAAGTGACCTAGACTCATGAAACTTTAGACAAATGCTGCTTATGCTCCAAGGAAGTGCCGTATTGTTTTAGTTCATCATAGATCAAAGGTCAAGGTCACAGTCAGCCTTTGTTCAATTTTCATTTCAGGACTACTCGAGAACCAAGCGACCTTACATTTATATTGCAGAAAATATTATTTCTGAGTTGGTATGAATTGATTTTGGGTAGAATACATTGAGAAAACCTGTCAAAAGAATGATCTTTTCATAAATCAAGCATTAATTTACTATCTGATACCATAAAATCACTGATACAATTTAGGGGGGGGGTGTATTAGAATCACCATGTTTCTATTAGAAGGGGGTGGGGATGGCCAAAGATGTTTCTGTATTTTTAGCCATTCTTCCATGTCTTCACAACAGTAAATTCTGATAATGAATACAGGCATTTTGAATAATCTAGGGTACAGAACCAGAAAATTAAAGAAAACCTTAACGCAAATCATTAGTTTGAGCATTGAATTAGCACAACAGCTCAACATTTGGTTCAGAAAAATGACAAGTTCTCTCCATTGAAATCATCTTGACAATGACTTGGTGGGGATTGGGGGGGTTATAAGAAGCTTTATGTTTTTCCATAAATTGTACAAAAAATGTCTGAAGAAAGGGATCAGGTTATATTGGAGCATGGAGCTCTATAAGAACTGTTATGGTATGTTGTTGAAAACATTTTTCTTCTTTTACCAATAGGATTTTATGATTAAGGGCCAACTTATTTCTGGCCTGCTTTCGGGTTAGGTGTAGACTGGTCTTGCTATCAAATATCAGAATAGCCTATTCTAGGCTTTTTTGATAGTCTATTACAGGATCAGTCTAGAACTGGTAGCCTGCTGTCTGAGAGATACTCTGATATAGAGGGCAACAATATCCGCCCGGGGTCAGAAATAAGTTGGCCCATTGTTGATGATATTTGTTCCAAGGGGTATTTCTCCTTAGGATGGTGAAGTGAGAGTATAAATGTGTAAGTTTCTTGTTTGTGAAGTCAGCTTATTTATTCACAAGGGGGATTTCAAGTACTTGAACTTTAGGTCTTTAATTTCTGCATTTGTTTGTATATAAGGTATTAAGAATGTGTTAAATACTGCGACTTATACCACTTGACTTTTGAATAGGCCATAAAAACTGACCAAAGTCAATAAATTCAACATGATAAGAAGGACAACTGTGTTTGAAAATGATAAGTAAGACCTGGAAGATTAACCTCCCTTGTTATATATGATATGTTATAGACATTGGAAATCATGCCCTTGTCCTGTTGTATTTAAATTTAACCCTTTCCCAAACAAGACAGGGTTTTGACGTCACTATTAGAGAAGGCTTAGGAAATCATTGTAGCAAAAGAAGAAAATGCTGATCATCAGCATTTTCTCCTTTTGTCTCAATATTTTCTACCTTTGATATAATTTCAAATTGGACCACCCTGAAATTTTGTTGTTTGGTAAAGGGTTAAATTGCCAACTTTTAGGACATGCCATCCTGTCTGATCCAGACTTTTCCAATGATGATGAAATAGAAAGCAGACAGTGTAGACTAAAATCAGACTGCACATCTGTGCAAGCTGATCTTAGTCTATACTGTTTGCCTAATCTTCGTTTACAGCAGGAATATGCCCTTAGCAGGACAAGAAGGGTAAAATAAAACTTCTACCCATGGAATCCAATTTCAACTACCTTTTCTGCTTAAAAAAAGTCTCCCATTCTTTCAATTCTCTATTTAAAGGAAACATGCTTTTATTTCAGATTGAAAGAAACTTACAGATTTGCAACTGAGATAAAACATGCTGTTTCAATAGTATAATAACAATTGCAAAGTTTATTTTACCTTAAAGGCTATTCTTAAATTTCACATATTATCCCTGAGGAGATTTTTTTGAACAAGGTTAAGAATTCTTTAAACCCCTGTTACGTACTACTTAGTTCAGATGCTCGTCACAAAAAAAGAAAAATAATTTAGATAAATACTACCATATGGGTTTCTTATTTTCATTGAGACAATTCTTATGATCTGGTACCGACAACATAATGCTTTTGTTGAGAATTAAAAATTGTGACCTGTCCCACAAAAAGGGACCCTCTGGGAAATCTGTGAAATAAATATATGAAAAAGAAATTATTTCTAGAACAGGCCAATAAGATATCCCATTTCAAAAATTATTTCACATAAATGTACGGATGTACAGATAAGTGAGGGTAATGCCAAGCTGAAATTTGTCTTTATAAACAAAACCCAGTGTTATAGGTACTTATTTGAATCGTCTTGGTGAGATGATTCCAATGAGCATCCACAACATAGGATTTGTACTTGTTCTATCAAAATATTTCAATTGAAATCCAAAATTCCCCCCCTTCTATCTGTTGCTCTGAATGTAGATTGATCCTTATAGATACAGAAAATGGACAATTTGTGAGAAGTTCAAATCTTATTTAGTCTGTGCAGTCTGCAGGCTGATATGGATTTATACTTTATCCACAACCCAGATGGTCTTTTTTTGTGTGATTGGTCACAATTGAGCGCCTGTGCGTGAGATTTCCAACAATTTCAAATATGCACAAAGTAAAGACTCTGACCAGTCTGTGCCTCCGCACAGTCTGTCCAGAGTATTTGCTATGCGCTTAATACACAGATAGGTTCTCAAAGTATCTGTAGACCATTTAATATTTACAGTCTGGCTGTCTATGCTACTCAGAATTCGCACCTTACAATCATTTCAAATAGTTGGAAATGCCAAGCACAGACGCAATTAAAAATAATTGTTCAAATTTGTGCCTTCCTAATTCTACCTTTTTCACTGTGCAGTCAATCTTTGGATCACGAGTTCCAACAATTGGAATTGCAAGCTTATTATCATTACTTATCTCTTTAAAAGAGCAAGTAAATGGATCAGAGCAAAAAAAGTTGTTACTGCTTATAACAGTTACAACTGATAAATGCTCAAAACAAAGTGGTATTTATTGAGGGTTTGGTGCAAGACTGTAGTAAGTGTATATACATTGTATATACACTTACTACGGTTTTGCACCAAACCAACTTTATGAAAGTACTATGTTGTGTTATTGCAAGAATGACCATTTTTTGCATATTTCCCTCAAAAAAGATGTTTCCACTTTAATTCATAAATCCCTACTTTTCTAAAGGAAATGTTCGACCCAACCTTTAATTAGCAAGTGGACGGTTAATTAGATTTAAAAAATAGGTTGATTTGAAAAGGTTGTATCTTTGTTGTGAGCATGCAGTGTTTTTGAGTATTGAGGACCCACAGAACACATTGTTTGTCATGATATCATCTTCATAGTTCAGCTCACAGAATTACTTGAAACAATTATGGGGATTGAAAATTTACCTGGTTTGGAGGCTAATATTTAACCCATTATGAGATCATGAAAATTGAGCCTGTTTGTGACATTTCCAACAATTTGAAACGTTTTTGAGGTGCAAAAATGAGTTGAGAGCCACAAACTGTAAATATAAATTAGCATGATGGTCTACAAAAACTTTGAACATTCTATCTACTGTATGCATAGTGAAGACTCTGGTCAGACTGTGTGGATGCACAGGCTGGTCGTAGTCTTTGCTTTGCACATATTTGAAATTGTTGGAAATAATGCAAAGGTTCAATTGTAGACTAGCTGTTTCTTATTGAAAGTAAATCAATCCATTCCCCATTTGTCAAAACTATAACTTCTTAATCTATGAATGAGTGTCAAAGTAATTTATCACTTTATAAGATTTATTTCTGTACCTCAAAATTATGTCAGTCATACTTGTTGTCTAGTTTGTTGGGGGAGTGCATAGAGCACTTGACTTGTGATGGTTGGTTGCAGGTTCAAGTCCCACCTTGTCGCGGGTTGTTTTGTTTGGAAGGACAATTTACAGCTATAGGTCCAGTCCACCAAGCTGTCAAAACGAGTAGCAGTTGTTAGAACCCATTGCCTTTCTCTCTAGTTCATGATACTAGGATTGTGGCCTGAGGTTATAAAACTTTTCTAATTCTCAATTCAAAATTTTCTCAAATTTCAATTTGAGATTAAAGCTGTAATTCTGTTTTAATACTCATTTTAATGTATTAACGTAAAAGATAATATTAATAAGTTGTTATAAATAACAACTTATTAGTATTATCTTTTATTTTCATACATTTATTCAAATTTAAAATTTGAGAAAATTCTTAGTTGAGCATGAGATAAGTTTTATAACCTCGGGCCCCGGTATTCTTTAGGACTAGGACAGAATAAGATTTTGTCTCTTTAGTGTGTTATCCTTGGGGAAATTAAATGAATAAGAAATATATAAAACATACTAAGTGTTTTGTATGAAAAAAAAATAGCTTAGTTGGGGTAATTGGCGAGGCTCTGCATTTAGCAACCACTTATAGCCACCAAAACGAGGTTGTTAAAAAAAAAAAAGTAGCTTAGTACATGTTTAATTACAAATAATTTTGTTTGAATATGTTTTTTAAAGTGAATTTCTCAATAACCCTATCTTGTTAAAACCCAATAGAATTGTCTCATTGAGACAATTCATATGAGTTTTAACAACATATTATTCCTTGACAATGATTTTTAGAGCAGTAATATCTACTTATTAAAATATTTTAATTAAAAAAGTGTATCTTTGTTGTGAGCATGCAGTGATTTTGAGTATTGAGGACCCACAGAACACATTGTTTGTCATGATATCATCTTCATAGTTCAGCTCACAGAATTACTTGAAACAATTATGGGGATTGAAAATTTACCTGGTTTGGAGGCTAATATTTAACCCATTATGAGATCATGAAAATTGAGCCTGTTTGTGACATTTCCAACAATTTGAAACGTTTTTGAGGTGCAAACAATGAGTTGAGAGCCACAAACTGTAAATATAAATTAGCATGATGGTCTACAAAAACTTTGAACATTCTATCTACTGTATGCATAGTGAAGACTCTGGTCAGACTGTGTGGATGCACAGGCTGGTCGTAGTCTTTGCTTTGCACATATTTGAAATTGTTGGAAATAATGCAAAGGTTCAATTGTAGACTAGCTGTTTCTTATTGAAAGTAAATCAATCCATTCCCCATTTGTCAAAACTATAACTTCTTAATCTATGAATGAGTGTCAAAGTAATTTATCACTTTATAAGATTTATTTCTGTACCTCAAAATTATGTCAGTCATACTTGTTGTCTAGTTTGTTGGGGGAGTGCATAGAGCACTTGACTTGTGATGGTTGGTTGCAGGTTCAAGTCCCACCTTGTCGCGGGTTGTTTTGTTTGGAAGGACAATTTACAGCTATAGGTCCAGTCCACCAAGCTGTCAAAACGAGTAGCAGTTGTTAGAACCCATTGCCTTTCTCTCTAGTTCATGATACTAGGATTGTGGCCTGAGGTTATAAAACTTTTCTAATTCTCAATTCAAAATTTTCTCAAATTTCAATTTGAGATTAAAGCTGTAATTCTGTTTTAATACTCATTTTAATGTATTAACGTAAAAGATAATATTAATAAGTTGTTATAAATAACAACTTATTAGTATTATCTTTTATTTTCATACATTTATTCAAATTTAAAATTTGAGAAAATTCTTAGTTGAGCATGAGATAAGTTTTATAACCTCGGGCCCCGGTATTCTTTAGGACTAGGACAGAATAAGATTTTGTCTCTTTAGTGTGTTATCCTTGGGGAAATTAAATGAATAAGAAATATATAAAACATACTAAGTGTTTTGTATGAAAAAAAAATAGCTTAGTTGGGGTAATTGGTAATTGGCGAGGCTCTGCATTTAGCAACCACTTATAGCCACCAAAACGAGGTTGTTAAAAAAAAAAAAGTAGCTTAGTACATGTTTAATTACAAATAATTTTGTTTGAATATGTTTTTTAAAGTGAATTTCTCAATAACCCTATCTTGTTAAAACCCAATAGAATTGTCTCATTGAGACAATTCATATGAGTTTTAACAACATATTATTCCTTGACAATGATTTTTAGAGCAGTAATATCTACTTATTAAAATATTTTAATTAAAAAAGTGTATCTTTGTTGTGAGCATGCAGTGATTTTGAGTATTGAGGACCCACAGAACACATTGTTTGTCATGATATCATCTTCATAGTTCAGCTCACAGAATTACTTGAAACAATTATGGGGATTGAAAGATTACCTGGTTTGGAGGCTAATATTTAACCCATTATGAGATCATGAAAATTGAGCCTGTTTGTGACATTTCCAACAATTTGAAACGTTTTTGAGGTGCAAACAATGAGTTGAGAGCCACAAACTGTAAATATAAATTAGCATGATGGTCTACAAAAACTTTGAACATTCTATCTACTGTATGCATAGTGAAGACTCTGGTCAGACTGTGTGGATGCACAGGCTGGTCGTAGTCTTTGCTTTGCACATATTTGAAATTGTTGGAAATAATGCAAAGGTTCAATTGTAGACTAGCTGTTTCTTATTGAAAGTAAATCAATCCATTCCCCATTTGTCAAAACTATAACTTCTTAATCTATGAATGAGTGTCAAAGTAATTTATCACTTTATAAGATTTATTTCTGTACCTCAAAATTATGTCAGTCATACTTGTTGTCTAGTTTGTTGGGGGAGTGCATAGAGCACTTGACTTGTGATGGTTGGTTGCAGGTTCAAGTCCCACCTTGTCGCGGGTTGTTTTGTTTGGAAGGACAATTTACAGCTATAGGTCCAGTCCACCAAGCTGTCAAAACGAGTAGCAGTTGTTAGAATCCATTGCCTTTCTCTCTAGTTCATGATACTAGGATTGTGGCCTGAGGTTATAAAACTTTTCTAATTCTCAATTCAAAATTTTCTCAAATTTCAATTTGAGATTAAAGCTGTAATTCTGTTTTAATACTCATTTTAATGTATTAACGTAAAAGATAATATTAATAAGTTGTTATAAATAACAACTTATTAGTATTATCTTTTATTTTCATACATTTATTCAAATTTAAAATTTGAGAAAATTCTTAGTTGAGCATGAGATAAGTTTTATAACCTCGGGCCCCGGTATTCTTTAGGACTAGGACAGAATAAGATTTTGTCTCTTTAGTGTGTTATCCTTGGGGAAATTAAATGAATAAGAAATATATAAAACATACTAAGTGTTTTGTATGAAAAAAAAATAGCTTAGTTGGGGTAATTGGTAATTGGCGAGGCTCTGCATTTAGCAACCACTTATAGCCACCAAAACGAGGTTGTTAAAAAAAAAAAAGTAGCTTAGTACATGTTTAATTACAAATAATTTTGTTTGAATATGTTTTTTAAAGTGAATTTCTCAATAACCCTATCTTGTTAAAACCCAATAGAATTGTCTCATTGAGACAATTCATATGAGTTTTAACAACATATTATTCCTTGACAATGATTTTTAGAGCAGTAATATCTACTTATTAAAATATTTTAATTAAAAAAGGGGATTTTGAAAATAGTCGCTTAATAATAACAGTTGCCTAAATAGATCTGTTTGCTCAAGCAGTATGATTTTCAAAATAACTACAACAACACATATATTTCTTATTATAATTTTAAGTACCAACTTTTCGGCATACGCCTTCTTCAGAGTACTCAAGCAGTATGAAAATTTGTAGTGAAAATAACTTATTGGTCATTTCGAGTTTTTGGGGGTCTTTTTTCTGTGTTCCTAAATTACAGGTCCATTGGGCTCATTCACAGTCGGGTCTCATTATTGGGGATAGTGAGAGAGGTTATTCATTGTTGGGGGTGCTAATTCATTGAAATAGTTTGATTTATTTATGTGACAGTGCTCTTAAACTGGTTTAAGGTTTAAATGTTGGACTTAAGGTTGTGGATTTGACTTGATTGACAAGCAGGTATCAATAATTGATGAAGTATTTGGACAGAATCATCAGTGAAGCTTCAGATCATGTTATGCAGAATGGTCAAGCATTATATTAGTTTGCATATTTTAATTAACCAATTATCATACAACAAAGTTTTAGACTTGTCTTTTAAGAGGATGAAATTATTTTCAAAATTAAGGGTTAAATACAGAAAATATCAAATTCCTTTTTAGTAAAATTTTGATACAGTTGCAAAGTGTTTTAAAATTTATACTTTATTTTCTGGTTTTTTTGTATTTTATTGCAATATCTTTTCTTTTTCCTTCGTTAAATCTGTTACTAAAGAATACAATTCTAAACAAACTTCTAGAGAATATTTCTTGGATCATAGAAAAATTCAGTATAAACCATTTTGCAGCATCAGTTATAAATATTCTGGTAATATGTTAGTAGCAATAAGTAATTTATGCTTTTCCTGCAATATTTCAGTCTGTGTTATTCTGTTTGGGTTTGATTTATGAAATGAGCCTGTGCTTGACATTTCCAACAATTTCAAATGTGCACCAAGTAAAGACTATGGCCAGGCTGTGCATCGGCACAGTCTGTCCAGAATCTTCACTTCGCAATTTATAGGCAGACAGGGTCTCAAAGTATCTGTAGACAGACAGACTATCTTCTAATTGCACTATATGACTGTCTAGGCAACTTAATGTTTGAAACTCAAGCATATGTCAAATTGTTGGAAATACCATTCACAGGCTCAAATGACCTGTGTGATCCTTGCTTATTGTTGAGCCTGCTTAGGGTGAGTCAGACTTAAGTTATCACAATGTGTCTAAAAGGGCATTGATGTGTTTATGTTATTTGTGTAGAATTTCGTTTATCATGAATTTTCAAATAGTTTCATAAACTTATTTTCCTCAATTAGTATTCGCCTGCAAATTAGTCTGGCTTGCTTTTGCATTTCCCATTAAGTTTTTCCGACTGTTCAGACTTTTGCATACACTTTTACTCACTTAAAGAGTTTGAAGATTTTGGCTTTCTTACCTATTTCCTTTTAGCCTTTCAGATCTGCAGTAACTAGACCAATCACCAATGATTCTTTCAGACTCTTGCATTCTCACAAGTCTTCAATGATCAAGGTCTACAGACTAGTATTCTCACCAGTCATCAATGATTCTTATAGACTTGCATTTTCACCTGACTGACCACTGAGTCTTTAAGATTTGTATGCTCACCAGTCACTGATAAGTGGTACAGACTGGATTTCTTGACAGTCACCAATGAGTAATTTTAGACTTGCATTCTCACCTGACTGACCACTTAGTCTTGAAGCGATACTTTCTCACCAGTCACTGATAAGTGGTACAGACTTGATTACTCACCAGTCACTGATGAGTAATTTTAGACTTGCATTCTCACCCGACTGACCACTTAGTCTTTAAGAGATACATTCTCACCAGTCACTGATAAGTGGTACAGACTTGATTACTCACCAGTCACTGGTGAGTAATTTTAGACTTGCATTCTCACCTGACTGACCACTGAGTCTTTAAGAGATACATTCTCACCAGTCACTGATACGTGGTACAGACTTGATTTCTCGACAGTCACCAATGAGTAATTTTAGACTTGCATTCTCACCTGACTGACCACTTAGTCTTTAAGAGATACATTCTCACCAGTCTCTGATAAGTGGTACAGACTTGATTTCTCGACAGTCACCAATGAGTAATTTTCGACTTGCTTTCTCAAAAAACAACATTTACCCTTTTCATGCTGAATAGTTTTTGGCTAAAGTTTTCATGAAATTCAAAGGGCAATCAGCACTGAAAGCACCTATTGTAGGTCAATTTCTATTTGTAAACCTAAATCTATTGACAATTCTGGTTTAAAAGTGAGAAATAGGTGGTCTAGACTAACATCAGACTGCACATATGTGCAGATCGATGTTTGTCATCAGACGTCTATCAGATGTTAGCCATCTGACTGCACATATGTGCAGGCTGATGTTTGTCTATAGCTCCTGCCAAAGCAGGAATATTCCGGGATCAGCATGACAAGGGTTAAGTTTGTCAGACTGTTGCAGTCCCAACATTTGTTGATGAGTAACTCAAACTTTTTTGTGTTCCAACCAGCTGGCACTGGGCAAAATGATATGAGTCTCTTTCATTCTAGATTGTCACAAATATCTTTCAGACTCATTATATGTTCTGCCTCGTCACCTTTCGATCTTTGAGTATCTTTCATGCTCACCAGTCAGGCGTATTAGCTTTGTAGAAAAAGGGCTTAACGCCAAATCTCAATAACATCAGTTATTGTATGGGACTTGTTTACTTAACAAGAAAAATTATCTTTGGAAGAGATGTTTACCAAAGCACTGGTGCTTTGATTATATCATGCATTTAAATGAACCTAAGGCAGATTTTAGCACATTTTTCTCTCCTGCATCTTTAATGCATTGTCCCCCGTAACTACTAACCATCTTCTGATAGTGGCAAATGCTCCAACAATTAAATTATTTTGTTTGAATGAGGTTTTACGCCGCTTTCAACAATCTTTCAGTTATAATGCAGGGGCTGGAGCACCTAATAATTGATTCCTTGTATTTCTCACACCAGTACTACCATTGCATCCTTTCCTAGCCTCCAGCTGCTATCTTTTATATGTCTATGATTATCAAACAATTGGTGAGAGACAAATAGTCGGAACGGATGAGTGCCGCCATAAGGGATTGAATCTGGGACCTCTAGATTTACAGTCAAATGGTAGCAAAACTTGTGGTTATAAAGTTAAAAACTTGTGTGCACTCTAGATTCAATATTTGTGGTCCAAATGGCCTGAAAATTGATTAGAATGTTTGTCTTTGTGATAACTTGGATGATCTGAAATTGGTTTAACTAGGGTCAAAAACTAGGTCATGGGGTCAAATCTTAGAAAAAACTTTTATGCACTCTATAGGCCAAATTTATGGCTCATATGTATTGAAATGTAGTGAGAATAGTTGCTTTCTTTATTTTTTGGACTTATTTTAAATTTGGTATGCATTCATGGATTTTAAATTAGTAGTTTTGACATTTTCCAACCTTGTAAACAATGCCTTAGCTGAGCACTTTTAAGGGCCAATGGCCCTCTTGTTATCACTATGTATCAATATTATTTGCATGAAAGACTGTAGTAACTTCAAGGTGAAGGTCATCTTTGCATTTAAGTCAATGATCTACATGCACAGTTTTACTGCCCTGCCTTCAGGATGACAAAACGGTGCCAAGAGTTTTCCAATAATTCCCCGCTTTGCATGTGCACTTGCTTGCAAAGCGGGAAAGATTGTAAACTGTTTGCACTGTTTTTTCATCCTGAATGCAGGGCTGGTTTCAGTTGCCTATATGAATCTTGAAGTGTCAAGTTAACTGCTACATTAATATTGATTTATTTTTGCAACAAATTAAAACGCATTCAGATGTCAAATTATACCAACATTTGTTCAGCATAGGGGTTATAATTCAAATATTTTATCTATCATCATTAATTCTGTAACCCTACTGTAGCATTTCAAATACAGTCAGATGGCAAGATAGATAAAGATGTAATTGTCTCCGAATTCAATAACATTCTTGACCCCCATATATGTCAGCCGTTTTATCTGGGCTGGATATCTAATCTAAATTATATTTTTATTTGATGAAGATTTCATTTAAAATCGGTATAACTCAAGAAAATTCTAATTTAAATGAAAAATCCTGTATTTTTTCAGTAATAAAGTGTTTAATACCCAAAATTTAAAACTATAATGGTCCCATTCAAAGCTTTCCTATAGAATTTTTTTTTTTTTGCTCATCTCAAAATGCTCTTTTTGCATTATTAGACCTTAAGTGACCCATGGACTGTACTTTAATCTTTGATTACTTTAATTTTTAGCTCCACTGGCCGAAAGGCCAGCGGGCTATTGTCATGGCGAGGTGTCCGTGCGTGCGTCCGTGCGTCCGTCCGTCCGCCCGTCCGTCCGTCCGTAAACTTTTACTTTAAAAATCTTCTTCTCATAAAGTACTGGATGGATTCCAATCAAATTTCACAGGAATGTTCCTTGGGTGACCCTCTATCAGATTCCTTCAAAGATTTTTAATCGGTTGAAAATCATGGCTGTAGTGGGCGTGGCTAATTTCCATATATGGTAATAGGTGGATTTTCTCAGAAACTAGTTGCTGGATATTTACCAAACTTCACATGAATTATCCTTGAGGGGCCCTCTATCAGCCTACAGAAAAACATTGTGATCAGATGAAAAATATGTATTTTATGGGCGGAGGTCATTTCTCTATATGTTATATAGTGAAAACTTTGAAAATCAGTTTCTCAGAATCTAATTGATAGATATCAACCAAATTTTACATGAATGATACTTGAGTGACCCTTTATCAGTATAGCAAAAATTATTGTGATCAGATGAAAAATGTGTATTTTATGGGCGGAGGTCATTTCTCTATATGTTATATAGTGAAAACTTTGAAAATCATTTTCTCAGAACCTAATTGATAGATATCAACCAAATTTTACATGAATGATACTTGAGTGACCCTTTAACAGTTTAGCAAAAATTATTGTGATCGGATAAAAAATATATATTTTATGTGCGGAGGTCATTTCCCTATATGTTATATAGTGTAAACTTTGAAAATCATTTTCTCAGAACCTAATCGATAGATATCAACCAAATTTTACTAGAATGATTCTTTAGTGATCCTTTATCAGTCTATAAAAAAATATTGTGATCAGATCAAAAATATGTCTTTAAAGGGCAGAGGTCATTTCTTCATATATAGGGTAAATCAAACTATCCTGAAAGGTTAAACAGATGGATTAGATATCATGGAAATTTTATTTCTGTGAAGTTGTATCAGTTTGCAAAAAAATATTTGATTAGATGAACAGCATATTTTTTTTATTGGTAGAGAGTATTATAACATATAAAGTGAATATTTGATCACCCTTTTGGTATCTTCTCAATGATGAATTTTTCTAGACTTGTTAAATTTTATAGGTGTATTATGATTATAGATTAGAAGGAACAAAACCTTTTTTGAAATTCAAATGTATAGAAACATTAGTTGGAATAAGTAGCCTGAGAATACCCGCTCAGAATTGGTGAGTTTAGTTGAATGAAGGGTGAATCTGCACAGAGTGTAAAATGATGTTCTGACCTCCTGACATTCAGAGTGGGGTAGAAAGAGTTGAGTTGACTGCACTCTAAGGCATTGGGCAGAATAAAATAAATATATTGGATTGAATATTTTACTTCTTACTATCATTAGTTAGAATTTTGTTTTGATGACAAACAATTGTGAAGTAACATCTTTTAGTAGTGTTTAATTAAAAGTGGAAAGATCTACAATCAAAATTTTGCAGACCAACACCAGTATATTGTGCAGTTACATTCTGTTAGTTTTGAAATTCTTATAATTGGATTTTAACAAAATATCACTCGAATGATCCTTGGGTGACCCATTATCAGACTGCATAAAATTATTGTGATTAAATGAAAAATATTTGTGTAACAGGTAGAGGTCAATTTTGTTATTCACTGATCATGAGTTTTTTATGTAGAAATATTTCAGCATTTGACCCTTATTTACTTGAAATAAACATTCACTCATTCATTCACTTCAATTCTCATTTAAACAGCTTTATCATCCTCTAATAGTCTTTATTTGGATATTCAGGCCTGTGGAGCGAATCAGGCGCTCAAGCGCCTCTAGTTGATTATATCTTATTTTGAAGCGCTTGCCTAATGCCACTCGTTAAAGCATGCAAGGGGTCATAAACATGTTCATGAATTCAACCCTGTAATGGAACTGAATGGAATGGAACTGAAAAGGGTTTAAATCATTAAATTTTGTGCTTTCTTTCATTAAGGGTCTGCACTTGGACAAAACACTAACTTGACCATTTGTAAAGAAGTAATGAATTTCAATTTCAAAGACTAATCATTTGGTTAAGCTCTTGTCAAAGGTTAAACCCTCTCTTAATGGCTTTTGGTCCAGTAGTTCTTTTAAAATTGCTTGATGCTTAACAAAAACTTTTGACATTGAATAGTCCTTTTCAAGGACTTGCTCAGAATTTTACTTTTTTCCACAATGTTTGAAAAACCTTTCACCATCTCAGTAGGACATGCATGGTTCTCTGTAAGCACTTATCCTTTCATTTTTTCATTGTCCCTACCAAGGTATTTGACTGCTCCAGTGGCTTAGTAGTAATTTTGCCCGACTCATAAACAGAAGGTCTGCATAATTATGTGGTTCATTGTTACCCAAAGCCAGGGTGTGTTGATGGGCAAAACACTTTAAAGCCAGACCCAGTCAACTCATCTGTTGAATTTGTCAGCAGTTGGTTTAAGCTACATAGCCTCTCTGAAGGATTTCAAACATCAGGTTGGAGTGTTCAACGCGACTATGCAACTGACTGAAAGCGACTGTATAAGCTTAACCTTTTGTTGCATTCAAATTAACATACATCAGTATAAACTTATATTTGACAATGGTTCAGAGGGAGGTCCCAAGAAGATGGCTTTTTGATACATGGGATTTAAATGCAAGGATGCAGGATGATGATTGCTTAGTTGTGGATTATATCTCTGCATGGTACTCGACATGTTCTAACATACAATGAATGAATTGGGAACCTTTGCCTATTCTATGGAATAAACCTAGGGCATAGTAAGGATGCAGCCATTATAGCCCGTAGGTTATTACATTTGCATCCGAGGCACATTACAGTCTGAGCAATGTTTCCAATGACAATGTACAATGGTTGCAAACCAGGGGTCTGGACCTTCCTGGAATTTTATTAAAGACTATTGTCAGAAAATATGAAAATTCAAAGTATCATGTGGTCATTGGGTGTGCAAATCATCGTAACTACAGGTGCAGTTATTGCAATTTTTCTTGCACTGGGTCTGGTTAAAAAATGATATCAATTTCGGTTGAACTCCCCATGAGAAAAAAATTATGGATCTCCCCTAGTCTCAGTTACTTTATCATTCGAAGGACAACTTCATTGTAGTTTGTTAGTGGGTCAGCTTAGGTTTGAAGTGAAGCGATCTACTGACTTCTCATATTGGTCTGACTAAAAATATAATTGCCAGCCGTATAATATTTAATGGTCCTCAATTTTAAATGTGGAAACGGTACAATTCATTATTAATTTGCTTGATGGATTTAAGGATATACTTTGATATTTACTCTATTGATGTCTTTAAATCCTTAAATTTGATAGTCTATCTTTCTTGTGTATTAAACAGCAGGCTTTTGTATAATTAAACCCTTGCATGGTGATTGCGACTCAGATTTGCTTTACTAATAAACTTGCTTGAAATTGTATTGGACACACTTTGATACAGCTTACTTTAAAACTAAGTAAAATGGGTGGAAACAGCACAGAATGGCTAAATATTACCTTTTAAAGGTTATTCTCACAATCTACTGAAAAGTTATTAAAGGTAAAATGAGCTTTCTAGACCATGGTCTTATTGAAGATAAATAAATATTTTGTTTTAGAGTATTTTACATTCGTTTTTGTGCCACTAAATTTCCAATTAAATATTAGTGCAGAGAAGTTGAGCACAATCTGTCTCCTAATCATGAAGTCTTGGGCTCTATCCATGGTGGCGCTCTCATCCTTTCTTATTTTTGTCTGTGTTCTTTAACATGCTTGGGTTTAAAGCACTGTCTCAATGGACCTCGGTTTAATGTCTCATCTGAAAGACAATTAGTTCGTAAGTGTGCTAATTGAACCCATGTGGTCGAACTTCAATGGTTTTGAAGTCTGGTGCTCTACCAACTGAGCTAAGTGGTCATGCACTATTATGACTATAATCAAAAACCCATGTGAGATGAGCAGCTGAAGGCTTAGAAAGAAAATGCTGTTGTGAGAACTTGCAAAAAAAACCAGGAATCCATGGTTAGGTCATTAAGTCTCTTTGGTACAACTGAACAGTCAAAAGCTACATTAAACCCCATTCAAAAAACAAAAATAATGGATAAGATGGATATTTAGAAGGAGCACTGTTAGTCTGTCATTGAGATTTGATACCGATGTCATTTATTGACAATCTTAAATCAATAACAATCAGATTTAACCAAATTATAGGTTGGGGGATCAGTGCAAATATGGGGGCAGTCTCGTTAACCTGTCGAAATGCGTGTGTCGTGTGATTGACAAGGCTTGGGCAAGGTTCTGTACTTGACAATTGAAAAAAAATTAGAAAAAGATACTTGATAACCTTTGCATGTAATTGTTATTTGGTGTTAATTGATTTTGACACAATGAGTGACGGCAGTATTTTCGGAGGTATACGGGTCGTGATTGCTGTCAAAGGGTGAAAACAAAGATCAAAATGGACATTGGACATACACAATTCATTCTGGATTAATTTGTTCACTAATTTGTTTTGAGTTCAGTGACTGTGGTAAATTAAGACAAGGAATAATTTCTGTGGTCATCAAGAGTAAAATTTATGGCTTGTTGCCATTCTTAAATGAGCAGTCTGTTCTTCTATTATCAGTTATGAAAATCAACAAAATTGATTCAGGTATAAAAGAAAAAAAATGTTTAAATATAAAAAGTCAGGTAGAATAGCCATTTTGCAAGCATATATTGTCAAGAGTTTAAAGTTCAAAACGTTAGACATCAATCAAGTAATTAAAATTTTACTTTTTTCAAACTCCATTTTCAATTTTTAGCTCACCTGAGCACAATGTGCTCAAGTGAGCTATTGTGATCACCTTTTGTCTGTCGTCCGTCCGGCGTCCGTCAACAATTTCAACTACTTGGCCAATTTCAACCAAACTTGGCAGAAATGTTCCTTAGGTGATCCCCTTTAAGAATTTCTAAAAGAATTGAAATCGGTGAAAAACTCTGGTTACTATGGCAACCAAAGTTAAAAATTTAAGAAAATCTTTAAAATTCTTCTTCTTCTGAACAAGCAGCCCTACAGCCTTGAAATTTATCATGGATGATCAGCTCATACACCTTAATAAAAATAGCTAAAATCATATCGGTTGGGCCACCAGGTGCGCAGCACCAGAGGGGGTGGGGGTAGTACTTTGGGTAGATTTTGTAATCTTTAACCTTCTTTTTCTTCTGAACATGAAGCCCTACAGCCTTAAGATTTTGCATGGATGATCAGCTCATAGACCTTAATAAAAATAGCTAAAATCTTATCTGCAGGGCCACCAGGTGCGGAGCACCAGGGGGAGGCGGGAGTACTTTGATGAAAATTTTGTAATCTTTAACCTTCTTCCTCTTCTGAACAGATTTGAATATTGGCATGGATGATCAGCATAATAGCTAAAATCATGACTGTAGATTCACCAGGTTTTGAGCACCAGGGGGGAGAGGGTAGTACTTTTGTGAAAATTTTGTTATCTTTAACCTTCTTCTTCTTCTGAACCACAAGCCCTACAGACTTGAAAATTTGCATGGAGGATCAGCTCATAGACCTCAAGTACTTTTGTGAAAATTTTGTAACTTTAACCTTCTTCTTCTAATGAACCAGGAGCCCTACAGACTTCAATATTGGCATGGATGATAAGCATATGGATCTAAAATAAAATAGCTAAAATCATGAATGTAGGGCCACCAGATGCGGAGCATTAGGGGGGAGGGGGTAGTAACTTTGGATCAATTTTGAAATCTTTAACCTTATTCTTCTCCTGGATCAGTTTTCCTACAGGTTTCAAAATTGTCATGAGTGATTAATATATTGACATTAATGAAAACAGCTAAAATCATGACTGTAGGGTCACCAGGTGCTGAGTGTCTTGGCGAGGGGGTAGTACTTTTGATCATTTTTGAAATCTTTAAACTTCTTCTAATGAACCAGGAGTCCTACAGACTTGAAAATTGGTATGGATGATCAGCATATGGACTTTAATTGAATTAGCTAAAATCATGACTGTAGATTCACCAGGTGCAGAGCATCTTGGGGGAGGGGGGAGTGCTTTGTTGAGAATTTTGAATCCCTACAGCCTTTATATTTGACATGGATTGATCAATTCATTAAAGAAAACTTTAAAAGTCTCAGACTAGATTAGCTGATCATAGACCTTTTATGAAAAAAGCTTAAATAAATAATGACCATGGGAGGAGTAGAGGGGGGGGGGAGGATTATTTCAAATGTTATCTGATTGAATAATTGAAAATCTCTTTTTCTGTGGTTGCATGGACATACCTAGGTAATGAAGCTTTTTTCTCAGGTGAGCGATCCAGGGCCGTTTGCTCTCTTGTTTTTTCAATTTATTAAAATTAATTATGTTAAAGATTTAAGCTCTAGAACTGTTATCATTTTCCCCAGTAATTGTGTAAAAGATTTTAATTCTTGAAATGTTGTCAGAGGTTTCCTAATAAAATCATTAGGAAACCTAAGTTAGCATTGTTAAAGTTCATTATTTATTCTTCCACAACATTGATGAACTATTATGGGTCCTATACCTTAAATTTAAGACAGCGAGGAATCAGAGTTAGATTGGGACTTCAGGTTGGACAAACAGTAGATACTTAGAGAGAGTGCTAGGTTATAACCTTTGAAATGACTTTGAACTCAAATTTATCAAAATACTTTGATGTTTGATATTTGAAAAATGTGTCAAACTGCTTGACCTGAAACCAGGGTGGGCTAATAAACGCAATTTCTTTCTTAAAGTGTGGGTCTATACTATACCTTTGGGCAAAATTAGTACTTGTAGCCTACTTAACAATATTTCATATTTATATTCTTTGTCTGAATAAACTGGTTCGATCCCCGACAGCGGCACTCATTCTTTCCGACTATTTTGTCTCTCACAAATGGGTTGATAATCGCAGACCTATGTGAGATAGCAGCTGGAGGCTAGGAAAGGATGTGGTGGTTGTACTGATGAAAGAAATACCAGGAAACCATTGTTAGGTGCTCCAGCCTCCGTGATATAACTAAAATAATGTTGAAAGCGGCGTAAAACTTCATTAAATCAATCAATCAATCTGAATAATCTTCTTTTTCACTCAATATATGGAACTGTAAAGCAATTGAGGGGATCATACCAGCTAGCTGTTGCATTTCAATCTTCATGTACCTTAATATAAACTCCGTCATATTTTAACTTTTCTGAAAAAGAAAAAGAAACAAGAGAACCCTGAGGGCCCTAAATCGCTCACCTGATATTTTAAGTAAATTATCATTAAGACTCCATTTCCTATGATATGGCATGAACCTTCCCATTTTCAACAGAGTTCATTCTTGTGACCTGGCAAACATTTTGATCAAGTTTCATGAAGATTGGACTATATTTGTGGCGTTTGGAGCTCTTACGAGTAAATTGTCATTAAGGCCCCTTTTCCCGTGATATGGCATGGATACTTCCCATTTTCAAATGAGTTCATCCTCATGACCTACCAAACATTCTGACAAAGTTTCATGATGATTGGACCATATTTGTGGCTTCTAGAGAGTAAACAAAAAAATTGTCATTAAGGCCCCTTTTCCCGTGATATGGCACCGATCCTTCCCATTTCCAATAGACTTCATCCTCATGACATAACAAACATTCTGACCAAGTTTCATGAAAATTGGACCATATTTGTGGCTTCTGTGTGTAAACAAGAAATTTGTCATTAAGGCCCCTTTTCCGGTGATATAGCACGGATCCTTTCCATTTGAGCAATTTTCATAAGGGACCACCCAAGGAATATTTCTGCCAAGTTTGGTTGATTTTGACCCATAAGTTTAGGAGGAGATGTCGTTTAAAGAAAAAGTTGACGCTGTGACAGACAGACGGATGCCGGACAATGATCAATCACAATAGCTTCCTTGAGCACTTTGTGCTCAGGTGAGCTAAAAAAGAAACAGTTTTAAATTATACAACAGCATCAGACAGATGGCCTGTATATAAATATCCAAGTTTGAATCAATGTTTTCCTGATACTGTGATTGTGAGGAATTCAGATTTCATTGGTGACAGGATACTGAATGTTTGTTTGAGCAAACACAATGATAAAACATGGCCCTGAATCTAAACCCTCACTTTTTATTGAAAAATTAATTGTTTAGGATTCTGAAATGGTGGCTGGTAATTAAAATTAAAGTGGATGAAGTATTTTGATAAAATTATTTGTGGAATTATAAGAGGGACAAGTGACTACGGCATTATAATTGAAGTAATTTTTCTAACCAATAACAACTTAACAACTCAAAAAATGTATTCCAAGGTTCAACACTAACAATTTTTTGCCACAAGCCTGAAGGACCTGTTAGTCTTAAAACTTATAGGTCCTCCCTGATGAAAACAGGTACTGGAAGAAAACTATGGATATTATTTTAGCAATCTAGAATTAAATAGTAAGAAAAGCATTGTGGGAAGCACTTTCTTCTTTTCCCACATTGATTTCCATAAGGTAATGAAAATATTAACATAAGAAAGGCACCTTAAAAGAAAAGGAACTAGATAGATTAGAAATGATTTGGCCATTACTTGTAGGTCTGAAGGACCTGCAACATAGTTACTTCTACCAGTCTTTCTTGAAATCCTCAGGTCTCAGGCCCGATGACTGGTGGTAGTGTTGACCCCTAGTGTTGTGTAGGGATTTAAATAAAAAAAAGTTGAATTCATACATTCAGTCCATTGCTTGAGGTCTTCAGCAAACAACTTTCTCAGTCTCCTACAATTTTTGCTTTTGTCTTTTTTCTGTATGGAATGTACATTATTTTGTTGTAATTGGTTGAATGCATGGCAATAAAATAATCAATTGTTAAACATCAAAGAAATTAACAAATAAAACTGTAGAGGCTCCCTGCAAACTTCATCAATTATTGACAGAAATGGGCAATTGTGACAGGGAAAAACTTGTGTCAAAAACAGATTTTTGTTAACTTTTAATTTGACCATTTAAATAATGGTTCAACATCCTTGATGTCTGAACTAGAGGCAAACAGTGCTTGAACTGAATATCAATGTTCCAAAATCAACTTTTCATGGGAAATTTGTAACAAAAAGAGCATGTGAGCATTAAAAATTAGACATTAAATATGATGATGATTTCTTCTTATAATAATGTTACAAAAAGTAATTCATAAAGGGAGAGTGACAATTAGAACTTGGACATTTAATTTGGTGAACCAAGGTAGAAGGAATAATTCTTCAAATGAAAATGTTACAAATAGTGTTACAAAAAGATTGAGTGACAATTAGAACTTGGATCTGACATATTCTGAAGATGAGTTAGCAACAAAGATTAATAATGTGGATTTATCTATGTGAAACAGAGGGACAGACCACTGTCAGGTGAGTTAGAGCATAAAGTTGTTTTAAGGAAGTTAATTTTTTTTTTTTTTGAGTGATACAAATTTTGTAGTTGCAACTCTCATTGACTTTCCTGATGAGAGTCTTAATTCTTGATGGTCTGGAGATCAACTTCAGAAATGAATAAAAGACTGTTTAACACAGTCTTTAATTCTTTATTGAAATTGTCCACCAAAGTTCATAACTGTCAAATACATCAACAGTAGACCACTGTCTGGTGAGTTAGAGCATATAATTGTGAGACCTAATTCATTTTACAAATTTTTGTAGTTGGAACTCTGATTAACTTTCTTGGTGTGAGTCTCATTAACCCTCTGGGGGATCAACTTCAGAATTTGAATTGAAGACTGTTTTACATAGTCTTCAATTCTTCACTGAAAATGCCACCAAAGGTTCACATTTGTCAAATTCATCTACGGCAGACCACTGTTAGGTGAGTTAGAGCATAATGTGTGTTAGACCTAAAGGTTTTAAGGAAGTTTGATACAAATTTTGTCGTTGGGACTCTCATTAATTTTCCTGGTGTGAATTTCATTGACCCTCTTAGGAGGATCAACTTCAGAAAAAAATTGAAGACTGTTTTATCCAGTCTTCAATTCTTTACTGAAATTGAGCTTGAAACATTCCATATCTTTCAAATAAATCAATGTGAAACAGAGGAACATACCACTCTCTAGTGACTTAGAATGCGGTGAGAGACCTACATGGTTTAAAGGGAGTTTGAAATAAAATTTTGGTGTAGACTTTAAATTTCTGATGTGAACCATTGACTCTCTTGGGACCAACTTTTGGTACAGTTAAAGACTGTTTTACACATTCTTTAATTATCGTCTGAAGTTGAAGCTCCATAGCTTCATTAATTTCTATGTTAATATATCTATCAGAGGAAAAGACTTCTGTCAGGCAAACAAGAACGCAGTGTGAGAAATCCCGTTATTTTTGGAGTTGGATACTCACAAATAAGAAGCAAAGTACTCTTAAAATTTTCTTTTCTGATGCAAGTCTTATGGACCTTTTTGGAGCTCATGGTCTTTAAAGAATTGAAGTGTTTTTTACTTGGTCTTCAATTCCTGAAATTTAGTTTTAAAGGTACATATTGAAATCTCAACAGTGTTAAAAGCTTAAACCCTATTAACTCATGCTGCTTGGCTGAAGAGAGGAACTTTATTGAACATTAGTTGCTTCCCTTGTAACTTAATTTTACTAAACTGAAAGTTTATTTATGCCCCCCCCCCCCCATTACATGTGGTGGGCTTATAGTTACCTCTCTGTGTGTGGGTGCATGGGTGGGTTTCCTATTCTTGTCCAGAGCATAACTTCTACATTAATGGATGAGTTCAAAAACATGGCACAGTTACTCCCCTGGATGAATACTAGCGTCAGGCAAATAGTTTGTCCAGATATTCCAAAGGTCAAAGTCATGGCTTAAGGTCAATTGGTCAAGGGTAAAAATTAATCATTTGTGGGGGTATCCATGTCTGTGACACATTTCTAGGTCTGAAATAACTTTGCATGTGAGTTGCCTCTCCTTTTACGAAAAAGAAGTTTACAGAATTCTCTTTAATTCATTATTAGTTTAGAACATGGTGAAAATCAGACCCTCAAGTGTGTCAATTTAGTGTAATGAACATGTGGAATGAAAAAGCCGTAATTTGTATCGGCTCTTTGGTCCATTTGTAGGGGTCTGAGCAAAACTTTTTAAAATGGCTATATATACAGGCAGTAACAATTAGTATTCTACCAAACCTTTGATTTTGCTTACATATCATAAAGTTTTCTGGCCAATCAGAAAGCTTGGTTTACATGTACATACAAATAGAATTTAAAGTTCATTTCATTTGTATTTAATTTTATAGTTGTATCGAAATAGCCCGAGTTTGACCATAATTCACAAACTTTACAATCACAGGTATTGTTTGGGGATATTGGTTAATCAAAGAAATGGCTTTGTTGTAAAGTAAACAATAATAGAAATAACAATATGGAAATAGATTGCTACATGCACCCTTAATATCTTACAGATATCTACTTTTCATATAACAAAATTTTTCTAGGACAGAATCAAAATCATAATTATCATTATGCTGATTTGTTTTCTCATAGATTCTGACAAAGGCACAAATTATCTCAAATTGAAGCTGTAGATGAGCACAAGCAGTTGCACAACATAAGAGGCCCAATCCCATAACAGAATAGCCAAACCATTATGGAAAAGTGATATTTTGTTCAGAACCAACAACTTCATTACGGCTGGATAAAATTTGCCTAATTTTGACCAGAATGTAGACAAATGTTCCTACTAGGTACTACTACAACCTTAGATATAACACTCAGTCTCAAAAGGCCCTTTTGAAACAATCAATTTCCATTTATTTTGTCAACATACATGTCAAACCGGTTTGTTCTGTTTTTGAAATAGATGTTAGGTATGGTGCAACATCACACCATAAGTTTGTGAAATATTTTCTGTGATTTATTTCAAATTGTAGTTTTTTATACGCCCGAAGGGTCGTATTATGTTATGGCCTCGGTCGTCCGTCCGTCTGTCCGTCCGTCTGTCTGTCCGTCTGTCCGTCCGTCTGTCCGTCCGTCTGTCCGTCCGTTAGCAATTTTTTGTGTGCGCTTCTCCTCCTAAACTATCAATGGGATTAAGCTGAAACTACACACAATTACTCCCTATGATGTCTAGTTGTGCATAAGACCTTTGAAATTCAAATCGCTCCAGTAATTTCTGAGAAATCTTGAATTATCTGCCCTTTAATATAACCAAAATCACTGTTTTTTGTGTGCGCAACTCCTCCTAAACTATCAATGGGAAGAAGCTGAAACTACACACAATTACTCCCTATGATCTCTAGTTGTGCATAAGACCTTTGAAATTCAAATCGCTCAAGTCATTCATGAGAAATCTTGAATTATCTGCCCTTGAATTTAACGAAAATTACTATATTTTTGTGTGCGCAACTCCTCCTAAACTATCAATGGGAATGAGCTGAAACTAGACATATTTACTCCCTATGATGTCTAGTTGTGCATAAGACCTTTGAAATTCAAATTGCTCCAGTCAATCCTGAGAAATCTTGAATTATCTGCCCTTGAATTAAACGAAAATCACTGTATTTTGTGTGCAACTCCTCCTTAACTATCAATTGAAATGAGCTGAAACTAGACACAATTACTCTCTATAATGTCTAGTTTTACATAAGACTTTTCAATTCAAAATGCTCCAGTTATTCTAGAGTTATCTTGGATTATCAGCCCTTGAGTTGATGGAAAAAACAAAAATCATTGTTTTTTGTGTGCGCATCTCCTCCTAAACTATCAATGGGAAGAAGCTGAAACTACACACAATTACTCCCTATGATCTCTAGTTGTGCATAAGACCTTTGAAATTCAAATCGCTCAAGTCATTCATGAGAAATCTTGAATTATCTGCCCTTGAATTTAACGAAAATTACTATATTTTTGTGTGCGCAACTCCTCCTAAACTATCAATGGGAATGAGCTGAAACTAGACATATTTACTCCCTATGATGTCTAGTTGTGCATAAGACCTTTGAAATTCAAATTGCTCCAGTCAATCCTGAGAAATCTTGAATTATCTGCCCTTGAATTAAACGAAAATCACTGTATTTTGTGTGCAACTCCTCCTTAACTATCAATTGAAATGAGCTGAAACTAGACACAATTACTCTCTATAATGTCTAGTTTTACATAAGACTTTTCAATTCAAAATGCTCCAGTTATTCTAGAGTTATCTTGGATTATCAGCCCTTGAGTTGATGGAAAAAACAAAATTTCTTGTCGGCTCATTTTCGCCTACATCATGGATGGGAATGAAAGGAAACTTGCCATAATGACTCTGTAGGTTGTCTTTTTGTGCTTAGGACTAAATATATTTTCATATTTAAATGTTATGGTACCATTTGTCTGTCTGTCTGTTTGCAATATTTTTAGCTATCATTCAAGCTCACGTTACTGACAAGCCCAGGTTACTGACAAGCCCCTTCGGGCGTATATGCGCCGCTCTGCGAAGCTCTTGTTTAATTCAATGATCTATAATAATTTACTATATATTATCATTTTGTGAAATAGAAATTGATTTATTGCTAAAAAACCTTACAGGTAGATCTATATAAACTATTAATGTCCATTTATGTTGTGATAACACACCATACCTTTCATTTATCTACACGTTTACAAATTAAGAATGACATGTATGACATAAGTGTTTATAAAATAAGTCAAAATAAATTGCTTGCATAACAACACCCGGGGTAACCCGATACAGGTAAATAGGAGGGTACCAGAAATTAGAGGTAAACAAAGAAGGACAGATGCAACACAGGTCTGTATTTCCTTATTGATTATTCGATTTAAAGGCAAGATCGGATGAATTTACTTTTTAGGCGTGTGTATTCCGTAACTAAGAAACAGTATATGATCATTTTCTACTCGTTCTTAAGCGAATAATCAGTGTGACATATCTTAAGAGTTGAAATTCCGTATTTTTAGCAAGACCATGTCAGTTTGCAGTCAACTTTTGCCCAAATTTGGAACATTTCGAATACATTGACAGATCAGTTACAAAGTTTGGTCATTTTTCGTCATTATGCGCTATCCCTTTTCACTGGTGTGTGAAAGCATTGCTTGTTTTGTTTGAAAACCGTCTTGAGGTATGATTTCTTTTGGATATTAGGAATTAAGAGTAACTTTAATAAATGATGCTGGGAGTTTAGAGGATTGATACTGGGAACTGGAAATTTCCGTGAACTAGCATTCCTGTTTAGGCTGAAGAAGGTGTAGATGACGATGTAATTAAGATTTGAAGTATCTCTAAATGTGTATTGAGTAACAACAAGTAAATCATTTCTATCACTTACAACAAAATTAGGAGATGATTCTTTGAGCAAATCCTGGTTTTGGGTAAATTAAGTAATATTTATCATATTAAGCAATATTTACAATCAAATGAGATGTGTGGCTAGTGACAAAAAATATCGAAAAAGCAGACTTAAACTAGCAGCTTTGATATTTAGCCGAACAATGGTGTGCCGACTAATTTATCGTTATGCATGTACATTCAAAAGGCAGATATGGTTGATATGGTAGAGTTAAGTCTCTATTGCTATACATGCAAGTATCTTCTAAAGTGAATAAGATTGACCGTCTATTGAATGATATGAGTGATTGTTGTAATAATATTATGATAATTTGATTAATTTATAATTTTCGTAATCCGCGCGCCTTAGTCTATTGAAATAACATTTAGTTACTATTATCAATTTATACCTTTATTCGTTATGTTAAATTCGCTGTTGAACGTTATAATATTAAACGCATAGTAACTATTATGTTAAAGGCATGTTACACATGATCTAAATACTTATGTAACACTTCATTTTGCAATGTGTAATTTTGTATTGAATGGATGACGGTGATAAAAGTTATAGAATGAGCTATATTACATATTTCAAGTTATATTATACTGACGTCAAGAAAAAACGCCTCATCAGAAAACGTGAATGACTTAATTGGTATGTGATTACAAGATGTCAAGAAAAATTCTTAATGGGGAATATGGACGATCGGTAGGTCGAAATATTGTTAGAAATCGCATCGGAAATATTCCGTAAAAGTTTAATGGAAACCCATCAGTAAATGCAGAAGAGGGTGTTAATTGAGAAATAAAACGGGAAGGCCCATTTAGACAAAACGCATCAAAACATTATAAAAGTGCAACAATACTTCATGGTTAAAAAATCAGGAACATTCTGTGAAAGTTTGATGTAAATCCTCCTATATTTTTAAGAGGAATTGTGTAAACAAAGTTTTTGGTTGGCCAGTTTTCCACGGCGCGGCATATTACAACAGCACTATAAGTGCACATGGCCGTGTGATAAGGAACATTCCTTTCAAGGTTTAACACAAATCCATCCATAAATGAAGAAGGAGTTGAACAAACAATTTTTTTCTTACATTTTTATCCCCATTTTCCATGACACGATGTAAAACCGACCAACTAAGACAACATGCACTTAGCCATACGATATCACACATTCTTTGACAGATTCAATGTAAATCCATTCATAAATGACGGAATTATTGTATTAACAAAGAGATTCACACGAATGCCCTATTTTCTCTGCCACCACATTATCAGAGGCATTCTGTGAAAGTTTCACGAAAATCCGTACATATATGAAAGGGGAAGTTTTAAAATGAATAGACATTTTTGCGGACCGATGCAAATTGATATACGTTTGCCTTCTGTGGCGGATAAAAATAATGATTTTAAGATGCCTTTAAATGATTAATTTCATTTGGCAATACTATTGGCAATAATTTATGAATGATGTTTATTTACAATGATACTGTAGAATTGACTATACAATTTATCATGTATTGACCACATTAGACATCGATCAATATTTGATTAAATTTTATTGTCAATTACATTGTGGTGTATTTGTTGCTTACACTCTTAGCACTCTTTTCTAGCAACACAAAGTCTCCTACCGGTTGAAATAAGTTACAAAAGTCCTAAATCCGTATCTTACCCAGAAACCAATAGGCTGGATCTAAACTTAAACATAGTCTGTTACCCTTTAAAATGCGAACTCACGTATCAAAAATATGTTAGTACGTACACGCGATCAGAAAAAAGTAACTTAAATTGCCATATCCGCGTTTTTCTTGAAGTTGAGCATTCATGTCTTCCAAAAACAATCAACGGACCGTAACGAACCGACATGTAAACAGATTATGACAACATAGTCCAGATCAGGCAGTCAGCACTGTTCAAATTCTGTTTTCCCCTTTTGATTTTTTTAATTCTTTATGGTGCCAAGCTATGTGTGAATTTCTTGTACATCTTTTTTAATGCGTTTAATTTGTAAACACAAGTATTACTACAATATATATTCAAAAACAAAGTTGTGCAGTTAACAGCATCGTCAATTTGGCAAGGTGAATGGCTTAAGAATGAAATTGAATGAGTGCGATGAATTGCTTTAACTGAAAAATAAGGGAGGTATTCCAATATCGCTAATTTTGTTCAGGATGAACAAAAGTAGCGATATACATTACCTCCCTTTAGAAAAAACACGCATACAAGTTTTATAAAAAGCTTCCCTCTCTTTAAGAACCAACCAGAAGAATATAATTACACTTGTACAGTGTATCAGTGAAATAGCATTTATCTAGCTTTATTTATTTTTTACATAAAGAATTTGATGTTATTTTTTATTACTTTTGGAGTGTTTTTGCATGGTTTTGAGTGAATGTTTTGAATGAATGAACCGAGCGCTGAGTGAGCGATTTAGAAAGGTTTTGATTGAGATGAATGTCAATTTCACCATGTAACCAACTGTATTAGTTTAAAAGATGTAAGATAAAAAAATGACTGTAGTACAATTATCGTCCTAGTTCACCAGTATCATTAAATCGTCTTCCTCTTAACTCCCAACATCCTGCCTCAGAGTATCCCGTATCATAAATTGTGACACTTCCAATTTTATTTTACTCCAAACATCGATATTTTTTACATATTTTACCATGAAAAGCCAATTTCCTTTTAGAATATACCCTATATTTTTAATGCAGTTTAATTCTTTGAAATTTATGCATGATTTGTCAATGATACTGAGCATATTGTGTAGTTTTAATTAAATTTAGCACGATTCTCTGCATCAAATTCAATTTTTCTCATCTTAACATATATGACATCTTTCATCTCCATCATAATTACATCGTTGGATTACTTGACTCAATGTTTCAAACTTGCAGCATCCTGATGTTTTTGCTTTTTAACCCTTTGCTGTTTAATCCCTGCTTTTAACGTGTCTGTGATTTTATGATTGAGAAAACAATGTGAAAAAAGAATGAAATTGCTTCTGACAAGCAATTTCTTCTTTTTCCACACTATTTTCTACCCTACTGAATGGTTATTTTTCAAATTAAATCCACTTTTAATTTTCGTCTTCAAAACCTTTGGATTTGGACAGGTCCAAAATTTTGTAAAACAGGTAAGGGTTAATGATAAATAGTGAAAAATACAGACCTGTGTTGCATCTGCCTTTCTTTGTTTACCTCTAAATTCTGGTATCCTCCGATTTCCCTGTATCGGGTTACCCCGGGTGAACAACCTTTTGGGTCCGAGTTTTATACCAACAGTTGTAGTAGTTGCTTGTTCTGTACAAAATGACCCTTTTCCACAATGTTTTGGCTATACTGCTGTAGCTATGACAATCTTACGTTGCATAACTGTTAGTGCTTATAAACAGCTTCAATTTGATACGTAATAAACCTGGACATACTACTTTTTCTTGGAAAATGATGTGCCCTAAGAATTGGGTCTCAAACACTTTACATGCACCTTAATGGGTGTGGCTAATTTCCATCTATGGTATATGACCTTTCTCAGAATTTAACAGAAGGATATCAACCAAATTTCACTGAATTGATCTTTAAGTGACCCTTTATCAGTCTAAACAAAATTTGTGATTGAATGGAAAATATTTTTTTATGGGCGTAGGTCATTTCTCTATTATGTTGTATAGTGGAAACTTTGAAAATCATTTTCTCAGAATCAAATTGATGGATATGAAAGGAATTTCACTGTAATGATCCTTTAACAACACTTTATCAGTGTACAAAAAAAATTGTGATTAGATGAAAAATATATCTTTTATGGGTGAAGGTCATTTTTTGATATGCTATATAGTGGAAACTTTTGGAATCATTTTCTCAGAATATAACTGATAGATATCAACCAAATTTTACTGCAATGTTCCTTTGTTGACCCATTATCAGACTGCCAAAAATTACTGTGATTGGATAAGAAATATGTAATTCACAGTAGGATGTCAGTTTTCTTTATGTTATTCATCCATCTTGAGTTTTCTTTGCAGAAATATTTCAGGATGTGACACTAAAAACACTTATTTACTTGAAATTAAAATTAATCATAAATTAATTAATTCATTCACTGAATTTCTTATCATATCAGTCTATTCAGGCCTGTGTAGCAAATCAGCTTCTCAAGCAGCTCTAGTTACATAAAATGTTCTGATTTATAATATGACCTATGTTGCAGGAGTGAAATAAACCCCTTGAATATTTTTCATATTACAAAGGTGTTATTACACTAGCGGAATAACTATGCAAATGAGCTCAGAACTAAAAGCGACACTATTTTGTAACGCGAAAAATTACGTCATAATGCATCTATTGTGAAGTCAGTTTTAAACAGCGTTATAAGTTTGGCGGAAAATTGAAATGTTGACAATCAAAAATTTCGCCAATTTTACTTGAAAAAATCAGGTCAAATTATAAATAGAATATAAAATTTGTGCTCATAAAATAAAGAATTTATTAAACTCGTCATCTAAAACAGATAAAAACTCGGCACAGCCTCGTTTTTTTTAGCTCACCTGAGCACGAAGTGCTCATGTGAGCTATTGTGATCACCTTTCGTCCGGGGGTCGTTGGTCGTCATCCGGCATCCGTCAACAATTTCACTTCCCATAAACCCTTGATGGGCCCCACAGAGAGAGATAACGCAGCAATCCAGCAGCCAGTAATCAGAACGAGGCGTCCTTCAGCCAGCATCAACACGTGTTTTTTGTGGATCAGGAAATTAATAATTAATTATAGATTACGGACTTAGCAATTTCTGCTGTCGTAAGTACGATTAAATTCTCACGTGAAGATTTAAATTTCACGGCGTTTTTTTTTTTTTTTTTTTTTTTTTTTTTAAGACGAATTAATAGCGCAATTTATTCAATTTATTAAAAATTAAGATTTAAAATTAAGCTGGATCCCTTCTTCGGAGTACCTACAATGCGGTCGCGATTAATAGATAGAGAAATAGCTGGACATCTACTGCATTAAGATTTAAAACGGTCGAGAAAATCGGAACAGGATTGCTTTATGTCGGGATGACGGAGAAAGTACAAATCATTACGGTCACGGTCTCGGACATAAAATGGGGTACCCCATAAAATGTCCAGGGGGATGATGCGTTATCCCCTGGGGTCTTGGAAGTGTTGCGGTGCAATATTTCCAAAATAGCCAATGGTGCAAAACCGAGAAATTCGGGTTTTAAGACCATTTATGAAGAATCGGCGCACGCCAATGATATGATTCTTTGAGACCATCGTCGCTACAACGGTAGTTAGCAATAGAAGAATCGGCCGAAAGGCCAATGATATGGTTCTTTGTGACCGTCGTCACTACATCGGTAGTGAGAAATTGAAGAATCGGCCGACAAGCCACTGATATGATTCTTTGAGACCGTCGTCACTACATCGGAAGTGAAAAATTAAAGAATCGGCCGACAGGCCACTGATATGATTCTTTGTGACCGTCGTCACAACATCGGCGTCGGAAATCATTATTTAAGAATCGGCCGACAGGCCACTGATATGATTCTGTTTGACTGCCTTCACTACATCGGTAGCGAAAAACATGAAAAGCGACCAAGAAAACACGGATATAATTCTTCGGATCGTCGTGGCTACATTGGTAGTGTGAAATTCTCAGTTTGCGCGGATTGCGCAGAATCGACACAAACTACTAATATGATTATTTGTAACTTGGTCGTTCGGAAACCGTTCAAAATACGGAACCGATTGTTTTTTACACAGGAAGACCTGGCTTTGTCATTTAATATGGCATATGACTTATATCCGGACTTTGTAGATTTAAAGTTAAAAACTTGCTCGGAAGGTAGCTTTCGGTCCGCCACGTAGTTGACTACCTGTCGAATTTTTCTACAGTTCCCATGGGAAGATGGACTAAAGAACCATCATTATCATAAACAAATCAAGATAATATCGAGATTCCGAGGGATGGCAGGTCCCTGTTTACTTAACTTATTGATTTCTCATGGGAAAGTTTTGGTTATGCAGTACACCTGTCCAGGGCCGCTGGGTTTTTTGGGATCCCGACTAACTCTTCGCGCGTGTTCTCGATAACAAAGAAATTGTGTTTATAATATCGATTGTTTTTTATAGAATTTTAACCCTTGTCATGCTGAATAATTTTGGCTAAAAATTTTCATAAAAAATCAAAGGGAAAAAAGCACTGAAAGTACCAACTGTAGGTCAATTTCTATATGAAAAGCTTAATCTATGGACGATTCTGGTTTGAAAGTGAGAAACAGGTGGTGTAGACTAACATCAGACTGCACATATGTGCTGGCTGATGTTGGTCTATAGCTCCTTCCAAAGCAGGAATATTCCGGGTTCAGCATGACTAGGGTTAAATTCTCTGTGTAATGGATAGCACGTTTCGGGAAAAATAGGATATTGAACAATAAGGGTGAGTAAAGTATATTGTTATTTCGATTTTATTACAGAATCATGAGTTCTGAGAAAAACGAAATCCCCGCTTTGAGCCCCGTGGAAAAGATGGTGAAGAGGGGTGAGGCTATTTTTAGCCAGCTGGAAAAGTGAATGACCGAGTTTTCCGGCATTGCCAAAACAGTCGGGGAGTTGTCATGTGAAATGAATGGTCTCAAATCGGAGGTAAACAAAATGAAGGCGACCGAAAATATGCCAGGCACGTCTAAAAGAAAGCGACATGAAAGCGTGTCCGACGACGACGAGGAAACAAACGATAACGAAGGATGGATCGACATTGACACCTACGTGGCCCCGGACAACAATTCTCTGACTGAGTCAGATAATTCTGAATTCAATGATTTTGACGAGTTCTTCACCGAAGAACAAGAAGTGGGTCCAGAAATTGACTCCAAACTGGCAGACGTTGTCAATAAAACGGTCCGATTCAAAGGATCCGCTGATAAAATAAAGGACCTTAAACAGACACACAAACGGCCTGTCAACGCTGAATGGCTTCAGGTGGCCAAAAATTGGTGGATAAAAAATGTTCAGGACAGCTACAAATTGATCTCACATGGAAAACCAAAATTGATAATTTACACTGATTCCTCAATGGTAGGTTGGGGGGGCTATTGTGAGACTGATGGTAGGAAAACTAGAGGAAAATGGTCAATAGAAGAACAGGATTCTCACATAAACATTTTAGAATTAAAGGCATGTCAATTGACTTTAATGGCATTGTGTCAGAATACCAGTAAAACTCATATCAAGGTCTATATGGACAATACAACTAGTGTTTCTTACATATCAAAATTTGGGGGAAAAAAGATGGAATTAAATAATATTGCCCGATCAATTTGGAACTGGTGCATTGAAAGACAAATTCATCTGACAGCTGCTCATGTGGCTGGGTCCTGCAATAAAGAAGCCGACCGGCTTTCGCGCAAATGCAATGATGATCTGGAATGGTCCCTAGATAAGTCAATTTTTGTCAAGATAAAAAACATTTATCCTTACATGACTGTGGATCTTTTTGCTTCTAGAATAAACAACAAAATTGATAAATACTGCACAAGGTACCCTGATTTTCAAGCATGGAAGATTGATGCATTTAGTTTTTGTTGGGACAAAATTTTTTTCTATATGTTCCCTCCTTTCAGTCTGATTACAAGAATTCTACAAAAAGTGGAAGAAGACCAAGCCACAGGAGTACTCATAGCCCCTCTGTGGCCAACTCAGTGTTGGTGGCCCAGCCTTCTACATCTTATATGGGGACCATGCCACCTACTCCCACCAACACAGACAATCCTGTCATTGCCTCACAAACCTCATCTACAACATCCCCTCAAAAAATTGAGGCTAGGTGTTTTTCCTATATCGGGAAGGCACTCAAGGCACAAGGAGTACCTACAAAAGCTCGGGAACTTATCCTTCAATCTTGGCAAAAATCAACAAAGTGGCAATACAACCGATATGTTGAACAATGGATACATTTCTGTGGGAAATGCCATGATCCCACTCAAGCAAATATAAACCTAATTCTAAAATTTCTTTCACAATTGTTTGAAAAGGGGACTCGTTATAGTGCTCTGAATACAGCTAGATCTGCTCTTAGTACTTTTATTAAACTTTGTAGTAATACAGATATCCATGATAATGGACACATTTCAAGATTTATGAAAGGATGCTTTAAGTTAAGACCAACTTTACCCAAATATACAGTTATTTGGGATGTTGACATTGTACTACGATTTTTTCGACAACAAAATTGTGTCACACTATTACAACTATCACAAAAATTATGTATGTTGTACTTATTGGTAACAGCTCAACGCTGTCAAACTTTACACTTGTTAAATTTGAATGATGTAAAATTTTATTATGATAAGAATCAAGTGACGATTCAAAATAGTTCCGTTCTGAAACAATCAAGACCAGGTTTTCAGCTACAAACAGTCAATTTAGTTAAATTCTCTGAGGAAAAGTTATGTTTTGTTAAGTGTTTAGAGGAATATTTACTAAGGACAGAACCTCTAAGACAAAGCGAGAGGTTAATTATTAGTACAATGAGCCCTCATAAAGGGGTTTCTCGCAGTACAATTAGTCGCTGGATAAAATCTGTTATGCAAAAAGCTGGATTAGGGAATAACTATGCTCCTCACAGTACTAGAGCTGCCGCTACATCAAGGGCAAAACAAACAGGGGTGGATCTGGGTACCATCATAAAGACTGCAGGCTGGTCAAATGCTAAAACATTCGCCCGCTTTTATGACAAAGTCATTGAAAACCCAGCAACAGTTCAAAAAGCAATAATGGCGGGAAATTAATGGAATGCGATTGTTGTACATATGTATGTTTCTTTTACATGATTTCTACTGATGATGCTGTCTAAAGCTTGTGTAAATAAATATTAAAAACATCATTGGTTAGTTAAAATTGTAATTTCAAAATACAAGCTCTCAAATCTCTGTGGGGCCCATCAAGGGTTTATGGGAAGTGAAATTGAAAAATTAACCAAGACTTACCTTCGAAGATGGGAAGTTGAAGGTTGATTCCAATTTCACTGACCATAAACTCCTTGAGGGCTCACACACCCTCCCTAAACCCACCCAATGGGGAAAGTATTTCGAAATTATCAATAAATGTAATTACTTCTAAGCTCTATAAGTGAAATTATCAATATATAAAATAATGACAACCAAGTTTGATAATAATATTGCGGAACTCGGATTCGTTTATCTCTAAAACCTGATTACTGGCTGCTGGATTGCTGCGTTATCTCTCTCTGTGTGAGCCCTCAAGGAGTTTATGGTCAGTGAAATTGGAATCAACCTTCAACTTCCCATCTTCGAAGGTAAGTCTTGGTTAATTTTTCAATTTCTTTAAACGACATCTCCTCCTAAACTACTGGGCCAATAAACACCAAATTTACAGAAATGTTCCTTAGGTGGTCCCCTTCTAAAATAGCTAAAAGAATTGAAATCCATGAAATATCCTGGTTGCTATGGCAACCAAAGGTGAAACTTTAAGAAAATCTTAAAAATTCTTCTTCTTCTCAACCAGGAGTCCTAGAGACTTAAAATTTGGCATGGATGATCAGTTCATAGACCGGAATTAAAATAGCTAAAATCATATCTGTCGGGCCACCAGGTGCAGAGCACCAGGGGGGAGGGGGTAGTACTTTTGGTAAATTTTGTAATCTTTAACCTTCTTCTTCTTCGGAACCAGGAGCCCTACAGACTTGAAACTTGGCATGGATGATCAGTTCATAGACCTGAATTAAATTAGCTAAAATCATATCTGTTGGGCCACCAGGTGCAGAGCACCAGGGGGGAGGGGGTAGTACTTTTGGTAAATTTTGTAATCTTTAACCTTCTTCTTCTTAGGAACTAGGAGCCAAACAGACTTGAAACTTGGCATGGATGATCAGTTCATAGACCTGAATTAAAAAAGCTAAAATCATATCTGTTGGGCCACCAGGTGCGGAGCACCAGGGGGGGGGGGGAGGTAGTACTTTTGGTAAATTTTGTAATCTTTAACCTTCTTCGGAACCAGGAGCCCTACAGACTTGAACTTTGGCATGGATAATCAGCTTGTAAACCTTAATTACAATAGTTAAAATCATGACTGTTGGGTCACCAGAATCCGTACAGCCTTTATATTTGACATGAATGATCAGCTCATAGACCCTATCTGAAATAGATAAAATCATGAATGTTTGGCCACCAGGTGCAGAGCACCAGGGGGCAGGAGGGTAGCTTTTCAGAGCAATTCTTAAATCTTTAACCTTCTTCTTCTGATAATCCATGTGCCCTACAGACTTGAAAAAGGGCAAGGATGATCAGCATATGGACCATAATTAGAATAGCTAAAATCATGACTGTTGGGTCACCAGGTGAGGAGCCACTATGGGGGGAGAAGTACTTTGTTAAAAAAATTTAAATCCATAACCGTCTTCTTCTGAACCAGAATCCCTACAACCTTTATATTTGACACGGATGATCAGCTCATAGACCTTATTTTACATAGCTATAACCATGAATGTTTGGCTAACATGTAAAGAGCATTGGGGAAGAGGGTAGAATTTGGGTTAATTTTGAAATTTTAAACCTTCTTCTGATGAAGAAGGAACCTTACAGGCTCTAAATTTGGCATGAGTCATCAGCTCATATACTTTAATCAAAATAGATATAGTCATCAATGTTTTGTGACCAGGGGCAGAGACCCAAGGGGAGGGGGTAGTGCTTTGTGGTAAATTTAACAGTTGTTAAATATTCTACTGAACCAGTTTTCCTACAGCTTTTCATTTGATATAGAATAATCAGCTCATAGAACCTAATTTAGACAGCTATTATGATTGTTGGGCCAAGAGGTGTGGAGCAACATGGGGGAGAGGGTTGTACTTCAGGTCAATTTTAACATTTGAACTTTTTTTAAGCTCACCTGAGCACAAAGTCCAGCTTCAGTCCTTTGGTTGCTGTCTGGCTTCTATCAACAATTTCTTTAAACGACATCTTGTCCTAAACTACTGGGCCAATTTACATCAAATTTTACAGAAATCTTTCATAGGTGGTCCCCTCCAAGATAGCTTAAAGAATTGCTATGGCAACCAAAGTTGAAATTTCAGAAAATCTTTAGAATTCTTCTTCTGATGAACAAGAAGCCCTACAGCTTTGGAATTTACCTAGGATGATCAGTTCATAGACCTTAATTATGATAGCTAAAATTATAACTGTTTGGCCACCAGGTGCGCATTACTAAAGTTATCCCAGATATTCTCTTGTAAAATGATCATGCAAAAAAAACCGACTGATAACAGTTCCATTTTGGATCTTGTATTTTCAAACAGAAATAGTAAAACTGAGACTGTGGAATCTTACTGGTCTGACCATAAGATTATTTTCTGTTACACATAAATTTGTTACAGTTCAATAACTTTATCATCTGAATCAAAAGTAATGCTAGTTACCCTTGGGTGCTTTGACTCAGGTGAGCGGACCACGGCCAAAGGTCCTCTTGTTCTGTTTATAGATGACTTGTTTAATAAATTCAGTATTTCATGACCACTCATTCAATATCCTCCATTTATACCACACTTTCTGTATCAAGCAGTTGTTGAGGAGCATAACCTATCTGTGAAGACTCTGCTTGCCATAATCAAAGATGGGTTTTAAAAAAGATGATCAACCATGTAAGATTATTCATTAAGAACCAGTTTACTAGTCATTTCTCAAGGACTGAAGCACATTTCCATGGATTCCTGGTATTTATATGTCTCTTATTACCTGAACATTCCTTCCAATTCTTCTGCTTGGGTTTGTGGTTATCCACCTAATGATTTTCCAGGGGTCAAGATAAGAGGGGGTAAAACCAGTCTAAAATCTTTATTTCACAATGAAACCCTATGTTGTGGGTACTCATTTGAATTGTCTCAATGAGACATTTCAAATGAGCACAACAACATAGGGTTTGACTAAGGATTAATTAAATACTTAAATTTGAAAACCTAAATATCCGCTCCACCCAATTTTTGGAGACAAATGTCAAAAAAGATGTGTACTGTCGCCAAGCACTGGACCAGGTATTCTATGGTTGAGAGTGTGACATGATACAATCTTTGCTATAACGGTGGCTTGTATTGTAAGCCAGGGCTAGATTGACAGACAACTCTAGAGATTTATTCCAAATATATATCAAGCTAGAGCTATGGGAGGCTACCAGTGTATACTATGCAATTTATAGTGGAAGAGTTGTTTCCCTTGCTCTTCACTCTTTCACATACAAGAGTTCTACCCTTTCTTTCTGACATTGTTACAATTGACACAATACATAATTCAACTATTTACCTACATTTACTACATAAAACAGAGATGATTTTTGTTTCATAAAAGAGAAAAAGTTCTTAGCCCTTGACATGCTGTATAAAAACCTTAGTAAAATTTGCTTTGTGTAGAAAGCACTGGATGGATTCATTATGAGTCTTGATTTTTAAAACAATTTATTTTTAATGTTTCTAGGTTGGAAAGGAAAATCAGGTTGAGAAGACTAAGATCAGAAAGCACATATGTGCTTGCTGATCTTTGTCTATACCAACGGCGAAAGCAGGAATATTCCAGGTTCAGCATGACAAGAAGCTCTTGACCTACATTTCAAAGATGAGCCTGTACGTGACATTTCCAACGCTTTCATGTGTTTGTGTTGGAAAGGTGTTGAGCAGCCTGGACAATCACACAAATAAATCTTAATTTGTCAACAGCGACTTTACTGTAACCATCTATTAGGTGCGTAGTGAAGACTCTAATCAGACTTTGCTGCTGCACAGGCTTATCCGAGTCTAAAAGTTGCGCACATGAGAACTTGTTGGAAATGTCACTCACAGGCTCAAATTTAGATCCAAATTGACGGAAGATTTACGACACAATGGAAAGTTGGTACAATTTAAAAAATACACACCCTATATGGTTTGAAATACTGCGGGAAAAAAAAAGAAATTGTTTGACTGCTTGATGTTAAAATTCTTTATCTTTGGTCAACAACGATTTAACTCAATGAATTGTGTCTTTTTGCATGATAAAATATCCATAATTTGAGAAAATTGTTTTAATGTTCTAAATTTAATTTTCTTTTACAAACCATTTATTTCTCCCCCTATTTGTCTTTCACCAATGGGTGATAATCGTAGACCTATGTGAGATAGCAGCTGGAGGCTAGGAAAGGATGTGGTGGTTGTACTGGTGAGAGAAATACAAGGTAACAATTGTTAGGTGCTCCAGCTTCTGCGATATAACTGAAAAAATGTTGAAAGCTGCGTAAAACTCCATTCAATCAATCAAACAAACCATTTATTTGAATTGCCTTTGTCTTGATTAGGTGATTTCTACCTCCTTGTAAATAGAACTATAATGCCCCCTGCCCCCTCGTCCTTTTCTCCCCCCTCCTCTTATAATGTGTTATAATGAAAATTAGACATATAAACTTGGTTTGGATAAAGAAGGAAAATTGAAATCAAATAGAAATTATTTCAAATCAAGTTGACAGTTAATGTGTCTTGTGACCTTTCGTGACCCCAAGCCATGCTTGATTGATCCAGGTGTGTACACACATTTTGATGACATCATCAAATTGTACAGGTAAAAATTTTGTATGGTATGATTACTGGATAAGATTACAATATATGTTTTTAAATTGTGTACAGACAAGGCGTGTTAAGACTAATTGTGTATTACACCCTGAAAATGATTGAATATTGATTATTGATCTCTAGTAGGTGTATTGGATTGAATATTTGTCATGCGTCTATGATCCCTAGGTATGTATTCATAATGATTGTATTGTTTTTTATCAGATCCCTAATCAACGGTTAGACCATTACAGTATAGACTCCGAGACGTCTGATCATTTTGATAGATTTGTGCCCTTTATTGCAAAGACTCGTTCGAGACAATGGCTATGAAATAAAAACAGTGGCAGGTGTAGAATTAAACCTTCTCATGCTGTGCATGACGACACATTCCTGCTGTCACTAATCTTTAGCAGACAGTATAGACTAAGATCAGCCTGCACAGAGGTGCGGTCTGATCTATGGTTATACTGTCTGCTTTCTTGACTTGTGGGAATAACTTAAGCTTGAGTGCCAGCTCCACTTTTTGACTGAAAACTTGATATAAGTGGTATTAAACCCATTTCTAACAAACAATAGCTCTATATCTACTAGTCTCAATTTTGGACGTTACATATATCATTAAATGCGACCAGTCCAAAAATAGCATTGCATGCCGAGGACAGAAATCTGTACTATATATCTACATGATAAATCTAAAAAGTAAAACATGGTGTGAAAAGGAGAAAGTGCTTATTACTGACAAGTTTATCTTTTCTCCATTAGTAGTGTTATTCCTTCGATAAAGTCTGAATTAGTTACACCTAAGATTTATTGAACAAAAAAACTATTACATATTTTGATTTGTTGATCTGGAAGCATTGCAGATTATTGATAATTCTGACATACACCAGATTTAACAAGCTTCTCATTGGCTGGTTGTATTTTAAAATTTGAAATTTGAAAAGTCAATAACACAATTTCAGCTGAACAGCTTGCATAGCTGACCTTAACCAAGATGTCCCTACTGCTTGCGAGTTTATCTCTCCTTGTCAATTTGGACCTGGAATATTCCTGCTTTGGCAGGAGGTATAGACATAGATCAGCCTGCACATATATGCAGTCTGATCTTTGTCTTTAGCCCCTGACTATCTTTTGGAAGTAAAAAAGTTTAAAAATTGTTTTATCTAAATATACTGTTTGTGCACCCAGTTTAGATAAACATTTTTAATTGCCAATTATTTACATTTTAAACATAATGGGTAATTATGATAGTTTCCTGCAACCTTTTTTATTTCAGTCCAGAAAAAAATATCATCAAATGGGGAGGGTTAATGAATTTAATCATGAAAAACATTGTGGAATTTTAGGAAAGCTAAAAGAGAAAGCAGGTATGCCAATGAATATGTTCAGTTTGAAGTGACTACAAATAAGTGGTTGCTTATTGGAATGGTAACTGATATTATTTCATGACGAATTTAGTAATTTTGAAAGCATATAGATTGTCGATTGAGTCTAATACTAGATCCTATGATGCTTGAACCTATCTCAATCAGACCATTCTAATGGGTTCCAAAAACATAAGATTAAATTATAAACTTTTTTTTGTTGAGGAACCTCAGTTTTTGCCAGAGATTTTGCTTATGATGAAGAGACTTATGATGGTTGGTCTCTTAATAAGATTGGTCGCTTAATAAGAGTGACCATTCTAGAAATATCAACTGTAATTGCAGAGTTGATAAAGTTTGTCGAGTTAAAGCTTCTTTTGCAGCTGTGAAAGGCTAATGAACTCCCTAAGTAAAGTCAAATAAACCATCAATGTCAAATAATACATAAATAATGATGAATATTTTATTAACTTTGGCTCTAAATCATAAATACCCCAATGTGAATTTTGATTCTTTTTAGCTTGATAATTCAAGGAGTAGTGGGGAAGTTGGGATTGTTCTAGTCAGCAGTATGTCAATGGCTCATAGCAAAACAGTTGTAACTGCCTATATGTTTTGCACTGAGCCATCGATGTGTGAGCATTGGCTTTCAAATCGGTTGTAATGCTCTGGTAAGCTATTTGACTAGAAAGTGCTCAAACTGTTTTTTTACATGTTTGTACCATTTTGGTTTGAAGATATGTGTTGATCAATACTTTAGAGGAAATTTACCTCAAATTAAAGGGAACAGGGCTTTAAAGGTGTAAGTTTAATGATTTTTTAAATAAGAAAATGCATAATAAAGAAAAGCTCCCTGACCATGTTATTTAAAGCTCCTTGGAGTGCTTATTAGGAATTATATGGTAAGATTTGCCTGCAGAGACATGAATCCTGATTTTAGTCTTCTTTTCCTGCTTATTCTACCAAATATTGTGTGGGATACCATATTTCTCCTAATAAGTACTATTATTAGGGGAAATATGGTAACTTGAATCAGACTGGGAGAAATGTCCCTAAATAGGCAAGTTGTTAATTGAAAGAAAATTAAAATTCAGCTGGATCAGGTTTAAGCAAAATTCAAGCTATTTTTGTGTTTCAAAGGGGTCCGAAATAACCCCCCACCACCATATATACTAATAATATTTTTATATTATTAGTATATATGGTGGTGGGGGGTTATTTCGGACCCCTGTGTTTATATTATTAGTATATATGGTGGTGGGGGGTTATTTCGGACCCCTTTGGTGTGTTTGATGAACTTAACAACTGCTTAGATGATCATTTATTATTGAGGATGATTTCAATTTTAAAATTCTTTTGTTGCAGTTTGTATTCATTTGATTTACACAAAAGTACACCATGACAAGCTCACCTTTCAATTGATGGGTTCCCTTCTCTGGATTTGAAGTGTAAAGAAATTGACTTCATCATAGTTTTCATTTAACCTTCTCAAAATAAATTTCTTTTTCCTTGAAGATTTGATCATGTAGAGTTATCACAAGCTCAGCTGTTTTGGGACAACAAGTTGAGTTTTGTGTTCACACTGAAGGTGTGGGTGCTTCAGTGTGTACTGGCAAAGGCTGCATGCCGATTAACAGACTTAAACCATAGCAATATCTTGTTTATTTGTTTATTGATTATTGTTTTAGACAATTTCTTGAAACTTGGCATGAATGTTCACTTTAACAAGAAAATCCATACTATAAAAGGAGATCACTCTCTAAGAACTTTTTTAGCTTGACTAATGGTAGAAAAGGGGGGGGCTATTCCAATCACAGGAGTGTAAACGTCAGCATAATGCTTTGGTTAAGTTTTTACGTACATCTGTGTCAAATCTCTATTTCTACTCAAGCCAAGGCTTTGAAACTTTGCACATGCTTCTATTACCATACTATCAGCCTCCAGACAAAGATTTATTACTTTGATATTGAATTTAGTGGAGTTTATAGCCCTTTTTGGACTTAGAAATCTTGGTTAATTTTTATGTGCAAGTAAAAATCGTTTAATTTTTTTTCACAATTAATCCCCCTCCCACCTATTCTCAACTCCTTCAATTTTAAGGAGTATAAGAAGTATTATCATCCTTATTTTTGTCATCCGATTTATTCATGTAGAATAGGAAACCAGACTAAATACGGGTAAAGTGACGTAAGCTCTCAACCGTAACTAGTAAATTTCAGTCATGATGTCCTTGTAAACATTCACAAAAAAGTGTTGGGTTCACGTGTGTGCAGCGAACCTCTTTGTTTGATTATATTTTCCGACATTTTACTATATTGTTTTATGACAAGTTTAACGTTTATAGGCTGAATATTGGTGACTTTTTGTGATTTTAATGAGTATAAGTGTTTCCTGATAGATCTATTTGTTTTATTACATTTCTCAAACTGATTTCTAAATTGAAATATTCAAGAGCTGTTGAAAATATCAATTGCTTTTTTCATCATCAGCTAAATACATGTACCATATGTACCGGTTACAATATGCAAGGGGATTATCATTCAATTAGGGAGAGATTCGAAAGGTAAATTATTTAGATATTTTGATTATAATCAAGAAAAATTTTATTCAAGAATTTACTTTAAATTATAATTGGGCTAATATAGAGTATTGTTAGGTGTGCACCAGACTGCATATTTTGGGGGTCTGTGGATTGATCTCTGCCTCAGATATTTTTCTCAATTTTTGGCTCTCATAGGTCCCGGGTTCGATCCCCGACGGCGGCACTCATTCTTTCCGACTATTTGTCTCTTACCAATGGGTTGATAATCGTAGACCTATGTGACATAGTAGCTGGAGGCTAGGAAAGGATGTGGTGGTTGTACTGGTGAGAGAAATACCAGGAAATCATTGTTAGGTGCTCCAGTCACTGCAATATAACTGAAAAAATGTTGAAAGCGGCGTAAAACTCCATTCAATCAATTTTGGCTCTCATCAAAAGGTGAATTCAGGTGTGTGGAATTCCCATGCCCAACTTGTCCAACACAGGCTTTTCTACCTGCGTACAAGTACATCTTTTCAAGGCCCCTTGTCCAGGGACATGATGTAAATATCATAGCAAATCATGGAATGTAATTACTAAATAGAATTAATATTGGTTACTAAGTTTCCGTAGTTTAATTTTTGTATCATATGCAAAATAGAAATTCAAAACTTAAGGTGGGAAACATTTGCAATTGCAATGCATGACTTAGGTCTTGTTTTACAATATTTTTCAAACCAAAAGATTATATTGTCTGTATTTCTTTTTTAAGAAGACTTTATTAATGAGATTCACAGAAAACATAAATTTTTAATCTGTCATCGAATGACAGCTGTGAAAATTCTACATCATTGTCATAACTCTGCATTGATTGATCATGAAAAAAGATAAAAGTAAATTGAAAATGCAGTGAAATTTGTCATCAATATGCATACCTTATCTAACCTTTGTAAGGTAATATTATCATAGAATATGTCACAGTGGCAAAAGGTTGTAAGGGCTTTTACATAATATAGGCGCTTACAATCCTTTAAGGTAGTGGTCCTGTTGTAGTTCCACAACGTTTCGGGAGTAATGAACTTTAATAGTGTTAACCAAGGTTTCCTAATGATTTTCATTAGGAAACCTCGGTCATCATTGGGAAAGATCATAATATTCCAAATGTTGCGGAACTTTTACGGTTCTTCTACCTTAAGCACAGCTTGATGTTGATTGCACAACTTAAATTAAAACTCTGAGCTACAGAAAGAGAGAATTAGACAGTCTACTAAAGATGTACTTCAGATTGAAACATTTCGACTATAATAACACAATCACTATGTTTAGAGTACACATTAGAATCGTCTCACTGAGACAATTCAAATGAGTACCCACAGCATAGAGTTTCATTAAGAACTAACATTTTTAGAATGGCTTTAATCCCTCTTATCTGTATACAGATCTGTACGCCTAGAACTGTAGTATTGCATAATAGTGCAATGATATATCTGATACTGAAACTGATTTAATAAAATTTCATGATTTTGATTATAACAAAGATGAAATTTTAGATATTATGACATTATTAATAATAGGGGTAGTCTCAGATTGCCAATGCTAGAAAGTTCAAGAAATTCTAGAACTAGTTCTTGAACTAGCTCCAGAACTGGTCCAAGAACTAGTATTAGAATTTCAAGAACTAGTTCTAGAAATTCTTAAAGTGCCATATTTTAGCATTCTAGAACCAGAGTTCTTGAACTTTTTTGCTGGGGTCAAGAACTCTGGTACCAACATCTTGAGCTACATATACCTTGATTAATTTTTGTTGAATTTTTCAAGAGTCGAAAGGTTTTGTTTGTCACCAGGTATGTATTACCTGAGGTGTAATTGTGATAATTTGCTTGTATCAGGGCAGTTATCTGACATACCTAACTGTTTTACCTTTACTGATGATGTCCTCATGGCTGTCTTAACCCTTGCCATGCTGAACCCGGAATATTCCTGCTTTGGAAGGGAGCATAGACAAAGATCAGCCTGCACAGTTGGATTTTCAGATAATTGGGTCCTGTGCTAGATCCTCAATGGGGGAACACATCCTTCCTGGCATTTACTCCCAGAAACGGGTTGGTAATTATTAAACTAAGATTTTGTTGGATGAAAAAAGTAGGTTCAGTAAAGATGTCATGTCTAGTGTACTAGTCTAGTAAGAGAAATACCAGGAATCCATGGTTAGGTGCTCCATCTTCCACAATATGATTTGGGGCTTATAATTATACCATTGTCAGTCTTTCAGTCTGCAAAACTTGATGAAAAAAAAATGTGTTGCCGATTTATCCTATTCAACATACAATGCTCATCTTTGGCCGGATGATAGATTTCAACAATACCCTCCTTTGTAAATGCCAAAGTCAAAGTCATATGACAAGGTCATATTATTATTCAAAAGTCAAAATTGTGCAAAACTTAAATTGTACCAATTTTTTCAAGCCTTTTTCAAAATACTATGATACTACGTATGGCATTGACATACTGCAATTTGATACACATCTGCAGATTCAAAAATATTTGGTCAAAGCTTTATGATTAGGTCAAGGAAATGATATTTAAAGGTTGAAATTCTGAAATTTTCTTTTTATGGAATTTGTGTATCTTTGTAACTGCAAACATACAAAGACCATAAGCAAGAGAGACAGTTCACAAAAGACCTTATGGCTGCTTAGGGTGGACATCATATCTTGTACACTTAGTTTATTGTTGTTGTCAAGATTTGTCTTGGTAAAGTCTGTATTAAGTTGACGTGTAACATGTAATTTTTGCCTGAGGCCGTCAATTATCAGTCGATCATTATTGCTGTAGTCACTTCCTGTCCTGTACAGGTCGTCAATCTCACATGCATGAATGGAATGTAGTTGAAGTACAGCTGACCAGTGGTCAACAACAGGGAAAATATGGAATGTGACTGACCATTGGTCAAACAATTGGAATTATGTGTAAATGTTTGTGCTAAGTTTCAGTGGAATATATTCTAGAGATGATGGAAATAACCATATGATATTTTTAATATTTGTTGAATCATGAATATGATAAAAGAGGACAGGTAATTGGGAATCTTTGAAATTTTCCACCAAAAAATTTGGTGTTATCACAACAGAAAAGGGCCCACAACTTCTACCATCTGTAATCCTGAAAGCAGTGCTGTTTTCACGTACTAATTTACAATTTGGTGTAATTTGCAAATGGTTAAAGATTTTGCTACCAAATGGGTGTTTTTAGTCAAGTTTATTGTTTAGATCATTTTTGGTCATTAACAAACATCAAGGCGCATGTTAGCCTAAATATAAAAAGAAGACCCCTAAGGTATAAATGAATTTGAATGATTTGAAGGACTTTAAAAATTATTCACCTTGATGGAGCGAATAAATGTGCACATATATTGACTTAAATTTGATAGAGCATTCCATGTGGGTAATTGCACATAAAACTCGGTGAAAAGCTGATACGATCAGAGTCGTCAATTACGCTTTAATCTCGATTAAAAATTCATTTAAAAACCATCGAGTTGTAAAATATCATAGACATTAACTCTGGCTGTTTGAACAGAATGATGACTTGTGTCCAGCTAAATTTACTTCTCACTTGAATGAAAAAATGAGGGAAGTAATCCTAGGGACTGTAGAGGAAAAGCAATTCCTAGAATTGCTTTTGGGTTGCATTTTGATGAAAAGCATATTAATTAAAAATCTCCATCAATAACTGTGTTAGATTAAATCATAAAACAACATTCTCATATACATGTAAAGGATATATTATTGCAAAAAATCTAATAAAATAGGGTAATATTTCCTCATTATATGCAAAAAGGCTGAATTTTTATTCAAGATTTATGGACGTAAAAATCACAGATTGATTGGACGTTTCTGAAGAAATATTTTACAATGGATGGTTTGCAAAACGGATTAGGACATTAAGAATGGGTTTTATGTTCGTTCAAACTGAATTGACAATGAAATTGAGATGTCACAATTCAATTTGAAATCCGACCCTAGACCTTTGACCTGTTTGATTTGAAGATGTCTTTACAATCACATGGCAAATTGATAATCAGAGCTACAGGTAGAAGGAATGTTTGGGATTTCCAATTAAATGAAATTTCAAGAATTCTTTCATAAACCTGGGATTTTGAAATTTTTACACAATCAGAAGGCGACCACCAAAGATTATGTAGGACAAAAAACAATATTTGGATGTGACGAAAGATGAATGTCCTCCGTCCGCTCCCCTTTTCTATAATTTGAGCCTTAGTGAATAATCAAAACATCATAACTGCAGCTTGAATAAGCTGTAGTTTCAATAATATGATCATTCATCAACAATATTTTTCTAAAGAGGATTTATTTCAATTACACACTTGTGTAATGTCTGTAATGGTAGTAACACCCTTGACCGTCAATTTTACATGTGGCACAAACAATGAGCAACCTAACTGCACAATCTACATAAGATATTTACTAACTGTTTTAAAGGAAGTTAAGACTTTTTCTGTAATGCTTTTTGGTGGTTTATCGAGAAATAACAGTAGATTATCACTTGATAAACTCACCGCAAAAGCAGTGAAATTATCAAACTCTTAAACCCAGCTTTGGTGCATTTTGTCCTATCTGACTTCATCTATGCGGGGCAAAATAAGTGATGTCACAATGAACGTTACATAGCAATCACGTGCAAAATGACTTGCTTTACGAAAATATGGCCTAGATATTTCAAATTTTGTCTCATTTTTGCAATAAAGAAATAGAATAATCATTTGTTTCAGTGTAAGATCGATTAATATTTCATTTTGTGAACAACAATATCTATATTTTCACTCTCGTGAAAGTATAGCTTATGTTGTTCTCTCAATGAAATATAAATCCTTATACAGGGCATATTGTCACACTGAGAAGACTTTAGTCAGGCAGTACAGATGCAGGCTGGGAAGACTCTTTATTTTGTGCACATAGTAAATGGTTGAAAATATTACATTCTTAGTTGGGCCACCGTCATAGCGCAGTTGGTAGCATGTCAGACTGTCAATCTAGAGGTTCCAGGTTTGATCCCTGATGCCGGCACTCATTCTTTCCGACTATTTGTCTCCCACCAATGAGTTGATAATCATAGACCTTTGTGGGATAGCAGCTTTAGGCTAGAAAATTATGTAATGGTAGTACTGGTTTGAGAAATACCAGGCATCCATTGTTAGGTGCTCTAGCCTCCGTGATACAACTGAAAAATGTTGAAAGTAGCGTAAAAGCATACTTTGTTTCATGAGATCAATGACATCTTATTCTGAACCCCTAGCCAAAAGATAACCAATATGGTCAATCAGTTAAAAATTCAACTTCAGAACAATGTGTGACCATCTAGGTCCTCTTATTTGTACTTTGAATAGTTCACAAGGTCAAATCAATTAGACCTGTTAGCAATGGCTATACTTATACATAATGGACCCCCTGGTCAGGTAGCTAATCAATCTAGGTGATTTTCAACACCTCAAGTGGAGATAATTTAACAAATGACTGAAAAACTGGTACTTGTAATGTCCTTGTACGCGAAAAAACTTAAGGAAGTGGATGCAAAATAGTTCCGCAGCATTTCGGAACTGGTGATTATTCACACAGTTAACTGAGGTTTTCTAATGAAATCATTAGAAAACCTCGGTTTACACTGTATAAGTCATGATTTTTGAAAGATTGTGGAAATATTACAGGTCCACTACCTTAATAGAATCACTGACGCTTTTCATGGTTCAAACTCAGAAGCAAGGTGTATGGGTAAACCAGTTCTCAAGGTCAAATCATTTAGACCTGTTAGCAATAGCTACCTATATAAAATGGACTCCCTGGTCAGGTAGCTAATTGATCCAGGTGATTTTCAACACTTCAAGTGGAGATAATAATGTAACAAATGACTAAAAAAGGGTACTTGGTATGTCCTTGTACACTAAAAAATTGAATAGATTATAATCGCCGACGCTTTTCATGGTTCAAATTTGGTGGCTTATTTCGCTGCTGATTCTAATGAAAAAATATAACTAAAAAAACTTCTTTCCTCTCTGGTCTAGCCAACTATTGCAGTACACAAATTAGTACTATGAGCATAAAAGATCTGCAGAGTGCTGTGACTTTACCAATGCAAATAGAAATTGAGGCCCAATTGCATAATAAACAAGCAAATTCATTGAATTGATATCCCCCGCCTAACATATTTTCATTGTCAATGGAGCTAAGATCAAACTTAGGTACAGGTTATCTTTTATCTACATCAACCTATAGTTTTCAAGAAATAGCAGGGAAACGAATATCACTCTGTATGTATATGGCTTAAACAGTCAGGGGCAGTAACTCTAAATTCGACGGTCGAACCGGGTAACCCTGACGATATGGGCATGTCCTCTTTGTAATGAAGCTGTATGCCAAGTTTCATTGAAATCCGGTCAATAGTTTTCAAGAAATAGCGCGGAAACAAATAACGGACGGGCGGACAGACAGACGGATGAATGGACAGATGATTTCATCGGCGGGGGATAAAAAGTTTAGCGCTAACCTCAGGGTTAACCATATGAATCTTACACCGGAGCCAAAGCAGATCAATCCTTAGTGATGCAGTTGCCAATCATATGGCAGTGTATTTAATCCTTTTCAATCTGATACCAATATGTGATGACAATGAAGGAAAAAACCTACAAAAACATGTGAACAATGAAGAAAATACAATTGTATATTTTCCTTCCTTAAAGATGAAAAAATGAAAATTTGTATAAACTTAATTAATTAATATTGTAGTCAGCATCTTCTTAGACAACGGACCAGGCTAAAATAATCTCATTTGTCAATGAAATTAAGATATTTGGGGTTCTTAAACTTGAGGATAATTGGCATTCCTTGTTCTAATCAGCCGACTCCAATGATAAAAGAGTTATCTTGTTAGGACAACCTCCAGGGGCTTCTTAGGTTTTCAACACTTAACCTTTGTCATGCTGAATAAATTTTGGCTAAAAACTTTCACCAAAATCAAAGGGAAAAAAGCACTGAAAGTACAAACTGTAGGTCAATTTTATTTGAAAAACTAAATCCATTGACAATTCTGGTTTGAAAGTGTCAAGAAACGGGTGGTATAGACTAACATCAGACTGCACATATGTGCAGGCTGATGTTAGTCTATAGCTCCTGCCAAAGCAGGAATATTCCGGGTTCAGCATGACAAGGGTTAATTATACAATGGCTCATTGCAAAAGAGTTGTAACTGCCTATATGTTTATAGGCAGTTACATCTATTTTGTGCTGACCCATTGAAATACCTAAGGTCTGGTTGACCTTTATGATAGTTAGCATGGAAATTTAGTCAATTTTCAAATGTTCCCTATCTTTTAAAGTAAGGATGTATATAGTCTCCTTACTTTATTGCATAAGTTGGATCTTTGAACCTTGCTTATGATTTAACTGTTGATACCTTTGTTGCTTTGTCAGAATTAGATCAACCCTAAGCTGTATGCTGCCTCAAATCAACTTTGTTAAGTTTTAAGTTAGGAACCTGTTGTTTCCTTAATGTAGGTGGCACATTTGGAGAAAACCGTAGGTATTGCTGTAAAGCCTTAATAGGTATAGTCTATTGCCCCCATCCTTGCAAAAACTTTGATATTTGGTGAAAACTTGTGTATTACAGAAAGCAAATATTTTGAAACTTGGATTATATTTTCACTCACCAGAGCAATATACCTATTCCACTAAGTAGGATAACTTTGAAAGCATTTTTATGCCCTTTTTTGACCAGTCCTTTCTATCATTTATTCAGCACTCAACAGTTGATTATGTTGCACCTGTAGGTAGACCTCTTGTTATACACCCCAGTCCATATGAACTTCATATTGATTGATTGATTGAATGGGGTTTTACGCCGCTTTCAACATTATTTCAGTTATATCGCGGTGGCTGGAGCACCTAACAATGGATTCCTGGTATTTCTCACACCAGTACTACCATTGCTTCTTTTCCTAGCCTCCAGCTGCTATCTCACATAGGTTATGATTATCTACCCATTGGTGAGAGACAAATAGTCGGAAAGAATGAATGCCGCCGTCAGGGATCGAACCCGGGACCTCTAGATTGACAGTCCGACGCGCTTTCAACTGTGCTTTGACGGCGGCTATGAACTTCATAGCAGAGGGGGATATATTAGTTTCACGTACAGGTGTGATGGTCTGTCTATCAGTCTGTCTTTCTGTTTATAGACCTTTCTTTGTTTGGAGAGTCAGAACTGGAGAAAAAGTGATCTAGAATCATGAAACTTTTAACAATTGTTGCCAATGACCAAAGCAGGTGTCCCATTATTTAGGGTGACAAAATATGTCAAAAGTCAAGGTCACAGTTAAACTTGGTCAGAAAAAACATTTCCATGTCAGGGACAAAGTGTTGAGGGGGTATAAGTTCTCTTTGAGACTGATCTTAGTTCTAGATTGCTGGTAATTTTTTCATGCAAAGATGACATTGCCGACATAAATCGGAATTTTCTTAAATTCTGTTTGTAAATTATTATAATAACGGTACATATACTGTACCAGTTAGTAAGTTGCTAAGCCTTTGTTCAATAAATGAATTATGTCTAAGCTTGTTAATATTGTGTATCCTTGAAAGGATTAGAGGATAAAACATAATATTCTGATCCTAAAGACTGCACCAAAGAATTGTCCATAAGTACAATGAAAAATTCTAATAGTTGGAAAGGCTTAGCAACTTGACTTGAAACAAATGAAACTGCAGCATGTGATATTTTACAAACATTACGAAGAAATGGTTAAAATTGCAAAACCCTCTTTAACCCTTTTACCTATAATTATTGTTTAAGAAAAGTTAGAAAACTTCTGAATGACCTATTAACACGGAAAAGGTCAGTCTTATTTCATTTGAAAATGTCATCATCCGTAATAGGATTAAACTACTTAAAATTGTCTGAACTTACCCTGGGTTATTGTGACGATATTAGTCTATCACTTATCTACAATTATTAGTTCAATATTAGTACAAGATCTTTCAGGAATTTTCATTGTAAAGGATATTATAATCACACATTTTTAGGGTCCTGGTTGGGGAATATGGTAGAAACATTTTTTAGACATGTTTAATTGGAAGAGTTGATGAACATATTGTTATTTAAAGTGAATTGGACTAAATAATTAGAAACATGAAAAGGTAAATATATCAGATCAAACTGCATAAAAGCCGTCGTCATAGAGCAGTTGGTAGCCCGTTGAACTGTCATATTAGAGGTCCTGGGTTCGATCCCCTACGACAGCACTCATTCTTTCCAACTATTTGTCTTCCACCAATGGGTTGATAATCGTAGATCTATTTGGAATAGCAGCTGGAGGCTAGGAAAGGATGTAATGGTGGCACTGGTGTGAGAAATACCAGGAATCTATTGTTAGGTCTCCAGCCACCGCGATATAACTGAAAGATTGTTGAAAGCAATGTAAAACCCAATTCAAACAAACAATTCAAACTGCATAAATTTGAAGGCAAAAATAAGTAAAATGTATGGGTCAAGTTTTTTTCAAGTTATACAGTGGGAAGCAGGCAGTGTAGGCTAAGATCAGACTGCACATCTGTGTAGGCTGATCTAAGTCTATACTATCTGTGTAAAGCAAGAAAATTCAGTGACCAGCATGAGAAGGGTCAACACCAGAAGTTTTGCTCATGAAGAGCTACAAATAGAGAGGGTATTTTGTAGTTTAATTAAGATAATTTCCATAATAATTGCTAAAATCCAATGTTGTTGGTTCTCATTAGAATCGTCTTGTCAAGACAATTCAAATGAGTACCCACAACATAGGGTTTCAATGAGAAATCAAGATTTAAGATTGGCTGTACCCCGCTCTTATCTGTACCTTTGATCATGATAGTTCACAGCCAAAGAAAAGGGGTGAGAGACAAAAGAAATATTTTTGCTTCTCAGCTTAATTGATCATGTACAGATCATTAATTTAAGATAACATTCCAATTAGCAGGTCATCTTTTGGTTTTGTATGGTATGGTTAGGGGTCAGTTTATGTGATTGTTCAGCCAAGTTGTGATTGGTTTTTGGCTGCAATGTTCTGTAAGAAAGGCAAAGAATATCTTTTATGTAAGATATTGTCTTTAAAAAAATGTGATCGTGATTTGGATTTAGGCACTTTCTATATTTGTGATAATTTTATTTCTCTGTGATAATTCTGTAAAAATATTCAAAAAAATTGAATTTTGTTTTAAAAAATAGGTTTTAATTTGAATAAGGTATTTAATTAAAGTGTTACTATATTGAAGTGACAGAGTTGAAAAAAATACACCAATCTGTATTTTCTGGTTCTAAATTATTAGAGTTAACTTGGTTGAGAGAATATGAAGGGAAAGGAATATTTTTAAATTCTAATTATTGGTGTTAATGTTTTGGTGTATCAATGAGCAATACATGTTTCATTCAGACAATATCAAAAACGAAAAGTTAAAAAGTCAAAATATTTTTTTTTTTAAGTTCACAATTATAAATTATCAACTTGTTTTGTGAATTAAACAGTTTATCTATTAACTGCATAGAAGAGACTCATTAGTTTTTCCAGTAAGATCTATTTCAAATTCTAATTGAATTTATTAATGAAATTAATTAATGAAAATGGAGTAATGATGATAACCAAAAGTTCATTTAAAAGTGATTAAAAGATAAAGGTTTCTTATAAAATCTGTTTAAGAATGGATATATTTGCTTCATTTCGGAGAAAGATTGAGCGCAAGAAAAGGTAAAATGTTTCTGAGTTTAAAATTTTTCTTTTACAAATCAGCCATACCGTACTATGAAAACAATTGTGAAACATTTGAGAAATGTTACTATGCAATGCATGCGACAAATGCAATCATGTGCAAAGCTGAGTAAAATGAACAAACATTTGCAAACGCATACTGAATACTGAACCGAGTACAGCAATTGCCATTATTTGAATGATCGAAATGAACATTTGAATACTTTTATTTGAGCCTTTGCATGACATTTCTAACTATTTGAAATGTGTGTGAGGTGCAAACATTGAGCAGCATAGACAGCCACCTACTATAAATGTAATGTTATCTGACAGTGTACAAGTACTTTGAGACCTTATCTATCTACTAAAGGCATAGCAAAGACTCTTTTCAGACTGTGTGGATGCACAGGCTGGTCAGAGTCTTTGCTAGATACATAAATGGAATTGTTCGAAATCTCACACACAGGCTCCTTTGTCAATAAATAAATGATTGGTTGCAATGTCTGCTGCATATTAAAGTCAGTCAGAGGTACAGATAAAAGAGGGTAAAGTCATTCTTAAAATGTTATTTCTCATTAAACCATATGTTGTGGGTATTCATTTTAATCGTCTCAGTGAGACAATTCCAATGAGTCCAACACAACACTCCGATGAGCCAAGCGTAAAACATGTCAGCTTTGTTTCCGCTATTTTTTTCATTAATAGTTGAATTTAAATAAAAAATCTATTTGGTTAATTGGAATCAGTTTTTACCCCTTCAAAATCATACAGACCGATATTTAAGCCAAGTCTGCTTTCTTGTATATACCAAGATCAGCCTTCAAAACCATAAAGACTGGTCTTGAAGCCAAGTCTGCTTGCATTTAACTTACTGTGTAAAACTTGGTTCAAATTTCTCATAAGGGCAAATATTTTGATCTTTTAAATAAATGAGGATAAAGTTTAAGTGAATTATTTTTCTGTGATTCATCATTCTTTTCATAGTAAAACTGTGTTGATACCCATGGGTAGTTGTCATTTCCAGTTTGTCCTTGTTCAGGTCAAAAAGTCCTTGTATAGAAAAGTGTTAATTAGCCTATGTTCTGATGACCCTGATAAACACACTCTGCTGCATTCTTGAGCTCAAAGAACTATACTGGCTTTGTTAGAACTCAATGGAAAACCAGTCAACCCAAATATGGGAGAAAGTTTGTCTTTAACCAACAGTTCCTTTCATGTTTGAAATAACTGAATGAATTAATTGCTCTTTCAATTGAATTTAAAAAAGGACTAAGTGAAGAAAAGGTTTTGAAATATTCAAATTTTGGAATAAAAGATTTAATTGTTTTAGCACAAAAAATGCTTAAATGGACGTAAGTGACTAATTTTATGCTTTGATACAGTATTTGGTCAAGTCTGAATGTTACAGTTAATAATTCATATTTCATTTGAAAAAATATATATATTTGGCAAATGAAACTTGACTTGTCTCCATTGAAAATTTTAAGTTGAATGGAAAATAGTTACTACCGAGTTTTCTGCGTCCCGTAAATGAATACATGAAACAAGAGTTCAGAGCTAAACTACTGTACGTGCCTATATATTTACAGGCACGTACAGTAGCTATGTGCTGACCCCTATATGTATACCTTCATAGAATGTGTTGTGTAGAAAATCTCCCGTCTGTTTGACATATTGTGCCCAAATCTTTTTCACAAGTCTGAGTTCATGTGTTAATTGTTTCTTCAGGTTATAATTAACCTCATGCCCTGTCTACATTCTTGTCAAAATTTGTTTTGCTAAATGCACATTTAAAGGTCAATTATCAACATGGACAAAATTTTCCTTGGTTGTTTGATTAATATTCCCTGCATTCAAAACATACCATTTTTTACAGTAAAATGTTTCAAGACAATGTCATATTGTATCACAATTTACCTGTGCACCATGAAATGTATATTGAAGTTCATGTACCCTCTTTGGACATGCAATTGTATGCAGTCAGTGCATATAGAAGGGAACTATTTTATTAATCTTTCACAATGAAAATGTTTTGTCATCCTAAAACCAAAGCTGAATTGATGATAAACATATAGGCATTTGCAACTGTTTTGCTGAGCCATCTACATGTATATGTTTGTTAATTACATCTGGCAAAAGTTGTAAACATCTGGCAGATGGTAAAATTAAATTTAATGAAAAAGAAATTAGACACATTTAAGAAGTAAGAAAATTTGGAGGAACCAATTTGAATCACAAAAATAATCCTAAGCTATTTATCTATCTTTGAAATTAATTATTTTATATACATGTGTTTGTGAAAATTCTTTAATCATCGTAACTGTAAAAAATTATTGCAACCAGGGGTTTATGCTAGTTAACTGTCCAATTCAGTGGTTGCAAAACAACAAAAGATTATTTGACAAGGGTGTAACTACCATTATGCAATTTACGCAAGTGCGTAAAAGAAATAATCATTTGATGAAAAATATTGTTGATGAAAAATCATAACATCGAAACTACAGCTTATTAAAGCTGTAGTAACGGTGTTTTGATTATTCACCAACCCTCAAATCATAGAACGGAGTGGATGGAGGGTCCACAAATCGCCTTTATCCTATTTATTCTTTGGTTGTCACTTTCTGAATGCGTATAAATTTCAAAGTCCTAGATACGCCTATGTTTGACCTATCTATATCATATACATGTATGTTACTTTTAACTTTTTCAGGAGGAAACAATAAAGCAAAGGGGAACAAGATGTCAAGCTTATATCCACTTGATAATTAAAGAACTGATCAACTCACTTTTTGTAATTAATGTCACATTTTGTCAAACTAAATGTCACCTTGACTCACTGTTTTAGACAGGTTGTACTCAGGCCTGTAATTCTTTAACAATTTAGTGAACAGGTAAAATTTTTTAATTTGCAGGATTTTAGCATGACTTCAACAAAATGGGTCCCAATGATTCAATAGTCAGACTTATATAGGTCCTTTCTTATATTTTAAGAATCCCTGCTTTGAAAGTAGACCGTTTCTTTGTAGCTTTCCTTGTGTTTTTAGCTTGACTGTTTTCGGGGAAAACCTGAGGTATTGCTAAAGCCTGTTTTTGCGTATTTTCAGGGGTACAACTGAGCCACTGACGAGTCCAGTAAGATCGGCTTCCATCTTACATAAAGTTCGAGAGAGTACTCGTCAACAAGCGGCGACTCAAGATGACAGCGTCCTCACTGAAAACAAAAACAGGATGAAACCTCGTCAGAGACGGATTGAAAGTTTCCAGTAAGTTTAAAGTATTTTACTTTTTTGAACAAGATTGAAGATATGATAGGTGTGAACTTGTATTAGTTTTATTGTGTGTTTGAAAAATACTTAGAAAAGCTTGAAAGTGTTTTTTCCGATGCCAAATCAAATGCACAACATTGAACAAACAACAGTTACTGGCAAAATAAATATTAATCTGTCTGTAAGAACCAGGGGCCTATTTAACAAAATGTCTTACAAAAAAATATTCAAAAGCCAAAATCACAAAATCTGACCTTGTTAGATTCTGCCCCGCAATATCGATTGATGCTTCCGATGAGATAATACAAGGCAGAATTCCATGTTGAGTTACTTCTGTAGAAGCAACTAAAATTTTTGACTTACACAAAAAATGATCATAATATGTTTAGTAAAACAGGCCCCTGATCTTCATTGCAGAGTGGTAGAACATTTTTGTTTTTTTTGACGTGAAGGTCAGCGGTTTGACCCCTGCTGTCATGTTGGTGTCTTTATGATCAAAACACTTAATAGCCATCCCTAGTGAATCCGATTGTAGAATTTAGGATTGAGCCATAGCCTCTAAGGGATGTGACAACATATTTGGGTTGAATGTTTGAGAGCACCTATTTAATCTTAAACTTTTTAAAGATTTTCGGCAAACCAGATCATGATCTTATTCATCAACATTCTGTTTAAGTTAGAGCGATTACGGTAATAAAAATGATTTGCTTAATTATTTTATGTATTGACATTAGGCAATACCTTTTATTTCCTGATCGTGGTATTTACTTAATGCTTCATTACATTGGTATTTTTATCACAATCGTGCATTACACTAGTTTTTTTTTTTTCATGACAAAATATTTCATATAATTATTATAGGTTCATATTGATTTATTGAAAAATCAATTTACAACAAGTTGTAAAGTTCAACCAATCAGAAGACATTTTTTTTAGATAGGTCAATGTTGCAGTCAATAGTTTTTAGTTGATAAAATTCTTAAAAATCTTTAGTTTTAAGCTCCACTGGCCGAAGGCCACTGGGGCTATTGACATGGCCTTGTGTCCATCGTGCGTTCGTCCGACAGTCTGTCCGTCCGTCCGTGCATCCGGTCGTAATTTTTTTCTTTAAAAAATCTTCTCCTCAGAAACTACTGGATGAATTTCAACCAAACTTCGCAGGAATGATCCTTGGGTGACCCTCTTTCAAAGTTATTCAAGAAATTTTGATCCAATGAAAAACATGGATTTAATGGGCATGGCTAATTTCCAAATATGGTAAAATGTGACTTTTCTCTGATTCTGATATATGGATACCAATTAAATTTTGCATGAATAATCCTTGGGTGACCCTTTATCAGTCTACCAAAGATTATTGTGATCGGATGATAGATATATATGTTATGGGCAGAGGTCATTTCTCTATATGTTATATAGTGGAATTTTTGAAAATCATTTTCTCAGAATGTAATTAATGGATATCAACCAAATTTCACTTGAATGATCCTTCAGTGACCCTTAATCAGTGTACCAAAATTTTTGTGATTGGATAAAAAATATGGATTTTATTGGCGGAGGTCATTTCTCTATATGTTATAGTGGAAATTTTGAAAATCATTTTCTCAGAATGTAACAGATGGATATCAATCAATCAATTCGCACTGAAATGATCCTTGGGTGACCCTTTATCAGTCCACAAAAAATTATTGTGATTGGATGAAAAATATGGATTTTCTGGGCGGAGGTCATTTCTCTATTTGTTACATAGTTGAAACTTTGAAAATCATTTTCTCAGAATGTAATTGATGGATATCAACCAATTTTCACTTGAATGTTCCTTGGGTGACCTTTTATCAGTGTACCAAAAATTTTTGTGATAAGATGGAAAATGTGGATTTTATGGGCGGAGGTCATTTCTTTATATGTTATATAGTGGAAATTTTGAAAATCCTTTTCTCAGTATATTATGGATGGATATCAATCAAACATTATTGGTAAGGTCCTTGGGTGACCCATTATCATGCAGCCAAATATTATTGTGATTGGATGTAAAATATGTCTTTTACTGGTGGAGGTCATTTCTCTATATGTTATATAGTGGAAACTTTGAAAATCATTTTCAACAGCAGTAGAACCCAAAATATCTAAAAATCTAGTCAAAACTTTTATTTGCTCTTACAAGAATTTCAAGTCTGTGGAGCGACTCAAGCCACTCATGGCTTTCTAGTTTGGAAGAGAACATCATCAATAATGACGAAATTGCTTGTAAGAAGCAATTTCTTTCAATTTTGACAAAGTTTATGAATATTTCTTTCCTTGTTGTCATCAACAGGTGGGTTTATCTTTGAATGGGTTAAAGCTAAGCAAGAAGAAGTTAACAAATCTCCTTGAGGATCATCATGATCAGAAGTAGCCAAAATACATTAGCATCAAACAATAGTATTAGCAGTGGTTTTGGAAATATTTGAGGTTTGGCAGATTCTGGGAAGTTCTTGTCATTAAAATCTCATCATGAGCCTGGTATTAAGCTCTACCTGTTTGCACAGTTACTGGGTGGTAAAAGTGGTGATGACAGATTGGTAATGTGATTAGAAGATTTTAAGGCCTATCAACCATGGATACATGAGTAGATTAATTTAAATATGTAGATGAAAAATAAAGAAATGGATTCAAAAAAACAACAAAACTGTTTTTAATAGTTTCGTATGTAAATGAGACAACTAAATTAGATGAATAAACTTTACAGTGATTGACCTCTAAATAAATTCCTGAATAATCACTGAACAGTTGAAAATAATTATTATTATTATTATATTTTTAGCTCACCTATGCATGAAGTGCTCAAGGTGAGCTATTGTGATGGGCTGCTGTCCGTCGTCCGTCGTCAAACTTTACCTTGTGTGCACTCTAGAGGCGACATTTTTGGCTCAAATGTCATGAAACTTGGTCAGAATGTTTGTCTCCATCAAATCTCGGTCAAGTTCGAAATTGGGTCAAAGGGGGTCAAAAATGGGGTCAAGGGGTCAAATTTTAGAAAAAACTTGTGTGCACTGTAGAGGCCACTTTTTTGGCCCATATGTCTTGAAACTTGGTCAGAATGTTTGTCTCCATCAAATCTTGGTCAAGTTTGAAATTGGGTCAAGTGGGGTCAAAAATGGGGTCAAGGGGTCAAATTTTAGAAAAACCTTGTGTGCACTGTAGAGGCCACATTTTTGGCCCAAATGTCTTGAAACTTGTTCAAAATGTTTGTCTCCATCATATCTTGGTAAAGTTCAAAATTTTGTCAAGTGGGGTCAAAAATGGGGTCAAGGGGTCAAATTTTAGAAAAACCTTGTGTGCACTCTAGGGGCCACATTTTTGGCCTAAATGTCTTGAAACTTGGTCAGAATGTGGTTCTCCATCAAATGGTCAAGTTCAAAATTTTGTCAAGTGGGTTAAAAAATGGGGTCTAGGGTAAAATTTTAGAAAAATCTTGTGTGCACTCTAGAGTCCACATTTTTAGCCCAAATATCTTGAAACTTGATCAGAATATTTGTCTCCATCAATCTCGGTCAAGTTCAATATTTGGTCAAGTGGGGTCAAAAACTGGGTCAAGGGGTCAAATGTTAAAAAAACTTGTGTGCACTCTAGAGGCCACATTTTTTTGCGCAAATGTCTTGAAACGTGGTCAGAATGTTTGTCTCCATTCAATCTCTGTCAAGTTCAAAATTGGGTCAAGTGGGGTCAAAAATTGGGTCAAGGGGGGTCAAATTTTAGAAAAACCTTGTGTGCACTCTGGAGGCCACATTTTTGGCCCATATGTCTTGAAACTTGGTCAGAATGTTTGTCTCCATCAAATCTCTGTCTAGATCAAAATTGGGTCAAGTTGGGTCACAATGGGGTCAAGGGGTCAAATTCTAGAAAAACCTTGTGTGCTCTATAGGGGCAGTATATTTGACTCAAATGTATGTCGTCTTGATATCTTTGACTTTTGTTAAGCCAGTAATGAATTTCAAATAAGTAGTGTTGGCACTTTGCTTCCTTTGTAAACTATATGCTTCAGGTGAGCGCTTAAGGGCCAATGGCCCTCTTGTTATTATATAAATGGTGAAACTAATGTGCATGAAATTAAATTAATTTAATGGACCCTAAATACACCTGGCTGTTGTCCCTGCAAGTGGGAGCCTCGCTCTGATACCGGCTGGCAAGCTAAGTTATCTCTGTGAAGCCCCTCTAAGAGTATGTCTGACAATGGGACCAGAACTAGACTTTACAAAATTGCTGTTTCTAAGATCATGTACTGTCAGTATATTTGTAGAAGTAATCAAATTATAGGGGGATTATTTTGTTTTTGAGTATATGTACGGATTGTGTACAAGTTGTGTAAGATAACATCACCTTTGACCATGTAAATGTTGGACATGATATAACATGATTCAGGGAAATAATCGTCACAGGTCACTCTTCAGCTGTTTTACAAAACGGGTCAAGGTCATTTTTAAAGGTACATTGAATTGTCAGGGCCTGTGGAGCAATAGAAGGCCCTCTTGGGCTTCTTGGTTGTAAATAAACAAGGGACAGATTGTATAAAAGTTGAGAAATATGACATCACCTTTGACCATGTAAATGTTGGACATGATATTACTGTCATTCAGGGAAATAATAGTCACAGGTCACTCTTCAGGTGTTTTACAAAACAGATCAAGGTCATCTTCGAAGCTTCTCTGCATTGACAGAGCCTGTGGAGCAATATAAGGCCCTCTTGGGCTTCTTGGTTGTAAATAAACAAGGGACAGGTTGTGTACAAGTTGAGTAATATGACATCTCCTTAGACCATGTAAAAAGTTAGGCATGTTTAAATTTGACAGTTATTACTGTCATTCAGGGAAATAGTCATCATAGGTCACTTGTCAGCAGTGTTTTACAAAAGGAGTCTAGGTCATCTTAGAAGCTTCACTGCTTGACAGTCTCAGCCAGTTGAGCATTACAGGATGTTTTGGGCCTCTTGTTTGTATATAATTACTGTAAAGATTGTGTACAAGTTGAGTAAGATTACATCACCTTTGACCATGTAAATTTTAGAAAGTTATCACAGGTCACTTGTCTACTGTTTTACAAAAAGGTCAAGACCATCTTGTAAGATACACTAATTTGACAGAGCCAAGAAAAAAACTTTGGTCAATGCAATTTTTCCTACCATTTTCGCAATCACTAAATTTGTTTAAAGCTTTGGGTGCTTTCAAGGTTCTACCATTGATGATATTTATTGTCTTCAGTACAAAATGTTTGCCATTATAGCATCAAGCAGTATTACTAATGAAAAAAATTGTTGGTAACAAATTTATGTTTGGAAGTGCTGGTAGAAACTTTTTTTTGGGAGTAGTGTACTACAATTGTAAGTGCTTATAAATAGATAAATGACTCAATTTCTCAAGAAATTTTTTTTAGTTACAAGGTTAAATATAGCAACTTATGTATGTTCTAGTATATTGCACTATTGTCTAATCAGGTCTCCTATTATTTAGAAAAACAGGCATAAAGAAAGATATCAAGGGCTGTTTGAATCGTGTAAATGTACTGTATCAACCTTGTAAACAAGTCACTTTCACAAATATTTGGCCGTTTTCTTCCTGATGATTGTACACATGGTTTTGTAGTTTAGTACAGGAAGAATGCATGCTGGGTAACAAAGAAGCAGATAATGTAACCAATCACCAAAATTTTAAACGGGATCAATTTCAGCACAACAATTTCAAGAATATTGATTTTCTTACTTTTTTGTCTTATTGAGTAAAAGACACGGTAGGAAATCAAGAAATTGCTTGTCTAGGGAATTTCTTCATTTTCTGCAAGGTTTCTCTCAGGTTTTGTTCTACAGAGGCATGAAAAAGAAAGTTAGATATCAAGCACTCAGGTTAAAGAAGCACTTGCACATGTCTCAGAAATGGAATTTCGCATGGGTATAGATGTATATGTTTAAAGGGACACACTGAGGTACAGATAAGAGGGGGAATTGCCAGTGTAAAATCTTTATTTCTCATTGAATCCCTATGTTGTGGGTACTCATTTGAATCCTCTCATCGAGACAATTCCAATGACAACCCATGGCATAGGATTTATGCAAGTATTGTTGAAATGTTTTGATTTGAATCGAAATACCCCCTCTATCTGTAGCTCTGGACGTAAGCTCACTCCTGAATGTATGTTAGGTCATTCAACATTTTTATTAGGACATAATATCTCATATTACTTCAGTAACAGAAATAGTTAGGGGATTGTTTGCTGAAAAACCTTTAGGGGAAGATGTGTCATAAAAATGCATGATTTACCTTTACCTCTATAGTGATAAAAAATGCAAATATTGTTCGGTAATGAAGTATGATATGTCTAAGGAGAATCTAATATCTGCTCAACGATTCATAATCAAATCTGTGCAAAAATGTTAGATATTTGTACTTTTTGTGAGTGAAATCCAACAATTTCAAGTGCCTGCAATGGAGAAACTTTAAGCTCCTTGAGCAGCTACACAAATATTCTCTGACTGGGAGTCTGTATAAACAATATTGAATGCATAGTGAAGAAGATGGGAGTGCAAGGGCTGTTTTAAGTCAGTTAAGGTTAATAGTTACAAATCCTATGATGTTTGGGCTCATTGGAATTGTCTTATAGAGACAATTCAAATAAATACCTACAATATAGGGTTTCAATGAGAAATAAAGATTTTAGATTGACTATTTTCTCTCTTATCTGTACCTCTGCTTGTTTGTATACATGTAACATGTACCTATGAAGAATCTAATTAATGACCAGGTAGACAGGTTATGGTGAAGGTGTAAGGAGTGGAAAGTGAAAAATTATTGTAGTGAATTTATCATATTAGATTATTGCTTATTCGGAAGGATAAAAGAGTGAATTGATGGTAAGGTCAAGGTTATTCATGACCTATTTCTCTGAATTTCGACGCCAAATTTTTAATAATGACACTCAAAATTGCTTAATCTTTCTTTCCCACACATGTTTGAAAGGTGTACATCATAAAGTTGAAAAATTATCCCCATTCTTGAAAGCCGAGGAAAATGCATACTAAATAAAAGCTGCAGGGGTGATTCACAAAAAGTTGTGCTATGAGGTCTAAATTTCTTTTGTGTATTTTCTGAATAATAAGGCTACATTGTAATCAAAGTGTTCTTTCTAGTTTGAATTCAATATGGATGCAAACCTTCATGACCTTAAAAGGGTTAAATGAGTTTAAACTATGTTAAAAATGTTGTGTTAAAGTTTAAAAGTAGATTTATCTGATTTGATGACATTTTAAAAGTTCCCTTCAGATAAGCCCAGCAGTGTTGCGTCTCCCACAGTACTTTTACCTTGATTTGACACTGTAAAATGCCCTCAAGAATCATTTGGACTGACGGCCTGGTATATTGTTTTGCTATTCTAACCATCTCTCCACCAATCTGTATTTCATAAGTATGCCCCCCTTTGAAGAAGAGGGGGACTATATTAATTGCTTTGCACTTGTCAGTCGGTCTGTCCGTCCGCCTGTAGACCGTTTTTTGGCCGGAGCATATCTCATAAAGTATGCAAGCTAGAACACAAAACTTCAAAGGTGGATAGATCTCATTGAGGAGAAGTGCAGTACACAAGAACCATAACTAACTCATCATATTTTGAGAGTTAATGCCCTTTTGTGATTGACAAAGAATGGGCTATTGACCTGCTTTTATGGGGGGCATGATATGTTTTACAAATATCTCTTGTTACTATTGAATTCACTTGCAAATTTTACAATTAGGTATAACCCCAAAGACTTTTTAAAAGCTGCAGTGATATAATTTTGCATGGGGATACATCTCATTACCATAATTTAATGTCAAGGTCATATGTCAAGTTCAAGTTTGTTTTTCATAGTCAAACTTATTGTTTGGATTAAATGCTGTTTCAGGATCATTGTAACAGTGTTAAATGAATACATTTGAAATTTTTTGCCCTATATCAAGGTAATCTGACTTGAGGTCTAGGAAATGTGTTAATGATAATTTAAGTAAGCTAGGCCATATGTTTAAGGTAGTGGAACTTTAATAGTTCTGAAACATTTTGGAACTCATAATCTTTCACAATGTTGACCTGTTAAAGTTCATTATTTCCAAAATAAAAATTTAATAAAACACTCAATATTCAATATTTCGGAAAAAATTGCCTTTTTCAAGAAAACGAAAAATATTCTAACACAGGGACCATTTTTTGGGCAAGATCTGTGCAAATTCTCTCATTTTTCTGCCAAAAATCTCTTTCAAATTGGCTAAATGAGAGAAAAATTTCACAGTAAAATATATTTCTAACAAAGGATTTGTTTTGATTTGCCATTGAAAACTAAGTATTTCTCAGAATTTCAAACTGGATGAGATTTTTTGCACTTTAAATTTTAAGCCGGAATTATCCATGCTAACACTTTATATTTTTCCTTTGTGAGATAAATTTAAAATGGCTGTATCAGTTAAAATTATTATGTAGTAGTGTTAGAATATTTTTCGTTTTCTTGAAAAGGCAATTTTTTGACAAAATATTGAATATTGAGTGTTTTATTAAATGTTTATTCTATTCCCTTCGGAAAAAAAAAATGCAAAATAAAAATGTTGCAGAACTTTTATGGGCCCACTACCTGAATACTTCATGTTTAGGAAAATACAAAATTAATATATAGTACAGTGGAATATCTATATGTCGAACTTCTGGGGACTCACCAAATAACTTCGACTTATAGAAAGTTCGACGAAGAGATAAAAGGCGATCTTCGGGACGAAGACATAAGCGGCTATTATCAGACTTAAGTACGACCGAAACTGGTGGCGAAATAACGGACGTATTTGATTATCGTGATGAAGTAATCGAATATAAAAGATGATACTTATTTTATTTACATTTTTATTTGTTTATAAACATCATATAAAGCATACATTTAAATCACAAAGTAAAACATTTCCAAACAAGTCATTTATTTACAAAGTTTCATGTGCTTACTATCCCTTCGTGTCTACCGGGGACTTCACCAATCAAGTCCCGCGTAGCATTGGCCTTACTTGCTTCCGTTGTCAATGAGAATTACAAATTTTACGCCTTGGTCACATGCATTTTGCCGACACTTTTCATTTCAAAACAATAAATCACATTCTCTATCTGTTACAAACAATCAAACCCAATCAGGTAAACAATCGATACCCAATACTAAGGTCGCGCGTGTCAATTACTGTGGTTGACAGGTCAAATGTGTGAAAACTACCTCGATTACGATTTTAATCAATCAAGGTTGGTTGGGTTTCATTGTATAGAGGTGTGAATGCACACAAACAATAGTGCTGGGACCTTGAAATTGGTTCGACGTATGGAAAAATTTCGAGCAACGGATAACGACGTGTGGAGGTTGAAATACATAGAAATAAAGAGTAACTAGATTGGGACTTGAAAATTACTTCGACATAGAGATAACTTCGTCTTATGGACATTCGACGTAAAGATATTTGACTGTATATGAATTACTGGTAGGCAGGTGTTTTCTAGGGTTGTTGATGTAATAAATTGGATATAATTTATTGCCGAACAGTACAAGTTTATTGTTAAACATTACAAAATTATAAAGTCATAAAAGTAAGATTTAGTGTAACACAGTGTTAATAATTTGATTTGAAAGTTAACCTAGTGCAATATTTATTAACCTTGTTCTGCAGCGTATTCTGAGCTTAAGAGAGTAGGAGATTTGTGCAAAACTAAATACAAAATGTATTTCTAAGTGCTTGTATATTAATACTGACTTACAAGGTCAAATATGTAGAAATTTTAGACTGCACATTGAATTAAGTATTGCTACAGATTACAGAATTGAATGAGGTTTGCTATCAACTACTGTATTGTATCAAACAACTATATGACAGTGGTGGGTCATTCTAATTCAACCATCGCATATCTTGTTTACACTAAATATGACCATATCTGCTTTTTAACATGCCTACCTGGGGATTGTTAGCCAGGGTTAGCAATGCAGTCTGTCTTGGGCCTCTTGTAAACCATAATTTGATCTAGGTCTACTAACCACTCCTACCAGTATCTATTCTTTTGGTCACAAAACACTCCTTTACATGAATATTATTAGCATGATCATAGATAAATAGATTAAAAGTTAGATTTTAGACACCTCCTGAACAATGGTCACAATACAAAATAAGCAGTACAGGTATTAATTTAAAGGCCCAGGTATGAAAAGTTTTGGGGACTAATGAATATTTGGAGGAATTGAAACTAAAAAAAGTTCCTGTTTATTAAGTTATTAATGGATTGGCGCAAAAGAGTTGTAACTGCCTATATGTTTATAGGCAGTTACAACTGTTCCACGCTGAGCCATCGATTTAGACACTTACAATAGTTCTGTGTTACTAAGCCTTTAGACTAGCTGCAGTCGTTTTTGTTAGCATTTCAGAAAATGTGTTGTTGTAGTTCTATTACAAATCTCTTCAATCCAAGTTCATATTAACAAGTGCTGAACAAAAACTTTTCAGAGACAGGGGACTTAATTGGAAATTATGTAATGACTGACACATATATTTCCCTTTAAAAAAGTATTGTAAAGAAGAGTCTGGCAGCCAGACTAATAAGCCTTTGACACACTGTATTTTTCATCAGATACAAAAATTGAAGATTCCCTCTAAAATAAAAAATGGAAGCTTTGGGGATAAAAATTGAGAAGCTTTGGGAAACAAAGTTTTGGTGTAGGCCAATTCTTAGCTCGGATTTCATGAACATCAAACTATGTAAGAGTTTTATCTGTAACCTAGCCTTCATTGAGACATGTTTGAGTAAAATATCTAACATTCCATATAAATTCTCATATTACCAATCTATGTATTTGTATCATGAAATTCTTTAACTGTTTGACAAATATTGTATCAAATGATTGTTTACATATATATGTTTTAAACGTAATTCTATGTATCAGAATTCCATGTGACTCATTTATGAACTTTTTCTATACATATCTTCTCTGATACTATATGCAATGGCTCAGTGGTAAACAGTTGTAACTGCCTATATGTTTATAGGCAGTTACAATTGTTTCTTGCTGAGCAATCGATATGCAATGGCTCCAGAATCTTTATAGGCCGTTACAACTGTTTTGCGCCGAGACATTGATCTGAGCCAAGTCACAGACATTTTAGCAGCCTAGACAAACCCAAGCAATGCAGTAAGATTATTTGCTGACCAACCTTAACTATCTAAAGAGATTTGTTAGTTTGAATGTGGTTTAACTCCGCTTTCAACAATCTTTCAGCTATATCCCACAGCTGGAGCACCTAACAATGGATTTCTGGTATTTCTCTCACCAGTACTACCATTTCATCCTTTCCTAGCCTCCATCTGCTATCTCACAAAGGTCTACGAATTATCGACCCAATTTGGTGAGAGACAAATAGTTGGAAAGAATGAATGCCGTCCTTGAGGATGGTACCCAGGACCTCTGGAATGACTGTCCGACATGCTACCAACTGCGCTTTGAGGGCGGCACTATCTATAAAGAGGAAAGTAAAAACTCACAGCTTAGTATAATACAGATGGGGGTCGATTTTAGATGAAAGTATTTTAATAATCATAGCACAAACCCTGTGTTGGTGGTACTCATTGGAATCGTCTTGCTAAGACCATTCATATGAGTACTAACAACATATGTTTTCATTGAGAAATAGACATTTTAGACATTTTTTACCTCCCTATCTAGATCTATATCTCTGGTGAAGACTCTGGTCAGACTATGTGGAAGCACAGGCTTGACAGAAGCTTTGGTTTGCCCATTGTTGGAAATATCACACACAGGATCAATTATGTAAGAGACTTTAAGTAGAGAGTACTTGATGTTATTATATTCCCATTTGATTTTAGATCTAAAATGTCAATAATTTTAGATGGCCAATATCTCCTGACAATTTCGATTGACTTCAACTGTATGACCTTGATTACATTAGATTATTAGTTAAGTTAGGTGCTTGTATCTGTTCAAATTTGTTCTGATTTTATAAAGTAACTTCAAAACAAGCATTCAAACAAGTAGGCTCAAGTTTCTTGTCCTTTGAAATGACAATGTCAGATGTTTTCAAATCCTCAGATCAGAGAAGGGCTAACACAGGGGTATGGAATTCCTATGCCCGATTTGTCCGACATAGGTTTTTCTACCTGCGGGCAAGTACATTTTTTTTTCCCACTTGTCTGTGAACAAGTAAATTGAGAACAAGTCTTGGCATGGTACTTGATGGAGGAAAGAGATTTAATAGTCAAATGTTTGTATCAAAACATAGAAAATATTGTTTTCAATGAAGAAAATTCTGGGTTTCAGCAATATCTTAATTAACAAACAATGATTTCTCTTATTTATCTATACTCTTGTTTTGCTGGCAAGTTCATGCTGATCCTGGACAAGTAGAAAATCATGTATTACTTGTCCGGGGACAGGTGAAAAAAATGTGTATGTGTAAAGGGTGTGATCTTTTTAAAGTCAACCATTATATGTTTTAATCTATCGAATTATCTAACGAGGGCTGTTGTTTTCAATTGAATGATTGTGTAGGGGCGCAAAATGGTGGCGCTGGGTCATTACCCATAAATAGAAATTGTGAAAATCACTGCCTGTGAAACCATGTAATTAGAAAGAAGCAATCAAGTGCTATACCAAATATATTTATAAATAACACTGTTTGTACTCCTTATTTATGTTAGAAAGAAGAAAAAGCTCAAGCTTGCATGTGAGCATTTTACATTGACTATTCTGGTAATCAATCTGATGGATCAGATATATATAAATAAATATATTATCATACCAACATATTGGGTGGTCAGTGCAAAACTATTGTAAGTGCCTATATATCTATGATACTAAATATACCTTGATTTGCCATAGCTGGGAGCTTCAATTCCCCTCTGTAAGGATTTTCAAAAAATAATGGTCTTTACTAATTCTTGGGTGTCAGAAATCCTAGGGCAAAATGGTATGGCAGTTAAATTATATCAAACTTGGCACCTGGTGCAAAGTATTTCAAGTTTACTACTTCCATGAAGACTTCATTAACTTGGCTAAAAGCATATAATAACAATGTACTTGTCAAGGGTATGAGAATTGACAAAACCAATCCATTAAAGCAGAATTTTTGAATGCTCAATTGCAAAGATTTGTTATGATGCATGCGTTTGCTTACTCAAATCAAAGTGCTGTCAGCACTGTAAATCGGACATCATTGAGAGGCTGGGATAGTGCAATAGTTTGCCAATCAAAAGGGCTCAAATTTGGACAATAAAAGTTGGTAAAATATTTGCCCAATTTGTGAGTTTTTTGTCTAAACACTTCATCTTTTCGAGGACATCGCCAGCTCATCCAACCTCGTGGGTCCGATTTTGAAAGTTTGCTGATTCGATAGCCCTCTGCTAGTCTAAATTATTTCTTAGCAGATTTTTTTACGTTGTTATAATGAGCACACGCCAAGCTAAAAGCTTGTCTGTTAATATTATTCCTCTCTCTAGAGTTTAAAAGCCTGTTTAGCAACAAAACATTTTTCATTAAACTATTTACAATTTTGATTACCAACATGTTTGTTTTTCAAGCATTGGGTTTTCCCAAATACTATAAATGCATTTTCCCTCAAGAAACACGTGAAATCGGCAACTATGCTATTTATATCTTTGGTTTCTGACCAATCGATTAAATCTAGCAGCACTCTATGATTATTCATGAGTTATTCTAAAAATAGATCGCTCTTACTGCTATCCTATATCAGTTTATCGTATGTTTTTGTCGGTTTATTTGTTGTTGAATAATTTTTCTTCATACTCAAATTCGAATTTATTGTAAATAGGATTGGAGCGTGATCAGAGTGCTCATTGAAATCAAATATTTCAAAATTACAAAATTATTAGTCCCCTACCGGTGTTCACACCGGAGGGGACTATAGGTTTGCCCTCCGTCTGTCTGTCTGTCTGTCTGTCCGTCCATCTGTCCATCCGTCTGTCCGTCCGTCTGTCCGTCCGTCTGTCCGTCCGTCTGTCCGTCTGTCCGCTCAAATCTTGATCCCGCGATAACTTAATAACTAAGCAAGCGTTTTTGATGAAAGTTGGTATATGAATAGATGGCAATGTGTAGATGATGCACATCATTTTATTTTTGTTTTTCGACTTAAATTGAGGTTGCTATGGTTACAGAAATAGTGAAAATATGGCCAAAAATGGGATCCTGCGATAAGATAATAACTAAGCAAGCTAGTTTGATGAGACTTGGTATATGACTATATGGCAATGTGTAGATTATGCACATCATTTTATTTTTGTTTTTAGACTAAAATTGTTGTTGCTATGGTTACGGAAATAGTGAAAATATGGCAAAAAATATTGGATCCTGCGATAAGTTAATAAGTAAGCAAGCTAATTTGATGAGACTTGGTATATGACTAGATGGCAATGTGTAGATTATGCACATCATTTTATCTTTGTTCTTTGACAAAAAGTGCGGTTGCTATGGTAACGGAAATAGTGAAAATATGGCAAAAAATGGATCCTGCAATAACTTAATAACTAAGCAAGCTAACTTGATGAAACCTGTTTTAAAATGTAAAAAAATTTATAAGCCATGTTAGTCAGGGTGGTGATGCAGCAGTATTAATCACCTCCAGTGAAAGTTCTCATTTCTTACCAACAAGACTGAAGAAAAACACCTTGGATCAGAAAAGCCGGTAGGGGACTTATGTCCATGTCCAACATGGCTCTTGTTTCTATTTGTTAACACATAGTCAACAGTACTCATTCCACCAGTAGACTTCCCACGCTCCCTGTCAGAGTGCAGACGACCATTGACCAATGACAAACAACTTAATTGACACATTTCGAGCAGACGATGTCCATTGCATCTACCACGTGGTGTGAATTTACGCGTGGGTTTTGACCGAGTGATAATCATAACAGAATTTGATTGGTTGTCAGCCCTACAACTGGTAAATGACCGTTTGAGAAAAAAATCAGAGTAGTAATATTGTAAGTGCTACAAATTTATTTTACAGTTAACCTATTGTACGTTTCAACTCCTTTACTCAACCGAAAATCTTGTTATAAACACTGAAAATACTAACTGGTAATTACTAAAAGCAAAAATTACATCAAATTTTGTATTAGCATCTTCTCTATTTGTCGAAAAGTAAATAAGATAAGAACAAAGTTTGTAGATTGTGACTGAAAAGGCCGTTTCTTCGGTGTTTGAAAACACATTATTTGGTTTGAACACATTGCTCAGAAGATAAAGGTAAAAATGTAGTGGGTCAAACAGACTGGATTTCTGGAAACCGGTATAAATCTCCGATTTAAAAGTTGTCTGGATTATATGTTTGAGTTGAAATATAATTTTGATTGAACATGTTTTAAATCTTGTGAATGAATTAGTGACATGATAAAAGAAGAAAGAGAAAAAAGGTTTGTGAATCATTGAATAATACCAAGTTAACTAGTTTAAGAATTAAAAGAATGATCACATTTTTATTTTAGTTGGCATAAATCTACTTGATATTCTCTAGTTCTTGGACGTTTCTAGAAAACCTATAGAACTCAAGAAGAAGTGATTTAACAGAATCTCATTTTTAGTAATAGGCATATCTTGTGACAATTTAGCTCTTTGTTGAATTATATCATTTTTCTGCTGGCTTGATTAGATGGTAGTGTCTAAAAAAGCTTATGTTACTTTCAGTGTGATCTATGAAATACATTTCAAAGCCATCTAAGCCACAGTGGCAAACTAAAGCATTATATTAGCAGAAATTGTCAAGATATAGCCAAATAGAAACTCAATTCTTTGATAAGTTAAGACTAACTTCTAGGATGTTTCAAACTGTTATGAATAAAAAAGATGTGAAAGTGAAATCTTGGCCTACATTTGTCAATCATAAATCATAGTTGCGGTCATTTTGAATTTAATTCACATCAATCAGTTTGAGAAATAATCACCAGGAAGACATAAAACTAGTGAGGAGTGAAATGGGGTCTATTAGGGACAAAAAAATAATGTTTAACTTTTAGACTCTATCAATATTGACTTATCAAAGCACTGTTATCAAAATTGATAAATCATAATTTTGTGTCATTAAGTATTGTTGAAATGTTTATCCTCTTTAATGAATTTCATGCAGCATCGGGCTTGGTATTCAAAGGAATAAATCTTTTTGTCATCATTATTCAAGGGCTCTATCACTTTAAATAGACGGCAGCACTCACCCTTTCCAACATGTGTCTTCCACCAAGGGGTTGATAATCAAAATCCTATGTGGGATGGCAGATTGAGGCTAAGAAAGGAACTAATGGCAGTACTGGTGTGAAAAATACAGGAGGAATCCATTGCTAGGCCCTCCAGCCGCTGGGATATAATTGAAAGATTGTTAAAAGCAGCGTAAAACCAATTTGAACAAACCAGTAGACATTCAATAGACAAATGATTTATAGCCACTAAAATGAAGTTTTACAAGACGCAAATTTCAAGTGTCAACTCTCCCAGGTTCATGAATTATTTCCCCTTGAACTTAAGACATTTTTTTCTATTTGTTACCATGTACTTATAATTTTGTGTCGCAAACTCCTCCTTCAATTTTCATTCAATAGTTATGAAATATTATACAAACATTCATCACAAGTTGAAGTTTTGCAAGACGCAAATTGCAAGTGGCAACTCCCCTAGGTTCATGAATTATCTCCCCTTGAACTTAAGACAATTTTTCTTTTTGAACACGCATACTTGTAATTTTGTTTCCCAAACTCCTCCTTCAGTTTTCCTTCAATAGCTTGAAAACATTTAGCACATGTTTAAGTTTTGCAAGACGCAATTTAGAGGTCTCAAATCCAAGAGTTATCTTTATATTTGAAGCATTTTTTGCTTCTTCTGTCAAAGTATCTCATTCTCTGAAAGCACTTGCGGGGGTATTTAGTCACATTCAGTGACAAGCTCTAGTTCAAATTGTTGGAAATGTCACACACAGGCTAATATATTTTTGCTGTCCATTGAGGATTCGCTTAGAAACTTGAAATCGCCATTTTAAAGGAATATAACAAGAATTAATTGTTTAAAGTGTTGTTATTACACCAAAAGATGTCAATTATTTCTTGTATGATTGCCAACAGATTATTTTCCCTACATAGGTATTAGATATTCTGTCACGTTTTCCAGGCTATAAATTGATTTTGTTCTGTTTCTATGGATACCTAATTAACAGGTAAGAGTATTGCTGAATCTGATATCATTCTCAGATAGGTAGATATAGCCTTGATGATGCAGGACTGCTGGATGTATTAACCCTTGTCATGCTGAATAAATTTTTGCTAAAAATTTGAATCAAAATCAAAGGACAAAAAACATTGAAAGTACCAACTGTAGGTCAATTTTAATTTGAAAAACTCAAACAATTGATAATTCTGGTTTGAAAGTGAGAAACAGGTGCTGTAGACTAACATCAGACTGCACATATGTGCAGACTGATGTTTGTCTATAGCTCCTGCCAAAGCAGGAATATTCCGGGTTCAGCATGATAAGGGTTAATGTAGGAATGTAGGAATTACTTATAAGGTAAAATTTATTAATGGTTATTTCTATCAACTGATTTGGGTTCAATTCTTGGAAATTAGTGTAGGGGGGAGAGCTACTGTTTTGGAAGTAGCTTTAATTAGGGGAAAAACAGTATTCAATAATGTTCATCAGTCATTATTAAACTTTATTTACTCATTCTCAAGGTCTGGATTTCACCAAGTCACATTTTCATGTGCACAAGATGAAATAAATGATAAACCTTATTTAGATAGGTAGACTGAAGTAGGTTGATCCAATAAACTCCACGTTTGTATGGACAGTTGAAATTTTTCGAAATCAAGATATCCCATGATAATAATATTGACATTTCGTCAGGTGTCCCAAGTCTCGATACATAACATTTGGAATGCTTCTGAATTTAATATTGGATTACTTTCACAGCAGTTAAAAATGTAATGAGTGATAAATTTAGAATTTGTGAGAGTGTTTTGTGCAGCATGGATAAACATGTCACATGCGTTTAATGGGAATATTGGCTTGATGTAAGAATATGGTAAGCTCTTGTAAATCTTTTATACTCTACCTAATCTAGACAACACTTTCTTTGTTGATATCATTTTCTCTGTGTCCGTCATGCCACATGTTTTAGTGTCTGTCATGCCACATGTTTTAGTGTTCATATTCAACAAATCAATCTTCCATTACTCACAGGTTTGAATAAAACTTTCTCAGAAGGTTATGTCATCATGATGCTTTTTTATACCGTATTTCACCTAATACAAGCTTTCTGGAGCTATATATAACATGGTCAGGGAATTTTATTTAGTATGAATTTTCTGATTTAAAAAAGTAATTAGACTTATGTCTTTTTGGCGCATTTCCCTTTAATTTTAGGTGAATTTCAACCCAAATTAGAGAAAGAAGTCTCAAAAAGTTCTATTCAGGCATTTGAAGTGGATTTTCTTCATAAAATATTTAGGGCTGCTACTATAAGGGAGGGCACTATTATTAGGGAAATACAGTATGACCTATTTCAATTTGAAAGTAAAGGACAGTTAATTTGGAAGCACAGAGATTGCCCAGTCTACATACACAGCTGACCAAGGTTGCATTTTTTAGAAGATTTTACGAACAATATGACAATAATTCTAGATAACTGATATTTATGCCCCCTTTGAAGAAGAGGGGGGTATATTGCTTTGCACTTGTCAGTTGGTCAGACAGTCCGTTGATCAATCTGTCCATAGACAGTGGGTTTTTTTTGCTCCGGAGCATATCTCAAAAAGTATGGAAGCTAGAATCATAGAACTTCACAGGTGGACAGATCTCATTAAGAAGAAGTTCAGTGCACAAGAACTTTAATTCTGTTCTTCATATTTTCTGAGTTATTGCAATTTGTTGATTGACAAAGAATAGGCCATTGACCCGCAGCTGTTATGGGGGGCATAAATGTTTTACAAACATCTCTAATTGCTTTGCTTTGGTTTTAATGCAATCTTTGGTTAACCTCTGCTGAATCCCATCCTGTTTTCTAGTATTATACTGAATTTCATGATGATCATTTTTTGTGTGACAGGTCACATTTCATTTCTTTCAATATTTACTTATATTAGATAAAGGAATGTTATCTGCCATAATGAATAAGATATCATGTCCAAGTATTTAGATTTGTTTCAATTTCGTGTTTAACTTCACTATCAACAAGCTTACCATTATATAATATATCCTAAGTCCAGTGTAAGACTGTACTAAGTGACTCCATTCAATGTATACAGAGGTGCAGATAAGAGGGGGTAACGGCAGTCTAAAATCTTTATTTCTAAATGAAACTCCATTATGTGGGTACTCATTATACTATTTTCAACAATCTTTCAGTTAAATCTCGGAGGCTTAAGCACTTAACAATGGATTCCTGGTATTTCTAACACCACTGCTATTATTACATCCTTTCCCAGCCTCAAAATGCTATTCTTCATAGGTTTATGATTATCAACCCATAGGTGGAAGACAAATAGTAAAAAAAGGATGAGTGCCGCTGTCGGTGATCGAACCAAGGACCTCTAGATCAACAGTATGTCTGACATGCTAGCAATTGCACTAATATGGTGGCTCCAACACTGTGATTTAATAAACAAAAAAGCTGACATTTATAAAATTGATGGATTTTAAATTATTGAAAGTATGCAAATAAGCCCTAATAAAAACATACAAATATTGATGAGTTAAGGTTTAGAAAATTAATTTGAATGTTCTCAAGTGTCTTTTACTGATTGGTAATACAATACATAAACACAGCTGTGTTACAGACAAGAATTGATCTTAATCTTTGTTTGGCAAACAATTATCGTCATATTCTTCTAAAATCTCGTAACTACAGCTTGTTCAAAGCTGTAGTTACGAGGTTTTGGTAGAAAAAAGATGTTATGCTGAGATGACATCTTGAATAATTATTATAAGCTTTATATGTTTTTGGTCGTTGAATTTTATGTTTTCTATAGTTTGAATTCTAAAATTGGCAGGATTTTGCATGGGCATTTTGCTGTCTCCTGCAAAACTAGGAGTGAACTGGTATGAAGCCCAGGTGTAGCTTATATCTCCTAATTAACGCTCCCAGCAGCTATACATAACAAGGTAAGGGAGCTTTTGTTAAGTATACATTTTCTGATTTAAAAAATCATTAAAATTTATGTCTTTAAGGCCCCTTTCCCTTTAATTTGAGGCGAATGTCCTCTAAACAACCATATTAATGATTGTGTAAAGGAAATTCATCTCAAATTAGAGAAGAAGTCTAAAAAAGTTCCTAAAATTCAGGTATTTTAAGTTGGTTTTCTGAGTAAAAAATGTAATGATGCTACCATTAGGGAGGGCCCTATTATTAGAGGAAATATGGTAGCTAAAAATTAGTGCTTTGTTTAATAACTTGTTCAAATTTCTGTCATTTAAATTTAATGATGCCCTAATATGACCTGCATATACAATGCTCTAACTACCTTGATGGTAGAGTTGTATGTTGTATTGAAGCTCAATTGGTCTGTGGTTCAAGTCAGTCGCTGTCAGGGTGGTGGTTTTGTGGGCAAAACACTTCATAGCTAGCACTATTCAACCCAAATGTAGAAGAGTTGCGTAGCAGTCATTTTAAGCCATTACAAGTCTGTCTCAGTGACGCGGAATTACATATACTGAGTGTCTGAAAGCAATTTTATATATGCTTTTGCTGCAATCAAAATGAAATAAATGAGTATAAACCTAAGTACTAACTATAAAGCCAATGAGACATCAGAATGGACAGTCAGTCACACACATACACAGACTTTGTCTCAATCACGGTAGGCGAGCTCAACACAAATGATCCCAAGAAATACTATTGAGCATTTCATTGAATTTATAGTTTCTTTCAAAAAATTTTTGTGATACTGTAAACAGCTTTATATTGGCGGTGACCACATTTGGTTTTTTTGGTTTGGACTTAAACAAAATAAAAGGCTGTATCTAATTTTTATATGCCATAGTTAACGAAAGTATATGAAGCCAGTTCTTAGGTTAATATTTGCTTTTTTGTACCTAGAACAACAGACTGATTTCACACCTATCATTAGAGTAATATTTCATGTGCCTGTTTTTCAAACATTTTCAAAATATTAATTCAACCAACTTGAATCTGAAAACTACTAATATCGGTCTAATAGTGTTTTAAGATAAACACCATTGTCAGCACACTTTCTTATTTTAGTTTATTTTGTAAGGTCTGCATATCATTGATAAAGAATTCAAAACATTGACTAAAACATCACACAAAACTACGCTGCTCTCATAAGGAAGAAATTTTTCATTTAGTTTTGACAAATATTGCCAGTGGATTATTTTTGGTGCATCTTAGCTGGACTGCCAATATAGCCAAAATAAAACCACCGCCAAAATTACCCCGTAGTAAATCAGAAACCTGAAGAAGATTAAGGAGCAATTTGTGGTTTGAACTTTGTAATTTTATGAGTAAATGGATTAATGAATATATTGGATTAATATATATTTGGGGATTACATGTCTGCATTGATGGGATTAACAAATGCCCAATTAAGGTCATATACCTTGTGTGTGTATTGTACTGCTCAGTGTGCGCTTGTCAGTGCTGATCCCAGATTAACTGGATTAACTTGTATTTGTAAGGTAAATACTGGACAGAGGTGCCCCTTCCTACTGTAGTTACTAGATTTGCAATTAAAGAGACATTTTTTAATGTGGAATTAACGTCTTGGTAAAGAAATCCTTTTAAGGAATCAACTGAAGAAGGTTTTTGATAATTGAAGCTTTGATACTGTGCTAGATTAAAGTCTTGTTTCCTACAAATGCCAATGTTTGTGAGGTTACAAGCATGTCAAAGACCAGGCTCAACTTTTCTCACAATAATTGAATAGAAAGTAGATATTGTAGATCTTGGTGTATACTTTGTCATAACCCTTGTGGCTCTGAACCCTGATTGGTTAGTGTGAAACAGTTGTAACTGCCTATAAAGATATGGGCAGTTACAACTGCTCACACTGAGCCATCCAAATGTGACAAGAGGTTTTTATAGACTTTCCTGATAATGGCGAAATTCTTACCTTCGAAAACTTGTGAGCAGTTCTTACTTTGCATATAATTCAATCAATAAATTCATGATTAAAAAATATTAATGCAGTAAAAACCTGCCCTTTGTTCAGGATGACAAAATGGTCCCAACTGTTTGCAAATTATAACCCAATTGGCACATGTGCAAAGTGGGCCCTTGGGTAAAATTGGCAAACAGTTTGCACTGTTTTGTCTTCCTGAACATACCATACTGGATAATAAGAATCAATATAATTTGAGCCTGTGCATGACATTTCCAACAATTTCACATGTGCGCGAGGTACAAACGTTGAGCATCATAGACAACGACACAATACAAAAAGAATATGCTGATTGCCAGAAGAGGGATTAACTGATTGCCAGATGAGGGATTAATACCTAGCCTATCTTTAAAGCAAACAATGAAGTCCCTGGTCAGACTGTGCTGCTGCACACGTTGGCCAAAGGTTTTGCTTTGGGCACATGCCAAATTGTTGGAAAGAATATGTTTGTGCAATTTTATATCTGGCACGCTGAGCATTATGATAATTTTGCAAAAGTTTAGAAAGGGTCTTTAAGATGGATTAAGCAGGGGTTTAGTTTGCATTTGATTTATTATATGCTAAGCAGTTTGTTTATGTCTGCTTATCAACCTTTATTGTATTCTTATTTGTTGTGTTGTCACGTTCGGAAGGAGTAATTACGATTCTGAAATGTTCGTTATACATTTATTATGTAAAAGTCAACATAAGGTTAAATGATTAACTTTTCCAAGTGATAAGATGAAAGCTTTACCTGGATAACTAGAGGATCTGTTTGGAATGTTTTGATTTAGTTACGTGTTTATCAAAAAATGAATTTGTCAATGCAAAAGTTTTCTTTAATGCATGTTGGAACTTATTATCATCCTAAACGGTAAGAATTACTCAGCCTTCCTTATTTCTGCAGATGTTTAATTTGGCCGACAGATTTTCAGAGAAATTTTGATTTAATCATACCCTCAAAAACCATATTTGGGGGTATAAAGGAGTCAGCTTGTAGGTTGGTCAGAAAGTTGGTCCGTCTGTTCGTCTGTCTGTTAGCTTTTTTGTGTCCACTCAAATGGCGGATTTCATTCAAACCTTACAGATGTGATCAGTATTATTGATTGATTGAATGGAGTTTAATGCCGCTTTCAACATTATTTCAGTTATATCGCGGCAGCTGGAACACCTTACAATGGATTCCTGGTATTTCTATCACCAGTACAACCATCACATTCTTTCCTAGCCTCCATCCACTATCTCACATAGGTCTACGATTATCAACCCATTGGTGAGAGACAAATAGTCGGAAAGAATGAGTGCCTCCGTCAGGGATCGAACCCGCGAACTCTAGATTGACAGTCCGACGCGCTAACAACTGCACTATGACAGCGGCTGTGATCAGTATTAAGCAGAGATGTGAAAGTGATATTTTGGTTACAATCCATTGACCTTTTACAGAGTTGTGGCCTTTTGATGGAAAATGGCTTTTCATTTTTGACAAGAACTTTTATAAATTATTGTCCTTCAAGAAGTTGCCCTTTCTTCGGTTTCAGACAAGCTCATCTAACTCTTTAGTTAAACACAATTGGCTTTCACTTCCCGTCTAAGGTAACCTTCATTTATCAAAAGTTACTTTTGCAATTGATAGGAAGTATGGCTAAGTAACATAATGGGAAGCTGGTGGCTGACTTGAAATGTTGTGGTTGTTTTGATGTAAGAATCAACAGGTAAACATGGCTAAGTACTGCCAGACACTGAAATTTAGATGCAAAGAGGTGTTAAACCCCATTTAATCAAACAAATCTTGGGTTTGACTTCAATATAAGTCCTGGACTTTCCTCAATTATTAACACCTATCATTATGAATTCAAATTTTGTTTCCAAGAAACAACCATCATTTCGAGGGTTCAGTGCAAGTCTGTTATTAGTGTATATACAGTGTATATACACTTAAGACAGTCTTGCACTGAACTCTCGATTAGGAACAATTCAACAAATCTTACTCAATTTTTTCTTGCAATAATTAAGTAGAAAGCATGCAGTGTAGGCCAAGATCAGACTGCACGTCTGTGCAGGCTTATATTGAACTAAAATGCATTCCAAAGCTTGTAGGCAACAAGAATATATCTCAAACAGCATGAGAAGGGTAATTAAAACTAGGTACTCCAAAGCTGATATATGCAGCAGTTGACAAAACCTTTGCTTTTGTTAGAGTCGGGGATCTAAGATTCATGACAAACTACCCATGAGTATACATGCATGGTGTCAAGTGTATTGCGTACCTGCATCTTTAATGATCATCCGGCTCTAATTGCCAATATAAACAGACTGGAATGTCAGCCACGTTAATTATTGATTACCTACCTGGTCAACACTTACCGGCTTATTTCATGGAAAATTGAGTACCAGGTGTGATGTGTCACCTAGTAGTTGATGGTGTTTCATTGTAGACCATGGTAAATCATTGTCCGGATTTTTGATACTTTGGAAGGTAACCATGGTATACCATGGAAATTTACTATAGTGTAATCATTTCAGTTGATTGCATTACATTTTAAACTTTGATTGGTCATCAATAAAATCGAGGGGTGAGTGCAATACTATTGTAAGTGCCTATGAAATATATAGGCACTTACAATATTGTTTGCACTAACCCCTTGAAATATCCTGCTTTGAGTTCAGGAAAATTAAGGGCTTGCAAACCATAGAAAGCGCCTTCCTATCCAGAACAGTGTGCTTGCTTGAGGGGCTTGCAATTATCAGCTAGATATTTTGCGCTGTGATTAGACTTTATCGATTTTTTTAAAGAATCTAGTGATTTTGGTTTGTTTGGTCATTTTATCATCTAAAGGGCGGGATCTATGGATACTTGTTTTTACTCGAGATATTGCAAGGTTGGATCTAACAATGAATGAAAACATCAGGTACTATTTGTGATTTTGACTTACAATTATTTTTTTTCGAAAAAAACTTTAGTAAATCAGGCCCCAGATTGCATAGCATTAAGACTGTCAGGTCTATGATGAATCTAGTATATTTTATAAGAAATATTGGACATTCTGTCTCCGATTTTCAAATGCCCAGTTTGATCATCTTATTCTAATAATTTCTAATTGCTGTTTGGCTAAAGAGATTGTTACAAGCTTTAAGAATTTAACTGTTATATGCATGTTATAAAACTTTCTAAATTTAATTTTACGACAAATTGATAATTATGTTTGATCAGTATGTCGCCTCACATAGTTTGATAACAACAATTTCCTGCATTTTCGTGTCACTTGCATTGATATCGATGTTTTTGAAGTCGGTTTTATTGGTTTTCTCTTTCATTATGTAATCTGAAATTCTTTTAAAGGTATGGGCATGTTAAGTTTAATCCTTATTCTACTGAATTTAAAATTTTGTTTCAAAGAAATTTTGTATTATTTGGATATTTTAACCTCCCTGGCTCAATTTTTTTTCCATAATAACTACTTATAAGGATAAAACAGGCAGTATGTGCGTAGATCAGGGCCCGAGGTTATAAAACTTTTCTCATGCTCAGGCTCAATTTTCTCGAATATATCAATTTGAGATTAAAGCTGTATTTCTATTTTATAACTCATTTTAATGTATTAACATAAAAGATGATATTAATAAGTTGTTATAAATAACAACTTATTAATATTATCTTTTATTTTCATACATTCATTTTATTTTAAAATTTGAGAAAATTGAGCCTGAGCCTGAGAAAAGCTTTATAACCTTGGGCCCTGATTGAATGTCTGTGAAGGTTGATCTAAGTTTGATCTGTCTGCCAAAGCTTTGGTGAACATTTAAGGTGGAAAGATAGTTTAAAAGAGAACTGCCATGCACAGTGGCAGGAACTATAACTCTTGCCTATCTTATTTTGAGGTTATCAAACTTTCAGTACGGCAGTGAAATAAACATATTGTTCGCTTTATTGCGAATTTTGTCCAGTGTTTCAAGTTAAATTATATGGTAAAATTTTAAGGGCCCCTGATGCTAAGTGTAATCCAATAATGTCAAATAATGCTATAAAACAGCTTTTAAAGCTTTTCACAATTTGCATTTCTTTAATTCATTCGAATAATTAGGTATTTACTATAGGATTTAACATTACATTGCTTGAAATAATATTGAAATGTGAAATCTGGGTCAAGACCCTGTAACCTACTTTTAGTACTCAATTGCTAAGATACTTTAAAATACCTAGCTAATGGTAGTTGATCTCAAGGATATAGGTATCTGCTGGTACCAAGGTCAAGGTCATATGACAAGGTAAAGGTCATCTGTTCAGGTAAAATTTTTGAACAATCTGCTGCTTCAATGGCATTAGTGTTTCACAAATACATCATTTTGTAGACAAATGTTTATAAACAAATATGAAATTTTTTTTGCAGCCCTATATTTCTTTAAAATAGATAGGCAACCAAAATGTCAAATTGATTAAAGTAATATGAACCTGCAAATTCATCTCAAGTATAATCAACAATATTTGCACTGGCAGGGCGGAACCTAAGTAATGGGTCATTGCATTTAAGGTTAAGGAAAATAAGATAATTTACATGTATATGTACCACTTTTATAGATAGATTACTATATAAATCATTGGTGGGTAACCAAACCCCTGTAACTTCAGCTTAAATAAGCTTAAGCTATGAGGTTTTGGTAACCCATGGATGAAATTTGTTTTCTTCTGCTAAAAATGGTAATCCTTTTATTTTTTACGAGCATGCCTTAACTATAATTCCTAACTAACTTTTGAAAGTAACTATGATATTGAAAAGAAAAACCCAAACAAAATTAAATCGAGGCGAAGCCATGCCCTGTCAGGTGAATAATTTTGCAGAATAAATCTGTCATTGTTATTGTAGGGCCGCCGTCATAGCGCAGTTTGAAGCGTGTCAGACTGTCAATCTAGAGATCCCAGGTTCGATCCTCGATGGCGTCATTCATTCTTTCCAACTATTTGTCTCTAACCAATAGGATGATATCCATAGACCTATGTGAGATATCAGCTGGAGGCTAGGAAAGGATGTGGTGGTTGTTCTGGTGAGAGAAATACCAGGAAACCATTGTTAGGTGCTCCAGCCTCTGCAATATATCTGAAAAAATGTTGAAAGCGGGGTATAACTCCATTCAATCAATCAATCAATCAATCATGTAATTGTAGGATGGCCAAAATATCTAGGGCTTGGTGCAAAAATATAGTACGTGTCTATATAACTTATAGACACATACTAATTTTTTGCTCTAACCCTTCGATATTGAAACTACAACTTATTAAAGCTTAATTTGCGATAATTTAATTGCTGAACAGCAATATTGTATTTTTGACAGAAAAGATCAAACAGTCCTACAAGGGTCTATTATCAGAAGACCTGAGAATAAATAATGCAGCAGATTGCAAAGATATACCGAGTTATTGATTCACAGGTCACGAGTACTGGCTGTGTGGCATCTTGCTGACACTGGGGTTAGAGGATTGGTCTGGGCAGTTTAGCATGAAACAATTGATTTCGCTTTCAAAGAGAAAAATTCCATTATTTATCAATCAAATCCTACGTTGTTGGTACTCATTGGAATTGTCTCATTTAGACAATTCTAATGAGTATCCACAACGTAGGGCTGAGATAAGAAATAATGGGTTTAGCAAGGTTTAGAAATGTTCATGCAAGGCTTACAGAGAGATAGGATCTGGGAGATTTAAATTCTTGTAGTACATGTATTTAGACTATTCAATTTTTATGAGCATTTACTCTTTAAGACTATCAAGTTAAAAAAAACTTAAAAAAAAAAGATATTTGGAAAATTGAAGAAATTGCTAATGAGCAAGCAATCTAATCTTTTATCACAATGTTTGTGAAAAATGAAGCAAATGCTTTCAGCATAGTATCTTCTTTTTCCACAATGTTTTCTACCCTGAAAGCCAAAGATTTCTAAGATGTTTTTATGATGAAAATGAAGTCTCCAACATCATCAAGTTTGGGAGTAGACCTAACCGGTTACACTCCTGTCTGATTTGGTCGTGTTAAATTATATAGTAAATTGGCACATTTTGACATTACGTAGCTCCTCAAAAAAAGTCGTTTGGGCTATAAAAGTTTGCAAGTCTGAAAGAAAATTCTTTGTTCTTGAAATCTATGTCCAGAAAATGCATTCATGAGCGGTTCATTTTCCCACAATTTTTAACGGCGCACAACCACCCTAAAAATTCTCATGGTGCAAACTAGTTTCCTTACTTGGGAACCACCATCAAAGGTCAGGCTCTCAGAAAAAATAGTTCCCACTTAGATTCATTTAAAACTATGCATGAAATGTAGCAGAGGTCTGGCACTTGGCTGAACCTTATTTCAAGCACTTTACTGTTAATTAAACATTAAAACGATGTGGCAAAAGGAGCACACCATTTTTTCTAACCGGACTATTTGAGGGTACAACGACCTCGGAAGTAATTCAAGACCGGAGCGGATCCTAAATATCAAACTTTTTTTTAAAAAATTTGACAAAACCTCTTTCAACTTATGCATTTGTGTATTACAACATGCCTTGTTTTTAAATTTTTCAAAAATATGACTTAGAAGTGAAATGGGAGGAGAATTAGTACAAGACCTATATTTCTGAAATTAGGACCAAAAGGGAACAGATTCAGTGTCCCTCACATGATGATTAGAAATTGACATAACTTTTGAAATAAGTGATCAATTTTCATAAAATAAAAAGTGTTTTGTAAAGAAATGGCTCTTCTTTACTGTGTGCCCCTTTTCAGTTGTCTATGCTTAAAAAAGGGTTGCAAAAAATATCATTATATTAAAAAAAGATTGAATTTGAAATCAATTTAAGTTTAATTGTTCTTTAAAAATATAAAAACAATCAAGAAAAAAAGCTCATGAAAGGCTTATTTTGTTAGTTTGACATCTAAAAACTAAGTCAAAGGTGAAAAACACCCAAGAAAAGGGAAAATACAGTTAATTGGACAGTGTTAAAAAGGGTATAGTTCAAAATAAGAATTAGGATTTGAGTCTGTAGAGTAAAATAGTAGCAGTATTAATCCTTAGTATAAGATATTAAAATCTTTTAAAAGTACTGTTTTTTGCTTTTACCCTTTTGATTGAAGAAGCTGAGCTGTATTCGATACAAAAATATTTACGAAACAATATAAAGGAAATCCCTAACAGGAAATATCCATACAGGGCTTAGGGTTTGGAAGCTTATCATCTTCATTTCAAGTGGTCACTTAGACTGCCAGCCAATCAAATTAGTGCCGTTTTGGTCATATGACACTGACATTGCGGGGTAAATATAAAAGAAGATGAAGATTCCTTCCAATGCCCAAACCAGCTATTCTTTCATTTTCTTGACATCTAAAAACAGATTCTCATTCAGCATGATTTAAGGCAGCAGATGCAGAAGAGTAAACTATTTTCAAAAAGGGAATATGTTTCATTTATTGATAAGTAATCAACCAGGCCCTTGCAGTGAAGCTGATGAAAAAAAAGAAAGAAAGAAAGAGAGAAAAACAAGTACTATTTCTACTACAGATGACACTATATCCAATGATCATATCAAAAACCTATGACAATGACAAAAACAACCACTTTTAGAATCAATCGCTTAAGAAGTAGAGCCGTCATGGAATTACAATACCGTGAGGTTAAGAATAAACAAAATAAAAGTAAAATAGAGGAATATAATGAAGCGATGACATACATTATTATGCATAAACTGTCAACTACCCGTGAAATCAACAAGCTGAAACAGAGCCACCTCTCACTTGAGCTCAAAACTATGGATAAGCACAAATTTGTTGTAACTGCATATAAGTAAACTTCAGTGTACACTCAAAATGCAATGAAATAGGGGGGGGGGTATATTATATTGCAACTATTTCCAGAGAGAGAGAGAGAGAGAGAGAGAGAGAGAGAGAGAGAGAGAGAGAGAGAGAGAGAGAGAGAGAGAGAGAGAGAGAGAGAGAGAGAGAGAGAGAGAGAGAGGGAGACAGGCAGAGAGTCAGACAGACAATGACAAAGAGACAGATAGAGATGGAGGCGGTGGACACACAGCTACTGTAAGGAAGCTCATTCAAGCAAAGTTTGATTTTCCAACAATATTTTGTGTTTTTGGTCTTGTTGAGTTGATCTGTTGATTCTGATCAGATAAAAAATATAAAAGGTCCTATCGACCCTCATTCATACCAACGAGGATTTTAAGCGGCTCATATTCTAGGGTTTTGGCATTATGCATACCTTTTTCAGATGAAAATTTAAGTTCTTTACAGCTAAAACTTCTTTTTCAGGTGATCAAATTGTGCAGACAGCTTGTTATGACATAATGGGAAAAAACCAAAGCATTCCGGAAGGAATCAAAGTACTTAAAGGGGTGAAATCAACAATTTAATATTTTTTAAAAAAATCAAATTTAAATTTCAATTATATTGAAAGATTTTTATTGAAATTGAATTCTTGATCATATTTTCTAGTTGACTGTGACAGTTGAGCCCAAAATTTATGAAAACAACATAACAATCAATATTTTTGTGTGACCCCCCCTTCCTGATATAGGTTACACTCCTGTCTGATTTGGTCGTGTTAAATTATATAGTAAATTGGCACATTTTGACATTACGTAGCTCCTCAAAAAAAGTCGTTTGGGCTATAAAAGTTTGCAAGTCTGAAAGAAAATTCTTTGTTCTTGAAATCTATGTCCAGAAAATGCATTCATGAGCGGTTCATTTTCCCACAATTTTTAACGGCGCACAACCACCCAAAAATTCTCATGGTACAAACTAGTTTCCTTACTTGGGAACCACCATCAAAGGTCAGGCTCTCAGAAAAAATAGTTCCCACTTAGATTCATTTAAAACTATGCATGAAATGTAGCAGAGGTCTGGCACTTGGCTGAACCTTATTTCAAGCACTTTACTGTTAATTAAACATTAAAACGATGTGGCAAAAGGAGCACACCATTTTTTCTAACCGGACTATTTGAGGGTACAACGACCTCGGAAGTAATTCAAGACCGGAGCGGATCCAACCGTTGAAAATAAGAGCGACAACTCATAAAGATAAGAAATATGATATCTACGGTTATCTCCCATGATGATTCTTCAAAAAAAAAAAAAAAAAAAAAATGAAATAAAAATGATAGATGGGTAATACTTATTAGACAAAATTCAAAAGATATTCATATCTTAACACTGTTTGAAATACCTAAGAACTTAATGGAAAAAAGGGAAACCTTTCTTCTTTTTGAATTGCCAATAATGATTGAACATGTTAAGTGTTTTGTCATTTTGTAATAATTTATTACCCAAATTGCTTTATATTGTAATATCAAGTTACATTTTGATCTATGTGGTGGCCGGACTTCATGACCAATGTATAATTGGAACAAGATCAAATTCCTTTCATTGAATTTATGAAAAGATTAGTCTAATTGGAACATTTTCATGGTATTTAGGAAAACTGATTGAAAGGATTTTCAATTAAAATGGTAAAAAGGCGCTACAGGTACCTAACATTTAATTTGCATTAATTGTAACTCCTTCAGTAGAAGCTTGATAAATAAAATATTTGACCATATTCTTAACTTTGAATGACTACCATAGATTTGGAAGCTTCTGCGGGAACATTTTATTTACAGAAATTTGGTGGTGAACACCTGTCAATTACTGAACCCCTATTATTCCTACTTTGCCGTGAGGTATGGACAAAGATCAACTTACACATATATGCAGTCTGATCTTAGCCTGCACCATCCAAAGTTTCTTTTTGAGCCTGATTATTAAGAAGAAAAAAAAGAGAAAATACCGATTCAAACTTAGTTCATCCCATGCTTTTTGCACTTTGATTTTAATGCAATATTGCCAAGTTTGTTCAGCATGACATGGGTTAATTAGGCCCGAGACAAACATCTCCTTTTAACATAATTCTGAAACTGGGGGAGGTCTGTTTTCAAAATGAAATAAACTTAAAGCATCATAAAATTAAAGTTTAATTAATTCTAATTTGAGAGAAATTTCATAGCTTTTATTGCCAGTATGCATAGCAAATTGGCTCACAGTGCATGGAAAACTTATGGTTTCCTTTTATTTATTTTTTGAGCCGCCGTTATCGCGCAATTGGTAGCATGTTGGACTTCCTATCTAGAGGTCCCGGGTTTGATCCCCGATGGCGGCACTCATTCTTTCCGACTATTTGTCTCTCACCAATGGGTTGATAATTGTATACCTATGTGAGATAACAGTTGGAGGCTAGGAAAGGATGTGGTGGTTGTACTGGTGAGGGAAATATCAGGAAACCATTGTTAGGTGCTCCAGCCTCTGCAATATAACTGGAAAACGTTGAAAGGGGCGTTAAACTTCATTCATTCAATCAGTTATTATTTCATTATTTGCTTTTTCAAGGGTTTATTGCAAGAATGTGCTAAGTGTTTGTACAATGTAACTTAGTACAGTCTTGCACTTAACCCTCAAATTATAGTAATTATTGCATTGAAGTGTGATAATTCTTCAAACATTTTCGCAAAATTAACAATTGTTTCCAACATTAAAGAACTTGAAGCAAGGGTTGATAAACTATTTATTGATATGCTATTTAAGTATTCCATACCATGCTTTTTGGCAACAAACCATTGAAATAGATAAATAAAAGTGAGAGATATGAACACCTTATGAAATAAGACAGGAAATATTGCATGAGTCAGAATGAATTATGTTTTTATATCATCAATGCATCTTAAAAATGTGTCTATCTGTCTAAACAATCTCTCAATTTTGCAACAAGTGCACTTCTTATTTAATCATTGAGTTTACTTAGAAAACCAGTTATAACAATTGTGGCCCCCCCCCCCCCCCCCCCCCCCCCCCCAAGGAAAATTAAGAAAAGGGTGTATTTTACTTTTAATTGCCCTTGTCGGTCAGTACTTCCCTCAACCGTTCTTGTACAGAGCAATTATGAAAAAGTATGGAATCATGAAATTTCACAGGTAGATCTCAGGAGTGCAGTGCTCAAGAACAATAACTCAACTCTTCAAATATATTTTGAGTTAATATTGCCTGTTGTTGAATATAGTTCTTGGATTGGGTACTTTATGCTTTTGTTAAAGCACATTAGATATTGACAAGGAACATAATTTATATAATATGTACTTAGTGTTTTGTAAGAAAAATTAACCTAAGGGGTTGGGGGAATTGATAATTGTCGAGGCTCTGCTGAGCCAATTATCAATTCCCGAAACTGAGTAAGATGTTTTTCATACAATACACTAAGTATGTATCATATTTATCTTAAAACCTCTATTTGCCTTTTTCGTCGAAATGCAAGTTTCTAAAAATAACTGCATTACGCCTTTGTTCTAAAAATATCCATGTGATATCATAAAAAAATATCATATGTGGTGAAAAAAATATCACATGGGGTGTTATCATACAGATAATGGTATTTGTAAAGTTATAAAGATAAATTCCATTGACCTGCTCTTGTGCGGGGCATAAATGTTTGGACAAACTTTAAAATTTTATAATTCGGGGATGGGTTAAAAGTATCTCTCCCATCTAAAGGAAGCCCAAGTGTTTGGCAGATGTTTCAATTCTTATGCCAATTCTTCAACATAGTTTGTCTGTTGAAATTTAAACTCTATAGATCATTAACAAATTGATGAAAATTTGAAAAGTTGTCTACTGGTATTTTATTTACAATCTACTCTTAAGGTGGTGGACCCGTTACAGTTCCATTATAGTTCTGCAAAGTTTCAGAAATAATCAACTTTAACATTGTTAACAGAGATTTCCTAAAGATTATCATAAGGAAACCTCAGTTAACATTGTGAAGGATCATAAGTTTCAAAACGTTGCAGAACTATTACAGGTCCACCACCTTTACCCTTTCCTGTTTTTCAAAATTTTGGACCTGTCCAAATTCAAAGGTTTTGCAGACGAAATTTAAAAGTGGATTTATTTTGAAAAATAACCATTCAGTAGGGTAGAAAATAGTGTGGAAAAAGAAGAAATTGCTAGTCAGGAGCAATTTCTTCTTTTTCCACAATATTTTCCCAATCATAAAATCACTTGCACGTAAAAAGCAGGGATTAAACAGCAAAGGGTTAAGCTTAAAATTTGGACAGCATTACTTTCATTTAGAAACTAGTCTCAACCTTAAAATTTGCACAGAATGAAGATGTAAGAGCTGTTTCAGCTCAATTGATAGCATGTTAGTCTCTCAATCTTCAATCACAGGTTCAATATCCTTTTGGACATTTTTCTCCTTTGGATAGCAGCTGGGGGCTATAGAAAGGGATGCAATGGTAGTACTGGTTTGAGAAACTAGGAATCCATATATTTGATCTTCAGTGCCTGTTTCTGTAACTTAAAAACGGTTAAAAGCAGAGTTAAAACCCATTAAAAAGTCAAACAGAATGATATAATATGACCTTACAGATTGAAACAATATATCTTATTTTTAGCTTGTCTGTTTTTGGAGAAAACCCAAGGTATTGTCATGGTGTCACTTGCTGTGTTGTTGCAGTTGGCCTTTTACCTTGGTCATATCTCATGCTATACAAGTTAACTTCATGAAACTTGGCATGTGTTTTCACCATCATGAGAGATATCCAGATGTCAGATTGACTTGAAACTTGGGTTTGTAATGATTGTTTGGTGAGATTTTAGTCTGAATATTATTTTGGAAAGAATTTGCATGTTCACTTTATTTTTGTATCTAAATATTTCAAGGTGAGTTAGGAATTGGAGTACCGGTAGTTCATATCATCAAACATGTAATTGATTTCCTCTTATGATGTTTGAGTTTAGTGACAAGAAATGTAACTCTACCTAGCTTAAGTTTTGAGTTATTTCCCTTTGTTTTGTTTTTTCATACTGTTTTTGTAAGCTGCGTTCAATAATAAGAGTATTTCATTATACTAAACTTAAAACCTATGTTGCTGGTACTCATTTGAAACGTCTCACTGAAACGATTCAAATGAGTACCCACAACATAAGGTTTCATTGTGAAATAAAGATTTTAGACTGACTTTACCCACCCTTATCTGGACCCCTGATTCACCAATGTGAAGTTGCTAGCAATCAGTCTTAGAATTTAAGTGATAAGAGGAACCTGTACATAATCTTAATAGAAAATCAAAATCAAAACATTAGCTAGCATCTCTGTTTTAGTTCACCTGATACAAACATGCAAAATGTAATTTTACGAAGATAAGATTGAAAATGAACTGTTATTTTACAAATACCTTGAGTTCTGTATCTTGGAACAGTTTTAATGGATTTATGTGGATATTTAATCACACTATTAGGGTTTGTAATGATTATTTGGTGAGACTTAAGTCTTAATATTATTTTTGGAAAAAAAAAGAATTTGTATTCTTATTTAACTATTTCAAGATGAGTTAGAAAATGAAGGACATATTGTACGTATTAGGTTTGATTTGAATATTTGAGTTACTTATGAAACGTAATTGATTTCATTTTTGGAAAAGTTCAAATATTTAATGACAGTAATTCAGTAATCTTGTGTAATTGCGTTTTGAGGACATACCCTTATGTCCAATTCAAATTAAATGAAGGTAATTTTATCTTAACCTATGGGCAAACAAACTGAAATTCTAGATAAATATTTGACATTACTAAGATGAAGAAAGCGAAAAAATATTGAAAGTGCATTTACTTTTGAATGGACCAAAACAGCCGGGGCAAATTTCATCAAAACATTTAAGATGTATTTTTGTCTAACAGATGACTTTTTGAAACAGTAACAACAACAATCACTTTACCTAGGTATTGATAGAAAAGTGACTTTTGTCTCAAATATGTTGTAAGTCATCAGTAAGACAAATGTGCATCTTAATTGTTTTGATGAAACTTGTCCCTTATCAGCATATCAGACTTTGAAGTTTGAAGTTGTCTTTTAAAACAAATTAATGATAATCATTGTCAAAGAATGAAAAAAATCTTTGCAAAATAACACACAAATCAAAGTGCTGAAGGCTCTGAAAGAACCTGTTGTATGCCAATATTTCTGTTGAAAATCAAATCATTAAAAAATTTTGGTCTGAGAAGACAAACAGGAGATGTAGACTAAGACCAGGCTTCACAAATGTGCAGACTGATTTTAGTCTACCCCTCCTGCCAAAGTAGTAATATACCTGGTTAGGAATGAAAGGGGGGTAATGTATCTAGAAAGAATTGTTTTACTTGTCAGAATTCATTGTGGAAAATTCTCATTATAAGCAATTTTTTCATTCACTCAAAATGTTGTCCAAGCCTTTTCTTCAGGGACGTAAAAAAATCAGGATTTTGTGAAATGGGTTAAAGATTTCCAGAATTGTCTTCAATATCTATTAATTTCTATTTTCAGTGGTAGAAGAGGCTCTACTCACGCCAGTAGCCCATCCACAAGCATATCTACATCCAAACTAAATTCTGGCGCCGACCATCCTCCACCCACAAGTCTATCAACAGCAACAGCAACAGATGCTTCTTCTAAAGGTCCACTGAAAGGTTGGGCCACGGAACATGATCTGTCCTCGTCACGGCAACCAGTCATCATGTCTGCCAGCCAAGCCAAAGTGCCATCATCACGCTACATGCCACTCTCGTCCGCTAAGTCTTCCCCGAGTTTGGCAAACGAGGATTTAGTGAATGCCGTGACAACTCCAAGAGGTTACAGCACAAAGCCAAATACAATGCTCACAATAGCCAAATCCACCCCTGATATACCAGATCAAACTAACTACGAGAATGTCACATCGCCAACTAGTCCAAAAAGTCCCTCCTGGTACCAGTCTAAATTTCCAAATCGTAATATGTTTGAATTCCCATCATCCTCTATCAGAAGATCTGCTGGGAGTCCAAGAAATTCATATGCAGGTGGAAGTCCGAGGAATTCCTATTCAAGTGGAAGTCCTAGGAATTCCTACGCTGGTTATTCATCATCATATTCCCAGTCCAATTACCCACAATCCTCTTATCCTGGGTTTTCTCCGACATCTGTGCCTTCAAGTATCGCGTATCCACACACACAAACATTGGACACTAGTTCACAACGAAGTACTGGATCTTATGTTCACAATCAAAGATTAATTGGTGCAAATACAAATAGTTACGATGACTCTGCAAATCAAACTCCAAATAAAAATTATGACAGACGTTCTCTTCCTCCACAAATGCTATATCAGTACAGGCAGGACTATTTAAAGGAGGCCAACAAACCGGAACCACAAAAACCGTTTTCAAGTATGCCTGTCACACAGGAGGAGGCCGAGCTTAACAAACATCAAATTGGCACAGACAGCAATGTACCTGCACCACCTGTGAGAAACATTTCTAGTTTAAAATATGTGACAATGTCTCGGAATCATGAAAAATTTCCATCATGGCCTGTAACCTCTGCCAATCCTCCGCAAAATCTTGGACCTCCTGTAGAGGCCCATCCTGTTGAAGCACATATGGCAGAGAAAATAGTGGAAAAGGATTCGGATAAAAGTTCTAATGGATCTAAATCTAGTGATAAGAGTGGTTCTGTGACTCTAGAAAGAAAGGGAAGTGATGAGGGCAAACAGCCCAGAAACCAAAGTGATCCTGGATTTAATAAACATAAAAATGCATTTTATACGTCACGCCGGCCCAAATTTGACAAAGAACATAACTATGAGAACCTGAAGTCAGAGGAAGATAGGTTTGACGATTTTTGTAAACAATCCAAACCTGGATATCCTCCGCCAAAATTCGACCCAGACGGTCACAATTTTGGTGATGAAAAATACAGTATTCCTTCCCCTCCAGAACGAGACGTGCCTCATTTAGATGAAAAGTCCCTTGTTGAAAAAATAGCTGCAGTCATATCACCGAGTTCCCATCATTCTTATCAGCAATATTCTGTCTCGTCAGACCCGAGTCTGAGCAAGTCAAATAAAGTGGATAGTGCTACAAGTCCCCCAAAAATGCCAGGATTCTACTTTCAAAAGGCTTTGAGTCAAAGCCAAACTCAGAGCTCATCAAAAACAATGGTTGATTCATCTACCAGCCCCCTTAGTAGTCCTAAAGGGGATACAAGTCATTTACAGACAATAAGTGCTAATCCTACCAGTGATAACTATCTGTCTCCGTCTGATAAATCGCGTGGACTGATTATCAGACAAAAACCATACTATAATACAAGCACTCAGACTGATGGATTATATGTACCTGATAACCAGTCTAAAGGTGATTCAGGTGACCAGTCTAATGTGAGTAAATTATCATCAATTGCATCAGTTACTACAGACGCAGAGTCTCATGCTAATTTGCGTTCAGATGTGTCGACAGTGAGTTCAGGTATAGGAAGTATGACAATAAGCGATCATTCTAGTGCACCGATGTTAAGAAAACTGTCAGAGGAATTCTTTCGTGGTAAACTGACTGGTAATGTACCTAGTGATAAAAGATTGTCATCTGTGTCAGGTTACGATGATGGTAAGAGTCATTACGAGTCTCCTTATGGCAATCTGAAGGAGGCAGAGTCCTATAGTAGTGTTGTGATCCATCCACATGAAACATCTGCTCCTTTTGGGATTGATGAATTAGGTCCTGGATCTTTACGGGACTTCATGGATGCAGACTATGATCATCTTAAACCACACAAATCGAGACATAGTCTGGATCAATCACTAATCAGCCATAAATCATCGTCAAGTTACAGCATGCCACCCAGAAGTCTTCAGGAATCAAGATTTACATCGGAGTCCAACCTGTCTAGTACGCCTACACCACGGACACATAGTCAGAGTCTTCTACAGCTGAACAGACCATCCTCCTCTTCCTCCTCCTCGCATGTTGATCTGCGCAAAAACACCCCATCCGAGTCATCGTCATCCTCCAGACCCTACGGATCTATGGAAGCCAGATCGTCAGGTGGGAGTAGACCAAGTTCAGACTCATCCACGACAGGTAGGCCGACCTCTAGACGGGATTCTGATAATGTCTTCTATGATAAGAATGCATCTCCTGTAACCAAGGAGAATCCAGAGACTTCATCTGCTGGCACTTTAGGCAGAAAAGAAAGTATGAAGATGGCGTACGGTACTTACGATGAAAATGAGAGGCTGTATGCGACGCCTTTTGGTCATCAGAGAAATAGCAGTGAGGTTCTATCAGTAACCTCACCTGATCAATCTAGTTTCCATACTAGGTCATTCTCACATACAGACTATATGCCAATGAGTTATAATCCAAATGAGGCTAATCGTCTTGGACAAATTAGAGAAGAAGGGTCTGAAAGTAGGTGGCAGGAAGCAGTTTTAAAGTCAAGGTCACTATCGAGAGATAGTAAAACATCTAACTATGCAAACTTTTCATATCAAGATACAAAATTACCTTCAAAAGGTAGTGACTCGGATAATTCAAGTTCTGAGAAGAAAAAAGGTTCAAATCAAATGAGAAGAACTGTTTCTGAACAAATTCGACCAATGAAACAAAAACAGTCAAGGTCAAGTGATTCTAAAGATTACTCTTCAAGTGGAGGAGAGTCAACAAAGGGAAATAAATCTGATGGAGAAAGTTTACCCAGGTCAAGCTCTTCAGAATCTGAACTGAAAAAGCAACAACAGAGAGCAGTTTTGGACTTTTTTGAGAGAAAAAATAAATCTCCCGAGACAACGGATCCATTAGATCATGAAAATGAGAAATCCTCGCGGCAGTTAACTTCACCAACACCAGATATTAAACCACCCATGAGCCCTACAACCCCTGGCAATGTTCCTAGTTCACCTTTAAGTGAATTTACTAGACGATATAATTATACAAAAGCACAGAGGACGGAAAGTTTACGTAGAACTAGGTCGTCAATCTCATCAACATCGTCAAAGGAGTCAGATTATATGGAGATGAGTCGCCTACAGCGTGCTTCTCACTATCAGACAGAATGGAGTCGATTACGTTCTCAAGACGGAGGTGGTCCCAGGCGACCTCTGTCTATTGGATCTGATACTAGTGCTGGTGAACATTTACCAGTAACTTCCTCGTCGCCACAACCAGGGACCATGTCACATGGTGACTCCACACGACAGATGAGTCCAAGTGAAACTATACCAAAACAGGTAGGAATCTTTTACATTTTTCTTTGGATGAGATTTTTATCCCTTTTCTTGCTGAATTAAAATTTTGATTCAAATAAATTGCCATTTTTTAGCTTAACTGTTTTGGAGCATGGACTTTTTCTTCAAATGAAAAGAGGGTCCAGGTGACTTTTTATGCCAATCAGAGAAAACTTTGCATTAACATTTTGGAAAATTGATCAACTGCTAGATTCAAGTGGTTTCTTACTTTTCCTCCAATGTTTCTCTAGTTTGACAAGAAAAATTAAAATGTCAATTTTTCGAAATTTTTGTCTATAGCTTTTTCCAACTAGGACCTGTCCAAAAAATTGCTGTCTGGTAATGGATGAAAGATACTTGTACATTTAGATGTATATCTTATCATGCTCAGAGCTTAGTTAGAAGGGGTATTTTGGATTTCTAATCAAAATATATTTGATAACACTTGTACAAAGACAATTCAAATGAGAACCCACAATATAGGGTTTCATTTAGAAATAAAGATTTTAGATTGGCATTTCCCCCCACCCCCCACCCCCACATGGCATCCCCACCCCCACCCCCTCTTATCTGTACTGTAGATACAACATTTAAGTCATCCTTTACATAGGTACAGATAAGAGGGGGGGGGGGGGGGTATAGCCAGTCTAAGATCTTTATTTCTCAATGAAACCCTCCAGGAGACAATGCTTATGAGTACTAACAAAATAAAGGGTTTGTGTTATAATTATTGAAATACTTGATATAAAATCCAAAATACGCCCTCTACCTGCAGCTCTACCTATTGTCCTGTTAATAAAAAAACAACAAATAAAAAAAATAATAATATTGATAAAAAACGAAATGAATTGAATGGTCAAACCTGTATTTTACAGTTGGAGGCAGAACAAGATAGAGTTATTGAACCAGCCAATCAGGATGACGGGTAAGTGGATCTAATCTCTTTACAATAAAAAATTAGGGATGAAATCATGTTGGGCTATATCGATGGCTCGGCACAAAACAGTTGTAACTGCCTATATGTTTATAGGCAGTTACAATTGTTTTGCACTGAACCATCAATATTCTTGAATGTTTTTCAGTGGTTTATCGAGAAATATAATTAGATTATCATTTTGATCAACACACTGCCTTATAAATGAAATTATCAAAAACTTATGATAACCTGCTTATGTTCATTTTGGCCTATCTGAGGTCATCTAAGTGGAGCCAATAAAGGGACATCATCATGGACATTGCATACCAAACATGCAAAAAGACACGCTTTAAGAAAATGTTTCCTAAAATTTTTACATTTTGTCTCCTTTATTCATTAAAGAAATAGAAAAATGGTTTATTTTTCAATTAATTGATCATTCATTTCTTGAACAACAAAAGCTATATTTTCACTTGTTACAGGAAAATGTAGCCTTTGTTGTTAACTCAATGAATTATGAATCAATCTTTCACTGAAACAAATGATTATCTTCTATGTAATACATACAGGTAGATAACTTTTGTAAATAGAACTTGATGTGAAGTTGAAGTTTTCTCCCTTGCCTTAGTTCATCAGGCTGCCCTTTGACTTGACACTATCCCCAATCCATGGAAAAAATAAATTTTAGTGTACAAAGGAAAATTCAAAGGCAGTTTAGGATAGAAAAAGTGCTGGAAAAGAAGGACAGTTATTTCAATCAGGGATATCTTAATTGATATTGGCATGTAAAAAAATGTCATCACAGCTAAAGATAAAGGGTGTGTGTTATTTTGGATTATATCAATTATTCTTTTACTAATCCTTTTTTGTGTGTATTATTTGAAACCTCTTGTCAAGACGATTCAAATGAGTACCACAACATAGAGTTTCAATGAGAAATAAAGATTTTTGACTAGCTTTACCCTCTCTTGTCTGTACCCCATTTAGAATGAGTTGTCTTCTAGAAAAACATGTTGCAACACTGCTACTGATACTATCAGGGGGTGTACCTGTAATAAAATGAGCTTGTGCGAGACATTTTTGACAATTTGAAATTTGTGTGAGGGGCAAGCATTGAGCAGCATAGACAGCCACATACTGTAAATATGAAATTACCTGATTGTCTACTGATACCTTGAGTCCTCATCTGTCTACTAAGTGCATAGTGAGGACTCTGGTCAGACTGTGCGGATGCAAAGACTGGCCAGAGTCTTTGCTTTGTGCACATTAAACATTTTTATGCCCCCGATAGGGAGGCATAATAAATTTGACTTGTCCGTCCGTCCGTCTGTCCGTCCGTCTGTCCGTCCGTCCGTCCGTCATTCCGTCCAAAAACTTTAAGATTGGCCATAACTTTCTTATTACTATCAAAGCGGTGTCGGGGGCATTGTCATCTTACAGTGACAGCTCTTGTTGGAAATGTCACGCACAGGCTTAAATGATAATAAAAAAAACAAACACACTTATGCATGAAAACTCTATGGAGAGGTTAAACTGGATCGTAGATTGATAGATATTTCAGAAATATTGTCATTTATATATGCTGTTGGTACTCTTTAGAAATGTCTGATTGGGACAATTCAAGTGAGTTACCAACAACATAGGGTTTGGTTGAGAAATAAGCATTTTAGATCAGCATTCACCCCCATTGTCTAGACCTCAGTCAAGTAAAGAATAAAACAGAAACACCTCTTGCCTTTTCTGTTACACAGTTTTCTGGATGGGGTCAAATATTTTTTCTTTTCAAAAACAGAAATATCATCCAACACTACTGTTTATACAATGAAATGAATTGTTTCTGTAAACTATGTTGGAGTTGACCTAGATTATCAAATATTTACAAGTCTTGAATAGACACTAAACTTGTCTGATTGTGGTTTCTAACTGGAGTGTGACGGAAAAATTATTGCTGCTTTATGGTCATTTATGTAAGGACAATCATGGCTATGCAAGAACATAGTCAGAACTATAGATAGTCAGGGTATTTGTGTTTTCAAATTTAAATATTTCATTAGTCCTTAATCAAATCCTATTATGTTGGTACTCATTTGAAATGTCCGACACAGACAATTCAAATGAGTACCTACAACATAGGGTTAAGTTGGAAGGTACAGATTTTAGACTGGCTATACCCTCTCTTATCTGGACTCCTGATACAACATATACATGCGTAAAACAGAATAGTATCAATATTCAGAAAATATAGCACCGTCATAGCCCAGTTGGTAGATGGCAGACTGTCAATCTAGAGGTCCCCGGTTGGATCCCGGACGGCGGCACTCATCCTTTCGGACTATTTGTCTCTCACCAATGGGTTGATAATCGTAGACCTATGTGGGATAGTAGAGTCTAGGAAAGGATGTAGTTGTAGTACTGGTGTGATCCTATCAAATTATTTGATGGTTTCAACTTGCTATGCCGATAATTTTCATAAACCTGATTACACCCATGGTATATGAAGGTTTTAGATTGAAAATGAGTCAAAAGGAGGAAAATGTTGATCAATATTCTTGCAGAATATTGTAATTTTGCCCTCCATAAGGAGAGGGGGTATATTGCTTTGCACTTGTCGTCAGTTGGTCCGTCCATAGATTGTTTTTTTGTCCAGAGCATATCTTAAAATTATGAAAGCTAGAATCATGAAACTTCATAAGTGGATAGATCTGATTGAGGAAAAGTGCAGTGCACAAGAACCATAACTCTACTCATTATATTTTGTGAGTTATTGCCCTTTGTTGATTGACAAATAATAGGCTATGGATCTACATTTATGGGGGGCATTAATGTTTTACAAATATTTCTTGTTCTTGTAAGCCTGGGCAGGCAAAGCCGACATGGATAACTATATCTGTCTATCCAAAACTTAGTCTTTTGATATAATCTATTGGCATGAATGTAGTCTTATTACCATGCATCATTTGAGTGTCAAGGTTATCGTGCAAGGTCAAGGTCATTCATCAGGGACAAACATACAAAAATATTGTTCTTTCACAACCATCTCATTTGACAACTTGAGATTGTATTTTACTGTGAATTGAGTGGAATGTTGTCAACAAGAGGGATTATGATAGCTGACCCCATCTGACAATTCATTATCTTGGAATTTGAACAATAATTACAAACCAAAGGGCTTTATTTGGTCAAACTTGCTCATAAAATTCCAATTTAAACTACAACACTAAAGCCATGTGGTCAAGCGTTTGTTTGGTCAGTGTTAACAATTAAATCGTGTCCACAATTTGATTTACCCCCTAGTTTGAGGTGGGAAGAATTTCTCATCTTGATAAACAGGTTTGAAATTTCGTTCTCAAACTGCATAGCAGGTGATAGGCTAAGAATGGGCTGTGCAGTATTCACAATTTCTTTAATGCTTTTTGGTGGTTTATTGAGAAATAACGGTAGATTATCACTTTATAATCTCACCGCAAAAGCAGTGAAATTTTCAAAAACTAATACCCTGCTTTTGTGCATTTCATCCTATCTGACGTCATCTTAGCGGGGCGAAATAAGTGACGTCACAATGATAGCAATCACATGCAAAATGACGCGCTTTACTAAAATATGTCCTAGAATTTTAACATTTTATCTCATTTTTGCAATAAAAGAAATAGAATAATCGTTTGTTTGTAAGATCGATTAATATTTCATTTCATGAACAACAAAAGCTATATTTTCAACTCATGGTCTGCCATTGTGAAAATATAGCTTTTGTTGTTCACTCAATGAAATATAAATTGTTCTTACACTGAAACAAATGATTATCCTCTATATCTTGCTCCATTAAATTGCTTTCTAAACCTTATCAAGGCGGGAATCAAGTGACACAATAATTTCAGAAAATGGTCAATATTTCTGTCAATATATGGCCAATTTGAAATCGGTTTTGAAGCAGAGATGGTCAAAAATGTCAGGAATTCACTGCATATGGCAGGTCTTTTGAAAATCTGCTTTAATAAGAAAGTTATTAGTTAATATACGTATTTATATTGGTTCAATTGCAACGAAAGCTTATAGCTTATAGAATCACTCTCGAACACACAACCATAATGTTAAATAGTGAGTTTTGTAGTCTGGTCCCCTAGGTTGAAATTCTTATAGTCTTTTTCCCTGCTAAGTTCAGACTGTATGTTTGCACAGGCTGGTCTTAGGCTATGCTTTTAGCCAAGGCTTTGCCCTTCTCCTGCAGTTCACTGCACATTCCTGCTATAAGGCATATTACATGAAGGGTAACAAATGAAAAAATATACATCAACAACTGGAATATATTGCAAATTTATTACAAATTGAATCTCAACATGTACATAATAGCAGTTTTTCTGACATTTATGGTGAAATATTATCATATATTCAGCCTGATTTTTACTCATAATTTACACATGAAATATCACAATTTTATAGCACACATTTTGTTTGGGTCTTTAGTGTTTTACAAGTGTTGAAAATCAATCATTTGTCTCTGAATTGATTCCGGTTGCAGCCAGAGCTGTGACGATTAGAAATTTTGTAACTGGGTACCCAAGATCTCATTCATAACCAAAGGTACTCTAGTACACAATGATTATTGTCCAAATACTTATTTTATCAACCAAATGCAAAGGTGTCTCTTACATTTCTGCAAAAGGGGATTCAAACATGAAAATGGCCTCATGGTTTTAAGGGATGCTAGTGTTGTGAAAAAGCAGCCAGGACTTTCAAAACTATCTGATGTAAGTTGGTACAACCATCTGGAAATCAAGTTCAGAAAAGAATTGAAGACTGGTTTAAACAGTCTTCAATTCTTTTTTGAAGTTGATCCCCAAAGGCACATAGTGCTTACATGTATACAATAGTCGGGTAACAGGTAATGATTTAGAACCCTGGTAGGAAAGTTACCCTATCCCGCTACATAATACTAGGGTACTCAAGTATTCGTCTCAGCTCTAGTCACAGTGTGGCAAACATTATTAAAATTGGTCTCCATACCAATGCATAAACCTAAGAGGATTAGCAGCTGACGTCTTAAAAAGGATGTAATGGTAGTACTGGTGCGAGAAATATCTGGAAAACCATTGTAAGATACTCCAGGTGTTGCAGCCGCCATCGTAGTGCAGTTAGTAGCGCGTCAGACTGTCAATCTAGAGGTCATGGGTTTGAGCATCGATGGCGTCAAACATCCTTTCTGACTATTTGTCTTCACCAATGGGTTGATAATCGAAAACTTATGTGGGATAGTTGCTGGAGCCTAGGAAAGGATTATTTGTGGTACCGATGTGAGAAAAACCTAGAATCCATTGTATGGTGCTCCAGGCATTGTGATACAACTGAAATGTTAAAAGTGACGAAAAAATCACAATTCGTTAGTTAAGTTCAAATTTCAACTCACATTCCTTCTTAATATTTTCCTGTCACTGCAAATTCATCTGAGGCACAATATAATGATACTTGGTGAGAATTTGGTAGGAATGATCATCTAACTAAAATGGATAATTTAAATTCAAAATTAAAAATGTTACTTAGAACAGGTACAGACTGATCTTGATGTTCACTTTGTAAATTAATGCCAAACCTGCGCATGCAGACACCATTGAACCAAGGTCCTGCTGGGGTTTAATTTATCTCACCATTACATAATACAAGGTTTTTTTTCTAATTTATGCAATTGTTTGTCCAAAATCAATGTAAGGGCATTTAAATTGTATTTTCATGTACAGTTTTTTTTCACAAATTCTTTCTAAAGGAATGTTTGTGACAATAAATCAAGGAATGATAAATGTACCACAGTATGTGCACAGACATATTTCAATGGATGAAAGGCTAGTTTTACAAAAGCTGACTTCTGTTTGTAATAATGTAATAACCTCAAATCTATCGTTTTATTCGATTGAATAACCCATCTGAATTGGTATTTAAGCATTTATCATTTATACCAAGCAGTTCAAAATGCATGATTGATATTATTGAAAACCAGATGTGCCTGTCACATGAAAAGGGACTATCTTGAAAGTCCGTAAAATAAATATTAAGGAAAAATATTGGATCCAGCATAGGTCAACCAGAAGGCAGATTTCAGAAATAATTACATACAAAATTAAAATGATCATTATAGATTCAAAAATATGTCATTTGAAAAGTTTTGACCCTGGTCAGACTGCACAGATTGCGCAGTCTGCACCAGGATCAAACTCCACGAAGATTAATACTGTTTAAAAATAAGTCCTTATGGTGCTTTCAGTGCATTTAAACTATTGTGTCTTATTTACTCATATTTTGTGCAGACTACTTAAATCATACTCCTGAAAGAAAAAGGTGGTTAGGAGGAACTGGTCCATGGTATCTTTGCATTCATTATGTTGACATAACTTGATAAAGAATGCTTTTTTCTCCCCCCAGTTATTTATGATCATTGCTATAATAATGTCAGATTTTTTTCTTGATAGGATTTTTCTCTAATTTCTGTTGAATAATGCCCCTTACCCTTATCAAGGTATTCCTATAGGCGTGAATAACATATCAACCTACAGAAGTTTCAACTCTTGTCATGCTGAATAAATTTTGGTTAAAAATTTTCATCAAAATCAAAAGGCAAAAATCACTTAAAGTACTAACTGTAGGTCATTTTTTATTTGAAAATCTAAATCTAACTACAAGTCTGGTTTAAAAGTGATAAACAGGTGGTGTAGGCTAACATCAGACTGCACAATTATGTGCAGGCTGATATTCATCTGAAGCTCCTGCCAAAGCAGGAATATTCAGCATGACAAGGGTCAACTTCGACAAGGAATAGCTGTCCTATATTGGAGAATAAATATAACACAAAGACAATATCTTGTTAAATAATTACTTTACAGAGTTTCTTTGAAAAGAAGCGATATAACTGAAAAATGTTGAAAGGGGCTTTAAACTCCATTCAATCAATCAATTGAAAAGAAGTTGACCCATTTCATAACTGTAGAGTTCAACTAAACCTACCTTGTTCCCAAACTTCTAAAATACAAAGTCTAAATTCTCAGGCTTAGTGTGAATTTCACTATTGCTTTTGAATAATAAGACAAATTTTGATCTATACTTAACCTTTAACATGGACATAATGTGTATGATGTAGGGACTTTTTGATGCCCATTTTACCTAAATATAGAAAAAAATCTATATAAGGACCCAAGATTAGCAAACAGTTCAAAAGAAATAATGAATTTTATGGCTTGCGGTGCAAAAAAGTTGTAACTGCTCATAAACATTTATGCAGTTACAACTGTTTTGCACTGAGCAATCAAATTGTGCCCATCTTCTGTCTAGATTTGGTTAAGGCTTGAATTGATATGAGTTGAAATGTTGATATAAGAATAATGTACTTCTGTTTTCTTTGAAATTTTTGATACACCTCTATTGTTTTACAGTTAAAAAACAGATAAACATATAATTGGAAGCTGTTGGATATTTCTCAAAGCTCAGTGCATTTTAAATCATTTAATTAGAAGCTCAATATAGCTTGTTTGTGTTCAATTTTGAAATCTTGAATGAAAAAGGATTGCCATGGTTACTTGAAGCTAGGCGTCTGGCAACACTTATCATTGTCAGGAAGTAGCATCTGCCTGATTCATGATTGTTGTTGTAGTTTTGAGGTCAATCTGTTGCCATGTCGATCTATCTGCTTCTGCAACAGCTGTGGGATACAGGTATGTGGGGTTTTGTTGTTGCTAGGCAACACAATTAATTTTAAAGATGGTCAAAATGACATAAACAGTTGCTTGTTTTGGGATATTTTGTATACAGATGTTGTTCTGGTTTTCCATTCTGTTTATATTTTGGCTTTTGGATGGGAAGGTGTGGAATTTGTGCTAGAATCATTCCAAGTTTACTTAATGAACAAAGAGGATTAAATGAATAAAAAGTAAGTGAAAATTGATTTGAAAAAAAAAGAAAAATTTTGCAATGTTCAGCAAATTCAACATATAACATACTGACTTTGACATGAAATGGTTGTGCTTTCTCAAAAAAAGATGGAATCTACTGGGTTAGAAAAGTGATAGGCTTAATTTGAAAATGCATATTGTAAGTCAAATGACCATAATGCATAATTCTATGGCTGTAATTTAGCTCTTGCTGCATGCTGTTTGTGGCAATTACCTGCAAAACATTGACAGACAGTGAGACCAGCCTAGCTTTCAGGATAATAAATTGATTGATTGATTGAATGGAGTTTAACGCCGCTTTCAACATTATATAGTTATATCGTGGCGGCCGGAGCACCTAACAATGGATTCCTGGTATTTCTCTCACCTGTACTACCATTACATCCTTTCCTAGACTCTGACTGCTATCTCACATAGGTTTACGATTATCTACCCATTGGTGAGAGACAAACGTCGGAAAGGATATTTGCCGCCACCGGGGATTGAACCCACGAATTCCAGAATGGAAGTCTTATGCCTAACCAACTGCGCTATGGTGGCGGCTTTCAGGATAATAAAACAGTGAAAGCTGTTTTTCCAATTACAATCCGCTTTGCACATGTGTTTGGATATAAAAGCAATTGTCTACGGTTGTCCATTTTCATACCTGCAAAATTTATTTGTGGCTGTAATGTTTGTCCTGGCTACCAACAATATAGGTTACCATATAAAATGAGCCTGCTCTTGACATTTCCGACAATTTCATGTTTGCATGTTGGACAGGCATTGAGCAACCTGGGCAATCACATAATGTATTAAAATTAACCTTGGGTTATGTAGCCATCTATTGAGTGCATAGTAAAGACTCTGATCAGACTGTGTGGCTGCAAATGTTAAATTGTTGAAATTTTCATGCATAGGCTCAAATCATATGACATAACGTCGGTGGGTGATCAAAACCTCGTAACTCCAGCTTATTCAAGCTGCAGTTACGAGATTTTGACTCCCCATGAACAATAAGTAAGTGTTCAATGTATAGTAAAGGTATGGGGTGATAAATCTTAACTTGCTGTTGGTCATTTAACTTTCATTAGAGTCTGTTTAACAGTCAATTAGTTTCATTAATATGTGTTGGCCACAAGTCTTAAATTACTGAATTTATTAGGTGACCCTTTTCCTTCACAAATTGCTGTTAGCTTGGCTCTTTTGATAGTCGAGCTATAATACATATAATTCTATCCACCCAAAATTTAATGTTTCAACATGTGCAGAAAATTCTCTATTCTTTTTTTCAGCAACTTATGTTGACTTGCAAATATTCTTAGCATAGGATTGTCACAAGTTGAATGGGGTTTTACACTACTTTCACAACCTTTCAGTTACATCACTCCCGCTGGAGAACCTTGCATTGGATTCCTGGTATTTCTTACACCAGTACTTCCACTACATCCTTTCCTAGCCTCCAGCTGCTATCCCACATATAGGTGTACGACTATCAAGCCATTGGTGGGAGACGAATAGTTGGAAAGAATGAGTGCTGCCATTCATGAAATTTTTGCATCCTGAAAACATGCTGTTCTATCAGTTACAGCAGGGATGACAATGAGAGTATGACTTGCATTGACTAAGTGGATGGCTTTCAGAGCTACAGATAAAGATGGAAATTGGGATTTTAGATCTAAGTATTTTAAAATTTATAGGATAAATCTTATGTTATTGGTACTCATCAGAATCATCTTATTAAGACGATTCAAATGAGTACCCACAACATACAGTTTCATTGATAAGTAAAGATTTTAGAATTGCATTACCCCCTTCTTATCTGTCCCTCTGACTTTTATCAACAACAAAAAGATCGAGCTTGATACACATAATGTCAAGTAGAAAGTTAATGCAAAGATAAACCCCAACCATCAAAATAATACCATATTTGCAAAAATGATAAAGAATACCCTTAGGGCACCCTTATATCTTGTCGAGAGCTTTACAGTTACTAAAATTTATGTCAACAAATTCAGTTGAAATGCTGTTTTAGGCAGAAAAGGTGTATTTCATTTGACAAACAATCTTTGTGAAGTAAGCTTCTATAAGCTTATCATTGTTACCTTACTTGTATGAGATGTTGTTTAAGTGTCTAAAGTGTTATTTTGAAGTTTAAATATTTTTTTACTCCGCGATAAGGATGTCACAAAATGATTGGTCACAACCATGAAATTTACATCTTACCTTGATACAATGTATGAATGTGACACGATTTGATCCTTGCTTTATACCTACATTACAAAGTTAAATGCCGAGTGTTATATGAGTCAAATGCCGCCAATATTGGGAGTAAATGTTAAAGGAATGTTAAGATTTAGTGGATTATTGTATCAAAGGTCAATCTTTCAAGTCAAAGAGAATAGCTGAATAACTTTAAAAGTTAACAGAAGTGTTTATGATGTTTACAAAACTTATGGCGGACTTTATTAATTGTTGTATGAGGACAGGTACACTTTAGGAATGTGTCACTCTATAAAATTGATATGGGATGTGTTTCGAATATTGCTTATTTTGTAACTTTTTATTTCTGTAAAACTTGACATAATTTGCTGTTGGAAAGGCAAGTTTGTTCCAATTTACCATGGAGCCTGGCTATATGAGGATGGACTATAAGCGACATGTTGATCACAATGGATATGAATGTCCTGACAAGATTGGCGTGCCTATCAGAAAAGCTAGGAGCTTTTCTATGGGCAGTTATGTCATGCCTTGGAGGTGAGACCTTTGAATTAAACTCCTTTAGCCTGACATCATCAAAACAGTATGACAATTAAGAATAATTTGGATTTTAGGAGTCCTTTGCAGTGTTGTGCTTAGGCCGCACAATCGCGGGATTCCCGCAAATTTATCCCCAATGTCCCCTAAAATCTAAGCCATTGCGGGATTTTGGGCGCGCTCAGAATTCCACGATCTTTTATTTTCCGTAATAGACTTACGAAGAAAGTCCTGCTCGATCGGCGTTTATATTTGTTATGATAGTATATTTCACGCATTGTCTATTGTTACGCGTACACGGTGCACCCATAAAGACTTGACTGTGGACCAAAAATTTACCATTTAATTTTGCAGATTTTGATGTAAAATATTGTGAACCGGTTGCGTAATTAGCGCACTTTCAAAAACTTGACTGTGACCCAAAAAATTACCATTCCATTCAGCTGATTTTGATATAGAATAACGAGAACCTGTCTTAAAATTGTTACTAAATTTAAAATGGCTAAACTACATATGCGCTTGACTGACTTTATGTCGGGAAAAATTAGAAAACTAGCAGATGACGCTGACGAGGACGGCTATGAAGCCTCCGATCCAGCGCCGTCTACGTCTGCTGATGCCGACAGCGACATGACCCAGTCATCTTCTTCTACAAAAAAAAGGGAAGGAACAAATTTCCAAAAAAATTTGACTTGAAACCAGCATTGAGGCTATGGAAATCCAGCAGGACAGAAAATTATACTCAAATTAGAAGGTAGAAATAGTTGTTTTAGTTTGTCCCCCAAAATTTCCCAATGTCCCCTTGAAATTTAGGCAGGGGGACACCTGTGTCCCCCAAAAATTCTGACCTAGGCACAACACTGCCTTTTTTGAGGTGGGAGCCCCTGCTTTAGATATAGACTACAATTTTCTTGTTTTTTTTCCATTTGATTTAATCATTGCTACCGTAGCATATGCCCATGATATAAGCCAGGCACGTAGCTGCCTATACGCAAGTATGCAGCTAAATCCACATTATTTTTACAAGTAAAAAAAAATTAGTAAAAAAAACTAAAGTAAAGCTATTCAACTCCATTTTATGCTAAAATAAGAGGATTTGCGTTGGTCAAGAAAGCTCTCAGGAGGCCCCAAAAACGCACCAAATTGCACCATTTATTACAAAATTTCCATGCTGCCCGCTGCCCCCTCCCCTGGATTATTTTGAATCCACATTCCTTATTGGCTAGCTGCACGCCTGTAAGCAACACCCCAAGAAGATGGTTATTGGTTATGGGAGATAGTGTAAGGATACATGACACAACTACTGAAGAGATCCACAATGGTTCTTTAACTTGCTTGGTGTATAGCACCATCTCACGGGACCTCAGTTTAAAATCTCATCTTCTGCAGGTCTGTGGGGCAATACAGGCACTTCAGTACCTCTTATTTTCTGGAATCCAATAATCCCTTCTATCAGAGGCCACAAAGAAAGCTTTACCCAGTAATTAAGTTCTAATTATTGTTGAACTCTGTTCATAATTATAGCTCTAGAAAACAAAGGGAGCCTCTCCAACAGTTCTCATTATTCACCATAACCATAATTTAGATGCTACAACATCTGGAAAAAACATCCATTTCTCTCCTCAAACACCTTGGTATTTTCTTTTTAAAATGAGACTGTGCCGTGAAATTTCCAACAATTCACATGTACCCCTTGCATAAAAGTTTAACAGCCAAGACAACAACACAAATGCAACAAGAATATATTCTAACTGCTCCAAGCGGGAACAAGACATTATCCAGCTATATTTTGTATGGTGAAGACTCTGGTCAGACTGTGCGGCTGCACAGGCTGGCCAGAGGCTTTGCTTAGCGCACTTGTGAAATTGTTGGAAATGCCACACACAGGCTCAAATACTATTCTCTTGTTTCATTGAAAACTGATTGAGGGATCAGTGCTTAATTGTACTAAGTGTCTATAAAATATAAAGACACTTAGAACTTTCTTGCACTGAATCCTTGAAAGGTTAAAGGCAATGCTATGAAAAAAAAGTAAAAAAAGGGGACAGACAGTGTGCTTATTGATTTTCACCATAATGATCATCCCCAGAGATCACACTAATATAATAATCAAATCTTGGTCTTAACTATGATGAAGGTTTTGGAACAATGGCAGTTGGCCTTGCAGCAGTTGTTTGAACTCTTTTGGCTTAGTAAGAGAACATCTTTTATCAAAACAATGTTCTTTTGAAGGATATTGAAAAGAATTTGTGTTGATCTTCTGAAAAATCAGTAAAAATGGAATTTAGTTACATAGAGGACATCTGCTTAATATGATTAGAAAACTCTGTTCATTGTGAATAAGGAAAAAAGACGAATATTGATGAGATAGCTTTAAGTTTTTGCACTTGTCCTTGACTAATTTGCTCATCACTTGTAAGGTCAGGTATTTTGTAAGTGAGCCCATCAAAATTCATTTTTATCGGGGTATAAATTGTCTTCAGTTTTGTCAAACCTTCTTGTGGTGACGGACTGTAGTTTTTACAATAAAAAGTTTGGTGTGGGTGTGTTAGTGCCTCTGTCTGTCAGTCCTTCCAATTTTGTCTGAAGGCAAGTACGCCTTCATTTATGGATGGATCAAAATAACTTTGCACAAATTTGATGGCTCAGTTTGAAACACAGCAGGAGGCTAGGAAAGGATGTGGTGGTTGTACTGGTGAGAGAAATACCAGGAAACCATTGTTAGGTGCTTCAGCCGCTGTGATATAACTGAAAAAATGTTGAATGCGGCATTAAACTCCATTCAATCAATCAATCAGTGTGAAACAGTTGTAACTGCCTATAAAAGTATAGGCAGTTACAACTGTTTCACGCTGAGCCATCTAATTCTTCACCATCATTAGTAGATGTACTCTTTGAAAGAAATTTTCAGATTGCTTCGAGGTCAAGGTTACAGCTCAAGGTCAAAGTTAAAAAATGTGGGATCGTTGGCAGTTGTCTTATGATAACCACCTAGTAGGTCCGAAAGACAATTAGTTTGTTAGTGTGCCAGCTTGGGAATCGAATCCACACAATCGACCTTCAATTATTTTGAAGTCTGATGCTCTACTTACTGAACTATCCGGGCTGACCAAAATAAAATCATTGGATTGAAGTCTTATATGAGTATTGCTTACCAGTAAAGGTTGCCAATAGCAAAAAAACTTTCAACCTTGATTAGACTCTCATGACATTATTCAGGATTCCACTATTAGTGGTTGGAACATGAAAATATCATTGTAGGTAAACAAAGAATTTGACAGATATTACTCATTTGATCTCCTTCAGGAAATGATTTAAAGACTGTTTCAAATCAATGGCTCAGCGCAAAACAGTTGTAACTGCCTATAAAGAAAAAGGCAGTTACAACTGTTTTGTGCTACGCCATCGAAGTAGCCTTCAATTATTTTCTTAGTTGAACAAGCTTCAAATGGTCCTCTTTTCTGATGTTGAGTGCTTGTTTCAAGGTCCTTGAGTTTTTGACTCATTGCCACTTGTTTGTGAGTCTAGGCAAAACCTCTGTCCAAGTGGACCCTATTTCTTTGCTGACTTTTGTTTTAAGTGAGATTCTCTTTTTTTGAGTAGCCTGGCTCCTAGGCTGACAGTCAGTGTTATGTTAAAAAATGAATAAGGTATAAGTAAAATTCGCTATTGTGACTCCTTGGTTGCCTACAAATGTACTGTAATCACAAGTCATAATAGCATATTCGAGTTATAAATTGCTCATGTTTACTTTTTCATCCTATCCAATTACCTCCCATATTCACAATTCAAAACTGATCTACCAGTCAGAGGTATATATTAGTCTCAATTTTTCGACGCTACATATTTCATTGACCAGTCCAAAAATAGCATCCCATTCCGAGGACAGAAATCTGTACTAAGGTATATATAAGCTTATAAGAATTACATTTTATGTAAGTTGAACTTTGCTTATTCTAAAATGATATTTTCAGATCAGTGGGATGGGAGCCAGTCTAAATTTTGTGTAATAGTAACATTTATGTATGTCTGACTTTAATTTCAATTTAATCAATTCGAAGGCGAGAGAAAGTTGTGTTTTTTATGTGACATTTTGATCTTTTGACCCACATTTTACGATTGGTTCATGATTCACAAAAATTACTTTTATGGTTGCGGAAATCTTTCGCTCTTTGTGAATGGTGTTATCATATAGGATCATAAATGGCCAACAAAATGATATTGGAAATGGTGATTTAATGGGGATGATATTAATTCATTTATTTATCACCTTACAGCTTTTTTAAGAGGACGTCGAATATACAGAGCTACAAAGGGGTTATTTTGGATTTCAATTTTAAATATGTCATAAGTTCTCACTTTGACCCTATGTTGTGGGTTCTCATTTGAAACATCTTGAGGATTCAAATGAGTACATATAACATAGGGCAATATTATTGAGAAACAGATTACAGACTGGTCTTTACCCATCTTTTGTAATATGACTGACGTCGCGGGAGTGAAATAAACCCGTTAAATATTTTTAATATTATACGTGTGTTATTACACTAGTGGAATAACTATTAAATGACGTCATAATTTATATATTCTGACGTCAGTTTTAAACGGCGTTATAAGTTTCGCGGAAAATTAAAATGTTGAATTTCAAGAATTTGGGGTCATAGTATAAATAGAATATCAAATTTGTGTTCATAAAATACCGAATTTATTAAACTCGTCATCTAAAACAGATAAAAACTCGGCACAGCCTCGTTTTTATCTATTTATAGATGACTCGTTTAATAAATTCGGTATTCCACGACCACTCATTCAATATCCTCTATATCTAAGGTCCCCTGAATATACTAACAAAGATGATTGTTCAAGAAGATATTCTTTCATCAAAGACTGATGCAAAAGTTTAATTAGTTTTCAATAAGATGGAAAAGCTTTTTGTTTGTCACTAAATTGTAAATTGATTGATTTTGTCTTTAACATGCAAGTGATATTCTATCTGATACCAGAATGAAAGTAAAGAAACCTGATTTTTATCAAGTAAATGAAATATGAAACAACACAGTGTTTGTACCTCTTGTCTGATCTTGACCTCTAAATTAATCTAGGATTATATATTTTTGACTTATCTTAACCATCCTGGGTATGAGCAACTAAATCTTTAGATGCCATATTACTTTTGTGGACCTGAAATATTGTTGAAAGTTGATTTTATAACTTCAGATATAAAACTTAAAAATTAACCCTTGTCATGCTGAATAAAATCCTAGTTAGTTTTCATATTTTTTGCCCAGAAGTTTAAGGAGAAAACTTGAAGTATTATGATCACCATGGTGTTGTTGGTGTGACAAATTTTATAACCATGGTCATATCCTTGTTGTCATTGGAAATATCTTCATGAAACTTGGCATGTGTGGTTAACATCACAAGCTATCCAGACTATTTAGGGAGATAACTCTGGAAGCATTTTTGTAAGAGTTATGCCTTTTTTTATGCCCCCGATAGGGAGGCATCATAAATTTGACTTGTCCGTCCGTCCGTCTGTCCGTCCGTCTGTCCGTCCGTCCGTCATTCCGTCCAAAAACTTTAACATTGGCCATAACTTCTAAATCAAAGCGGTGTCGGGGGCATTGTCATCTTACAGTGACAGCTCTTGTTTTTACTTAGATTTTTTGCCTTATCCATCACCTGCAGCTGAGTGTTGCAGAGGTAGGCAGTGCTCTTCTTTTAACTTCTTGTTTAAGGTAGTGAACCTGTTATAGTTCAGAAATGTTTTGGAGTAATCAACTTTTACAGTGTTAACAGAGGTTTCCTTATGATTTCATTAGGAAACCTCGGTTAACATTGTGAAAGATCATGAGTTGTGAAATGCTTTGTAACTTTTACGGGTCCACCACCTTAAGAAGGATTATCAGGTGGTGAAGACAAGTGCACTGTGACTGTGCATATTTGCAGGCTGATCTTTATCTATACCTCATGCAAAAGCAGGAATGACAAGGGGTTAATTCCTGACAGAAATCCCTGCCCAACAAAATCTTTCATCAAGCAGAAAATATGACAACCTTGGGTTATTATATCATGGAGCGAAAGTTTTCAGATCATTGCTCCACTCATGTGAAAGGGTGAATTATAGAGCTACAGAAATATTTTTGTACCCTGTCATGCTGACAAATACCTGCTCCATTTAATTGATCAAATAATTGATTATTTACTGATCAAACACAATTAGAATTTTCTTCTATCATTGTGATTCAGATTTACTAATCTCCAGGTACAGCTTGTATCTGCTTTGATATCAATGGCTCAGTGCAAAACGGTTGTAACTGTCAATATGTTTATTTTTTTTTTTTTTTTTCTAAGATGGTGAAAAAATGGCAAAAAGTAAACATAATCTGTGCAAAATATTAACATTTGATTTTCGGAAAAGTTGCATAAATCCTCAGTTGAATTTTTAGTGACATTGATTTTGTTGGTATGGGCCTTTAGGCTTCAATATTTTTGTAAAATCACATAAAAAATGGTCGAATTCAACCTCCATATAGGGGGTGGGGTTTTATTACGAGCAGGAGGCTCTATTAGAATTATAACGTAAAGCTCCTTCCCAGGCTAATATGCTTGCTGACAGCAAAGCAGTAAACTATCTATAAACTCAGGTACATTAAGAGGGGGTAACTCGAGGCTAAAATCTTTATTTTGAAATGAAACCTTATGTTGTGGGTACTCATTTGAATCGTCTGGACAAGATGATTCCAATTAGTACCCACAACATAGGTTGCAGGGGTGTGGAAATACGAGTTTTCTCCACTTGTACCTGGACAAGTAAAAGCGGATTTTCTACTTGTCCAGGATCAAAATGAACTTGTCCACTAAAGGGTAAATAGAAAAATTAGAAAAAAAACATGCCTTTTGATGAAGAAAATGCTGATATCCAGCATTTTCTTCATTAAAAACAATGTTTTCTACCCTATGATATGAACATTTGGATTATTTCTCTCTTAATTCTTTTAAGTAACATTCCAAGATTTGTCCTGGTATTTACTTGTCTTTGGACAAGTGGCTTAGAAAAATTTACTTGTCCGCAAGTACAAAAGCCCGAGTCGGACAAGTCGGGCATGGGAATTCCACACCCCTGTAGGTTGTAAGAAGGGACTCGTAAAATATTTCAATTTGAAATCCAAAATGGCCGCTCTATCTATAGATCTGTATAGATACAAAACCTATAAAGTTGATTTTGTATTTTATTGATATTAGTCATATTTCAATTCTATTTAATTCGATTGAATAACAAGAGATCAGTATGATGGCCCATAATTTCCCTGGTGAAAATACAAGGTGATATATTAAATATTTTCTGCTGTGTGATTTAGTTTGAAAATATTTACACATAAATTTGTACCTGTAGTGTGATCATGGGTCACCTTTTACAGAAATAGAGATCTACGGCCCGAATTTAATGCTATTTTGATCATGTCTCATTTCAAATTGATCTTTGATGCATTCAAACTTACAGTCAGACTATTACAACTGCTTAATGATGGCTCAGCGTGAAAAAGTTGTAACTGCCTATAAATTTTTTTTTTGTTTCATTATACCTTTCAAAACTATGTTTTGAGGTTATAGAAGTCAGATTATCGGTCAGTCGATCCATTTGTCTGTAGCATTTTTTTGTCCAAAAGTTTTTCACGCTAGATAGATTACCAATTTAGGGGAGATTTAAAGCAGTCTGACTCAAGCTTTACCCAGAATGATCTCATAGAAAGTAGATAGTGAACTTAGATCAGACTTCACATCTGTGCAGACGTCTTAGTCTACCCCGTCTACACTGTCAGCCAAAGCTTTGTGTACAAGTAATATATGCCATAAACAGCAAGAGATTTAACCCTTGTCATGCTGAATAAATTTTGGCTAAAAATTTGCATAAAAAAATCAAAGGGCAAAAAGCACTGAAAGTACCAACTGTTGGTCATTTTTCATTTGAAAAACTTAATAATAATTGACAATTCTGGTTTGAAAGTAAGAAACAGGTGGTGTAGACTAACATCAGTCTGCACATATGTGCAGGCTGATGTTTGTCTATAGCTCCTGCAAAAGCAGAATTATTCCTGGTTCAGCAATTTAAGGGTTAAAATATGTTCATGTTCAAGTAATTTCCTAAATTACATGACATAGTCTTTCAAAATGGAAATTGTATGAATTGCAAGTTTTATACATCAAGCATTAAGATAAAACACTTAAAGGATATTATCAAGTGTTATCTAAGGGTACTTCAAGGTTACCAATTAAAATTGATATAAAGATAGAATATTGAAGTGCATATTTTTGTAAGGACTTGTATTTTACTATGTGACATTCCATAGGCATAGCCAGGACTTTGAAATGTATATGCAGTCTCTGAAAGCAACAACTAAACATTATATAGGATAAAGGTGATAAGTACATTGTGGCAAAAGATGAATGCCCTCTGTCCGCTCTCTTTTCATAATTTGTGCGCTGGTGAATAATCAACACATCCAAACTACAGCTTGAATAAGCTGTTGTTTTGATGTAATGATCATTCATCTACAATATTCTTCAATGGAAGATTATTTGTTGTACGCAGTTGCGTAAATTGTGTAATGGGAGTTACGCCCTTGCATTCAGTCAAGAAGGTCATATAATGCTGAAGATTTGAAATGAAACAATAGTGAAATTTGCATAACAGCCACTGCTGTGAAAGCACAGTTTGTAGAGGATCAGACTCCCACAACTTCAGTAACGGGGTGTCTCCGGTTTGATCCCCAGCAGAGGCACAAGTATATGAGCCTGTGCATGATATTTCCAACAACTTTACACTTGCGCGATGTACGAACGTTGGCTAGTGTTGACAACCTCACAACGCAATAAAAATATCTGCCGACTGCATGAAGATGGTTTAAGACCTTATATATCAATATAGTGCACAATGAAGATTCTGGTCAGACTGTGCGGCTGCACAGGCTGACCAGAAGCTTTGCTTTGGGCACATTTGAAATTGTTGGAAATGTCACACCCTGGCACATTATCCTTTCTGACATTTGTCTACCCTATGATGAAAAAATTGTTGAAAGCAGTGTTAAATGCATTCTAAACAAACATTGAATGGGATTTGAACTCGCTTCAAATATTTCATTTCTAAACATGCAGACAGATGGCTGGACATTTCAGTAAATGTAAAGTGGCATTGATATCCTTGTATCGTTTTTCATTATTGCCAATTTAGCCAGATGGCTTTATGTCTTAACTTTCAAACTTTGCCTTCAGATCAGAGTATGTGTAGGCTCAAATCTCCTACAATGACTTAAAAAAGGCTTACTTTAAATCCTAGAGTCAGAAGCTTACTGTTTGATGCCAATACATAAAATGATATGTCAAATATATCCTTCAATAAAGATAAATCAGATATAAGAATCAGTATCATCTTTCTTTTCAAACGTAGCATATTGGACCCCTAACAACGTTGTATGGTAAAGGGTTCAATAATGATAATGGAAACAGTGGACAGAAAATCCCACTTCAAAGGATTGTTTCTTTTGAAATATAATTTACTAGATTTAATTAGAATTCATTAATATGGATGGCCATTTATGATGGTCCCCTACTGGCGGGCAAACTGATGTTCATCATCTCTCTTTTACCTTTACCATATACAAATTTTGATCTGGCCTATTTCATGTCTTGGAAAACATGGCTGATTTTCAGTGTTTTGGAAAACATGACCTTTTTTTCAGTTTTTTGGGGGGAAAAAATCAATTGAGAAAAAATGCTTCAGTTGCTGATAAGAAACCATTACATGGTTGGTTTTACTGTAGTTTTCTCTGGCATGGTTCATATTGTACTCATAAATGTCCATGTGGCCAAAGGTTTGTATCACTCAGCAGACACTAGCCTTGTCTTGACACCATTAACATTTACTGTTCTATAGAACCATATTTGTGCCTTTATAGCTCTCTTTTAAAGAAATCATTATTAGTCCCCATCCGTTTACCGGTTGCGGGACTATAGGTTTGCTCGATTCCGTCTGTCCGTCCGTCTGTCCGTCCGTCTGTCACACTTTTGTCCGGGCTCTATCTTCTAAACCATATGTGCTAGCAACTTCAAACTTGGTACACTTTTAGATCTCATTGAGGAGAAGTGTCATGTTCAAGAACCGTTACTCTGCCACACCCACTTTTTGAGTTATTGCCCTTTGTTGTTTTTACCCTTACATTCTTGTCCAGAACATATCTCCTAAATTATGTGTGCTAGCAACTTCAAACTTTGTACACTTTTAGATCTCATTTAGGAGAAGTGTCATGTTCAAGATCCATAACTCTGCCACACCCACTTTTTGAGTTATTGCCCTTTGTTGTTTTTAGTCTTACATTTTTGTCCGGAGCATATCTCCTAAACCATATGTGCTAGCAACTTTAAACTTTGTACATGTATAGATCTCATTGAGGACAAGTGTTATGTACAAGAACTGTTACTCTGCCACACCCAGTTTTTGAGTTTTTGCCATTAGTTGTTTTTACCATTACATTTTTGTCTGGAACATATCTTCTAAACCATAAGTGCTAGAAACTTCAATCTTTGTACACGTATAGATCTCATTGAGGACAAGTGTCATGTACAAGAACTGTTACTCTGCCACACCCACTTTTTGAGTTATTGCCCTTAGTTGTTTTTACCATTACATTTTTGTCTGGAACATATCTTCTAAACCATAAGTGCTAGAAACTTCAAACTTGCTACACTTATAGATATCATTGAGGACAAGTGTCATGTACAAGAACTGTCACTCTGCCATGTCCACCTTTTGAGTTGTTGCCCTTTGTTGTTTCTATCCTTACATTTTTGTCCCGTACTTATCTCCTAAACCATAAGCCCTAGCAACTTCAAACTTTGTACACGGGTAGATCTCATTGAGAAGAAGTGTAATGCACAAGAACTGTTACTCTGCCACATCCACTTTTTTAGTTATTGTCTGTTGTTGTTTTTTATCCTGACATTTTTGTCCGGACCATATCTCCTGAGCCATCAGTGCTAGCAACTTCAAACTTGGTACACTTATAGATCTCATTGAGGACAAGAGGCATGTACAAGAATCATTCTTCTCCGCCCACTTTTGGAGTTTTTGCCATTGGTTGTTTTTACTCTTATATTTTTGTTTTGGACATTTTGTTCAAAACCTTATGTGCTAGCAACTTCAAATTTTGTATACAGTTATAGATCTAGTAAGTAGGAGATATATTATAAGAAAGGATTTTTTGTTATCCGGTTGGGGACTCCTGTATTGCATTGCAATATGACATGCACTTGTTGTAATTATGCCCCCCTTCGAAGAAGAAGGGGTATATTGTTTTGTACTTGTCGGTCCATCCATCTGTCCGTCTGTCCGTAGACCTTTTTTTTGTATGCAAGGTAGAACCATAAAACTTCACAGGTGGATAGATCTCAATGGGGAGAAGTAAGAACCATAACTCTACTCATCATATTTTGTGAGTTATTGCCCTTTGTTGATGGACAAATAATAGGCTCTTAACCTGCTTTTATGGAGGGATGGCATACATGTTTTACAAACATCTCTTGTTTTACAATCTATTGAAGTATCATAACATATTATTTCTCAATAACCTAAAAAAGTTTAATTCAAAGATTTTGGTTAAAACATGCATAAAACTTGTGCATGTTTTAACAAAGTTCTGTATGAATTTGACTATTTAAGGCTCTATTACATTAACACAGTGGTAAATTGACCATAAATTGGACCATTGTTAAACTCAGCTTCACGATGACAGCCTTCCACTCACCTGCGATCAATACAACAGGTATGCGAGGAATGTAACAATCGGACCTGCGGCATTGTAAAGGAGGTTATAATATCTGAATACCAAGGTTATAAAGGATGCAGGTTTTGCACATTTAAGATGCAACAATAAGTAGCCAGGACCCTCAAAAGTATGTGATGTGAGTCCCATAGACTCTCTGCTGGTGCTCAACTTCAGAAAAGAATTGAAGACTGCTTTAAACAGTCTTCAAGTCTTTCCTGAAGTTGAGCATCTAATACTAAAAACTCAATTTTTATCCCCCGCCGAAAAAAATTTTCGGGGGGGGGGGGGGGCATATTGTTTTTGCCATGTCCGTCCGTCCGTCCGTCCGTCCGTCTGTCCGACATTCGTTTCCGCGCTATTTCTTGAAAACTATTGACCGGATTTCAATGAGACTTGGCACACAGCTTCACTACAATGAGGACATGCGCATATCGCTGGGGTTACCCAGTTCGACCGTGGAATTTAGAGTTACTGCCCCTGACTGTTTAAGCCACATACATACATAGTGATATTCGTTTCCGTGCTATTTCTCGAAAACTATAAACCCGATTTCAATGAAACTTGGTACACAGCTTCACTACAAAGAGGACATACTCATATCGTCGGGGTTACCCGGTTCGACTGTCAAATTTAGAGTTACTGCCCCTGACTGCCTGACTGTTTAAGCCATATACATACATAGTGATATTCGTTTCCGTGTTATTTCTCGAAAACTATAGACCCGATTTCAATGAAACTTAAGAAAGGACACTAAAGATCCCAATAATCAAGTCCTTTGGACCCTATTTTGTTGATGTCAGACTAAAACCTTGAATACTGTATACAAGTTAATCAAATTTACTTTTATGGTGTACCATTCTTCTTATAAAGCTCTCTTTGGATTGTTAGTTCCTACAAAACTGTGCAAATGCTTTCAATTTTTGGGCTGTTTGAAGTTCTGCCATCTTTGGTGTATGAGATTTTTTGAGAGCAGAAGAAATTCAAATTAAAAAAAAAAAAACAAGAGTATAATCTGGTAAATCACAACTCAAAGTTGTCACATAATTTTTGCTAATAACTAGAAATTGCTAATAAAAGCAGCCACTTCTTTACACAAAATCAGTAGCAATTAACTTGTGAGTTGCAATTATTGTGGTTGTAATTAAAAGAAGTAATCTGTACTGCACCTGATTTAGTAATACAAGCTCTGTGGGGTCAATTTGTCCTGCCATTATTGATATTTCCTTTTATTTCCTCAATACTAGATATTGACTGGTCCGGCAGTCAAACTTGTGCCATTACTATGTGCAGTGTACTATGGGGTACTTGCGGTTGGTTAACTTCAAGTGGTTATAAAATCGTGGTCTGGACATAAAAGTGAACATACTTTACATAATAAGTAAGAAAATTTAACCATTATTTTCACATAACATGAGGTTCTTGAAACTTAAAATTTAATAAAAAAAAAATTATTGGAAATTAACCTGCCCTGCGTTCAGGAGGACAAAACAGTGCAAACTGTTTTCAACTTATACCCTGCTTTGCATGTACACTTGCATGCAAAGCAGGGTATAATTTGGAAACTGTTCTCACTGTTTTGTCATCCTGAACTTGTTTTACTATTAACATCTTATGATTATTTTATGTGTTAGTCAAAAATTTGCTCAAACAGTAGTAGCTAATTATGGAATTCTGCCATGTATCATCTCAGTGGAATTGTCTCAAAGAATGAAAAAACACCGGGTATGATTTTTGATTTTGACTTGCGATTAATTCTTTCGTAAGAAGTTTAGGAAAAAGAGACCCTTGTCTTTAAATGTATGGAATTGAGATCAATAGGTAGTTACAATATTGTTAACTCCTACCCTGCTGTCCATAGAATATTCTGACAGTACATAAATCTTTCGCAGACAATGCAGACTAGGATCAGTCTGCACAGATATCCATGGCTCAGCGAGAAACAGTTGTAACTCCCTATATGTTTATAGGGAGTTACAACTGTCTCACGCTGAGCCTTCGATATGCTCGTCATGGATTTTTATGGATTATGTAGGTTTACAGTTTGGTGTAGCTGTATGATTATTACTATGGGAAAAATTATCTCCAGTCCATATGTTGGGTGTTATTGTCAATATGATGAATGGCCAATCTGTGACAATTTGTACCTAAAATGTTTAGGGGGAATTTGTTGGTGATTTATTGGCCAAACGCATTCATTCTGGGAACAGATGAGTGTTTAGGACATATTTCCACTTGTATGCAATGTTTTTTATTGAGACTATTCCATGTTGTAAAAAGTGTTTGTAAGTTGGAAAAAAATCCAAAGAAAAATTTCATGAGGGGTCAGCACAAAACTATATTTCAAGTACCTATAAATATTAAGGCTTTTACCATATTTTCCCTAATAATAGCACCCTACCTATTCATAAGTAGGACCCTTACATGTTTTACTAAGAAAACCCACTTCAAATGCCTATAAAGTTTAGGAACTTTTTGAGACTCCTTCTCTAATTTGAGGGGAAAGGGGCCTAAAAGACATTAATTTAAATGGAATTTTAAATCAGAAAATGCATATTATAAATAGGCTCCCTGGCCATGTTATGTATAGCTCCCAGGAGTATTTATTAGGAGAAATATGGTATAATAGTTTTGTGATGAACCCTTGTTTAATCCTGTTTAGCACTCAAAATAGATTAGTGATGACCCCAGGAATAATCCTGATGCACTCAAAATTTGTTTGTGATGAACCCTCGATTACGCCTCATAAGGATATTGAAGAGAAAATAAGGAATTGATAATTCCGTTCTTTTCTCAAAATGTTTTGTAAAAATTCTTAAACAGGCTAAAAAATTTTTGTCACGAAACGAAAAATCTTTTGTGAAAAATCAACTGTTTTGACCTTTGAGGATTTCAATATTATTGATCAAGATTATCTGTTAATTTCATGCTGACATGGCAAGACCAATCAATAATGTGAAATGTCAAATTTAGAGTTGACCAATAGGGGGCCAGTAATCATCGCTAATCCACCGTGATGTTACCAATACAGGATTACTGCAGTCAAAATATTTATTTCTCATTTTTCACCCAAAATGTCAATTTGAAATGTTAGGAATTTTCATTAAGACTATCTTGAATGTATGTTAATCATGATTTTAATGTCTGATTTCATTGATGACTTTTTTTATACGCCCTTCGATTATTAACCCTTGTCATGCTGAACCCAGAATATTCCTGTTTTGGCAGGAGCTAAAGACAAACATCAGCCTGCACATATGTGCAGTCTGAAGCTAGTCTACACCACCTGTTTCTCACTTTCAAACCAGAATTGGAACTAGATTTAGTTTTTCAAATAAAAATTGACCTACAGTTAGTTCTTTCAGTGCTTTTTGCCCTTTGATTTTGATGAAAATTTTTAGCCAAAATTTATTCAGCATGACAAGAGTTAAGTTTGTTTGTTTGTTTGAATGGGTTTAACGCCGCTTTCAACAATCTTGCAGTTATATCTCGGTGGCCGGAGCACCTAACAATGGATTCTTGGTATTTCTTTCACCTGTACTACCATTACACCCTTTCCTAGCCTCCGACTGCTATCTCACATAGGTTTATGATTATCTACCCACTGGTGAGAGACAAACGTTGGAAAGGATATTTGCCGCCACCGGGGATCGAACCCACAACTTCCGGATTGGAAGTCTAATGCCTAATCAACAGTACTGCGCTATGGGGGCAGGCGGGAGGGCAGGCGGGAGGGCAGGCTAGCGGCGTCCACTACTTTGTCCAAAGCATAACTAGATCTGTCACTGAATGTTAGGTTAGCTTGAAACTTGGCATAAATGTTCTTTTTATGATTACAAAGTACAGTGCACAAGAACTGTACCTGTACCTTGCTGATTTTTCTAGTTATTTCCCCTTGTTTATACTTGAACATCTGGCAGTGTGACGGACATATCTTGTGACAGTTTGCCACCTTGGTCACATTTTAATTTCAATGCATCTACACATAAAATCAGTGGTAGATCTAGGGGGGGGGGGGGGGGCTGGGGGGCTTTATATCATATTTATTTCATTTTCCCCTCTCATTGTAATTTTCTAATCCCCTATACATTGATTGGCGGTAATAATTCATTAATTATTTCAATGAAATCCTATTTTGTTTGTACCATCACTTTTGAATTGTCTTGAAGGGACAATTCAAAGGAGTACCTACAAAATAATAGTATTTATTGAAGTATTGTTGAATGGTTAGTGAATGTATAATTCAAAATGCTCCCTGTATCAGTATAGGTCTAATATTAGGGGATTAGAGATATCTTGGAATGTTTTTGGTCCCATTTTTTGGTTACAAGGACACTATTTTGGATGTTGAAAAGTAACTATTAACATTCCATCTTATAATTATGCAAATTGAGAAGTGGGTAATTGATATACTTCTTTTTGGTTTGTTATTTTTGTTCCCTTTACAATATAGTTAGTTTTCTGTCATGTAGATAGTCCCCTGAAGGTGTGTACAATAATTTCTGTTTTAATCAAAATAAGTTGGACAATGTTTAGGAGATATAACTTTGTCTTACTTGGTGTCGAGATCTATGTAGGCAGCTGCCTCTGTGATCCGTCTTGAAATGGTATACATTTTAATCCTGCTTCCAGTTCATGGATGCAGGGCATGATCTGTAAATGCTCAATTTTGTTGAAAAAGCTAATATATGGTATCAATACTTGGGTTCACTTTTTAACCCATTACAATTTCAAAGAAAATTCATAGAAGCTATAATTCATGTATATGGCTCTTTTACCAAGAAATATAAGCCTGTACATAACATTTCTAATTTCTTGCGTGCATGATGAACATTCACAGGGCAGCCTGAACAAACACTTAGTGCTTTAAATCATTCTAAAATAATTTGATGGCTCAGCGCAAAAGAGCAGATGGATTGGCTGATCTTAGTTTTAACGTTGCGCAAATTCACCCAAAATTGTTGGAGAAGTCAATATCATATCATAGCTGAAGTTTGATATTCATTAAGTAGGCTTAATTGTCAGCTCTATTACAAATTGTCATGAAAAGTTATATTTTATGGTAGAAGTTTATTTATGATAGAAAAACAAAGAAACGCTGATCATAGCAAAGCACTTTTTCCAAACATGATTTTCAGTGTTAAATGTATGTATGACAAAGATGTTGGGGGTCTGTGATCAAATAAAGTATTTTAAAGTGTTTGTCAATTGATGGTCACAGAAAAAATGCCATAAAATCGCTATAATCTCTAGTTTTTGGTCACATTTAAACGGGGCCTTTTGTATGTCAATTTAAATGGTCTCAAATTAAGGAAACGAGTTGGGACATCCAGTCGAGATATGTTGAACTCTTGTTCATCAAAAAATGTGGGCTATATAGACCCTAAATGCCACTGTCATAGCTCAGTGCTAGCATGATGGACTTTCATTCAAAAATTCGGGGGTTGGATTCCTGATGGCGGCACTCATTCTTTCTGACTATTTGTCTTCCTCCAATGGGTTGATAATCGAAGATCTATGTGGGATAGCAGCTGGAGGTTAGGAAAGGAAGTAATGGTTGAACTGGTGTGAGAAATACCAGGAATCCATTGTAAGGTGCTCCAGCTGCCAGGATATAACTGAAAGATTGTTGAAAGCGGCGTAAAACCCCATTTAAACAAAGAACCCATTCAAACAAAGAACCCAAAGAAGAAACAAAATTTATGAATATCTAGAAATTTAATTAATGTTTTTCTTCCCTGGAAATTTTGAAAATTTTTAAATTTGAGTTTGATTTTTTATCGACACTGCTGGTTTTTACAAAAGGATATTTAAATATGCTTTCTTTCTATAATTCAAGCAAATTGTAGCCATTTATTTACTGCATTCAACATTTGAACATCTTCAATGCATCAAAATTTAAGAATATTACATTTCAGTTTGAATTATCATGTTATCAGCAATTTTAGGGTAATAGCACGTACTGCACATTTTGCCACAATTACAACAGAATTAAGATATTACACTAATATTTATTCAAGAGTCTATGACTAGAGTGGTCAGCTAAAGGTAGGCAGTGCAAAATTATTGTAAGTGCCTATATATTTATATAGGCACTTACAATAGTTTAACACTGCCTACCTTCTATATCCACAGTTGGGTTCACAGTTGGTATGTGAAGTGACAGTTTGGTGTGCAAGGTTGTGCAATCTTTAAACCCATTGTCAACACTTAAATCTCAACCCTCTTCTATTCTAGTCTTCAGACGGACAGTGGGAGACGTCTGCAGCTAGTGTATCAGTGAAAAGTTTCTTTGGGGCGATATGGCAAAATTTTGTGATTCTATGGAATGAATATAATATCAGAAACTATTTCACTTAATATTTGTTGCTTTCGATGGAATGATTGAAATAAGGTTATTTCTTGTTTCACGGAGATGCATTCTATTTTGAATAAGTTTTTCAACAAAAAAGGGGATTAAGGGAAAGGATTGGATCAGCTGTTGAAGGAGACAGTGTTTGTTGCATATGTGCAAACAAATGGTCAGTTTTGGTCATTCAAATCACCAGATAAAATAAAATGTGAAGTGGGCAGGAATATAGGAGCACTTAAGTGGATAGGTTTGGGAGTCCATTAAGGTTGGTTTGAACTTAATTGTGGGTATATTCACACTAAACTTATATTTTGTGCTTTCATGCACTACTTTGGCAATCATTGGGATTATTGCTAAACTGTTGTCCATCCATCCCTTTTGTTTATCTGTCAGTCTGCAAAAGTTGGGATAATATGTGTCGTTTAATTATCTCAGTGCTATCATTGGCATATTATATAATGATTTTATGCTTCTGCTGATTATGCCTAAGGTCAAGGTCATTTTACAAAGACAAGCTCAATCTTCTGTGAGGTGATAAATCCTCTTTTAAAGATTCATGTTTCCTAAGCACATTTTGTTTTTTATGTTATTAGTTTGACAGTAAAAAAACACACAATGAAATTAATTACAGCTAGAGACATACATCCATAAGTCAATCTTAGACTTTAATTGACACACAATTTTAAAGCCATGATCAGACTGCACTTCTTAGTCTATAAGTCTTTTTGTAAGCTTTTTGTACATCAGAAATATGCCATGAACAGCATGTGAGGAATAAAATGGATGACCAAATTCTCACACCATCTTCACATATCAATGGGTCAGTGTGAAACAGTTGTTTTACTGCCAATTTGTTCATAGGCAGTTATACCTGTTTTACACTGAGCCATCGATTTGTATTAAGTGGGGTTTACATGGGTTGTAGCCACAAAATTTTGGTCGCTCACCGACCAGATGAAGAATATATCAAAGTTAGGGGCAGATCCATCAGATAGGGAGTGTTACCTGTCCCCTAGGGGATAATTTTGAGGTCACAAGGTTGATATCATCTACCTTAATTAACATACATTTGTACTAATTTTACAGTTAACACCTTTATAAACAGATATGATGTCATCGTCTAATTTTAGACACACAGTCAAATGAAATTGGATTAAACCATTAGGCCAATCAATATAATGTATTATCTGATCTTTTATGTTACCAAAACAAAGTTTTACTAACAATAAATGATGATATACCAATATACAATGTAGATTTTTCTAACATATTGATAGAAATAAATTTAATGGTAGTATAGGTAAAAATTAGAGAAGCAAGTGCTTGAATAATGGAACATGTAGTTTGTATAGAAATAAATTGGTGTGAAAATGGAGAGAGACATTTGTCTGCACCTAAATAAGATTATTGATTTGAAAAGCAAGAACTGTCTTCAAGGTGTGAAATATAAATAAAATGGTTAAAATAATGGACTGTTTTAAGAAGTAAAGAAGTTGTTAAATATGTTTGAAACTGTCCCTTATTCAAATTTTAAGTTGCAAAAATGCAAGTTGCAGATAAAATAAATCTTTGATATGAAATTTTTTGCAGGCAGAAAATGAAAAATTAGTGTTGTATGTTACTGACTTGTATGTATTTTGAGTTTTGAATACTGGAAATAGTAATACAGGAATTGTTTTATTCTTTTGTAAAGTGTAGAATTGCTATATTTATAGTTTATGTTGTGTTTGTTATAGCATGGTTTTAAATCTCTAAACAATTTATTAACATCAAGACTGTACAGTTGATTGTTTTATTGTGAAATGCAGACTTGTAAGTTATTACACTGAAGTGTGAAATTCCTGAAGGCAGTTAATACATATGGTATTCATTTAGTTTAAATGCATGTAATGACAAGTTAAAGTAGTGGATAATAGTGTAATAGAAATGGAATACTCTGCATACATCCAATGTAAGTTTATTTTCAAAATTCTGTGGAAAAATAAAATATAAAAATCAACTTCAGGAGGGGGGGGGGGAAGGAATATGTTTAAGGTTGCAATACAGCTTTATAAAATTGATTCAGTCACAACATTTCTTTCTTTATTCTACTTATGTATATAATTAAAATGTACAGTACAATTAATGATGGAACTGACAAGGTTTATCATTGCTGTTCAAAAGATACAAAGCTTTGGCAGGAAACTATAGATTAAGGTCAGCCTGCACAGTCTTGTTGTCTGATCTTGGCTTACACTGACTGTTTTCTACTTTGCTTATTATTGGAAAAAATTGAATCAAATTGGTTGAAATGTGACAAATGAAATGGCTAATCAATTGACAAAATTTTAATTTAAGCAGGATAAGTTTTAATCGTTAAATTAGTTATATTCATTAAAAAATCAAGATGTTTAGAAATGGTATAATAAAGTTAAAAGAAGATTGTTTTTGTGGCAAAAGGATCCATGTTGAGGACCCATCAAGGGTGTTCTATGACCCCACAACAGGTCAAATTACAAGATGGTAGATAAATAAGTGGGTAAATGGAATTCAATCTATTTATGATGGCGTTCATTTAGTGCTGATTAACCAGATTAGGTGATTGTATTTGGACATACGATAGGGGGTCTATTTCTGATGGAAGAACTGAACAGAACATATCATAGGGGGTCAATTTCTGACAGAAACTGAATGAAACAAATGGAATATGTCAAGATGAGATGGCTTATAGCCAATTCTCACACAATTATGCATGTTCATGTGTCTCAAATTAATATTTTTGAAAAAACATTGTGGAAAATGAAGAAATTGCTTAGAAAAATCAATTTCTTCTTTTTCCACAATATTTTCTAACAAGACTTTCTAAGGTTTTCAAATTAAAATCTGCTTTAAATTGTTGCCTGCCACATCTTCCAATTTGGCCAGTTGAAATATTTGTCATCTGGTAAAGAGTTGATTGGTTAAACAAAGTATGTGCAGTTTGATCAAAATAAGTGCATTGTTTATTTCAAAAACCTTGATAGTTGCACAACTTTGATTGATGAAATCTATTGAAAACATTTATTCTTCAGGTCAGAATTAAATGAAATTATTTGGAAGAAATATTGTAGTCTTATTAAAAATCATGATAAATTTATAAATGATGAAGATTTATAATGATATGTTTTATTAAAGTATTATCAATCAAATGGCACAGTCTTTAATGAAGAAAAACAGTTTTTAATTAGACGCAATTTGTGTTAATGATGCACATAATGTTTCTTTACTCATTTCAACATGAACCAAAATTTTATTATCATGTTTTTGTCAGGGTAATAAAATTTTGAAATTGGTAGTTATTAACATAAATTATTGACACATACTTAACACATAAGCCTTTTACAATCATTTGATCAGCCATAAGAGAAAAGATTTTAAACCTGTACATCTACTTTACAAAACGGGGCAGGATCATTTTAAGAGGATTAAATGATATTAACTGTGAAAATATTTGGTGACAGCCATTTGTTGACCCCATTTCTGATATGGAAATCTACTTTCAAATGTACAAATTGAAATAAGTAGGTTGATAGGTATAGTCGTGGATAACGGATTTTACAATTGTAAGGGATTTTTAATGGTTGATATATTTTTTTTTACAAAATATTGAATTTAAGGTAATGGACCCATAATTGATTTGCAATTTCTCTGAACTCATGGTCTTTCACAATGTTAACTGAGGTTTCCTAATGAAATAATTAGGAAACCTCAGTTAACACTTTTAAGTTTATGACTTCCGAAACATTGCAGAACTATTACGGGTTCACTATCTTAAATGAACATCATAATTCAAATGTTCTCAATTTGACCACTTTCTGAAAATTCAAACTCTATAACTATATTAGTTTGGAATTTACAATTTATTATATCTCATTTCAATTACTTAAATGCTAACAGTAAGTCCATATTCTTGATCAATGAAATCTCTACAGGAAAAAGAAATAGATACAGGGAGGAGGGGGGGGTGTTAAATCTGGATTTTAGATCAAAGTATTTCATTGAAAAATGTAAGCCGCCATCTTAGCGCAGTTGGTAGCGCGTCGGGCTGTCAAACTAGAGGTCCTGGGTTCGATCCCCGACGGCGGCACTCATTCTTTCTGACTATTTGTCTCTCACCAATGGGTCGATAATCGTAGACCTATGTGAGAAAGCAGCTGGAGGCTAGGAAAGGATGTAATGGTAGTACTGGCGTAAGAAATACCAGGAATCCATTGTTAGGTGCTCAAGCCGCTGTGATATAACTGACATTATGTTGAAAGCGGCATAAAATCTCAATCAATCAATCAATCATTGAAAAATGTACCTTTGCTAAAATACTGGGTATGTATGTTTATGGATTTTAGTCTATATTTGGAGCTTCTTTTATATGTAAAAAGTGACGTTAGATATTGAACAAGTGAATATTGTGGATAATGATTCATCCTGTGAAATAAAAAGTGTGAGATAATGAAGAGTACAGTACATAGTGTGAAATGGGAAGGACTTTTGTTATATAAGGAAATATTTGGTTTGCCAGTTTCATGGTTCAACCTTAACATTGTTAGAATTCTAGATATGGCTTAAATTGAAACAGTAAGGATGTTAGAGAAAATTCTGCAGATGTTTTATCTGTGGACATAATGATGGAAGACTTTCAATTAATTGTAGAAGAAAATATATACAGGGGCCAATTTATTGACAGACAGATGGATAGGTGGACATCATACAAATATCCAGAACATGAGAAGGGGGACCTGTGTTCAGAATACAGACATTAATTTTGCAGATCGACAGATAGACAGACATACAGATAAAATAAAGACAGATGGACAGACAGACAGACAGCATAAATATTTCTGTTTATTTCACTGATATCATCATTCATCGGAAAATGTCAGAATTCTGTTATAATCAAGATACAGAATGAAACAGAATCCTGACATTTTTGATAAAATCTAGAAACAAAACAGGTTATTAAAAGATAGTTGGTTTCAGTTGGAAGGATCCACATTTCAAATGCTAGTATGTTTCATTTGAAGAGTATGACATTTAGACTTGGATCAGACTACAAGTAAAGTGTGAATTTTAAATCATTTATCTGAAGAGTGGTTTTCAAAGATTATTGAAAATGTAAAACGTGTGCCATTTAGGATATAGAAAATATCACAAATTTCTCCTTTTCTCTAATCCTTTTCTGTAAGCATTTCTTTTAAGCATGTCATAATGATAAAGCCTACCCAATGTTACTACAAATCTGTTTGCTGGAATATTAACGACAATGTTTCAAACATTTTCCTTAACACTTTCCTGTTTGACAAAATTTTGGACCTATCCAAATTCAAAGGTTTTGCAAAATGACAAAAATTTAAAGTCGATTTAATTTGAAAAATAACCATTCAGTAGGGTAGAAAATAGTGTGGAAAAAGAAGAAATTGCTTGTCAGAAGCAATTTCTTCTTTTTTTCACAATTTTTTCTCAATCGTAAAATCACAGGCACGTAAAAAGCAGGGATTAAACAGCAAAGGGTTGAATTGAAATTATGTGACCAAGATTCATGAGGAAAGGAGAAAATGCTTCTTTCAAAGCAATTTCTCCTCGCACAATGTTTTAATTGATAATTCTATTTAGTATGCATCATAGTGAAAGATTTTATGGTTTTGAGATATGTATGACAAGGATCCAGATCATACAAGAAGATAATGGGTGACAGATCGTATTTCGGTGATGTTGTACGACACATATATCACTCGTCACATCGCTAGTCATGTGGTTTTTATGCTTACCGACTTTAAAAAAAGTGGGTTTTATTGTAATGCGCATGGTTTACATACTTAGTAATAATTGTGACTGCAGTTCATTCAGTTCTTTATGATTGAAACAGGTCTATTATTTGTCATAATAGGATTTTAAGTTTCTTGAAAGTTTTTACTGGAAATTAAAACACTAGATACCTGTGGAGAATTGTGTAATTCTGTGATTTTAAGTAAGTCTAATTCTTAAGTGGGGTTAGAATATTAGGCTATCTAAAATCTTGTAATGGCAAATTATCCAAGTCAAATTTATAAGGCTTTGCTTTCTTGTAATTGTCAATGACAGTTAAATATAATCCTTTTGTTATAATGATAAAATATCAATAACAAGAAAATGATATTTCGAAGAACAAATTGATAAAATACTAAAAAAAAATGTATTGGATGGATTTTAGCCATAGTTCATATTGAGAATTTGACCATCAAGGAAAAACCCCACAAATAAATTTGCTTGGTAGATATAACATTGTAAGTTAAGAACTGTTGTTAAATTCATCATAGTTGAAAGACAGGAGGAGAAAACACGTACTAGTGTAAAATTTAAATTTCTGTACAAAATCCTTTGTTTTGGGTACTCATTTGAATCGTCTAATGAGTATCAACAAAACAGAATTTAGTATGAATGGAATATACAAATTTAAAATCATATGAGCCTGTATGTGACATTTCCAACAATTTCATATGTGTGCAAAGCAAAGATTCTGGTTAGCCTGTGCATAGGCACAGTCTAACCAGAGTCATAACTATGCAAGCTATAGATAGATAATAAGGATCAAACCCGTCTTCAGACATTCAGCATAATATATTTTTAGTGTTCTTTGGTTGTACAAGCTACTCAATGTTTGAACATTGCGTACATGTGAAATTGTTGGAAATGTCACACACAGGCTCATTATATAAGCCACCACTTACATAGTCTGTCTATTTTTTAAAAAAAAAAAAATAGTTTAGGCACTAGTACTTTAACAGGTTTTCTGTCTCTTTTCAGTCCTCATCCTAGTAGTAATGACACCATGGTGACGTCACCGATATACAACAATTTTCCGGGTGGCGACTACCCTCGCCGGCCCCCACCACCCATACCTGGAAGTGTAGGGGACGAAAAACCTCCTGCCTTGCCACCCAGATCGTATCAAAAACCGTTCAAACATAGTAAATCAGAATCAATGTTACGTGTGGATAATACTAACTCAGTCGAGGAGGATAATTCGAATTTACAAAAGTGGGAACAAAGTGCTAATGGAACTCTACGTGAGGATGCGTATGCTCAACAATTACGTCGGCAAGCTCGACGGTTTTCAGAGCAACAACACAAACCTATCTCTATGCAAGTAGTGTCGACAAAATCAACAGTGCAAGTGTCAATGACTCAATCCTTCAAACAAGAACCAAATCAAGCTATGGAGGCGACACCATTACAAAAACTTTCGTCATCAACATCTCCGAGCTCAGATAAAATGTCTGTGAGTCAACATTCTCCGTCATCTCGGAGTGAAGGAATGAGTCCAGACCCTTCAGCATTACCTCCCTTACCGACTCCTCTCAAGAATGGGGAGACAGAAATAGTGATGGATATAAATACACAAATGGAGTTTCCTCCGCCTCCCCCAGAGTTTATGGAAGGTGCTGATCAGGTCGCAGAGAGAGATAAAAGGTAAATATAGCATAGATTATAAGAGCGGAATTTTTCTTCAGTTTGTCTGTCTGATCATCTTTCTGTCTGTCTAGCAGTCACATTGTTATGTTTCAATCCAATTAAAGTTTGGGGTATATGTTTTTATACCATTGCTAATGACAAAGCCAAGGTCATACGAAAAGTTTAGGATCACCTTAAAAAAAGTTTCAAAATTTCTTTCTTTCTTGTCAAAATGACTGTGTTTTAGAAAAGAGATGTCTTTGCAAACAAAATATGATTTCAGAAAATTAGAAGGCTTAAAGCATTATAGGGCTGATTGTGGTAAAAGTTGCTTTTAAAAATTAATCAGGATTTTTAAGGGATGCAGGTTTTTGCGCATCTGAGATGTAAAATAAGTAGTCAGGACCCTCAAAACTATGTGATGGGAGTCCCATAGACTCTCTGGAGCTTAATCGCAGAAAAAATTTGAAGACTCCTTTAAAAAGTCTTCAATTCTTTCTCTAAGTTGAGTCCAAAATATTACATACTTCTATCAATTTCTTCATATTTAACCAGAGAAGATCTGCAAATCTACAAAATACAAGATTATAACCTTAAATAAATAGTCTTTACCTAAAGCAGGGACCCCCAAAATTTAGGAAAGGACCTCTTAGATCCAAATGATACTAAATAAAAGCTCCCTGATCATGTTATGTATAGCTCCCTGGAGCGTTCACTAGGAGAAATACGGTATATAAAGATTGATTGGTTTTTTAGATCATAAAGAAACAGGAAGCAAGGCTACTTGGCTTTGTATATACAGGAAATATTAACTGAAATATTAGTATTGATAGTCATAATCAAAACTTTGTGGTAGGGTCCTTTATTGTCTTGCCAGCTTGTGGTGATGGAGATGTATAGTCATCTCACATAGCTTCTCAAGTCTTCTTTAACAAAGTCATCAGAGATATCATTCTCTTACACATGTGTAAGATCATATTCTAAATGACGTTATCACAATGTTTTTGCGGTCTTATTGTCGTCTAAGTGTTTCCAAAATTGGGATTTTTAGATACAAAAAATTGTCTTCATTTCTAAACCCTATATTGTGGGTACTTATTTGAATTCCCTACATGATATAGTAATTGTGCAGGTATTGTTAAATGATTTTATTTGAAATCGAAAATACTCCCTCACTATCTGTAGCTCTGTTTCACAAGCGGATATCAAAATGATTTGGCACAGAATGTTCTACAAAGAGAATATTGTTTGATATGTGTGTTAAGTCAATGGTCAAGGTCAGATCTGAGGGTCAAACATTTGGAGGCAAGTCTTGAGTTGGTCACAGAAAACCATGCCCTTGAAAACCACTCTAATAAGCTCCATTACACTCCAGTGAGCTATTATCAGGACCTATGGTCCATCTTTTGTGTCTGGTCATCTGCTGTCTGTCCATTTGTGTATAAACCTTCTATTCAATAGACTATCATTCATTATGTCCCGGGTTGGATTCCTGACTCGGGCACTCATTCTTTCAGACTTAATGTCTTCCACCAATTGGTAGAAAACCACAGACTTATGTGGGATAGCAGCAGTAGGCTAGAAAAGGTAGTATCTGTGTGAGAAATACCAGGAATCTATTGTTACTTTATGTGCTCAGGCCATCACGATTTGACTTATAGATTGTTGAAAGCGGGGTAAAACCCCATTCAAACAAATCAACCAAATTTACAATTTCATTGAGCACCCACAACCAAGGGTTTTAGCAAATTTTCAATATATAACCAAACAAAAAACTCTATTTGAAGCTCTTTCTTCCTGCCTAGAAATTATGACACACTTTTAAGCTTATACTGATTCAGCTGATTTCATTTGGTTTCCTAATGTTGCATGATTATCTTCCATATTACATGGGATATTTGTGCTGAATAATTTATTGGTCCTTTAAAAGGTCTTTATCAATTGGAGTATTGACATTTGATACACAAGTTAAAAAGATTATACTGGTTACTCATTATACTGGAATTAGTGTAATCTCTATGATTAATCATATTATAATACTGTTGGGTAAAATGGAGGGAATTTTTTTGGGAAAAGGGTGGGGGGGGGGGCTAACCTGTAATGCACTGATGCCACAAGTTGCAAGGTTTGAGAATCAATACCTGGTTCTTGTTATGCAAAGTTAGTTTTTAGCTCACCTGAGCACGAAGTGCTCAAGGGAGCTATTGTGATCGATCGTTGTCCGGCGTCCGTCTGGCCATCTGTCCGTCTGTCCGTCATGGCGTCAACTTTTTCTTTAAACGACATCTCCTCCTAAACTTATGGGTCAAAATCAACCAAACTTGGCAGAAATATTCCTTGGGTGGTCCTTTATCAAAATTGCTCAAATGGAAAAGATCCGTGCCATATCACGGGAAAAGGGGCCTTAATGACAAATTTCTTGTTTTCACTCTAGAAGCCACAAATACGGTCCAATCTTCATGAAACTTGGTCAGAATGTTTGTTAGGTCATGAGGATGAAGTCTATTAAAAATGGGAAGGATCCGTGCCATTTCACAGAAAAAGCCGCCTCAAAGACAATTTTGTCGACAATATCTTTAAACGATATCTCCTCCTAAACTTATGGGTTAAAATCAACCAAACTTGGCAGAAATATTCCTTGGGTTGTCCCTTATGAAAATTGCTCAAATGGAAAGGATATGTGCCATATCACGGGAAAAGGGGCCTTAATGACAAATTTCTTGTTTTCACTCTAGAAGCCACAAATACGGTCCAATCTTCATGAAACTTGGTCAGAATGTTTGTTAGGTCATGAGGATGAAGTCTATTGAAAATGGGAAGGATCCGTGCCATTTCACAGAAAAAGCCGCCTTAATGACAATTTTGTCGACAATATCTTTAAACGACATCTCCTCCTAAACTTATTGGTCAAAATCAACCAAACTTGGCAGAAATATTCCTTAGGTGGTCCCTTATGAAAATTGCTCAAATGGAAAGGATCCGTGCCATATCACGGGAAAAGGGGCCTTAATGACAAATTTCTTGTTTTCACTCTAGAAGCCACAAATACGGTCCAATCTTCATGAAACTTGGTCAGAATGTTTGTTAGGTCATGAGGATGAAGTCTATGGAAAATGGGAAGGATCCGTGCCATTTCACAGAAAAAGCCGCCTTAATGACAATTTTTTGTTTACTCTCTAGAAGCCACAAATATGGTCCAATCATCATGAAACTTTGTCAGAATGTTTGTTATGTCATGAGGATGAACTCATTTGAAAATGGGAAGTATATGTGCCATATCAAGGGAAAAGGGGCCTTAATGACAATTTTCTCGTAAGAGCTCCAAACGCCACAAATATAGTCCAATCTTTATGAAACTTGATCAAAATGTTTGCCAGGTCACAAGAATGAACTCTGTTGAAAATGGGAAGGTTCATGCCATATCATAGGAAATGGAGTCTTAATGATAATTTACTTGAAATATCAGGTGAGCGATTTAGGGCCCTCAGGGTCCTCTTGTTATGACATCTAATTCATTTTAGCTAGATTGCAACGAAAGGTTAAGTTTATAGAGTCACAGATAAGAGGGGTATCTCCAGTCCAAAATCTTTATTTCCCATTAAAAACCTATGTGGTGGGTACTCATTTGAATCGTCTCTTAAACTTACTGTTACCCAATAATAGAGCTTTATTTACTGATTTACTGTGGCTGATTTTCAAGTGTTTAGCCCCAACTGGGACTCAAAACATGGACCTTCAGGTCACAAGTTGAGCACCTATACCCCTTGCCTCAGCCACCAAGGCAGTGATCCAATAGACTCAGAGCTACATATGGAGGGGGGGGGGGGGTATTTTGGTTTCCAATTTATTAAATATTTCGTTATTCCTTATTTAAACTCCAGACAATACAAATGAGTACCGACAACATAGGGTTTCATTGTGAAATACAGAGACTGGCCATAACCCCCTCTTATTCTGGACCCATGCAATAGTAAGCCTAGTGCAACATTTTTATAAATTGCAAGCAAGATTATTGGCCAAAGATCAAGATTAGACTTTTAGTAGTAGTACTGTTAAAATATGATTGTGGGTAACTGAAGGAATGAGAGATTGTAAAGATAGGTGAATAATAAGTATGATATTTACACTTGTTCATTGTTTGTCAGTTATATACCTGGGTCATTAAGAGGTTTTGGACAAAGTCCAGTTTGACCAGGTATGTTGTTGACAAGTGAAAGTCAGGTGAAAATTATGCCCCCCCCCCCCCATCTTCTAACATGGTGGGAAATAAGAAAACATCTTGTTAAACAAAACAGATCACATGTGATTGTTTCATAATTCAATTTTGTTGGCTAATATCTTGAAATGTGTTGGAAGTACAGATAAGAAGGAGTAACTGAAGTCTCAAATTTTTATTTCCAAATAATGGGAGATCTAGGTTGTAGATATACATTTGAATTGTCTCAAGCAGCTGAAAATCACAGGGTGGGGGAAATCAACTTCAGAAAAGAATTGAAGACTGTTTAAAACTGTCTTCAATTCATTTCTAAAGTTGATTTCCAGAGTGTCCTGCTGTCTTGCTTCAAATTTTGGGATTCACACTCTCAAATCCTGCATCCATTTAAGACCCTGTCTGAATGTGTATGTTCTTACCTCCTTTACAGAAACACTGGATCCTCCATTGTGAGAATTGTCAGTGAATGAGAGAATTGTCAGTTTCACTGATATGGAAAATGTTGCAAGCATTTGATTAGGTCAAGGGAAACTACTGCTACCTTGACTGTCAGAACATACAGACAGTTTACCTCCCTTGATTAAACAAAGGGAGGTGAATATCCTGTATGATTGATCATGTCACTGAACCGCTCTGTCTGAATCTGATTAATGTAAACAAAGAAAAATTTACCTGTTATAATTAGATTACCTGGTGATAAACATCATTTCAGTGACTTTTAAACTTGTTTATTAGTTCAGCATGACTAACTAAAATGAAACTGAAGAAGAGGTTATTAAACTCACGACGAGACAAAAATGTTTTAGACCAAAGTCCAAATTCAAGGCAGTTACAGGATGTTTTTCATTTTTCTTTTTATTAAAAATATCTGGTACAAAAGATTGTGTGAAGAGAAAGAATTTGCTAATCACAAGCAACCTCCCCTTTGCTTACAGTTGTTTTGATAGACATTTTCTTTAAGGGCATAAATATGCAAGAAATGAGATAAGAATCCTGTAAAATCAATATTGGAAAAAGGATTGGTTCCAGCATAGGTCAGCCAGAAGGCATAATTTGGTAATAATTAACCCTTTGCTGTTTAATCCCTGCTTTTTACGTGCCTGTGATTTTATGATTGATAAAACATTGTGAAAAAAGAAGAAATTACTTCTGACAAGCAATTTCTTCTTTTTCCACACTATTTTCTACCCTACAGAATGGTTATTTCTCAAATTAAATCCACTTTAAATTTTCGTCTGCAAAACGTTTAAATTTGGACAGGTCCAAAATTTTGTAAAACAGGAAAGTGTTTAATAGGGAGGTAGAATAATCATTCTAGATTTAAAAAATGTGTTATTTGCAAAACATTTGACCCTGGTCAGGCTGCACAGATTGGACAGTCCAACCTGAGTCAACAGTTTTCACACTTTCCAGATGGTCCCTTTTTGTGTGACGGGTTACATTTTGTAAACGGAAACTATTAACAAGAGATTCTAAGACAAGGAACAGCATGTTATTTTTTTTATGTCAAAAACAGGTTTCTTATCTCTCTTGAAGTTTTTATTTGTCAAGGTCAAATCAAGGTCAAGAATCTACTTTTACTCTTTATCCTTCCCTGATGGCTGATAAACCTTTCCCTCAACTATCCAGCATTTAATCACTTGGATTTGAATGATTAAAAGCAAAATCCATGAAGAAAAAAGAAATTGGCTTGTGCCACTATTTGCCAACGTCCTAGATGTATTTTCACCTTTGTAACCCAGATTACTGAAAGACAAAATGAAATACTTTCAATTCCATTAAAAGTATTGATGACAATTTGCGGTTGGTAAATTTTTTGGAGAAAACAGTACACAATTGATAAATTACTCATTATAAGTAGTGTGCCAATATCTTTATTTTTCACAATGGTTTCTGAAGCTATTTTTCTCATAGTGTTAGAGTGGGTTAATTTTGAAGTTGTCAACCTGAGCCAATCTAAGTTAAGGAGTTTGATGTTCAAGTAACTATTAGGTGATGCTTAATTTAGTTTTAGAGGAGCTAGGAGACATGCCTCCTACAAATGGGACATGGATGAAATAGTTTAATGTCATCTTTCCTGGCTACTTTATGGGTCGGAATCATCACATATAACAAACTGTCTTCAAGTCATGTTTTAGACCGTTGAGTTACAAAACAAAGCAAGGGAATCTCAATTCTTTGCAATTCTTTGTGAAAAAAGATAAAAAATGTGACAGAAAAATTAGTGATTTCAGAATGAGCAACAAGGTTACCGAATTGGTTACGTCGATAAGTAACTTATGATGTTGTACAAAACAGTTGAAGTGCTCTGTGGCATGGAACAGAGTTAAGTGCTATGTGGCATGCAACACAGTTAAGCGCTCTGTGGTATACAACACAGTTAACTGCTCTGTGGCATGCAACATGGTTAATCACTCTATGGCGTTCAATACAGATAAGGAATCTGTGCAATACAACACAGATAAAGGCTTTTGCACGCAACACAGTTAAGGGCTTTGTGGCACGCAACACATTTAATCGATCTGTGGCCTTTACAAGTTAGAAGCCTCTGCCTTCTAAATGACCATTCTAATTTGCCTTAGCACTTGAATTAAGGATTTATCACACACACACAAAAAATGTTAATTAAAGGTAGAAAAGTAAAGTAGAAATAAGGATTCGGTGAAAGAGGAAGAATGATTGATCTACAGTAGATTTGCATTGAAAGACAAATGTCTGTACAATAAGATTTAACAGTTAATCTGTGTAAATCGTAGATAATCTCCATTCTAACTTGACAGACCTAATGTCTGTGCTGATTAACAAACTACCTTGTTTCTATAATTAGACGAGATACCTGTTCTGTTCTATTACATCAACGTCATATTGTATCATAGAGTCCTCATTTCTCTTACAGAATTCCTATATCATGAACTTATCATACTGAATTGTAACATTGAATTGATTTAATGGTGTTTTACGCCTCTTTCAATTCCTAACAATGGATTCCTGGTATTTCTCACACCAGTATAACCATTACATCCTTTCCTAGCCTCCAGCTGCTATCCCACAAAGGCCTTCGATTGTCGACCCATTGGTGGTAGACAAATAGTTGGAAAGAATGAGTGCCACCGTCAAGGATAGAACCCGAGTCCTCTAGAATGATAGTCTGACGCCCTACCAACTGCGCTTTGACGGCGGCAATGTAACATAATGATAGCTATTTTTGCAGATAACAAATCAATGGCTCAGTGCAAAACAGTTGTAACTGCCTTTAAATATAGGCAGTTATAATTGTTTCACACTGAGTCATCAATTTGACATTATAATGTTCATTTACAAAGTATTGTCTTACCCCAAAACATAAAAAAAATGGGATTGTGAATCACTTAAAGCTTGGCATATTAATATTTGACACTAAAACTGACTGCGCCAAATTTTGTCATAATGCAAGAGTTACACCCCTTTAATTGATTTTAGACTCATTTCACTGGCAATCTATCATTGACAACTGTCTATATACACAATGTACAGTGACATCCTCATGCAGTCAAAATATACAACAAAAGTTGTCAAATAAATAAAACAAAGAAAGTTCCAAACACTACTGTGTGTGTAGCGGTACTACCTATCAAATGGCAAGGAATTTAATGAATCCTAGCAAAGGTGCAGTTTCAAAAAAATTTAAGGGGTTTGAGCAGGACAGCTTCTTACAATTCTTTTACGCTAACCTCTCAAAAGCCCCTGTCGTCAAACTCATTTAATAATTTGAACAAGTGTAAAGGGATGATAATGTGGAGTGAGTGAATCTGTTTGATATAGTAGAAAGGGCGGGAGATACAAGCTGCAGCTTTACTATTATCAATGTGAATCGTTTACATGGTATAGGGAGCTAAAAAAACTTCGGAGCAATAAATATCATCGGAGCAAAAATCTGTGTGATAAAAAAACCATAGTAATTACTGCAAATATTCATGATATGATATTCTGGGAGGTTCATGCATGTGTTGGTAAAATGTGGATTTAGTTTGAATTTGTGACACAATGTGGATGTGAAGTGATACTTTGATTTTCTCTCAAACTTTTCTGTACTGGCAAGTGACGTCTCTTAAGGATGTTTGGACATTAAGCTACGTAAGAAAGATTAGGAAAAACAAAAAATAAGCTATGCAACAAAAAAAAAGAAAAAAAAAATTCTTTCTTGCAGAGTTCGCTACTGTCTGCTCAGTGATGTTAAAACTTCTTTCTACCCAGTCATTATCTTATATAACCTTTCTCGTGCTGTTGCGGCATTTTCTGTCTAAGGCCAAGGCTTTAAAAAACAGTGTAGGCAAACATCAGCCTGCACAGACATGCAGTCTGATCTTTGCCCACATTGACATCTTTCTACTGAGTTACTGTGGACACAATCATGTTCACTACTAAAATACTATCTAAGGAGAAAACTTATGTGCAATGATGCATAACATAAATACATTTACATGATCAGAAAATAAGTTCAACATTTTTCCATGAATTTAGATTTATGTTAGATCATCATACTGATAGGACAGTATCTTTTTTCAAATTTAAGATTATACATTGTGCATCAAAATTCATGAAGATTCAAAATATATGTATCAATAAATTTTAAACATTCAGAAAATGAGACAATCTGTCAAGTTTAAATTGTAAACGCCTCATGAGTCATTGTTGATCTTTTCACCTGGATTATCTTAAACTTGACTGTACTTAAATCCTTGTCCTTAAATATGTATCTAAATAAAATGCCACTTTTGGGTGATATTTCTGATCATGAATATATATATATATATAATACAAATAATCAAAATACGATCATCTGGCAAAAGCTTCTTTCTCTGTTATAAGGAATTCAAACACTTAACGAACAGTATCCAGCGTCGGCTTTTATAGTTGCACTTTTTGGCAACCAAAATTTTATATGACAGATTTTAAACTGGTAATTTTTGAGTGACCAAAACCTTATAACTTCCCTTTATTCAAGCTAAAGTTTAAAGCTTTTGGTCTTTTGGTGTTCGTTTTACCTAACTTCATAGGAAAAAATTGATTGTAAGTAAAAATCACAAATTGTACATGGCATTTTCATTCTTTGTTAAATTCTGTCTTGCAATATCTAATTTGAATCATCTTTCATCTTTAGAAGATGATTCCAATGAGATTATGCATGATAGAACTCCATTATAGTTACCACTGTAGAAACAACTTTGATGTTTGACTTATGCAATAAATTATTGTAAGTTGCTTAGTAAAACAGGCTCCTAATGTGCAGCTTGTTCAAGGATCTTGTTTCATATGTTTGTGGGTAAACTTTGTTTGGACGTAAACTGGTTACTAACAGGTTTACCAACCAAACTTGCTCACCTTATAATTTGTGGTGACATTAAGCCCATCCAGGCCAGGTTTTATTTGCAGATAATTGTTCTGGAAATGGGTAGTGATGGTTTAACTGCACAAAGTTGGCAATTTTCACACAATAACTTCTGGGTGTTTAAATGGCAATAAAAACACTAACCATAGTCATTGAGAGCCTTGAATCAAAAGGTCAAATGGTAACCATTGATGATATGTTGTGTCACTAGAAAATGGTGAGTTCTGAAAAGCAGAAACCATAATGGCACTCAAATTTAACTGCTTGCTTGCATTCTAGGTCAGAAATTTTCAGCTTGTGATCCCTGGTGGGGCACACATCCTTTCCAACTTCGGGTGGATATTTGAAAATGGATACTTGATAAGCAGCCTGTGTTGCGAAAAGGATGTCATGGTAGAGTACTGGTAAGAGAAATACCAGGAATCCATAATTAGTTGCTCCATGGTCGGCATTATATGATTCACTATATCAGTGAAAACTCACAAACAGGGTTTAACCTCATTCGAACAAAGGTCAGAATTTTCATTAAATAGTTAAATCCACAAAGGAAGCTGGTTGACCAGCCTCTGTTATGGTCCAGTGGCCGTGAGGCATGTCTAATTAATGGCCAGCATTATTGACCTATCTGTTCTAGAGCAAAATAGCTGGGCTTTCTTACTGGTTCAGGAGGTTTGCTTTTAGGGGAGGAGTTTTAGTCATCAGTCATGTAAGAAATATTAACAATTACTTATTATTATAACAGTTAATTGTTTGATAATTAAACAGCTAAATTAATAATTGTTACTGGTTGCCAATGGGTGACAAAAATGTTGTTTAGGAAGTGGACCTGTAACAGTTACGCAACATTTCGGAACTTATGATCTTTCACAATGTTGACTGAGGTTTCCTAATGAAATCACTAGGAAACCTCAGTTAACACTGTTAAAGTTCATTACTTCAGAAACGTCGCGGAACCATAAATGGTCCACTACCTTAATACAGCTTAAAATAAGCTGTTTTTACAACATTTTGGTCTACCACTGGCATAATTATCCCACCCTTCGAAAAAGAGAGGGTAAATTGCTTTGGATTTGTCGGTTACTCAGTCCCTCCGTCCGTAGACTGTTTTTTGTCCGCAGAATACAACCTATCTTAAAAGTATGCAAGCTAGAATCATGAAACTTCACAGGTGGGTAGATCTCATTGAGGAGAAGTGCAGTGCTCAAGAACCAATAACTCTTCTCATCATATTTTGTGAGTTATTGCCCTTTGTTAATTGACAAAGAATGGGCTATTGACCCGCTTTTATGGGGGCATACATGTTTTACAAACATCTCTTTTCCTGCTTATTTTGTACATCTTATAAAAAAGATATTAAAAAAAGTATCAAAAAAAAATATAGACAGATAAAGCATGTGTACATGTACTTCATGATTAACAACTGCATGCAAAAGCATTTCCCAAGTGTATCTATGTATAGAAGGTATATATAACTTTGTATTCAGAGCACGTAGGCAAAAGTACTGTCTATTCTTGGAAATAAGTTTTTTTAGTACACTTACTGACTACAATACATCTTATTGTTTTGAAAATAATAGAGATAATAAAAGTGAGGATTTCACAATCTGGAAGCCATTAATTTGTAAATTCTGACAGAAGCAAGTCTGCCAGGGATTCCAGAATGAGTTGGGGATTGTTTATGACCAGGGTTTATTGCCAAGGGCCTTCATTAGATAATATCTTCACTAACTATCTCAAACCATTTCCACTCTTTCTGTGAATGTAGAAGATTATATAACCCTTTTCATGCTGTAAATGTAATATTCCTTCTGTATATGAAGCTATGGGAGACTGTGTAGGCTAAGATCAGCCTGCACAGGAGTGCAGTCTGATCTTAGCCTACACAACCTGTTTCTACTTATTTGATGTGTTAAAAACTCAAGCCTAACTGGTTGAAATGTTTAAAAAATCTAACAATTTATGAAAAACAAATTTTAAATTCGACAGACTATTAGGGTAAAGATTATACCAAGAAATCAGCTCAAATCAATTGTATGTCTACAAATGTATACTTGCACATACCTAAATTAAACCTTGGTCCTTCAAAATATATTAAACCTCATTCTGCTGAATTTAGATTTGAAACAATTTGATTGCCAATGTGTGATATTTTCAACAATTTCACATGTATGAGAGGCTCAAACTTTGAGCAGATTATATAACAACACAATGGAATAAGAATATATCCTGAGGAGCAATTAAGACCTTAGCTATCTATATAATGCATAGTGAAGACTGTGCAGCTGCATGACATGTGAAATTGTTGGAAATATCATCCACGGGCTCATTTGATAGATAGTGTTTGGGACTTTTCAAGAAGTATCATTCAAGTTTACCCCACAAGAATTAAGGAGAAGATCAGATTGCATGTGTGTGCAGGTCGCTGTAAAAATGATCTTTGTCTACACTGTCGGTGAAACCTTTGTGATCAGCAAAAAAATGCCATGAACATCAGAAGTAATAAACTAAGATTTTTAGATAATCCTGTAATTCTCTAGAACTTAGCAGGGGGTCTTCATTATTTTCAATTGATCATCTTGTTTGTTTGAGTTATGGCATTTAAGAGAAAGATAATGGATATCTTTTCTTGCAAACAATCTAAACAAGCTTATTGAAAAATCTCTCTAAATCAAAGAAAAAGTCGGAAATATACCAGCAGCTGTTGTACAATCTTTGATATAGAAAAATTATTTTAGAATCTTTCTTCACTAATGCATGCATTCATGGAGTTCAGTTCTACCTTGAAGATCCATTTTGTGACCTTTTATTTCTTGTGGATAACAATTTATGATGCTGAGTCTATAGCTAGCTAAGTGGTTACATGTAGGAGCTGTCAATCTTGGGGTTATGAGTTTGAACCCCTGCTTGTCCAACTTCCTTCCAACATTTGACCAAAATTCAATGTGATAAAAGTCATTTGTCTCCAACAAATGGGTGTATAATAAGTAGTATGCATAAGTTGAATGAGCAGCTTGTGGCTCTGATAAATGTTATGGTTGTACTGATGTGAGAAATAACAGGAAACCATGGGTAGACACAGCCTCTGTTATATAACAGCAATAATGTTGAGAGTGACTTTAAGCCTCAAGCAAACAAGCAATGACTGATAACATCACTCCACAATAGCCGTTTTCAAATCACAATGACATAAATATTAAAAATTAGAAGAAAAACTGGAAAAATTAAAAATACCTTGCTTGCAACTTATACGTCTAAACTGAATCAAATGTAAGCACTGATTATGTGATCATATAATTGACAAAGATATGGAATTAAATGTATAATATTGATAAATTTACAAAATTACTCCCTCTCTATTAGTATTGCCAAATCGATGGGTTAGTACAGCACTATTGTAAGTGCCTATATATTTATAGGCACTTACAATAGTGTTGCACTGACCCCTCAAAATTGGTTATGCACTCATTGTCAAAATATTGCCCGTAGACTGATAGCAGCTGGAGGCTAGGAAAGGATGTAATGGTTGTACTGGTGTGAGAAATACCAGGAATCCATTGTAAGGTGCTCCAGCTGCTGCTAACTAAAAGATTGTTGAAAGCGATGTAATACTCCAATTCAAATTAATATACTGCCAATCAAATTGCCACTTAAAAGTCATGTTTCAGACAGAAATTCTAATTTTATGGTGCCACAACTAAAATCGAAGGAGAGTTGGTACCTACAGAAGGTGTATGTTGATGTATGCGTTCATGATAAACTGTCAGCATGAACTTGTTAATTTCTCTGGTCCATTTCCAAAACCTTGTAACTTCAGCTTGATTCAAGCTATAGTTATAAGGTTTTAGAAATTAAACCGCCAATATGCTCATCAGCACTCTGGGGTGCTTTCTAATGAACCATGTTGCCCCTCAAGGGAATTTTTTTACCTCCTTCAAATATTTATTGAAGAGCTGTTTCTGATTATGATACATTTAGGTTTCCAGGTTTTTCCCAACATCAAAGGACAGAATTTCTTGTAGGAATTCCTTTTTTCAACTGATTGCCTCTTGTAAACTGTTACGGATGTATTCATTACAAGCTTAAAATTCTAGGTTTATTTCTTAAAAACAAAGACAAAAAAGTGCAATTAGATAAAGTAGATACTTTTGGTTCATATTTTTGGTTGATTTCAATTGAAAATTCATTTATTTTTTGCTCAGCTGTTTGAAAACTGGAGGTTTTGGCAGAGCTATAAGCTTAGTTTGGTTGTTGTCTACATTGTTGTTGTCATACAAAATGTTTGTCTGAAATGTTTGTGTTGAATTTTGTTATATTTCTGATATTATTGAAGGTGGTTCACTTGAAACTTGAAAATATGTTCATCATCAAAGGAACAGTCAAGGGGAATGACTCAAAATGCAGTTTGATGCAAATTATGCCCCTTTATTAACTTCTTCTTTTAAAATATCACACAATCATATTGGAAATAATCTTATCATTTGTTCTCAGCTGATAGAAAAAAATGTTATATAGAAATGTGAATGACCCTCTGATAAGCCAAATATTGTCATTGGATGGCCAAAACCTACTAACTACAGCTTTGAACAAAGCTGTAGTTAGTCGGTTTTGATCGCTTTGCAATGATATATTCTTATTATGTCAAGGTTGAATATTCAATTGAGATGGTTTTCTAGTACAGCCAGAGCATAATTAAATGTAAGATGGATTTGTCTGATATAAGAGCTTGTCTTGATATCTTTCTCTTTCTCATAGTTCTTGCATAGATATCTTTAGTTTTTTTTCAGCCATTGAAGCACTAATTATATATATATATTATATATATATATATTATTTAAGAATATATTTTTAAAATTTTGTTACCACTTCAGTACGCCAGATGAAATGATGTGAAAATTTCAATATAAACACTTATGGAGATATTAATAAATGACCGGATACATTTAAAGGAAGTGTATTTGTTATTATCGAACATAGAATGAATAGGAGATATTCTTCAAATAGTAACATTTCCCATAATCAATTTGTGAAGATGTCATAATTTTACTTGTTCATTACATAAAAGGAGCCTTATCTTAGGTTATCAACGTTAAAAACGTAAATGGACCATTATCTTATGTGATGAGAAAAAAGTGAAGTTATGTTGAGTGTTCTATAAAACAGATGATTGTGTTTGAATGAATATAAACCGGGATTATAACATAATGTACGCCTACCAGAGATGGGGATTCAGGTACGGTAGAATTAATGCATGGTTATTTTATCCCTAATTTACGGACAATGCCATTATGGACTGGTCCAAACTTAGAACTTGTAGAGGCAAAAAATTAAAGTGATCAAAATGAACCCTTTCAAACAGGGGTTTGGAATTCCCATGCCGGACTTGTCCCGGGCTTTATTACTTTAGGACTTGTACATTTTTCTAGGCCACTTGACCGTGGACAAGTGCATACCAGAGGAAATCTTGTAACAGTACATAAAAGATATAGGAAAAAGTAGTCTTATTGTATGTAACAAACAGGAGAAAACATTGTCAACTTTCAATTCCTCCCTTTTTCCACAATTTTTTCTCGCATAGGAAACCAATATCATGGTATAAACCTGAGTTTACAAGTGGTATTCAAAAGCAACGCAATTTTGATAAACTATAGATTGAAAATGAGGTTATAATTGAAATGTATATGTGTCAAAAAGGATTATAGAATTCTGGGTACAATTACAATATTTTATCCCTATCCATACAATCCTATTTTGAGCCACCCCTGTTCTGTTCTGTTCAACAAAATGGCTTCTGAAAACATTGCTTGTTATCAGCAATTATTTCGTTATCGACAATGTTTTTTTTTTCTTTTAATCCTTTGCTGTTTAATCCCTGAATTTAAGTGCCTGTGATTTTATGATTGAGAAAAAATAGTGAAAAAAGAAGAAATTGCTTCTGACAAGCAATTTCTTCTTTTTCCACACTATTTTCTACCCTACTGAATGGTTATTTTTCAAATTAACTCCCCTTTAATTTTTGTCTGCAATACCTTTGAATTTGGACAGGTCCAAAATTTTGTAAAACGGGAAAGAGTTAAACTTATTTTAAAATTCATCTCCCAAATTGTATGTCATCTACATCATTCTGTGAAATTACAGTTTATTATACCAGTCTAAATTTTTGTCATGTGATATTATAAAAAGTTTTTAAAAAGGTGTATTTTTAAATCCCCACCTATATCTCATATTTGAGATAAATTGTTGACAAATTCACTCAAGCATATGATCAATTATAGTAATTAATTGCAATAATAAGTGTACATTTCTATAACCTTAGGGGATGCATTTTGTACACATGTCAAAAAAATGCCCTATATTTGTCATTCATCCCACTTTTTGCATTGAAAATATGTATAGATATTGATGTTATCAATTATTGATACTTGCAATTATGATGAAATGGTTTTGAAAATTGTCCAACTTTAAACTGAATTGTAGATTTTGATAATAGAACTTTTTGATACTATCATATTAATTGGCCAAAGTGTTGGATTAATTAAGGAGTGTACGAATAATTAATTGGTTAATTGTGGAGTAGAAATTTTATTCTCTTGATGAGTCAAGAATGAATCATAGTGTAATTATGTAATTAGTAGATACAAGTTATATTCAGATATTAAGTAAAATTCACAGGGAGAGGATATGTATTTGGTAGAAATAAGGTAACTTTTGATATTTAACTTTAATTTTCATTTGGACCATGTTGAATTACAAATTATTTTATGCAAAATGGGGAAGTTACTTGGTGTAAGGAATGATCATGCTAAGAAAAGGAGGTCTTCAATTAAGAACAAAATAAAGAAATTCTTCAGCTTTAATAAGTAAGACTGTTTGTTGTGAAATTTTAAGTTAAATCTTTTTCCACTCAAGCCAGGACACGAAGAAAAAAGCTTGTGAGAGTAAATTAAAAACAATAGGCAATTTCTTTCATTCAACAAAATTGTGAATTGTTTTATCAGAAATCTTAATCCTTGAAGCCTTTTTGCAGACTTTTCTGCCATTTGCATAATTACAAATTTTAAGGGGATGTACAATTCTTCATGCAGAACAACCATAATAATTTCTACTTGTTATTTTTTTGTGTTGTTTGGCATTGATTTATGAAGAGAATACTATGTTTGTCATCTGCAAGTGACTGCATTTTCTATTTCAAGTTTTAGTGCTATACATGAATGTACCGTATTTCCTCTTATAATAGTGCCCTCTCTGAAAAATCAAAAATATTATTTTTTATAGGAATTTCACTTCAAATTAAAGGGAAAAGGGCCTAAAAGACATCAATTTTAATGTTTATTGTTTTTAACCCTTATCATGCTGAATATTTTGTTTAAAATCAAAATTACATTAAAATCGAAGAGCTGAAAGTGCCCCATGACCTTACTGTGGGTCAAAATTTATTTTGAAAATATGATTCCTAATCTTTTCTTGTTTAGAAATAAAAAACAGGTGGTGTAGACTTAGATCAGACTGCACATAGGTGCAGGCTGATCTTTGTCTTTACCTCCTGCCAAAGCAGGAATATTCCGGGTTCAGCATGACAAGGCTTAAATCAGAAAATGCATACTAAATAAAGGCTTCCTGACCATGTTATGTATAGCTCCTGGGAGTGTTTATTAGGAGAAATACGGTATTCTTAATGCCTTATTTCCATCTTGAGGTTAAGACTTATTCAGAGAATTATTTTCATGTATTTCCAGGTATGCTGATGATTCTTACGCATCCTACAAGTCTAAATCATCAAGAGAAGTCGGAAAATATAAGAGGGCCATATCAGATAGCAATGTGTTGAGGGTACAGCAAGATAGTCGACTACGATCACCCGATCTAAACAATATTGTTGAAACACCAAACAAACCTCCGCGGAAGAAACTAGAACTGGGTAGGAATTCCCCAGATTTAGGTCAGAGGTCAAGTAGCCCCAGTATGACGAGCAGTGAAAATCACATGCCGTCTCCACAAGTGCCATCATTTAAAGCGGCAGAAACAAGTGCTGTGGTCAGTGTACAGAAATCTGTTGCTCGGCCATTGCAATCTGTGTCTGTACAAAAACTGAACTCGCCTGCCACATCAGGGTCGTCGGGCAGCTTTATCAGCACAGTAGTGCAGCGACCAAATAATCACAGTGCATCATCAACACCAGAGGAACAACGACCATCTGTGAAAGATCGTGTAAAATCGATTGAAGTTTTCTCACATTCCCCGGTGTTAAATAAAGCCCCTCAGAAGAGGGATAGTCCATTAACTGAAAGAAAATCTATGTTTCAAACTGAATTGCATGATGGAGAGCAGGTTAATGATCAACCAAATTTGGACTCGTTAGAAAAGTTGGAATCGTCTGTTAAAAGTAGTGATAGTTTTAGGGACAGATTGAGACCTGTTGTGAAGAAAGTGGAGTCAGAGAGACAGGAAAGTCCCTCTCTCCTGTCATCGTCACATCGGTCACGCGATAACAAACATCGTGACAGTTTAGATAATGTGGTTGGTCTACCGCCGGAGGTTCCGAGTAGAACTTACAGAGATAGAGACATTCATCGGGAACATCGGTCAGCGTCAGATTTACCTTACAGAAGTAATTCATTCCAGAGTCGTAACCCAGCTGTTCATCATCCACGACCATATGACAGAAATAAAAACAGTCCAAGTACCTACAGCCCCGTAGAAATAAACAATTATAAAAACAGGACGGCTAAAGAGATACAGAGAAGCCCCAGTCAGTCTGTGCCTGAAGCCCAAGTTCCTATGAAGGGTCAAGGTCAGTTATATCCAGAACAATATAAACAGGATATTCCTGATAAATATAGTGATCAATCTAACACAGACCTGAGTGTGAAAAGACCTAGTCCAGAACACCGAGTTAGACATTCAAGTTATAGTGAGAAACACGGTAATATTCAAGTGCAAACTCACAGTCAAAGTGGTCAAAAACGGAAAATGGATAACTCTTTCGTAAACAATGGAAAATCTCAAAACAATTACAATAACCAATCAAATAAAAACAATAGTGATTCATTAACTGAGAAAAATGCCGAAAATATTTCTACACCACCAAGTCGTTCATATCAAAGTGCCTCTAGTGAAAGGGGAAGTAACTCATATGTAGGTAGTAATGAAGGAGTTATTCACAGTGACAAAAATCAAACACGACTATCACAAAGTGAAGAATCACCGTCAAACATCACAAGTTATCATCGTGGCGATTTCAAAAACTGGAGAAATGAGCAATCATCATACAGTCAACCCAACAGAAACATTCAGGAAACTTCAAAAGCATTGGAAATTAAACATAATAGTTTGGATTCACAAACTGAGATTAATAAAATGGTAGAAAATAAAGATGCTTATTTAGAAATATCACATAAAAGACAACCATCTGCCGAGGAGTTAGAATGTGATCAGAGAGCAAAAGAGCTCGCCCATGTTTTGAAAGAATCTGAAAAAGAACTATCAACTGTGTTAGCCACAGATAGTCATAAAGTACGCATGCAATATATGGATGGTATCCTGCCTAAAGAGGGTACCAGTGATGACGTCAAACGACGCCCACGTTCTCAGTCTGAGCTCAAAGAGGATAAACAGGAAGAAAAAACTGAAGAGTGAGTAACTGTTTTACAGTTTATAGTTTATAGTTTACAGTTTATAGTCTTAGTTAATTCTTCCTGATGAATTTAAATTCAATTTCAAATGAATTGCCAATTTTCTTTTACATTTCAAGCAGTCTGGCTTATGATTTTCCTACAATAATCAAGTATAAAGCAGGAACTGTTAGTGTAAGCCAAGATCAAACTGACCGTCTATGCAGGCAGGTCTTAGTATACAGTTATTGCATGGTGTTTCATGTAACATGGAAAACTGTTGTCCAGATGTGGAGGGAATGACTTCTGAACAATTGCTTGATGCAGAAGGCAGAGGATCAGAATGTCATCCCCAACTCCGAGGGCAATAGTTTTCAATGTTGCTCGAATCACCATGAAATAACTGTTTTATTACCTGATCATTGTAAAAATTTGTTTTTCATTCAAAATATATTACAAATAGAGATATACAGAGAAAATATAATTGTTTTTCTTTGATAAAATTAAAAAAGAGCGTGTCACTTGGTTCTTTTAAAACACCTGCATTTTCGTAAGTGGGCAACAGTTTGATGGTAAGTGTTCATGGGCGAAACAGTTCATACTATTACCCGTTCAATAAACCAATTAACAGTTCCAACAGCAGCTTTTCTGCAAAGCTTAACCAAAAAACTTAACATTGCCAATATCTTCAAGCCTATTCAAGATACAAGGCTCATATTTGGCTTGATAGTAGATCTCATTGATCTGCATCTGCTGATACCATAGTCAAGGTCATGTGACAAGGTCAAGGTCATCTGTCAAGGTCAAATAACTCAAAAACTTTACAAAAAAACTGAACATTGCCAACATCTTCAAGATACAAGGCTCATTTTTGATATGATGATTAATCTTAATGATCCGCATCTGCTGATGCCAAAGTCAAGGCCATGTGACAGATCAAGGTCATCTGTCAAGGTCAAATAACTCAAACTTTACTAAAAAACTTAACATAGCTAATATCTTCAAGCCTATTCAAGATACAAGGCTCAAATTTGGCATGATTATAGAACTCAATGATAAGCATCTGCTGGTACCAAAGTCAAGGTCATTTGACAAGGTCATTGTCATCTGTCAAGGTCAGACTTCTTAAAAAAAATTTCAAAAACTTTCATTGTTCAGTTTATTCAAGCATATTATAGATACCCTGTCACATAACTGGCATGATGAAAGATCTCTGTGATGTTCATCTGTAGGTACCAGGGTCAAGGTCATGCTTAAAGGTCAAGGTCAACATTCACAAAAAAATGCTGTTACGGGGGCATATTTTTTCATACAATATATCAAATACATATTAAATTTATCTTATAACCTCTTTTTGCCTTGTTTTTGTCGATGTTTCTTACAGAAATGCAAGTTTCTAAAAATATCCACATTATGTCATTGCTCTAAAAATATCTATGTGATATCATAAAAAATATAATATGTGATGTTATCACATAAATATTTGTATTGTTATTTATGTAGTAAGATAAATTCCATTGCAGGCCTACCTCTCCGATGCCATCAGAGTACTACGTTTCGCCGCCAAAAGCTATGATCGAGCTCGAGATTCGTAAGTTTGGTGATACCAGTCAGCTGACCCAAGATATTGGTGACAATGACTCCCTGGCACAGAAAAAGGTAAATTTTCTTGACTTGAAAAACCCTGTTATTATATACTGAAAATTAGTGGAAAACTACTAAACATCGTTGAAATTCCAAAACCTTGTAACTACAGCTTTAATCAAGCTGTAGTTACGAGATTTTAGCATTACATTAACAATGATATTTTGCACTACATCGATAGGCATATTGTTGTACCGATATCCATCTGTCTGTCCACTTGATTGTCTGTCTGTGAAAACTACCTGCAAAATAAAGATTTTCCTATAACTTTGACACTTTTCAAATTAGAATGCCCTTACTTGGCATTTAGGGGTTTCTTTCATCAATCTGCTTCTATGAAGGTCAAGGTCATGTAATAAGCTCTAGGTCATTTGACAAGGTTAAGTGTCAAAGTAAAACTTTTAAAAAATATAAACACAGTATTAGATTATGTTTTGCACTTATCAAAAATTAAAGTTGATTACTTCAGAAGTAACTGAATATAAATTCTACCATGCATCATCTCATTTGAATCGTCGATTCAAATGAGATATTGCGAGGCAGAATCTAACAATGAATGAAAACACGAGGTATGATGTGCGATTTGACTTGCAAATCATTTTTTCGTGAGAACTTGAGTTAAATAGGCCCCTGTGTAACCAGTGAAATTTTCAAAAACTTATACCCGGCTCTGTTTCATTTCACCCTTTCTGACGTCATCTAAGAGGAGGCGTTGCATAGCAATCACATGCAAAATGACATGCTTAAAATTTTAGTATTTTGTCTCATTTTCGCATTAAAGAAATAGAATTATCATTTGTTTTCAAGTGAGATCATTTTGTCAACAACAAAATCTATTTTTTCACTTGTAGCTCTGCCACTCATGAAAATATAGTTTATGTTTTTCATTGAATGAAATATAAATATAAACATACGATAATCTTCTATATTTTCCATTACAGGAGGAATTATTACAGAGAATGATCAGAAAAGTGGACATCTTGAAGGAGGACAGAAAGGAGCTGATCACTGATATTGATGAAAATGAATCTCTCGGAAAACAGGTAATTAAATGTGTATGGTAAATAAGCGGGTTATCTTTGATGAAACCACAGAAACTTGAAATTTCATCAATGTATTCCAATAAAACAACTTAAAGTGTGCATAGTAATACCATATAGTATACTGGTCTATATCAATAAACCCAAAGAATTGTACCATCATAAAATTTCAAATTCCTGTGGATATAACATTGCAAAAACAGCTTATTCAAGTAGGCCAATCTTTCTCTACACTTTTTGCAGAAAAAGGAAATGGTAGAGCAGGATTAAGGTTGAGTATCCATCAACTGTGCTTAAGGATTGTCAGACAACAAAATTATAAATCAACGACAATACTTCAAATAGTTTTGCATAAGTAAGAATAGATATAAACCATAAAAAATTATTTGCCCACAATGTTTTGCTTAAATATGGTTCTTCAGAGTTGTCTCAAAGCAAGATAGTAATGTAGTAAACTTATGAGGTACATTCCCTAATGAGGTGAATGATACTGAATTTTGTCAGGGAGATATGGTATACAGTAAAACTTGTGTTAAGCGACCACTTAAGGGAGCTTCAAAAAGCGGTTGTTTATGGGAATGGCCGCTTGATACAATCTATCATGATAAATTTGACAGTTCATTTTGATGGCATTTAAAGATTGTCGGTCATGTTGTACTGAATCCTATGATGTTGGAACCCACTAGAATCGTCTTATTGAGACGATTCTATTGGGCTCCAACAGCGTAAGATTCAAGAATAACCAATTTTTCGTTAAGAATGTCCTCTTTTTCACAGATTTTGCTTACAGTGATAGGACTTTTTATGATGGTCGCTTAATAAAATAGGTGGCTTAATAAACGTGGTTGCTTGAGCAATATTGACTGTATATTGTCTATCAAGGACCTTTCAATGAACAATATTTTACAATTGCAGGTGATGTCTATGGTTGAGGAGAAGTGCCGCAGTCAACAGGAGAAAGATAAATACAAATCGTACATTGAAGATATCGACAAGATAATTCGTCTTCTCCTCAAACTTTCGGGACTCCTTGCACGAGCAGAGAACACCATCCAGGGCCTTACAGAAAATACCAATGAAAAAATAAGGGTATGTTATAGTCTTTATTGATAACTGTACAGTTTCAGAACTTTACCTTCCTCCAATTTTATACTAAGAAAATACTAGTTAAAAGAAATGTCTCCTTTACCCAAATTTTTCTACCACCTTGAATTGTTTCTGTATAAAATGCATCTGCTTTTCATTGTTTTGATCAATTCTTTTGGTTTGTTCACATCTTAACCCTTGTCATGCTGAATAAAAAACCTTGGCTAAATTTTATGTAAATCAAAGTACTGAAAGCTCTGCATTTCCTAATTGTGAGTCAGCATTTAATTTTGAAAACATAACTTCTGAAACTTTTCTGGTTTAAAGAGGAAAATCAGGTTGTATGGTCTAAAATCAGACTGCACATATGTGAAGGCTGATGTTTGTCCATACCTCATGCCAAAGCAGGAATATTCCGGGATGAGCATGACAAGGGTTAATTATGGAAAAACAGGAAAGAATTCAGAAAATCATTCAAGTCAAGGTCAAATGGTTTGAGAAAAAATATTTGAATTACAAACTAAATTGTCAAAAGCATTTAAACAAGTTTAATTGTGTGAATTTTTGCATTGTCAATTTGAAAAACATTCATTTTCTCAATGATAAATTATCATGTCAGGGTGAAAAGGTCAATAGTATTGCCATGCTTGTTTGATAAAGGGCTATATGAATTTCATTATTTTTCTCCCTTATTTTCAGAAAATGACATATGATAAAAGAGACAGACTTCATAAACAGCATGAAGACGCAAAGGAGCTCAAGAATGACATCGATAGACGCAGCGAGCAGGTGGAAACGTTCCTCAAAGACGTGTTTACGTCGACAGAAATGGATGACTATCACTACTACATCAAGATGAAATCAAAATACACGATACAGCTGCAAGAGTTGGAAGACAAAATTACACTGGGTAATGAACAGATAGGAGCGCTACAGAAGAGTATACCGACTAAAAGCTGAAAAGACTTATGAGACAGAGTGATTTTAAAAGGCTTGATCCTTCACCAGATTACAAATTTTCAAACTGGTCTAACATAGCCTTGATATAGGAAAACCTACCAATCGTTCAGGTTCCACACTGGCCAGGCCCTACATTGAATCAAAGGAGATGGAATTATGCGTGAAAATTCAAATATGGAAAAATAAGCCAGAGCTATAGATTAAGACAGTATTTTTGGATTTTAAATAAGATTATTTCAACTGTACCCTTGAAAAAACCCTATCTTGTGAGTACTCATTTGGATCGTTCAACAAGACGATTCAAATGAGTACCCACAATATAGAGTTTCAATGAAATGTAAAGATTTATAACAGGCTTTATCCCCTCTTTTTTGTACCTTTGAAGAGCATGTCATCAGCTTTCTTTTAAAAACTTGTATTTACTGCTTGAATAGAGCTGTAGATACAAGGTTTTAAAAGAAAATCAATGATGTGTATGTACTTTGCATTTGGCGGCACTGATCTGATGCCTTTATAAAACACATCTGAACTGTTTCTTTTATTTTGCAGTTTATTTGTTATGTTTTCTCATTGAGTTGCCAAAATTGAAACAGGAATCGGGACAAAAATTAAGACTTTGATACAATAAATGATAAACTTAAAGTGTAGAAAACATAATTATTAAGAGAAAGTTTTAGTTTTAAGCATTTCCTCCTTTTGCAATAGTGATTTCCAATTGTTCTAACAATATGTTGAAATACTGGATTGCATGGTTCTATGTAATGAGTCTCCAAGTTAAAGACCGCAATTTATCCCAAAACTACCTGGATTAGTGAATTTGTTTTTAATGATGATAATAGTTAGAAAGTTGATAATAAATTCTTATCTTTTCCCCCCGCCAAATTCATTTGGAAGAAACTTGTGTGGGAAAAAAGGAGTCATGGAAAAAGATAAGTTTACACGCTTAAAATGGTTTGAAAGTTTTGTCCAATGGAGGGGTCAGCGCAAAACAATTTTTAGCGCTTATGAATATATCAGCACTTACAATTATTTTGCACTGAACCCTCCGTATGATATTTGTTGTTTGCAATTATTCTGCATAACTGAAAAAGGAAATTATTGAAATATTAGTGTTCTATATTTTTATATAGAACAATATTGAGTGTAAATAAATATTGTCAATATTGTATATAGATAGCAATTATTATTCTATTTGTGAAAAGGGTATACATGTATAATAAATTGAAATTTTAAAAATAAAATCAAAGTGCTGTAAGCACTGTAATTGTGCGGTACTGAATGACTGAATCGCTTATTGTTGTTTCAAGAGTTTATGTATATATATAGTTTTGAAAATTAAAAAAAAAAAAATACATAAAAAAATCCAAACCAAGTTAGGCTTATGTTGAAGATATAGTCAAACCATACATGCCACTCTTAAAGATACCTAAAAAATGTGGGAAACGTTCAGTAGACAAAGATTTTATCAAGGATGTCGTCAAAAAAATTAAACATCTAACTGCCAAATACATGTATTAGCATTGTAATTTGCTTCATTAATAGTTTTAGGTTTGAATATGCTCAGGCGAATACATTTCCATTCTTTTGATGCTGAAATTTAAAAATAAAAAGTGTTCAGACAGCTGAAAAACCTACTTGTAAAAAATGTAAGGCTTTGTAGGTCTTTGGACAGTTTAGACAATAGTATCTCGTGCAACATCTTGAAAAGTTGTAGTTACAAGTTTTCAGAAATGTACATGTAGTAAAACACAGGCAGACAGAGACTAATACACCAAGATAAAGCTAGAGAGAGAGGAGTGACACAATGCACATACTTACACTTTGTTAATAGTAAAGAGGTTAATAGGTGAATTATAAGGGGTATTCCAGTAGGGGGTATTAGGTAATTCATCCCACAATCCATCTCTGTAGCTTTTTCCCTCATAGGTACGAAAGGCAAATTTACAACTGTGTTTTAGTAAACTAAAGTTAATATTCTGTTATTAAGCTAAATTAATAAACTGTTAAACCCTTCATGGAATGAACTGTAAATGGAACTTGAATTAATAATCTTAGAAAATCAGAAGCTCAATTTTTGCCAGATATTTTCGAAACAAACAGTTTACAAAATGGATAGGAGTTGGAAAAAGGGTAGGTTTTGCAATTTTTCATTAGACACAGTCCGGGCAGAACCACACTAATTGTGCTTACGCACAATTAAAAATGATATTGTATTTTTAACAGAAAATCTTTGGTCAAAAGACCAGAATGAGCCCATATTGAGCGGTATGTGCAAACCTGTTGGAAGTGTCTGTAAATACCATATATCAAGGGGTCAGTGCAACACTATTGTAAGTGCCTATTAATATAGAGGCACTTACAATAGTCTTGCACTGACCCCTTGATATATAGGAACTTAATGATAGCTCTTTTGTTTTGATTATGAAAATGATAGCTCAGTGATTTCCTTATATTGCCCTATCTTGTTTTTATAAATCGGGATAATTAAAAGATAGCCTCTTTTTGAAAATTAAAAGATAGCCTCTTTTTGAAAATTAAAAGATAGCCTCTTTTTGAAAATTAAAAGATAGCCTCTTTTTGAAAATTGATAAAGCCTCTTTTTGAAAATTAATGAAATAGATTGACCAATCAAATCAACCATTTAGACATACTCTGTTCACCATCGTCATTTTGTGCAAGTATTTTCGACTCAAAACATCTAAACTTCTACTTATTCAAGATGTAGTTATTTACTTATGATTTGCCTTGGGTTCAGGATGACGAAACATTGCAAACTGTTTGCAAATTATACTACACTTTGGTGTAAATAGGGATATAATTTTCAAACAGTTTGCACAGTTTTGCATCCTTGAGTATATTGCAAGGAAATAGAAATGTCAGTGAAAACTATTGTTAGTGCCTTAATATTTATAGGCACTTATGATAGTTTTGCACTGACCCTTCAATATGAAGTCGTCAGCAATGGATTAAAAAATCTAAATCTATTTTAGTCGTGAATATCATTTCGGAAAAGATAGGGTAGAAGTCAATTTGAATGTCTCTAATAAGCATTACAGAGATGGGCAACTAAAGCATTGTAACTACATCTCAAACAGTTGTTACAAGGTTTTGATTTCGTAATTACAATTCAGAGAAAATCTATATCTGTCAACAGATATGTAATAAAGGGTATGGCAAAGCCTGATTTAGAATATTAAAGTGTGATATTGATTAACAGTGCTATAAAAAATGTGAAAACAAATTTTAACCCATGTCCTGAATAAAAACCATGGCAAAATTGTATTGAAACTAAATGCTGAAAGTACTGATTATGAGTTGGTATCTGTTTTGAAAATAAACAAAAAACAGTTTCAAAACTTTCCTATTTTAAAAGGAAATTAACGTAATATGAATTAAGATCAGATTGTGCATATGATCAGGGGGATCTTTGTCTATACCTTCTGTCAAAGCATGATAAATCCCAGTCCAGCGTAATTGTTACGGGAGACTACCTGCTTTGAAAATGCAAAGTTATATACAGTAAAAAATTAAAGCCTCTAAAAAAGCATCTTTAAGACCACTGTCAGTAAAACATATAAAGAAGCCCAAGCTTTTTCTCTTTTCTACAAAGTTTACCAAAACTTTTAAATTTCAGTATCGCATATGAAAAGGGTTAACAGAACTTCAGATATAAGGAGTAAATCTGATATTTTATTTGAATTATTGGACAAAAACCCTATAGTGTAGACACATATTCTGAGCTTTGCTAGAAAGTTACCACCTACTACAATTCCCAAATTTCATTCAATATTTCATTTGTTGCAACAAGCTTGCGATGCTAATGAAAACAAATGACACAGTTGGGCATCTGGGGAATAAATTCAGAGCTAGAATTGTTTTGTCCTTAATGTATTTCTTAGGATAACACCATCTGAAAAATCCATTGGTGTTTGCTTGGTTGCTATCTTTCTTGTGAAGCTTAGTATAGTTTTATAACAAAGTCAAGGTGATGGAAGATTCTAATGAATACCAATTAAACTACCTACAGTAGAAATTTATTACATAATGATTTTAGAAGGGGTAATTCCTGGCTTCAGTTTACCGTGGGTAAAACAGGATTTTTAATACTGACAAGATTTTCGAATTTTATCTGATGATATTGTAATAATGACCAAGTGTGTAATGAAACTTGGTACAAAGGTTCTTTATCTGTTGAATGTTAATCATGTTTTTGATGATGCTAATAATTAAAACGAAAAACGCATTCCAAAACATGGTTTTGTTGTTTATTTCCTTACCTGTCTCTCTTGTTGTTGACTTATCAAGCAAGTTTGAGATTGTTTGAAATTTATAACCATATTCAGTCGATATTTCTCGAGCGACCACTTTTATTAAGGGACCATCAAAAAAAGTCTGTCGTAAAATCTCTAATAAGTGGACATTATTGAACAAACAAGAGGGTCAGAATGGCCCTAAACTGCTCACCTGAACTTTATTGGTCCAGTGGATCTCGTCCAAGTAATTTTCAGGCAAACTTTCATTCACATTTGCCTAATTGTTGAAGAGATGTTATTCTGAGAATTTAAAGTGAAAATAGACCCTGCCAAACCATTCATTACTAAGGAGACTCAAAAAAAGCGCTGCCATACCACGCCCATATTTGAGGGTAAATCAAAATTTCGGGATCAGTTTTTAGCTTCACTGGCCGAAGGTCAGGGAGCTATTGTCACGGTGGTGTGTCCGTCCGTAATCTTTTTCTTTAAACATCTTCTCCTCCCAAACCAAAGGGCAGATTTTCATAAAACTTGGTAAAAATGTTTCTTGGGTTACCCTCATGAAAATTGTTAAAGAAATTTTGATTGACCCCCAAATATGGGCGTGGCATTTTTTCACTTTGAAATCTTTAAAATCTTCTCCTCCCAAACCATTGGGCCAATTTCAATGAAACTTAGCATGGATGTTCCTTGGGTGACCCTCTACCTAAATTTTTCAAGTAATTTTGATTGACCCCCAAATATGGGCGTTGCAGGGCGGGGCTTAATTTGAGCCCAAAATCTTTGAACAACTTCTCCTCCTGAACCACTTGGCTGATTTCAACCAAACTTTACCAGAATGTTACTGGGGTTACCCTTACCAAAGACTGTTACTGAAATTTTGATTGATCCCCAAATATAGGCATGGTAGGGCGAGGCTTTTTTTGAGCCCGAAATCTTTAAACAACATCTCCTCCTGAACCATCGGACTGATTTCAATAAATCTTTACCAGGTGACCCTCTTTCAAAGTTGTTCAAGAAATTTAGATTGGCCCCAAATTTGGCCTTTTAGGGTGGGGCTTATTTTGAGCCCTAAATCTTTGAACAAACCCCTGGGCCAATTTCAATGAAACTTTACCAGAGTATTCCTTAGGAGACCTTTTCCAAAAGTTGCTCACAAAATTATGACTGGCCCATAAGTATGGGGGTCGCAGGGTCGGGCGTATTTTGAGCCCTTAATCTTTGAACAACATCTTCAGCTACATCACCGGGCTGATTTCAATGAAACTTAACCAGAATGTTCCTTCTGTGACCCTTTTAAAAATTGTTGGCGAAATTTTGACTGTCCCTTAACTATTGGCATGACAGGGTGTGGCTTATTTTGAGCCCGAAATCTTTGATGAACAAGTGGCCAATTTCAATGAAACTTGAGAATTTTGGTCTTATGTGGGCCATACCCTCGTAACCCTGATAATTATTATAAAATAGATCTAAAGAGATTTGAAAGTGTTGTTTTCATTCGAAAAAAGCTTCATTTAATGTAAGTCCAAAGGTGTTAAAGCCAGTGGAGCGTTATAGGCCCTCTTGTTGAAAAGGGTCACCCAAGGAACATTTCTTTCATCGAAATCAACCTAGTGGTTCAGATGTTGTTCAAGGATAAGGGGCTCAAAATAAGCCCCGCCCTGACACGCCCTTATTCGGGAGGGCAATCCAAATTTCTTGAACAACTTAAGAAGAGGGTGGCCCAAGGAACTTTCTGGAAAAGTTTCATTGTTATCAGCCCAATGGTTCAGGAGATGTTGTTCAAAGATTTCGGACTCAAAATTAGCCCCGCTCATATTTGGGGGTCAATCCAAATTTCTTGAACAACTTTAGAAGAGGGTCACCCAAGGAATAGGATGAACAAAATTAGCAATATTTATTACCTTCCTTTCATTAAATATGCATTCAAGTTCGATAAATATCTTCCCATCTCTTCAAGAACTATCAGACGCTTATAATTTCATTTATGTCCGTGAAATTCTGAATTTTTCTAGCTGTATTTATTAGCTCACCTGAGCACGAAGTGCTCAAGGGAGCTATTGTGATCGATCGTTGTCCGGCGTCCGTCTGTCCATCTGTCCGTCACGGCGTCAACTTTTTCTTTAAACGACATCTCCTCCTAAACTTATGGGTCAAAATCAACCAAACTTGGCAGAAATATTCCTTGGGTGGTCCCTTATGAAAATTGCTCAAATGGAAAGGATCCGTGCCATATCACGGGAAAAGGGGCCTTAATGACAAATTTCTTGTTTTCACTCTAGAAGCCACAAATATGGTCCAATCTTCATGAAACTTGGTCAGAATGTTTGTTAGGTCATGAGGATGAAGTCTATTGAAAATGGGAAGGATCCATGCCATATCACGGAAAAAGGCGCCTTTATGACAATTTTGTCAACAATATCTTTAAACGACATCAACCAAACTTGGCAGAAATATTCCTTGGGTGGTCCCTTATGAAAATTGCTCAAATGGAAAGGATCCGTGCCATATCACAGGAAAAGGGGCCTTAATGACAAATTTCATGTTTTCACTCTAGAAGCCACAAATACGGTCCAATCTTCATGAAACTTGGTCAGAATGTTTGTTAGGTCATAAGGATGAAGTCTATTGAAAATGGGAAGGATCCGTGCCATTTCACAGAAAAAGCCGTCTTAATGACAATTTTGTCAACAATATCTTTAAACGACATCTCCTCCTAAACTAATGGGTTAAAATCAACCAAACTTGGCAGAAATATTCCTTGGGTGGTCCCTTATGAAAATTGCTCAAATGGAAAGGATCCGTGCCATATCACAGGAAAAGGGGCCTAAGTGACAATTTTTAGCTCCACTGGCCGAAGGCCAGCGAGCTATTGTCATGGCGAGGTGTCCGTCGTGCGTCCGTCCGTGCGTGCGTGCGTAAACTTTTCTTTAAACATCTCCTCCTCCTGAACCAATGGGTGGATTTTGATGAAACTTGGCCAGAATGTTTCTTTGGTGAGCCTCTTCCAAAGTTGTTCAAGAAATTTGGATTGACCCCCCAAATATGGGCGTGGCAGGGCGGGGCATATTTTGACCCCAAAATCTTTGAATGACATCTCCTCCTGAACCATTGAGCTGATTTCAATGAAACTTTACCAGAATGTTCCTTGGGTGACCCTCTTCTAAAGCTGTTCAAGAAATTTGGATTGACCCCCAAATATGGGCGTGGCAGGGCGGGGCTTATTTTGACCCCGAAATCTTTGAACAACATCTCCTCCTGAACCATTAGGCCAATTTTAATGAGACTTTACCAGAATGTTCCTTGCGTGACCCTCTTCTAAAGTTGTTCAAGAAATTTAGATTGACCCCCAAATATGGGCGTGGCAGGGCGGGGCTTATTTTGACCCCGAAATCTTTGAATGACATCTCCTCCTGAACCATTAGGCCGATTTCAATGAAACTTTACCAGAATGTCCCTTGGGTGACCCTCTTCTAAAGTTGTTCAAGAAATTTGGATTGACCCCCATATATGGGCGTGGCAGGGCGGGGCTTATTTTGACCCCGAAATCTTTGAATGACATCTCCTCCTGAACCATTTGGCCAATTTTGATGAAACTTTACCAGAATGTTCCTTGCGTGACCCTCTTCCAAAGTTGTTCAAGAAATTTGGATTGAGCCCCAAGTATGGGCGTGGCAGGGCGGGGCTTTTTTGACCCCAAAATCTTTGAACGAAATCACCTCCTGAACCATTAGGCCAATTTTAATGAAACTTTACCAGAATGTTCCTTGCGTGACCCTCTTCTAAAGTTGTTCAAGAAATTTGGATTGACCCCCAAATATGGGCGTGGCAGGGCGGGGCTTATTTTGACCCCGAAATCTTTGAACCTCATCTCCTCCTGAACCATTAGGCTTATTTCAATGAAACTTTACCAGAATGTTCCTTGGGTGACCCTCTTCTAAAGTTGTTCAAGAAATTTGGATTGGATGAGATCCACTAGATCAATAAAATTAAGGTCAGCGGTTTATGGCCATTCTGGTCCTCTTGTTTCAAAGTGATATCTATATAGTTTTCTTCCTTGTAATTTTACATATTAGTTAAATAAGTTCATTTCTGCATTAGTTAGTTTCAACTTAGAAAAAGTCAGAATTCCTTTTGAATGCTGTTCACTTTCATCGCCTTCTATTTTCAATATCTCTCTTTCAAATCTTGAGATTTTTAATCCAGTGGAGCGATACAGGCCCTCTTGGGCCTCTTGTTTTGTTTTCACTCTAGAAGCCACAAATATGGTCCAATCTTCATGAAACTTGGTCAGAATGTTTGTTAGGTCATGAGGATGGAGTCTTTTGAAAATGGGAAGGATCCATGCCATATCACAGAAAAAGGCGCCTTTATGACAATTTTGTCAACAATATCTTTAAACGACATCTCCTCCTAAACCTATGGGTCAAAATCAACCAAACTTGGCAGAAATATTCCTTAGGTGGTCCCTTATGAAAATTGCTCAAATGGAAAGGATCCGTGCCATATCACGGGAAAAGGGGTCTTAATGACAAATTTCTTGTTTACGCTCTAGGAGCCACAAATATGGTCCAATCTTCATGAAACTTTGTCAGAATATTTGTTAGGTCATGAGGATGAAGTCTATTGAAAATGGGAAGGATCCATGCCATATCACAGGAAAAGGTGTCTTAATGACAATTTTTTTTGTTTACTCTCTAGAAGCCACAAATATGGTCCAATCATCATGAAACTTTGTCAGAATGTTTGTTATGTCATGAGGATGAACTCATTTGAAAATGGGAAGTATACGTGCCATACCACGTGAAAAAGGGCCTTAATGACAATTTTCTCATAAGAGCTCCAAACGCCACAAATATAGTCCAATCTTCTTGAAACTTGATCAAAATGTTTGCCAGGTCACAAGAATGAACTCTGTTGAAAATGGGAAGGTTCATGCCATATCATAGGAAATGGAGTCTTAATGATAATTTACTTGAAATATCAGGTGAGCGATTTAGGGCCCTCAGGGTCCTCTTGTTTTTAATGTAGTTGATGGTCTTGTCTTATTAGTGATTTTTGAGTGTTTTTGAATGGTTTGAGTGTTTGGAATGAATGAATGGAGCGCTGTGTGAGTGATTTAGAATAGCTTTGATTGAGATGATTGTCAATTTCAAGATGTAACTAACTAAATGCTGGATGTACAACGGAGCTATTTGGACTAGGCTATATGAGGTAAGATATGAACAAACAGAACATTTCCATGTAAAATTGTTTATTATGGATTGCATATAAATAATGATAACTCTGTTTAAAACCACATTATGGAACATTTCACAAATGAAAAAAAGAGAAGCCAATCTCTGTGAAAATCTATAGGATTCGTAGACTTTTGGGCCCAATTGCATAACAAAAGATAGTGGTAACCTCTAGGTTGACCATTATATTTATATGGTTAACCCTGAGGTTACAAGTAAACTTTTGTTATGAGATTAAGCAAGTGTTAAACTGTCTATAGAATGTGTAATGGTGTAAATGGAAGTATGTAAGCAAACGATAATAATGATTTTGAAAATGCTTTTAGAATACACTGTAAAGAAAGGCAAACATTTTTATTACCGTAAAAATAAGTCTAGAATTATGTGATCTAGGAAAGGGTTAGATATGTAAGGAATCTACAAGAAACAGTCTAAAATTGAACAACAATCAACATCAGAAAAATATTTTCAAGGATTAAATGGTAAAACCAACAGACTAAATCTAATCCTTTTTAGATTTCCAGTGAAGGATATTACCGTCATATTAATGATCCTGTCCTTGACCAAAAATGTCAAATATGAGCCTGTGCCTGAAATTTCCAACAATTTCAAATATGTGCAAAGCAAAGACTCTGACCAGCCTGTGCATCCGCACAGTCTGTCCAGTGTCTTCACTATGTGTTTAGTTATTAGATAAAGTCTCAAAGTATCTGTAGACCATCAGGTAACTTTATATTTACAGTTTGTGACTGTCTATGTTACGTAATGTTTTCACCTCACGAAAAATTTCAAATTGTTGGAAATGTCACGCACAGGCTCATATGTGTTGTACGCTATAAATTGACCCCTATCATTTAGATGAATACAATTTTGATAAATCATCTAGTTGTGTGTGCTTTCACAGGAATAAATTACGATACTATAATAATAAGTAAAATAATTTTTCCACAGATGTTAAGTTAGGATTGAATAAACCAAGCTATACACATACATTAAGCAGCCTTGAGAGACAAACAGATAACTAAGAATATTTGCTGGCTGTCTATAGAAACTGAATCTCTAGTTCTCTACAGGGTGCAAAGTAAAGACTCTGATCAGATTGTGCAAAAGGCACAGGCTGATCCTAGGCTTTACTTGTCACACATGAAAATAGGCTGAAGTTATACACAGGCTTATTTACAAAAAACATTTAGCCATTTACTATATTTCTCCAAATGGGCTCCCAGCAGATATGTCCAACATAAGCAGATGTATTACTTTCACAGAGAAAAAGTTTCTGATAATCTTACTCTAGATTAGGATTTTCTTCCAAACAGTCTTTTCGATAATAATTGAGAAAAGCAATCCTCAAATTGTTGGAAAATATAGGGAAAGCTACCATTTTAGATGGAATGTCAATAAGGCAAAACTCTTAACAACACAGAAAAATTAATCTTTTGCAACAAACGTGATTTAATAATTTATTTAATTACTAAACAGTCATATTTTCGCAGAGATTGGCAAATGGAACAAATATAATGAGGGAGTCGAAAAGTCTTGAACCATGACCCCTTAAAACTCACACATTTTCACACATTCATCAGGTTCACCCTTTCCTGTTGTAAGAAAAATAGGACAGGGATATAACTCAAAGAAGTTACAGACAGCATTGAAATAGTGGGTGTAATTTGAGAAGAATTGCTGTTCTATGGAGAAGAAAATATCATTGAAAAGGGAGAAAGTGCACATTCAAGAGAGCAATTGTTTTTTTAATCTACAATATTTTCACTAGTATAAAATCTAAGGACAGAAAACCCTGGGAATGTACAGGAAAGGGTAAAAACACATAGCCGTGCACGTGATATTTCCAACTATTTCACACGAGTATAACATGAAGACTTGGATAGTGAAGTCTTCACTAAATGCTCAATAGGTAGCCCAAGACTCCTAATGCTCTCTGTGACTGTCCAGGTTGCTCAATGTTTGTCCACCACATACACATAAAATTGTTGGAAATGTCATGCACACAGGCTCAAATCATTAACATCATACCAATCAATCCAATAACTTTGCATATAAGCTCTCCTAACATTCAACAGTCTATTTACAACAATTATTTCCATCTAGCAAAAATGTAAACCCATTACCAGACAACAAAATTCTAGAATAGAGCCCAATTTAAAACAAGTTGACAATTACAACTTTTATTAAAAATTTAAAGAATCTTCCACTTTTGGGGAAGAAAACATTTGGGACAATGGAAAAATTGGTTGAAACAAGCCATTTCTTCTTTTTCCATTGTGCTTTTTAAGCTTTTTCCACTCTAAGGGCATCAAAAAGTGGGATTGTATGGAATGGGTTAATCCTATGTAAAACATCTGTCGAATGAACACATAAACAGTGTTCTGAATAAAATACAACTTACTGATTATTAAATTAAAAGACAAACAAGAGATGTTCATAAAACATTTATGTCCCCTATAAGGGCAGGCCAATGATCTGTTCTTTGTCAATCAACAAAGGGCAATGACTCAAATACTATAAGTAGAGTTATGGTTCTTGTGCACTGCACTTCTCCTCAATTAGATCTATCCACCTTTGAAGTTTCATGTTTCCAGCTTGCATACTTTTTGAGATGTGCTCGGGACAAAAAAATCTACTGACGGACTCACCAACCAACTGAAAGTGCAAAGCAATATACCCCCTCTTCTCCAAAGGGGGTAATAATTAAAGCAATAATATTTGTAAGCTTTTGGGTGAAAGTTATAAACCCAAGTTCATATATAATCTATACAAGTGACCTGACAGGTGAAAGAGGACAGTAAGTCAATAGCATGTTCCCCTGTAGGGTTTTGCGAGTGAAAATTCAAGAACAATTGTAGAAAAGGAGGAATTGTTTGTTTTTCTTTTAAACAATATTTTCTCAAGTGAAAAAGTAAAAGAGAGATAAACTTAACAGACTGTATAGGAAAAGGTTTACAGATTTCTTAATATTACATTTCAATGACGCAGCACGAAACAGTTGTAACTCCATATAAACATATAGGGAGTTACAACTGTTTTGCACTGAGCCATCGATTTTACAGACAACCAAGCACATATTCTAAGACTTGTAAGTAAATATTTCAATACAATTTCTTGAATACTTCCATACACTTATGCACAAAAAGCTGCATCTCCTGTTCAAAGGACTTGAATCTTTTCCTTACATTTTTTGTGTTCCCTATTCTGTAATTTTGTACTTCAAAAATATTGAGACAAAAGAAATTTTCCTGCAGTATTTCCTTACAATTGGTTATCTCTCTATGTACAAGGATAATGAATTATCAATATGGCTTGCAGTCAGCCAATTACCTGTCTAAAATCAGTTATCTTTCCACATCTTTCAATTGGACAATTCTACAATTTGTTCTCATGAAAAGACCAAATTCAGACGCATATTAGGAGAAGACTCATCTTTTAAAATCATTCCAAGGCACTTTTCCTTAATGCTTAATATGGATGGCGGATAAGTGCAGTGTATACTTCAAATAGTGAAGCACTAATCTACCACTTTTCTGGCAGATCATTCCTAATTTCACTACCAAGAATTAAACCAATCACCTTTCAAATCCATTCCTTTCAATGTATTTAATACAACAGGTTAACATTCAACAACATGCATAACAACATTATGTGCTTAATTTTGTACACAGTGATTTCCGTACATTTACCCTCTATAATTATGTAAAATATTATTTTCTTTTTCAAAACAATAATGGCACAGCACAATAAAGGCATTTTTATTTTTGAATTAAATCCCTACCCTTAAGTACCTTCCTACCCTTAAGTAACTTTTGGTCCTTGTGTTTGTCCGTTTTTTTTATAGAAAGCTCAGTGCAAAACTGTTGAAAATGCCGATAAAAAACCCAACTGCTTTGTAGTGAGTCATTGATACGTCTCTGACTTTCTTCCAAAACCTCATAACTACAGCTTTATACAATCCGTAGTTATGAGGTTTTGAAAGAAAATGGACAATTTTTCAATCTTTTCATAGCATCAACCAAGTGATCTTATTTTGATTTCAAGAGTTCCTGAATTAGTAAATATGTGCAGCCTGATCTTTTTCTCTACCACCTGATTTTCATTTTTAAACAAGAACATAAAATAACATTTTTCTTCAAAAATAAATTTGTTTGATTGTTTGAATGGGGTTTTACACCGCTTTCAACAATCTTTCAGTTATATTGCTGCGGCTGGAGAACCTAACAATGGATTCCTGGATTTCTCACACTAGTATTATCATTACATCCTTTCCTTACCTCTAACTGCTATCCCACATAGGTCTACAATTTATCGACCCATTGGTGCGAGACAAATAGTCAGAAAGGATGAGTGCCGCTGTTGGGGATAAAACCAATAACCTTTAGAATGACAGGCCGACCCGCTACCAACTATGCTATGACAGAGGCCTCTTTGGAATACAATCTCACAGAAGTGCTTTCAGCACTTATATTCTAGTGCATTTTGGCCAATTTTTTATTCAGCATGACAAGGTTTATTTCATGTCTGCTACTAGGATAAGTCTCAAAATATAAATTGAAAGAAGACGACTGGTATTATATTTAACTTATACAAATGCCCACATTTCTGAGTCCCTTCATCATACAGATTCCAAGCAATACCATCATTTTGAACGTATTTCCCACTCTCATTTACTCCTCCATTTAAATGCATTTAATACCTATCACAATGGCATTGATCATTCTTTTCTTGGACGTCTTTTTCTGGGCGATTGCCTGTAAAAATAGTTACACAATTAACAGTTATACACAGCGGAGAATCACACAACAATTTTCTTTTTATATTTTTTAATAATTTTGTAAATACTTGATGATTATGGAATAGGTTTGATGTAGAAAATGTTGAAAATGATAGGGATTTGCTGGATGAGGTAGATCTACGAAAATTTTCTGATACAAAAAGTCGTTGACAACCAAGTTATTATTTTACTTGGTTGTCATTTAAGCCCCAGTCTGCATTTAGAGTAAAAATATCGCTCTTTCGTGAATATTCTGTGAATATTTTTTTCTTGATTTAGTCTTATGGAAGATGAGCTACATAAAAATACAAACCAATCAACAAACAGCAGCTTTTTTGTGAACACATAATCTGCCGCATAAAGTAAAATATATAATAGAGATTTTAGTCACATGAAACACATCCAAGTGCATGAGAGGTACTCGAATTGGAGTCGGAAATGTTGTAGGTCATAATAATTCATCAAGTTAGAAATATATTTAGACCATCACATCATAATCATTTGCATTAATTTGTATTACCAAATATTGGAAGATTGGATTATCTTTGAGAATAAAAGTCTAGTTTTTGTGTACATAATCATCCAACATCATTGTCTTTTGTTTCGGAAGTGTTCACGAACACAGACAGGGGCTTTAACATTTTTATCAGCAGATTTTTAAATATATCTGCCACATCCAGCGAATTCCTGACATTTTCCCACCTTCTCTGCTTCAAACATAAATTAAATTGGTTACATATTTACAGAATTATTCATGATTTTCTGACAATGCTGTTTCACATAAAGCTTAGCTATGCTTTTTATCTTATAACTATACAAATATCTGTGTGATAACATTGCGTATGATATTTCTTATGATATCAAATAGTTATTTTTAGAACAATAATATAATGCAGTTAATTTTGGAAACTTGAATTTTAGTAAGAAACATCGACGAAAACAAGACAAATAGAGGTTATAAGATAAATATAATACATACTCAATGTATTGTATGAAAAAATATCTAGCTCGGTTGTGAGAATTGATAATTGTCTCGGCTCTAATTATCAAGGCAGAGCCTCGACAATGATCAATTCTCCTAACTTCGTTAGATATTTTTTCTCATACAAAACACTAAGTATGTATTATATATATTCATCTCTGGATATAACACAGTCATCTAATCAAAGATAATATCTCTTTAAATCTGTTTGTTTGAATGGGTTTATGCTGCTTTCAACAATCTTAGTTTTATTGCGGCAGCTGGAGCAACCAATGGATTCCTGGTATTTTTCTCACGAGTATGCTCATTACATTCTTTCCTAGCCACCAGCTGCTATCCCATATTGGTCTATGATAATCAACCCGTTGGTAGGAGACAAACAGTGGGAAAGAACAAGTGCCACCGTCGGGGATCCAACTCTTTATATCTGAATATCATTATAACAACTGAATATTTGTATGTAAATTGGATTTGGCATTTCTAACCTGGCAGAGTCATCATTTCATGAATTGATTTCTTACCTAGTTGAGCTAGTTTTATCATCTTGTGATTGGATTTCAGACCTAGTTCAGTTAGTGTTATCATTTTTTGAATTGATTTCTCACCTAGTTGAGCTAGTTTTATCATTTTTGGTTTTCTAACCTAGTTCATTTTGCGTTATCATATTATGGAAAATATTCTTACCTAGTTGAGCAAGGTTTATCATCTTGTGATTGGTTTTCTAACCTAGTTGAGTAAGTGTTATCATTTTATTAATTGATTTCTCACCTAGTAGTGCTAGTTTTATTATCTTGTGATTGGTTTTCTAACCTAGTTTAGTTAGTGTTATCATTTTATGGATTGATTTCTCACCTAGTTGAGCTAGTTTTATCATCTTGTGATTGGTTTTCTAACCTAGCTGAGTTAGTGCTATCATTTTATGGATTGATTTCTCACCTAGAAGAGCTACTTTTAACATCTTGTGATTGGTTTTCTAACCAATCACAGTTGGTGTTATCATTTTATGGATTGATTTCTCACCTAGTTGAGCTAGTTTTATCATCTTGTAATTGGTTTTCTAACCTAGCTGAGTTGATGTTATCATTTTATTAATTGATTTCTCACCAAGTAGTGCTAGTTTTATCATCATGTAATTGGTTTTCTAACCTAGCTGAGTTAGTGTTATCATTTTATAAATTGATTTTTCACCTAGTTGAGCTAGTTTTATCATCTTGTGATTGGTTTTCTAACCTAGCTGAGTTGGTGTTATCATTTTATGGATTGATTTCTCACCTAGTTGAGCTAGTTTTATCATCTTGTGATTGGTTTTCTAACTTACTTCAGTTAGTGTTATCATTTTATGGATTGATTTCTCACCTAGTTGAGCTAGTTTTATCATCTAGTGATTGGTTTTCTAACCTAGCTGAGTTGGTATTATCATTTTATGGATCAATTTCTCACCTAGTTGAGCTAGTTTTATCATCTTGTGATTGGTTTTCTAACCTAGCTGAGTTGGTGTTATCATTTTATGGATCAATTTCTCACCTAGTTGAGCTAGTTTTATCATCTTTTTATTGGTCATCTAACCTAGCTGAGTTGGTGTTATCATTTTATGGATCAATTTCTCACCTAGTTGAGCTAGTTTTATCATCTTGTTATTGGTTTTCTAACCTAGTTGAGTTAGTGTTATCATTTTATAAATTGAGTTCTCACCTAGTTGAGCTACTTTTATCATCTTTTGATTGGTTTTCTAACCTAGCTGAGTTGGTGTTATCATTTTATGGATCAATTTCTCACCTAGTTGAGCTAGTTTTATCATCTTGTGATTGGTTTTCTAACCTAGCTGAGTTGGTGTTATCATTTTATTAATTGATTTCTCACCTAGTTGAGCTAGTTTTATCATCTTGTGATCGGTTTTCTAACCTAGTTGAGTTAGTGTTATCATTTTATGGATTGATTTCTCACCTAGTTGAGCTAGTTTTATCATCTTGTGATTGGTTTTCTAACCTAGCTGAGTTGATGTTATCATTTTATGGATTGATTTCTCACCTAGTAGTGCTAGTTTTATCATCATGTAATTGGTTTTCTAACCTAGCTGAGTTGGTGTTATCATTTTATTAATTGATTTCTCACCTAGTAGTGCTAGTTTTATCATCATGTGATTGGTTTTCTAACGTAGCCCAGTTGGTGTTATCATTTTATGGATTGATTTCTCACCCAGTTGAGCTAGTTTATTATCTTGTGATTGGTTTTCTAACATAGTTGAGTAAGTGTTATCATTTTATGGATTAATTTCTCACCTAGTTGAGCTAGTTTTATCATCTTGTGACTGGTTTTCTAACTTACTTCAGTTAGTGTTATCATTTTATGGATTGATTTCTCACCTAGTTGAGCTAGTTTTATCATCTTGTTATTGGTTTTCTAACCTAGTTGCGTTAGTGTTATCATTTTATAAATTGATTTCTCACCTAGTTGAGCTATTTTTATCATCTTTTGATTGGTTTTCTAACCTAGATGAGTTAGTGTTATCATTTTATGGATTGATTTCTCACCTAGTTGAGCTAGTTTAATCATCTTGTGATTGGTTTTCTAACCTAGTTGAGTTAGTGTTATCATTTTATGGATTGATTTCTCACCTAGTTGAGCTAGTTTTATCATCTTGTGATTGGTTTTCTAACCTAGTTGAGTTAGTGTTATCATTTTATGGATTGATTTCTCACCTAGTTGAGCTAGTTTTATCATCTTGTGATTGGTTTTCTAACCTAGCTGAGTTGATGTTATCATTTTATGGATTGATTTCTCACCTAGTAGTGCTAGTTTTATCATCATGTAATTGGTTTTCTAACCTAGCTGAGTTGGTGTTATCATTTTATTAATTGATTTCTCACCTAGTAGTGCTAGTTTTATCATCATGTGATTGGTTTTCTAACGTAGCCCAGTTGGTGTTATCATTTTATGGATTGATTTCTCACCCAGTTGAGCTAGTTTTATCATCTTGTGATTGGTTTTCTAACATAGTTGAGTAAGTGTTATCATTTTATGGATTAATTTCTCACCTAGTTGAGCTAGTTTTATCATCTTGTGACTGGTTTTCTAACTTACTTCAGTTAGTGTTATCATTTTATGGATTGATTTCTCACCTAGTTGAGCTAGTTTTATCATCTTGTGACTGGTTTTCTAACCTCGTTGAGTTAGTGTTATCATTTTATGGATTGATTTTTCACCTAGTTGAGTTAGTTTTAATTGTCTTGTAATTGGTTTTCTAACTTACTTCAGTTAGTGTTATCATTTTATACATTGATTTTTCACCTAGTTGAGCTAGTTTTATCATCTTCTGATTGGTTTTCTAACTTACTTCAGTTAGTGTTATCATTTTATGGATAGATTTCTCACCTAGTTGAGCTAGTTTTATCATCTTGTGATTAGTTTTCTAACCTAGCTGAGTTGGTGTTATCATTTTATGGATTGATTTCTCACCTAGTTGAGCTAGTTTTATCATCTTGTAATTGGTTTTCTAACCTAGCTGAGTTAGTGTTATCATTTTATAAATTGATTTCTCACCTAGTTGAGCTAGTTTTATCATTATGTGATTGGTTTTCTAACCTAGCTGAGTTGGTGTTATCATTTTATGGATTGATTTCTCACCTAGTTGAGCTAGTTTTATCATCTTGTGATTGGTTTTCTAACTTACTTCAGTTAGTGTTATCATTTTATGGATTGATTTCTCACCTAGTTGAGCTAGTTTTATCATCTTGTGACTGGTTTTCTAACCTAGCTGAGTTGGTGTTATCATTTAATGGATCAATTTCTCACCTAGTTGAGCTAGTTTTATCATCTTGTTATTGGTTTTCTAACCTAGTTGCGTTAGTGTTATCATTTTATAAATTGATTTCTCACCTAGTTGAGCTATTTTTATCATCTTTTGATTGGTTTTCTAACCTAGATGAGTTAGTGTTATCATTTTATGGATTGATTTCTCACCTAGTTGAGCTAGTTTAATCATCTTGTGATTGGTTTTCTAACCTAGTTGAGTTAGTGTTATCATTTTATGGATTGATTTCTCACCTAGTTGAGCTAGTTTTATCATCTTGTGATTGGTTTTCTAACCTAGTTGAGTTAGTGTTATCATTTTATGGATTGATTTCTCACCTAGTTGAGCTAGTTTTATCATCTTGTGATTGGTTTTCTAACCTAGCTGAGTTGATGTTATCATTTTATGGATTGATTACTCACCTAGTAGTGCTAGTTTTATCATCATGTAATTGGTTTTCTAACCTAGCTGAGTTGGTGTTATCATTTTATTAATTGATTTCTCACCTAGTAGTGCTAGTTTTATCATCATGTGATTGGTTTTCTAACGTAGCCCAGTTGGTGTTATCATTTTATGGATTGATTTCTCACCCAGTTGAGCTAGTTTTATCATCTTGTGATTGGTTTTCTAACATAGTTGAGTAAGTGTTATCATTTTATGGATTAATTTCTCACCTAGTTGAGCTAGTTTTATCATCTTGTGACTGGTTTTCTAACTTACTTCAGTTAGTGTTATCATTTTATGGATTGATTTCTCACCTAGTTGAGCTAGTTTTATCATCTTGTGACTGGTTTTCTAACCTAGTTGAGTTAGTGTTATCATTTTATGGATTGATTTTTCACCTAGTTGAGTTAGTTTTAATTGTCTTGTAATTGGTTTTCTAACTTACTTCAGTTAGTGTTATCATTTTATACATTGATTTTTCACCTAGTTGAGCTAGTTTTATCATCTTCTGATTGGTTTTCTAACTTACTTCAGTTAGTGTTATCATTTTATGGATAGATTTCTCACCTAGTTGAGCTAGTTTTATCATCTTGTGATTAGTTTTCTAACCTAGCTGAGTTGGTGTTATCATTTTATAGATTGATTTCTCACCTAGTTGAGCTAGTTTTATCATCTTGTAATTGGTTTTCTAACCTAGCTGAGTTAGTGTTATCATTTTATAAATTGATTTCTCACCTTGTTGAGCTAGTTTTATCATTATGTGATTGGTTTTCTAACCTAGCTGAGTTGGTGTTATCATTTTATGGATTGATTTCTCACCTAGTTGAGCTATTTTTATCATCTTGTTACTGGTTTTCTAACCTAGTTGAGTTAGTGTTATCATTTTTGGATTGATCTTTACCTAGTTGAGTTAGTTTTAATTGTCTTGTAATTGGTTTTCTAACTTACTTCAGTTAGTGTTATCATTTTATGGATTGATTTCTCACCTAGTTGAGCTAGTTTTATCATCTTGTGATTGGTTTTCTAACCTACTTCAGTTAGTGTTATCATTTAATGAATTAATTTCTCACTAAGTGGAGTAAGTTTTATCATCTTGTGATTGGTTTTCTAACCTAGCTGAGTTGGTGTTATCATTTTATGGATTGATTTCTCACCTAGTTGAGCTAGTTTTATCATCTTGTGATTGGTTTTCTACTGGACTATCTTCTAACTCTTCTTCTGTTTCTGCTCCCTCATCTTCTATATTTTCTTCTTTCTCCTGAAAGTTCAAAGAATCTTTTGTCAACTACCTTGGAGCTATCTGAAAGTTTCTTTCAAAATGCACATCTACTCATGACAGGGAGGAAATATTTGTGACTTTACAGAGCTACAGATAGAAGGGGTATTTTGGATTTTTAATTCTCACAAATATCTCACAAGTCACTACTCAAACCCTATTTTGTGGTTATTCATTGGAATCGTCTCATTGAGACGATCCAAATGAGTACCCACTACATAGTGTTTCATTTGGAAATTAAGATTTTAGACAGATGTTACCCCCTATTATCAGGACCTCTGTAACTAGTTATCTTGAAATCAGCTCATAAGAAGAGGAGCTATGGTTCGTATAAGGTTGATTTTAATGTTCGACCTTGAGCTCTTGACTTGAACTTGGAGCTTTCTGAAAATTTCTTTCAAATGGCACAACTACTTATGACAGAGAACAATTGCGGCAAGTCATTTTGAAACCTATCCTTAGGTAAGGGAGTGGATCTAATGCTTGACACAAATTCTGATGGACGCATACACCAAAATAATTGGGCAGTTGTGCACATACACCCCACCCCCCCACCCCCTGGTCCCACATCATAAACTTTAATATTGATTTCTTCTAATAATTACTTACCTCTGTTTCTAAAGCTGCCTTAGATTTTTTAGGTTTAACTGGACTATCTCCCCCTGGTCCCACATCATTAGCTTCAACATTTGTTTCTTCCCCCTCCCCTTCTCCCTCTATTTGTTCATCATCTGCAGTAGCTGCATCTGTCTTCTTTCTCTCTGCTATATCTTCAGGCTAGAAAGTTCAGAAAGAAAGATAAATTCAATGTAAAAGGATAGGAATGAAATGCATTTGATTTGAATTGGGGTTTTACGTCGCTTTCAACAATCTCACAGTTATATTGCGACGACTGGAGCACCTAACGATGGATTCCTGGTATTTCTGTCACCAGTACTACCACCACATTCCTTTCCTAGCCTCCAGTTGCTATTCCACATAGGTTTACGATTATCTACCCATTGGTGGAAGACAAATGTCGGAAAGGATAAGTGCCGCGGCCGGGGATCGAACCCGTGCGAATATAGACTCCTGGATTAGAAGTCCGGCGCGCTACCAACTGCGCTATTGCCGCGGCAGGAATGAAATGCAACTCATTTAACAATCTCAGGGATCAGTGCAAGACTGTACTAAGTGTATATACATTGTATATACAATTAATATAGTATTGTACTTAACCCTCAATGAATTACTCAATTCTTGGCGATTGAATCTATCAGCAAACTTACAATTCAACTTGGGTATGGCTTTTAATTTCATAATATGGTCTTGCAAAAATTATGTCATTGTGCAAATAATTATACAATCTGTTACAAATGTGTTGGTGCCGTTGAGATTTGATTATTTTTATACATTTCTAATTGTTTTTTCTTCACAGAAATCTTATTTATGTTCATTATCCTAAAGTTTGAAGAAATAAATACATTTTTACCTCCTTTTTCAAAATGATAGACAATACACAAGGAATAGTTGTTCATCTTCTAAGAAAGATAGATTAATATTTTACTTATCAGAAAACAAAATCTAGTTTCACAACTTGCTCAACCCTAGAAACCTATCTAATCATTATTTATACCATTAAAAAAAACAGAAGAATTACAATACAAGATGAGTTTTAAATAAAATTTTAGAAATAAAAGGAGTTACAAGCATCACCATAATCAGGTTAGATTTAAATAAAGATTAAAAAAATGGTGAAAACACAAATTAAGAAAACTGGTGAGTTTTATATGCAATCACCTAAAGACAACAGTAGATATAAACATTTCAATGTGAGGATAAAGTGTCACTAGTTCATAGACATGCCCATTTCATGTAACAATAAGAACATTGCATAAGGTTACTTTAGGGTGTACAAATAATGAAAGGACATAGTTTACAACAATTGAGTGGGGTAGGGGTAGAACTAGGGATGGTAGTATCATGCTACTCCGGTAATTGTTTTTGTTGTTATTTTCCTTTTTTGAACTTATTAGAAGTTTAGCTAACAAGTACACAGAGATTCATGTTTCCAGAAATTTGTTGCATAATATTCAGTTGTCTTTGACCCAAACTACATTTTTTCCACAAACACCTGTCTAAAAACACTCCAAGGTCTTCTGTTTTGTTGTTGTTTATTATGTCAGTATGAACAAGATGTGTTTGTGAATGCCCCCGTAACAGCATTTTTTTCAAAGTTTGACCTTGACAGATGACCTTGACCTTGTAACATGACCTTGACTTTGGAACCAGCAGATGCGGATCATTGAGATCTATCATCATGCCAAATATAAGCCTTGTATGTCAAATACTTTTGGAGAAAAGGCAAAGGTTAAGTTTGGTTAAGTTTTCGGACGGACAGACGGACAGACAGACGGACATGAGTAAAACAATATGCACCCGATCTCTCGATACGGGGGCATAAAAATTCAATCTTTATGGCATGTTTTACTTAGGGTAGTGGACCTGTAATAGTTCCGCAACAATTCGGACCACGTATTCTCACACAATGTTAACCGAGGTTTCCTAATGAAAATGGAAACCTTAGTTAACACCCTTCAAGTTCAATACCTCTGAGACGTTGCAAAATTATTACGGTTCCACTACCTTAAAACACATCTCAGAGCCTTTCGTCCGCTAGAATTACCTTGATTGGCCCGGATCTTGGGCAGAGACAGATAGATAAAAGAACTACTGGTAGTAAGAGGACAACAATATACACAGCGTACAACCAGGGTCTTTGTTCCGCGGCGTCCATCAGTGTAGACCAGACACCCTGTTGATTAAAATAAACTTACAACAAGTACCATACACATGCGGTTAACAGAAAACTTGCAATCAATCTTTTTACTATGACTGTCCTGGTGGATCAACACAAAATTCTGTTTTGTTTGTTTGAATAGGGTTTAATGCCACTTTTTAAAGTTTTTCAGATATATCGTTGGGTACTGGAGTACCCACCTATGCATCCTGGTATCTGTCTTACCAGTGCTACCATAAAATCCTTTCAGAGCCTCCAACTGCTCATCCTATAAAGATTTAAATTTGTCTTTTGGCAACCAAAATGTCATAGCTACAGCTTGAATAAAGCTGTCTTATGACATTTTGTTCCCTAATTCTTATTTTGTAAGTGCTTACAATACTTTTGTGTTATCACTTTGATTTGCTGTTATCATTTGGACATTTTTCAAATTGGAAAAAAGAGTAGTTCATGTCTGTTCTCAAATCACTTTAAGACTTGTAGTCACAAATGTACCTTTAGGTTTTAAATATTTTCAATCAACCCATTATGGTAATAGCTGCTTATGTATAACATGATAACACTGACAGTCATGATAATAAGATAAAGTAACAGATGTGTGATAACCCGAGAAAGAAAACCCTGAGGATTTGTTACAAAAATTACACTATTCAGCTCACTTTTGTCTTAAGAAATAACATTATTGCTAGTTTTTCATGTATAAATGACAATTCTTTTTTTTTTTTTTTTTTTTTTTTTGAACATCAAAAGCTATCTTTTCACTCATGACCCTTACACTTGTGAAAATATAGCTTTTTTTGAAAATTCATGAAGTAAGTGAGAATTCCCACAAAATTTCTCAAATTTCAAAATTCTATCACTGGGTTTTCTTTATTTGGAAAACAAAATCTAAAACATAACAAAGGCGGAGTTACGACACCAAAAACAAAACATCCTCATGAGCTTCTTAAAGGAACTTCTGACCTTTCTATTTTCTTTTAAAAAAATTACTCAAAACTACTAGTAAAGCAAAGCGTAAGTTTTGACCCGTGTTATGCCGATAGATTTCTATCAAACTCAAAGGGCTAAAAGCATTGGAAGTACCACCTGTTGTTAATTTTTTGTTTGAAAAACTCAAGAAATTGTAGCATGAAATAGATAAACAGATGGTATAGACTAAGATCAGACATGTCTAGACCTCTATTCCTTCAAACATAATTCTGGAGACCTTTTTTGTCATTTCAGAACAATTCTTGGTTTCTTATCTTTTCATAGATTTTTCAAAGATTGAATTTTTCTTACCCATATGAGACCAAAATATTGTAACTACAGCTTATATCAAGCTGTAGTTACCACATTTTGTTCATCAAAGGTTATTTTAAATGCCTAATTATTTCAAAAGTGACAGAGGTTCCATTATCAGCTCATGTAGTCCTGTTGTTACAAGGGGCCTCACCTCACTTCTAGATATGCAGCAGTATGCGATAATGAGGACTATGGGTAGAACAATGACCACGAGAAACACGGCCCATAACCAGGGTCGGTCTCGTGTCACGTCCAATATACCCTGTACCAGGGCACTTTGCTGCTCCGGAAAAATAAACAAGTAAAATGTTATCTAATATTCCGGAATCAGCATGACAAGGGTAACAAGAGCTGTCACTGTAAGATGACAATGCCCCCGACACCGCTTTGATAGTAATAAGGAAGTTATGGCCAATGTTAAAGTTTTTGGACGGAATGACGGACGGACGGACAGACGGACGGACAGACGGACGGACGGACGGACAGACGGACGGACGGACGGACAAGTCAAATTTATTATGCCTCCCTATCGGGGGCATAAAAAGCAAATATTAATCTCTATTCCTTCAAACATAATTCTATAGACCTTTTTGGTCATTTCAGAACAATTCCTGATTCCTAATCTTTTAGAAGATTTTTCAAAGATCAAATTTTGCTGATCCTTAGTGAGACCAAAATATTGTAACTACAGCTGTAGTTACAACATTTTGTTCACCAAAGGGTAGAACGATGACAGCAAGAAACACAGCCCATAACCAGGGACTGTCTCGTGTCACTTTGCTGCTCCGGAAAAATGAACAAGTAAATAGTTATCTATTTGTTTGAATGTGGTGTAACATGTCTTTTGATAATTATTCCATTATAATGACGCGGCTGGATCACCCAACAATGGATTACTTGCTTTTCTCACACTACTACTTCCATTACATCCTATCCTAGCCTCCAGCTGCTAATCAACAAAGAATATCTCTTATTCTCTCTCTGGTGGGAGACTAATATCAGAAACAATGTATGCCCCTTCGGGGATTAACCCATGAACCATAGTTGAAGATAATGAGCCTGATGTGATACAAACTGCACAAGGACAGTGGAAAATAAATAGTTATGGTTCTTTTTTTCTTTCTTTTTTAATTGTGATATTTGAATTATGTGACCCCATTTAAAAAGGCATCTTCTGCTTTAGGGGAACGTAGTTTCATAGTTTTAGGTCTAAAATCTTGCAGTCAAGCAAAGAAACAAAAGCATTGTACAGACAGATGGACAAGTAGTATACCTCTCTCTACTCCCTTTATAAATGTATAAAAAATAGAATTGAACATGCCATTAGAGATATTTTTTTACTCAAGGATAACGCAATAAAAGGTTGAAAGATTTTTATTTCCATCATGGTCCTATTTCATACCAGATCTCATCATGCAAAGAGAGAAGCAATGGTTTCTAACCACTGCTATCCATTTTTACAGCTGGTAGACTAGGGCTCTGTGTGTAAAGTGTCCTGCCCAAATACACAACCTGCCTGACCCAATTGACCTCTTGCTCATGACATCATGGTTTTCAAGTTGTATCTCTAAATACTATCATACCGTAGTGGAAACATAATAGTTTTGCAACATTTCAAAACTCAAGATCTTTCACAATGTTAACCGAGGTTTCCAAATGAACATCATTTGGAAACCTTGGTTAACACTGTAAAAGTTCATTCCTTCCGAGATGTTGCATAACTATCACAGGTCCACTACCTTAAAATTCATGTTATCAATATATGTAAGTCAACATACCCCTCCTGAGTAATATTCTGCGTTCTGTTTTGTTTCAAACGTCTGTTCTAACCAGCTAGCAAGGAGTTCTCGATCATCAGTAACGAAGAAATTATCAAATACAATCTCATCTGTCATTGACCATAACTCTAAACCTAGAGCTGCCTGAAACACACATCAAACAAGTATTACCATACACTACCACTGCAAACAAGATGTGTTTGTAAAACAAAAATACCCCCGAAGCAACATTTATTAAAGAAGTTTGGACGTTGATAACTGTCTGGTGACATTCAATATGTTTTTGATGAGAAGAACCTTTATACCATTTATGAGCATTATAACTCAAAGTTACAGGAAAAAGTTTAGTTCTCAGGTTAAAGTTTTGCATAGAAACAGATGGACACTCTTAAGGCAATAGGATCCTGGGGCCTGTTTTACTAAACTTCTTACGAAAAAATTGATTGCGAGTCAAAATCACAAATGGTACCTGGTGTTTTCATTCATTGTTAGATTCTGGCTTGCAATATCTTGTTGGGATTGTCTTAGGAAGACGATTTCAATGAGATGATGCACAGCAGAATTCCATTTTTAGATATTACTTTAGAAGCAACTTTGATTTTTGTTTTAGGCAAATTGATTGATTGATTGAATGCAGTTTAACGCTGCCTTCAACATTTTCTCAGTTATATCGCAGCTGCTGAAGCACCTAACAATGGATTCCTTGTATTTTTCTCTCACCAGTACAACCATCTCATCCCTTACTAGCCTCCAGCTTTTATGTCATATAGGTCTACAATTATCAACCCATTGGTGAAAGACAAATAGTCGGAAAGAATGTGTGCTGCCGTCGGGGGACTTAGGCAAATAACGATTGTAAGATGGCAAGTAAAACAGGCCCCTGTTCTATCTATGCTGGGTCATCAATCCCACAAATACGGTACGAAAGGAATCCAAAAAGTTGTTTGACAAGTTTTTGCCTAACCTACATATTTTGTTTCAGTGTTAGTTTGAACTTTCAAGTGTTTTGTCAGATAAGTACCTAGATATGATTTAATTGTTGATTTATTTTTTTTCTAATGTTTTCTTTTATATTCATTATGGACACTGGCATCCCTTTCAAGATGGTGAAAATGATTTCTCTGCCTCTTGCGAGTAATTACTGAATCTTCATTGAATGTAAGAATTATTTTTTCATAATTATGTTTTTAGGTAATAATACTTACAATTGTGGTCATTTTATAAGGTTCCTTATCTTCAAAGAAGTCTGGGTTTGGGATTCTTTTTGGGCTCCATTCTCCCTGTAATTGAGTAAATATAAATCTGAATAACACACTTTAAGGAAACAAAACAAGGTAGCGAACAACTGGAACATGTACAGTGTCCCCCTTCATAATTTAAAATAGGGGGGAGTGAAAATTTTGAGAGCACAGCAAAAAGACCATACTTTCTTATCAATTCGAAACTAGAATCTATGTTTACACTTTTCCTTCCGCTAGAATATTTCATGGTATATCAACATACTTATACATACAGCTGATCAACAATTTTGAAATAAGCCCCCTTTTAAGTGCACAATATCTCTAGTTGTCTGTACAAGATTGTGTGATCCAAAATGTCTCATGAGGGTAGATGTTCATTAATAAGTACAGCCGGTCGTAAAAGGGATTTTCTTAATGGATTTCAAACACAGATCGCATAACATACCCTTTCCATCTTCATTATTCAATAAGGAAATAGTCTTTTTCCACGATTCGTGGAATCTGGGTTAAAATGTTTTACGTGATTTTGTGACCGGACTGTTTTGTGGAGAAGATCCCTGGCTCACTTGGTGTCGACTCATTCCTGTCTGATGAAGTCATCAGGTCAGTACCCGATTTGAAAAAGCCTGTTATCCATTTAGGTGGCATAATCTAATTGAAGAAATACGATTATCTATGCAACTATTTTAAACCAACACCACGTTCTTAATTCTTAACACACCATGTTTACACGCTTGATTCGCCTGGATATTCCCCAATAATACATACCCCTTTACTAGCGAATGATGTCATTTTACATTTGGAAGAACAATCGGCTTTTTTCGTTCTCTGTAAATTGGCAAGTGAATGTCATTTTTTTAGCGTTTTTTTTCAACATGTTTTGTTTTTCTTCTGAAATGCCATTTTGCTGCGTACTGACTTTAAGGGGGTGTCACACCACAGCGTATGAGGGTAACGTATGCCTAGCGTATAGAATAAAGACAAAATCTTGTTCATATGCACAACTCTTCGGCGTAAACCCCCGCCATCGACAAGAAATCATTTTAAACGTATGGCAAGCGTATGAGCAGCGTTGAAGAAGCGTATGGCCAGCGTGTTATCAGCGTATACAAAACGTATGTGTGCGTATGCAAGCGTATTTGTAACGTACAGCACCGTATGAGTAGCGTATGCCAGCGAGCGAGTAACATATGGCTAACGTATGTAAGCGTATGACTAACGTATACAGCGGTTATCATCATTTATGACCTTTGCCAGTTCCTTCAGTCTGGAAGTAGACACTCAGCAGTAAGGATATCGGGAAAACGTGGGAAAAGGAAGATAAAAGAAGTGTTTCTTCATCAGCTATAGAAACAAGAGTGCCATCGTCACAAAATACGCCGCCACATTGCTGCTGTTTCACAGAAATAATTGTAGACACTACTTATTTTGACAGAACCAAATTGAAAATGACCAAGTTTCATTTAAATCAAGACAAAAAGTTAGGAGGAGTTGCCTTCACATGGCTGCAATTTCAATAAGCCCCAGGCACTAAGTTTTAAGGGGGCATAATTCAGGGAAATAAATGAGCCATAAAATCCTTGATCCATGTACATCTTCAAATTATGGTGATGACATTGACCAAGTTTCATTTAAATAAAGACAAAAAGTAAGGAGGATTTGTGTTCAAAAGGCTGCAATTTCAATGAGCCCTAGATACTAAGTTTTTAAGGGGCATAACTCAGGCAAAAATCAACAAACCATAAAATCCTTCCTTCATGCACATCTACCAATTGAGGTGATAACATTGACCAAGTTTCAAGAAGATCCAGCCGGAAACTTAGGAGGAGTTGCGTTGACAAGAAAAGTGGACCCAGAGACTAAGTTTTAAGGGGCATAACTTAGGCAAAAATCAATGAACCGTAAAATCCTTCCTTCATGAACATCTACCAATTGAGGTGATTACATAGACCAAGTTTCAAAAAGATCCAGCCAGAAACTTAGGAGGCGTTGCGTTGACAAGAAAAGTGGACCCAGAGACTAAGTTATCAAGGGGCATAACTCAGGCAAAAATTAACGAACCATAAAATCCTTCCTTCATGCACATCTACCAATTGAGGTGATAACATCGACCAAGTTTCAAAAAGATCCAGCCAGAAACTTAGGAGGAGTTGCGTTGACAAGAAAAGTGGACCCAGAGACTAAGTTATCAAGGGGCATAACTCAGGCAAAAATCAATGAACCGTAAAATCCTTCCTTCATGCACATCTACCAATTGAGGTGATTACATTGACCAAGTTTCAAGAAGATCCAGCCAGAAACTTAGGAGGAGTTGCGTTGACAAGAAAAGTGGACCCAGAGACTAAGTTATCAAGGGGCATAACTCAGGCAAAAATCAACGAACCGTAAAATCCTTCCTTCATGCACATCTACCAATTGAGGTGATAATATTGACCAAGTTTCAAGAAGATCCAGCCAGTAGTTTAGGAGGAGTTGCGTTGACAAGAAAAGTGGACGGACGTACGGACGGACGGATGGACGGACGGATGGACGGACGGACGGACGGATGGACGGACAGACGGAGAAGATGACGCCAATATACGTCCGCCTCCGGCGGCGTATAAAAAGTGATGGTACTCAACAAAAGAAAGAAGACGAGGATGCTGTTTAGTACAGATCTAGATCTTCATAGCCAGTCACTAGATACTTCCCCGACCTTGGAAGACGATTCTTCCAGGTCCTCTACGCTGGAAAGAAAGAAAATGGCCAAAAGGAGGTCGTGTAGCCTCTCAACGGAAGAAGAGGACAAGATGCTTGATCGCATTTCTTAACTCAACCAAGAGCTTGTCGGTCATAAAGGCCGAAATGCCACCACCTCCCAATCCAAGGTTTAATCCATATTTTGCGCCTTGATGTTTTCCTCTTTCTTCGTCTCCCATGTCTTCTTTTTTCAACATAATACAAGGTTAAATGGTGACTTAGAAGAGTTGCATCCATCTTCTCTATGTTGAGCTAGATCTACGACTGACTTATATAAAGTACATGTTTAAACCCGATTTGTTTTTGTGACCACTAATTTCAATAGAGCTGTGATCATACCATTGGTCAAATTAGCGAAATTAAGCTCTAACGGGTCCAAATATATATTATGTCTGATAGAATTTTAATTTTTTTGTCAGCGTATGACAAGCGTACTTGACCTATGAGTAGCGTTCCTGTAGCGTATTGACCTTATGCATACCGTATTAGTAGCGTACCTCTAGCGTATAGACTGTATGCATACCGTATGAATAGCGTATATATTCTATACGCTGGCATACGCTGAACTTTTTTTAACATGTCAAAAAATATTTTTTGGCCTCTGCGTATAAGAACGTATACCAACGTATACCAGTGTACTTGTAACGTACACGACTTATGAGTAACGAACGCCTAGCGTACATCAGCGTATGAGCATACGTTCGCCATACGCTGTGGTGTGACAGCACCATTAGCAAAGCGGGAGATTATTTCCGATTCTGCAGGAGTTGCCAACCACGAATTTTCAAAATTGCGGGACTGAAATCTAAAACAGCGGGATTAGCGATTGCGCGCCCTAGGTGCAACACTGCATGTACATGAAATTTCCCCAGTTTTACAAGATCACTGCTGCCCGGACGACAAACACACAATACATTAAGAATTCTCAACGTAAGTGCCTTTAAATCTATGTTTTGATCTTGTTTCTACACAGAATTGTTGGGTCAGCAACATACTGAAAATTGTTTATGCAAAAGTGGTTTATTTAAATGGGGTTTCAAGCCACTTTCAACAATCTTTGAGTTTTACCACAACGGCTGGATCACCCTAATCATGGATTCCATGTATTTCTTACACTAGAAATACCATTCCATCCTTTCCTAGCCTCAAGCTGCTATCCAACATATGACTACCAGTAGCAATCCATTGTTGGAAGACAATAAGTCTGGAAGGCTGAGTGCCGCCGTCAGGAATTGAACCTGGTACATTTTGAATGATAGTCGAAAGTGTTCCCAACTGTTCTATGACCGTGGCTTATGCAAATTTGGACTTCAGGCTTTATAAAGGAAGTTTTTGCATCAGTATAACTAAAATATCTAATCTGAGCCACCAGCTGTCATTCCCACTTACTTCTTATCATTCACTCATTTTAGGGGGACAATTGACTTTTGTCATACATGTATATTGAATTTGAAGGAGCAAGAGATCGAACTCCTGACCCTGAAGTTTATGCAGGATATGTTATACAAAAAGAGCTAACTTGACTTCCATTGTCCACCTTGGAGATAGGACTTGTACATGGTATTGATCTTAATTACCAATCATAAACCTAGCAAAACCTGGGTTTCAAACTAGACTGTCACAAAGCTGACAAATACCCCCATACAAGTACTTGTCAAAAATGAAATTCGATTTTCCATCAAAGGACCATAACTCTGTAAAAAGTCAATGGATTGTAACCAAAATATCACTTGTACATCTCTTCTTGATACTTATCACATCTGTAAAGTTTGAATGAATCTACCTATCAGTTGCTGAGAAATTAAGAGGACCAAAAAAGCTACAGATGGACCGACCAACCGTCCAACAAGCCGACTCATATATACTCCCCAAACATAGATTTAGGGGGTATGATAATATGCAACTTTTCAATTCATATCAATATTCCCTCATTTTTGCCTCAAGAGCAGTAAGACAGGGGATGGTGTTTGTATTGATCAAAGTATTTATGTTTACCTGGTAATTTGGGTTATCTATCATTGGTGGTTTCCATTTTCCTTTATATTCTGGGTTAGCAATCATTGGTTGAGTCCATTCACCGCACCCTGGGGCATCCTTACATGCTGGGTTATCTGTTATTGAATATATACATAGTAAGTACAACTAATTTACTATTAAAACATAACATCTAATTCAACAGTCTTTATCTTAGGATTTAGTAAATTCATAAGGGAACATGAACTAATCATACTTGACTACATTTATATATACCATCAAAAGAGATAATAATCATTTGTTTCAGTGTAAGATCGATTTATATTTCATTGAGTGACCAACAAAAGCTATATTTTCGAGATATAAAGCTTTAGCTGTTCAAGCAATGAAATATTTATTGATCTTACTCGAAAACAGAAAACAAACGATTATTCTATTTTTTTTAGGCAAAAATGAGACAAAATGTGCAATTTCTAGGACATATTTTCTTAAAGCCTGTTCTTTTGCACGTGATTGCTATGCAGCGTTCATTGTGACATCACTTTATTTTGCACAACACAGATAACGTCAGATAGGTCGAAATGCACAAAAGCAGGGTATAAGTTTTTGATAATTTCACTGCTTTTGCAGTGAGATTATCAAGTGATAATCTACTGTTATTTCTCGATAAACCACCAAAAAGCATTTAAGAAACAAGATTATTCCATTCTTGTTGTTTGACATTTCCAACTGTTTCAGACCAGCATTTAGCATTGACAAAGAGCAACATGAACATCCAGGGAAGATAAGATGTATAGTGCGGTTTTATTAACTTGAATCTGACCCCTGCTATTTAGATGAATAAAAACATGATTATTCCTACTTGGCTTTGCACGTGCTTTCATAAGAATGAATAACAAACGATATTGAATGTATTATACATTTTGTTTATTGATAAAATATGTCGGTATTTGTTATTTAAGCATTTTTTCCACAGAGGTCAAAGTCGGGTCAAATTAACCAGGCTATATATATGATTAAAAGAGAATATTCACTAATCAGCCAAACAAAATCATCCAAATAACAAGAGATTGTTTGTCCCCAATAAAAGCAGGTCAATAGCCTATTCATTGTCAATCAACAAAGGGAAATAACTCAAAAAATATGATGAGTAGAGTTATGGTACTTGTGCAATGCACTTCACCTCAATGAAATCTATCAACCTGTGAAGTTTCATGATTCTAGCTTGCATACTTTTTCAGATGTGCTCCGGACAAAAAATATGGTCTATGGACGGACAGATGAACAGACTGACAAGTTCAAAGCAAAATACAATATGTTCATTAAAACACTGATGACCCCTAAATGGTCTTTTTTTCAGAAGTTTGACCTAGATAGTGAGCCTTGACCTTGACCTTCAAAGATGCAGATAGAAGAGAAGAATCTTTCTGTCTAATAGGAGCATTGTAACTTGAATAGTATTGAAGTAATGGTATATCTTTAGTTCACAGGTTGAGATTTCACAGACAGATGGATACAGATGTAAAACAATATGCCCTATTGATACAGGGGGGCATAAAAATCCATACCAATGAGTGGAGCCTCCCATTCCCCATCCATCTCATCGTCCCAATCTGTTGGTTTTTCTGCATCAGGATCGGGTATCAGAGCTTCTTCATCATCCAGCCATCCTTCAGGTTTGACAGCAGTTTCATCCAGAATCTCTCTTGGTGCATCCTCATCCCTATCAGGATACAAACACAACTTATGCTGAGGTTTTGTTTGAATTGAATTTTACACTGCTTTTAACAATTTTTCAGTAATATTGTGGAAGCTGGAGCCCCTTACAATTGATTCCGGGTATTTCTCACACCAGTGATACAATTACATTCTTTTCTAGCCAACAGCTGCTATGTCTACAATTATCGACTGATTGGTGGGAGACAAATAGTTGGAAAGAATGAGTGCTGCCATTGGGGAAACGAACCCAGGACCTCTAGATTGACAGTCCAAGGCGTTATTAACTGCACTATGATGGCAGCTACTTATGCAGAGGTACATATAAGAGGGGGTAAAGCCAGAGTCAAATCTTCATTTCTCAATAAAACCCTATGTTGTTGATACTCATTACATTGACAATTCCATTGAGTACCAATACAGGGTTTATACTATCAGTTTAAATATAAATTAGTCTAAAATCAAAAATACCCCCCTCCATCTATAGCTCTGCCTATGTAATAAATGCTTATGCAGGTGCTACTTACAAGTTCTTGATTTTTTTGAGACAAGCTGATTTTAACCATTTCTAGAATAGAAATTCTATCAAGTTTTCCCAGTCCGTTTAGATCAACTTGTCTCAAAGAAAAAAGAGTTTGATCTGGTCTCAAAGGAAATTGGGTAACAGATTTTTAACAGAAAGTATACCAATATATGTCCATCTGCAGAGTGCTTCTATTGTACCCTTTCTTAGTCTCCAGCTACTTTCCCACTTAGGTTTACAATTATACACCAACTGGTTGGAGACAAAATGCTGGAAAGGATATATCCTATTGCCAGTTTTTTCTTTGGTCCCTATAGCATTGACATTTTGGAGTTTACTGCATATAGGCCAAAAGGATAATTCTACAACTTACCAATCATCTGGTTTTGTTGCATCTGGATCAGGAATCCTGAAAGATAAAACAGGACAAAATTATCAAAATTAAGCTTTAAAATGAGCCTGAAGACTAGGCCCGCGTTCAGAAATACCAAACTGGTACCCAACAGTACCAAAGACACATATCTAACATATGTACAGGAAAGGGGTGTTGACAGTGTTTTACTGTCTTATAGGTAGAGCTGAAATTATGATCCTTTTAGTTAACCCTTTGCTGTTTAATCCCTGCTTTTTACGTGCCTGTGATTTTATGATTGAGAAAACATTGTGAAAAAAGAAGAAATTGCTTCTGACAAGCAATTTCTTCTTTTTCCACACTATTTTCTACCCTACTGGATGGTGATTTTTCAAATTGAATCCACTTTAAAATTTCGTCTGCAAAACCTTTCGTCTACATATGTACAGGAATGGGGTCTTGACAGTGTTTTACTGTCCTGTACGTAGAGCTGATATTATCCTTTTAGTTAACCCTTGTCATGCTGAATAAATTTTGGCTACAAATTTTCATCAAAATCAAAGGGCAAAAAGCACTGAAAGCACCAACTGTAGGTCAATGTTTATTTGAGAAACTAAAACTATTGACAATTCTGGTTTGAAAGTGAGAAACAGGTGGTGTAGACTAACATCAGACTGCACATATGTGCAGGCTGATGTTTGTCTATAGCTCCTGCCAAAGCAGGAATATTCTGGGTTCAGCATGACAAGGGTTTAAATTAAATCTCAGAACTTCAGAAAAGAATGTTAATACCTGCATGTAACTAATACAGTTGCAATAGGTAGAAATTGTTTTATCAGCACAAAACTATTTCAAGTGCCTATAAATAAATAGGCACTTACTATTAATTTTAACTGATGTTTCATTTAATATGACAGCCATTTTTGTGATTTTTGTGCAAGTTGAAAAAAGTGCTTTCCCTAAACCAAGAAACAGGAATTCTTTCCTGAATGAAATTTATATATCACAGAAATCCTTACAAATTGATGAAGTATAGAAAATCTTTGTCTTAACGTGTATAAAACATTGTGAAAAATAATGAAACCGCTTGTTATAATCATTTGCTTCATTTTCCACAGTGTTTTCCTTTGATTGCTTCTTGAGGGGCATAAAGAAGTGGTTGTATCAGGGATTTTGATGATGAAATATTTATGTTTTCACAGTATTTTAGAATCCAGCCATCTACCAAGATTCTTTTTCGTACTAATGACATTTTATATCCCAGAATCTAATTTCTACAATAACAAGAACGTTATTGTTGTACTCAACAATTCTGGTATAACATAATTATATTACCCAACTATCCTCCAACACAGCTTTAGAGGAACAAATAATGTGGGTAAACATTGTCAGAAACAAATAGCAATATCTTTAGATTTCTTTAGATGCCTTTTTTTTTAATTTTTCTATTTTACAGCTGCTTTAAACACTTGTAGTGCCCTAACTCCCCCCACCCCCACCACCAAAAAAAAAATAACTTTGCAAAATTGCATTGAAATAAAAATGTTGAAAGTACTGAATGCATTTATCATCTAACTGTATATATTTTGAATTCTTTTTCTTGAATTTATTTTTGTTTAAAAAGAATATCAGGTGGTAGGGACTAAGATCAGACAGCACATATGTGCAGGCTGATCTTGGTCTATACCTCTGAATAAAGTAAGAAATTCTGGGTTTAGCATGACAAAGGTCAATTCTAGCCTTTATACTATGAACATGTTCAACATTTTTCTGTGTTGTGACAATTGATTCATTTTATAGCAACAAAGCCTAACTTCTATTGACAACACGAAACTAGTTTAATATTTTCAGGGCTCTTGTTTGACCCTAAACCAGGGTTTTGACTCCCAAATATCCCATTTTGACCCACAAAAATTTCCTGTATAGGGTAATTTTGACCTACTTAATTTCCAGTGGTGCAACCTTTGGCATATAAAAGATTATATAGATCAATTGTTATCTTCATACTATTACAAAAGATCTATATAAACGAAACAACATAAACAATAAAGTGTGTCTACACTTTATTGTTTATGTTGCTTCAGTTATATTGATTACTATGAAGAGTTCTCATGTTTTGATTTTTTTTTTACCCTTACAAAACCAGTTTTGACTCACAGAATTTTATGGTCAAGGGGTCACTGACTCCCAAATTTAAAACGCTAGCACAAGCCCTGATTTTGTTCAAGTTCATTTTGAATAGGTTTGAGGTCAAAAGATATATTTTGAATTTCAATTATATTCAGCATGTTTTAAAACTCCAGAAATCCAGATATTTTGACAAACACAACTGACAGTTTCTGTCCCAGAATTTAATTTCCACAATAGCTAAAAGCATACTGTTGTACTCAACAATTCTGGTGACAATTGTATATAGTTCAAAATGATGAATGACTAAGATTACTGGATGTGTTCATAAAATACTAATACCTCCCCACCACCCCTGGCACTGCATTTTTGCAAAATGACACTGACAATTGACCTTGACCTTCTTTGTGACCTTGATATTAAGTGACGCTCATTGATGTGGGTGTTATAGTTGAATAGAAAAAGTTGAAAAATAGAAAAGACAAAGACAGACATACAGATGAACATACTGATATTATTAAAAACAATGTTCCCAATCTTTCAATGTTCGGTATAAAAATACTAAATGAATGTCAGAGATCAACTGATGTAAAATCTTAAATATAAAGTTTGACCTTGACCTGTGACCATGACGCTAGCCAAACAATTTGTGTTTGTGAAACACGAATGCCTCTGAAGCAACAATTTTTATTTAGAAATTTGACCTTGACAGATGACCTGGACCTTGTCACATGACCTTAATACCAATAGATGCATATCATTGAGATCAATCATTACACCAAATTTGAGCATAGTATCTTGAATAGCCTTGAAAATATTGGCAATGTTAAGCTTTTTGATTTAGTTGTGCAGACAGACAGACACATAGATGGACCATGGTAAAACAATATGCCCCCAATCTTTCTTTCCAGTGTCATATTTATTTGTGATGGACAATACTTGTGCAAATTTATTTTGCAATCCATCAGTAAATATAGGAGATAAGCTCCAGACAATCTCAATTTAAATAGTTGCTTTTAGCTTAGAACCTGGCCTAGGAGCTATCCAAAACGGACACATCTACCAATGATAGAGAAAAATTTGTGCCAAGTTATTTTGAAATCTATTCATCATCTTTATCAAACCTCTTTGAGATGTGCGTATAGCTCAACCTGTAGAGATGTTTTCCAATGTTTGCTGTCATCATTATATAAACAAATCAAGTCATCATACAAGATTCTTGTAAATACAAATGACCTTTTAATGTCTCAGAATTTAATTTCTACAATAACAATAATTATTGCTGTACTCAACAATTCTGAGTATAACCTAATATAATCCACCTGTCAAAGGGATAAGTTTGAGTTTAACTAAATACCTTCTTACTGTAAAAATTGTTTTTAATGGGGTTTAACACCACTTTCAACAATCTTTCAGTATTGCGGCGGCTGGAGAACCTATAAACAGATTCCTGGTATTTCTCCCACCAGTACCACCATTACATCCTTTCAAAGCCTCCAGCTACTATTCCACATAGGTCTAGGATTATCAACCAATTAGTGGAAGACAAATAGTCAGAAAGAATGAGTGCTGCCATTTTGGATCAAACCCAGGACCTCTAGATTGACAGTCTGACGTGCTACCAACTGCGCTATGACAGTGGTCTTTACTACTTCGAAAAGGGTTATTTAAGTTTTACAGTCTTACTATCAACAGGGTTACTCTAGATTTAACTCCACACAATATCATATCACCAGCGTTGACTCTATCCTATACAGCACAGATATTTTACGACCCTGTGATTTAATATTTCAGAAAATATCATGGAAAAGGAAGAAATTGCTTGTGATAAGCAATTTCATCTTTTTCCATGATATTCTCTTTCACATATATGGTTCTTTTTCAAGTTGCATTTACTTTTCACTGTCTCCTGCCATCTCTCTTCAATCAAAAGTCTAGAATTTAGCCTTTAGTCTTAGAGCCAACTTTTTGCTAGCGGGAATGTGTCCCTATTTTGTTGTTTTTCAGCTGAGTTACATTTAGAAACCTGCCCTTTGTTTCGGCTGACAAGATGCTGCAAACTGTTTTCAGATTATACCTGCTTTGCACCTACTGCAATTACAGAGCAGGCATAATTTGAAAACAGTTTTAAACTTCTTGTAAGCTGGAACACAGCTAGTTTCTAAATGAGGCCCGGCTCAAAAACAACAAAATCTGAAACCGTTCGGGCCAGAAATAAAAATTATAAGAATATGAAAGGGGGTTGAACTTTACTCACTTTTCTCTCTCATCCCAGTCCTCTGGCTTTTTGTCATTTGGATCATCAATTTCTTTAGGGGGGTTCACAGGAGGACTGAAAATTATTTTGTATCCAGATTATAAAAGTTTAGGGGTAAATGCAAATGGTTTCCATTTTATGTATAGAAGATTGGAAACAGTCTAAGGTTTACCCTAGTTATGTGGTCAGATCTGAATATTTGAATATTTGACCAATCCCTCCTCAATACCTTAAAACAATATTTTGAATCTAATGATAATAGCAATCCTAGCTGTATTTTGCCAAGAGCAAGAGAATTTGTTGCTGAAGTATATATTATTTAAGGGTGGCATCATTTTGTTTTTTTATGATGAAAAATTCAATTTTTCCTGAATAAACATTCAGTAAAAGAAATTGACAGAAATTCTATGATTATGTAAAAATCATAACAATCCAAGGCATATTCAAGATACTTATTGGTGAAGTGGAAACAATGTCTAATAAGAGCATCAAGCTGCAGGTGCTGGATAATGCAAGAAATCTAAGTCAAACAAGATGTTTTGTGAAACACAAATGCCCCCGTAACAGCATTTTTTTTTCAAAGTTTGACCTTGACAGATGACCTTGACTTTGGTATCAGCAGATGCGGATTATTGAGATCTATCATCATGCCAAATATGAGCTTTGTATCTTGAATAGGCTTGAAGATATTGGCAATGTTAAGTTTTTTTATTAAGTTTTGCAGACAGACAGACAGATGGACGGACAGACAGAGACGGACAACAGTAAAACAATATGCCCCCGATCTTTCGATGAGGGGGGCATAAAAAGAGGCACAACTCTTTCAAAAATACTTCTAGAATTATCCCCCTTGATAGTCTGGATAGCTTTTGTGATGGTGAACGCACATGCCAAGTTTAGTGAATTTATATTCAATAACAAGTGATATGACCAGGCTTAAAGTTTGTCATGCCAACATATATGCCGATGTCAACAAGAACACTAATTGGAACAGCGCCAAAGTGATCACAATACCTCAGGCTTTCTCAGAAAACAGCCAAGCTTAAAATATAATTGTTGAAGAAATTTTTCCTAGGATGGAATTTCTGATAGCTGTAAAACATTTTTTTCACACATAGCTTCCCTCGGCTTCAATAAAGAACAGCTATCAGAGATTTCCTTGTCTTACACATGCGTAGGATCACAATCTAAATGATTTTAAGGCAGCAGCATGTTATGCACCTTTTATATGTATTTCTAAGATCTACTCCTTCAAAACAAGTATTTTATAGTAACTGTTTTTTATATGCGAACAAGATTGCAAATTGTCACAAGGTACGCCTGTTACACTGCTGGATGTCATAACATGAAAAACAACAAAGAAAAAACAAGGTGCCAAATTGTCACAAGATACGCCCGCCACACTGCTTAGTATTAACTGGGGGTTTTAATAGAACTGAGGTTATTTTGAATGAATATTTTTTGCACCCATGAAGTTTCATGATCCTAGCTATTATACTTTTAGAGATATACTCCGGACAAGATTCAAGTCTGAAAAACAACAAAGGGCAATAACTCAAAAAATAGGCCAGGTAGAGTTAAGGTTCTTGTGCGCTGCACTCCCCTATGGTGAGATCTATACACCCATGAAGTTTCGTGATCCTAACTATTATACTTTTAGAGATAACAAGTTATGGTTCTTGTGCGCTGCACTCCCCTATGGTGAGATCTATACACCCATGAAGTTTCGTGATCCTAACTATTATACTTTTAGAGATAAACTCCGGACAAGATTATAGTATGAAAACCAACAAAGGACAATAACTCAAACTAGAAAGCCATGAATGGCTTGAGTCGCTCCACAGGCTTGGAATTCTTGTAAAAGCAAATAAATGTTTTGACTAGATTTTTAGATATTTGGGGTTCTACTGATGTTGAAAATGATTTTCAAAGTTTCAACTATATAACATATAGAGAAATGACCTCCGCTATTAAAATCAAAATAATTTTTTGCTGCATGATAATGGGTCACCAAAAGATCATACCAAACATATTTGATTGATATCCATCAGTTACATTCTGAGAAAATGATTTTCATAGTTTCCACTATTTAACATATTGAGAAATGACCTCCACCCATAAAATGCATTTTTTTTCATCCAATCAAAATAATTTTTGGTACACTGATGAAGGGTCACTCAGGGATCATTCTAGTGAAATTTGGTTGATATCCAAAAATTAGATTCTGAGAAAATGATTTTCAAATTTTCCACTATATAACATATATAGAGAAATGACCTCTGCTAATAAAATGCATATTTTTCATCCAATCAAAATAATTTTTGGTACACTGATAAAGGGTCACTCAAGGATCATGCCAGTAAAATTTGGTTGATATTCGAACATTAGATTCTGAGAAAATGATTAACAAAGTTTCCACTATATAACATAGAGAAATGACCTCCGCCCATAAAATGCATATTTTTCATCCAATCACAATGATTTTTTTGTAGACTGATAAAGGGTCACTCCAGGATCATTCCAGTGAAATTTAATTGATATCCATCTGTTACATTCTGAGAAAATGGTTTTCAAAGTTTCCACTATATAACATATAGAGAAATGACCTCTGCCCATAAAATGCATATTTTCCATCCGATCACAATGATTTTTTGTAGACTGATAAAGGGTCACCCAAGGGTCATTCATGTAAAATTTCATTGGTATCCATTGATAAGAATCTGAGAAAACTCACTTTTTACCATATTTGGAAATTAGCCACGCCCATAAAATCCATGTTTTTCATTGGATCAAAATTTCTTGAACAACTTTGAAAGAGGGTCACCCAAGGATCATTCCTGTGAAGTTTGGTTGAAATCCATCCAGTAGTTTCTGAGGAGAAGATTTTTAAAGAAAAGTTTACGACCGGACGCACGGACGGACGGACGGACGGACGCACGACGGACACAACGCCATGACAATAGCCCCAGTGGCTTTCAGCCAGTGGAGCTAAAAATAGACCAGGGAGAGTTATGGTTCTTGTGCACTGCACTCCCCCTTGGTGAGATCTATACACCCATGAAGTTTCATGATCCTAGCTATTATACTTTAAGAGATATACTCCAGACAAGATTCTAGTATGAAAAATAACAAAGGGCAATAACTAAAAAAATAGGCCAGGTAGAGTTATGGTTCTTTTGCACTGCACTCACCCTTTGTGAGATCTATACACCCATGAAGTTTCATGATCCTAGCTATTATACTTTTAGAGATATACTCCGGACAAGATTCTAGTATGAAAAACAACAAAGGACAATAACTCAAAAAATAGACCAGGGGGAGTTATGGTTCTTGTGCACTTCACTCCCCCTTTGTGAGATCTATACACCCATGAAGTTTCATGATCCTAGCTATTATACTTTTAGAGATATACTCCGGACAAGATTCAAGTCTGAAAAACAACAAAGGGCAATAACTCAAAAAATAGGCCAGGTAGAGTTATGGTTCTTGTGCACTGCACTCCCCCTTGGTGAGATCTATACACCCATGAAGTTTCATGATCCTAGCTATTATACTTTTGGAGATATACTCTGGACAAGATTCAAGTCTGAAAAACAACAAAGGGCAATAACTCAAAAAATAGGCCAGATAGAGTTATGGTTCTTGTGCACTGCACTCCCCCTTGGTGAGATCTATACACCCATGAAGTTTTATGATCCTAGCTATTTTACTTTTAGAGATATACTCCGGAGAAGATTCTAGTTTGAAAAACAACAAAGGACAATAACTCAAAAAAATAGGCCAGGTAGAGTTATGGTTCTTGTGCACTGCACTCTGTAATGATGAGATGAATACAATTGCCAAGTTTGAAGTCAATCGGACTTCAAGTGACAGAGTTATGCTCCGGACAAAGAAGTGGACGCCGCCGGACACCCGTACGCCCAGCCGCCGGACGCCACGGGTGATCCAATAATACGTCCCGTCTTTGACGGGCGTATAAAAATGAGCTAGACAGAGTTGCAGCAGCGCACTCCATAATCATAAGAGGAACATATCTGCCAAGTTTCAAGTCAGTTGGACAGATTTATGCTCTGGACAAAGTGGACTCCCCACCAGTGAGACACCACAGGTGATAACATATGTCCCGTTTTTGATGAGTGTATAAAAACGGATACTTGATTCAATTTAGACAAGCTGATCTGAAACTGAACATTTTCATTCAGGACTCAATTAAGATCAGCTTGTCTCACATAAATTTCATGACAGGTCCTATATAACCTACCTGAAGTCCTCCAGAAGATTCCCAGAGTTGATGACTTTGTTGTCTATTAGAACCTCAAAACTGTTGTCAGGATTCACAACTGTAATATGGATAAGTTCACAAAACTAGAGATGAGTCAATGGCATATTATTTCTACATTAACAAAGGGCAATAACTCACAAAATATGATGAGCAGAGTTATGGTTCTTGTGCACTGCATTTCTCCTCGATCTATCCAAATGTGCAGTTTCATAATTCAATCTTGTATACTTTTTGGAATATGCTCCGGACAAAAAGCGTTAAACGGACTGATCAACCAACCGACAATAAGAAAAGCAATATACCCCCTCTTCAAAGGGGGAGCATAAATATGAATGATCTTTTATCCTTGCAAATCTTTCTAAATGACATCACTTGGTAATTTCAGCTGCCTTACGCAAGGAACAATTTTGGATTAATCCAAACTAAATCAATTCAATTTCAGATTAATCCAAACTCAATGAATTTTAATTGTATATTCAATATGACTTGAAACTGAATATAGACTGTTAGATACTGTAGAAAACATTTAGAACAAGAGCTGTCACTATAAGATGACAATGCCCCCGACACCGCTTTGATTTTAAATTATGGCCAATCTATGTTGAAGGTCAAGGTCATCCAGGGGTCAAGGTCACCAAAGTATGTGCCTACAGAAAGGTAATGTACCAAGGAATGTTGTGGTAAAGTATGATGCGAATATGTTAAGTAATAAGGAAGTTATGGCCAATGTTAAAGTTTTTGGACGGAATGACGGACGGACAGACGGACGGACAGACGGACGGACGGACAGACGGACGGACGGACGGACAAGTCAAATTTATGATGCCTCCCTATCGGGGGCATAAAAAGAGGGAAAATGCTTGAAAAAGGAATTTTCTTTTTTTCCTCAATGTTCTCTTTTAATTGCATTCAGTACATAAAAAAATCTCCTTTCGGGAAAAGTGGTTTTATAAACATATCATCTTATTCTTTTTGGAAATAACAAAATTGTTCATATTGTATGAATATTAAATTTTGAATTTTACTATAATTGGATGATTTTAATAAAGCCCCCGTCTGTGTTCTTCAACATTTCCGAAACGCAAGACAATGATCTTAGACGACTAGGTACACAAAAACTAGACTTTTATTCTCAAAGATAAGCCAAAGATAAGCTTGTATTTGTCATTCCAATATTCGGTATTGCAAATGATTATGGCGCAATGATCTAAATATAGGCCTAACTTGATGAATATTTATGACTCGCAACATGTTGTACCCTAATTTGAATACCACTCCTGCACGTAAGCAAAAATTCATGTACATATTTTACTTCATAAAGATCATGCGTTTCACAAACAAAAGGACCAGAATGGCCCTTAAGGGCTCACCTGAATTTTATAGGTCCAGTGGATCTAACCTAAGTAAGTTCCTGCCAAAGGTTCACTGACATTTGCCTAGAAGTTAAGAAGATGTTAACCCAAGGAACAATTCTGCCAAGTTTGGTTGAAATCCGCCCATCGGTGACTGAGGAGGAGATGTTCAAAGATTTCTGGCTCAAAATAAGCCCTGCCCTGCAACACTCTTATTTGGGGGTCAATCAAAAATCCACAAACAAGTTTTGAAAAGGGTCACCAAAGGAACATTTCTGCCAAGTTTGGTTGAAATCCGCCCATTGATTACTAAGGAGAAGATGTTTAAAGATTTCGGGCTCAAAATAAGCCCTGCCCTGCCACGACCATATTTGGGGGTCAATCAAAAATTCCACAAACAAATTTTGAGAAGGGTTGCCCAAGAAACAATTCTGCCAAGTTTGGTTGGAATTGGCCCATCGGTTACTGAGGAGAAGATGTTTAAAGATTTTGTGCTGAAAATAAGCCCTACCCTGCCACGTCCATATTTGGGGGTCAATCAATAGCCATGAACAAGTTTTGAGAAGGGTCACCCAAGGATCATTTCTACCAAGTTTTGTTGAAATCCTCCTATTGGTTACTGAGGAGAAGATGTTTAAAGAACTGTTGAAGACTTCCGATGACCGACGGACTACACTTGACAGTCAAAAGGAGATCACAAAAGCTCACCATGAGCATGTTGTGCTTAGGTTAGCTAAAAAGGTGCCGTTTGTCCATTGATAAGATTTTTTCAGTAACTCAACTTAATAAGAATAAACCAAGAAAAAATCAGAGAATATTCAGGAAAGAGCGATTTTTTTTACCCAAAACGCAGACTGGGTCTTTAAGTCCATTATTATTTTAATGCCATTTAAGTATGTTTTCCTGGATCAAGTGTATTGTATGGTTAGCGTGAATAAGTTGTGACTGCCGAAAGACATAAAGGTAATTACAACAATTTAACTTGGTTGAATAAGTATTTTTTTTGTTTATTTCCATTTATTTATCATCGCTACAGTAGCATGTGCCCATATGATATACGCCTCAGAAGACGGTTAGTTGTCACTGGGGATAGTGCAAGGATATATGACAAAACTACTGCATAGATCTGCCATGGTTCTTTAACATGCTTAGTGTCAAGCACCATCTCATGGGATCTCGGTTTAACTTCTCAGGCATTGGAATCCAACCCATGCAATGGACCTTCAATTGCTTTGAAGTCTGGTGCTCTAATGACAGAGCTAAATGGGCCAAAAAAATTTATTTTCTCAGTGATATTATGATCCTGTGTGTGACATTTCCAACAATTTCATGTCTGTGCAAAACAGAGATTCTGACCAGCCTGTGCATCCATACAGTCTGACCAAAGCCTTTCTTTTCCATTGTATAAGTTGATAAGGTCTTAATATCCTCTTTATGTTACCAGCAAATACTCTAATTGCGCTGTATGGCTGTTAAGGCTGATCAATGTGTGTGCCTCGTGCATAGATGAAACTGTTGTAAATGTCACACACAGGCTCATTTATTTAATCAAAACTACATCCAATTTGAAAAACTGTTAAATATGCAGTCATTTGAAATTAAGACAGACGCTGTAAGCTTATTTTTGTTACCTACCTAAAGTATACAAGTGAGTTTTTTTGTCAGTGAAATAGCTATCTAGCTTTCCTGTGGGTTTCTTTGCATGTTTCTCCTCAAACTCTCCGGTCTTTGGGTTTTTATGACGGAAAATGAAGTGAAGCTGAAAAACAATTCACTAATAAGATATTTTTTTTTTCTTATACTGCTATTTGAACTGATAGTGGAGAAATTACTGTAAATGTATATTAATGTATAGAAACTGACAAAAGCTTTGCGCAAACACATTGTTTGGTCCATGCATATCTCCTAAAGCATCATTTTATCCCTAACCCCTTCTATGTCTTATAACTGAGTAGCTATTCAGGTGCTTAATTCTAAATTTACAAACCTCTTCTAAAATGGAAAATTGTATCGGAGAGTGTCAAAATTTTAACAACTACTATGCTTGTCACCAAACAACATAAATTTGAGAAGAGAATAGAAAAAAATACTTGATTTATCATATTCAAATTTTAGTATTTGTATGATTATGGCAAAAAAAATCAAACTTAAGTATAATCTACTTACTTTATGGTCCAAGCCACATTTATCTGGCCCAAACATCACAGTATAAGGGGTTTTATCATGGAAGCCTTTCTGAAAATAAAATATATCATCTGATTTAAGTTGACAAGTCTTACCGGTAAAGAGTACATTCTTTTCAAGTAGAAATCATATTATTAGAAAATGCAGAAAAGGTTCATTTCAAGCACTTTGTTACTGTTTCACAATAGTTTCTCTCTCTTCTCTTACAGAAGCATCAGAAAGGGAATTGTGGGGAAAATTGAGCCTCAGAAAAACAAGCAACTATGTCATAGCAATGAATTACAAGAGCCGTCAGAGACGGATTATGCTCCCTGAATAGGGCATTGCCACAAAAACAAGAGCCATGTTGGACATGGACATCCCCCGCCACAAAAGCTTGATAGTAAACTGAAGCCTATTAGATTAAAGATTCTTTTGTACTGTCAGAGATTTACCTCCTGTTAAATGTATTAAAAATAACAAAGGTCAATAACTCCAAAATTATGCAAGCAAGAGTTATAGTTCTGGTGTATTGCACTTCTCCTCAATGAGATCTATCCACCCATAAAGTTTCAAGTTGATAGCTATCATACTTAAGGAGATATGCTCCAGACAAAATCTAAGTATCAAAACTAACAAAGGGCCATTACTGCAAAATTATGCAAGTAAGAGTTGTAGTTCTTGTGCACTGCACTTCTCCTCCATGAGATCTATCCACCCATGATTGTTCAAGTTGATAGCTATTATACTTTAGGAGATATGCTCCAGATATAATCTAAGTATCAAAAATAAAAAAGGGCAGTAACTCCAAAATTATGCAAGCAACAGTTGTAGTCCTTGTGCATAGCACTTCTCCTCCATGAGATCTATCCACCCATAAAGTTTCAAGTTGATAGCTATTTAACTTTAGGAGATATGCTCCAGACAAAATCTAAGTATCAAAAATAACAAAGGGCAATAACTCCAAAATTATGCAAGCAAGAGTTGTAGTTCTTGTACACTGCACTTGTCCTCCATAAGGTCTATCCACCCATAAAGTTTCAAGTTGATAGCTATTATACTTTAGGAGATATGCTCTGTGGTCAGATTTCAAAGACTCAAATAAGCTGTTATCTTATACAGCTTACATAAAGGTTTACAAACCCCCTTTTTGCATGACATATTTTAAAACACAAATGTCAAATAATTTAGGGTAAAGAGCATCTGATTTGCTACTCAAATGTGAAATTTCATCAAATTCTGAGCATAAGACTAGGAGAAATGAAAGAATAACTGTAATTTACGCGCTTACGTAAAGGTAACAAACATTAAGGCCCCTTTTTCCATGATATATTTTTTTTTACGTTAATTTTAAATTGTTTATAGTAAAAGGCATCTGATTTGCTACACAAATATGAAATTTCACTAAATTCTGACAATTAGACTAGGAGAAATTTGGGAAAAACTATTTTTTACCCTAAGTCCCCTTTTCCCGTGACAAGGCCTCAAATCCAAAAACCGTCACAGATGCATCATCACTATATCATAGGGAGTTCAAATGGTAAGTTTCATTCAATTTGGCCCAGGGGTTATGGAGAAATAGGTGGGGACGGACGGACGGAATTACGGACGTACTGACGGACGGACAGACAAAGCGGCGGCTATATGCTCTCCCTTCGGGGAGCATAATAACAAAATGAGCTTGTGTGTGACATTTCCAACAATTTGACATGTTTGTTAGTTGAAATTATTGAGCAGCCTTGACTTCTACACAGTGCAATTAAAAGGTTGCCTGGCTGTCTAAAGAACCTCTAAGATCTTATCTATCTATACAAGGCAAAGCACAGCCTCTGGTCAGACTGTGCAGATGCACAGACTGACAAGAGGCCTTGCTTCGCCCACATGTGAAATTATTTGAAATATCACGCAAAGGCTCAAATAGATATTCTGAAAATCAATGAAGTACAAGGTAAATCAAGTCATCAATTCTCCTTTCATATCTAGAAACAGATGTTTATCATATACATTTTATTGACCCTTTATTTTCTGACTAAACATTAGATCAAAATTTATTGAATAGACATATTCTTTATTGTCACACAACATATACATTTATTAACCCTTTACTTTCTAACAAAACAGATTTAAATTGATTAAATAGATATGTTCTTTATTGACACACAATATATACATTTATTAACCTTTTACTTTCTAACAAAATAGATTAAAATTGTTTAAAAAGACATGTTGTTTATTGACAAACAACATATACTTTTAAAGAACCCTTTACTTTCTGACCAAAATAGATTGAAATTTATTTATTAGACAAATTCTTTATTGACCCAAACTTAAAGTAAAAGATTCTCTCAAATATCTCTTTTAAAATCCAGAAAAAAGTTTGAGAAAACAAGAGGAACCCATGCAGGTGCCTGCACTTGGCTGTTCACTGCTGGAGATCTTTTTCAACTAACAATTTCTTTTGACGGTGAATGTATTCTAAATTTCAAGGGAATGCATTCATTAATACCTAAGGTATCACCAAAATTGCAAGTCGAAAATGGGTCATGATAACAAATAATGTATCTTCTGTTTTCCCGTTTGATGGTTGCCGTTGTGATATTCAAAGTTTCAAGTGAATGCCTTCCATAAAAAACAAACTTTAATACTAATTACAAAATTTCAAAGTTTTTACATGTCAACGTTGACAATACCAAGCCTATATTAATGCATTTGGTTTTCCTTAAGAAATGAAGAGCATAAAATCTAGAAATTTTAGGTTAGGATGAAGTGTCAGTAGATGGAACAAGTCCTTAACTTACCAAATCCAACTTATCAGCTGTAGACAATAGTTTAATATATGCCCCACCACAATCCATCCCGTTTTGGAATCTCACTTCATAGCTGAAATACACATTATTGCATAAAATGTGTGTTTTCGGGTCGTTATAGGCATATGTTAATGGAAAAAACCCGGGAGAGAACACATGGATTAATAAGTAAATTCATGTGCCGTTAACGCCCGGCTTTTTTCACTTAAATATTCACAATCTGGGACTACACACTTTATCAGTTTCCTTGTCCAACATTATTATAGAGCATACCTAAAGACGTTGCTCTAAATCCCACGTAAAATTGTATGAGGTCATAAATAAACCAAGCAATGTGGGTATAAACAAGATGGACGGTGTAATGCATGACGGCATATAAGTAGGTTTGTAACTGGTTTTATATTGTTTCTATGTAATTATTTAACTCTTATCTATCTTTTTATGCAATAATAGCGTCAATTTACGCTTTTTCTGGCGTTAACATTTGCAGAGACCCTCAAAATGCTGTAATGCCCGAGTGCTTTGCACTTGGGTGTTAAACCATTTTTAAGGTTTCTGCAAATGTTAACGCCCTCAAAAACGTGAATTAACCCTATACTAAACTAAAATTGTCAAAAGGAAGTGATAAGCTACAGAGAAGCAAAATGAGGAGGGGGGGGGGGATAATTGGCTGTCATTTTTTACTATTATGTGAGTTAGTTATTGCTAATCATTTGCTTTTTTGCAAGTAGTATAACTATCTCTTTCTTCTTATTGGCATGATACTAATGCTTCAAACTGACAAGGTCACTGATTTGAACTTAATACATTCTGTTTTTTTTTTAATCTGTATGAACACGCTTAAGTAATACATTTGCAAATCCCTATTCTGTAATTCATCATGCATTCATTCACCAACTTCAAAAGATATCCGCATTATCTCCCATATTTGACCAGTTTAAATTTTGTTAATCTGGAACAAGAGTTTTACTTACGACACAATAAATGGTTTTCCAGTGAACTCAAAAGGTTTACTCAGCTTAGAAGAGACAGCATGATGTTTGGCCTTTGACTGAAAATAAAATTAAATAAATCTGTAATGAAAAGAACTTGACACACATCAGATATCATAATTATTCAACTTATTGTTTCAGTACTGCATTTAAGATTACCTGAATTTCTTCCAATTTTATTCTTTCAGAATAAGTTACAGGTAAAACCAACAAGCCATGTCGGAGAGACCCTAATGCTTCTATCAACCCTTGACATGCTCAAAAGAATTATTGTCAAATTGCATTGCATGCAATCAAAGACCTGAAAATACCTTAAGCCCTTAATTTTTGTTTCTTGTTTGAAAATTTTAAGCCCTTAATTTTTATTTCTTGTTCGAAAATATAATCAATACAATACAATCTTTATTTGCTTAAAGGCCACCGGCCCATGCAAGTTACAAACATCACGTTACATTAAACAAATAGGTACATTGAGAAATACATTTACATCATTATCAATATCATACAAATTTCTTTTAACATATATTCATTTACATACACTGATGTAGATGTGCATATATATGTATGAATAAACCCCACAAGAAACTAGTTTTCGAGGCATATAAAAGTTATATAACTATGTAACTGTTTAGAGTGCAATTATTACCTTTATTTCTGATCAATTTTAAGAGCAAATGACTTCAGCCCTTTTCATATCATTCAATTATTTAGACTATTCTGATTTTTAAAACAAAGGATGCCTAAATGCTAGCCAGTATTTCTTTTGGAAATATTATTATTAAGACAATTCTGATTTCAAAAAGAAAATCAGATGGTAAAGACTAAGATCAGGCTGCACATTTTGTGCAGGCTGATCTCTGTCTACACCTCCTGCCAAAGGACAAATATTCTGGGTTCAGCATGGCAAGGTTTAAATGTGAATGTCTGCACCAAACATATACACCCTACAAGAAGGGATTTCATGCAGACCCCTATCCTCTACATTTCCAGGATTTCATTTCCATGTTCCTGTGATTTCCTCCCTGTGATTTTATAATTGAGAAAATATTGAGGAAAAGAAGAAATTACTTGAAGCAGACAATTTTTTCTTGTTTCACAATTTTTTTCAACCAGATAGTTTCAATTCAAATTAACCTCCCCCCTCCCCTCAATTTAGACCCATCTTTGATTTTGATTTTTTTGTTTGAATGGGGCTTTACGCCGCTTTTAACAATCATTCAGTTATATTGCAGTGGCTGGAGCACCTAACAATGTATTCCTAGTATTTCAACAATCATTCAGTTATATTGCAGTGGCTGGAGCACCTAACAATCTATTCCTAGTATTTCTAACACCAGTAATATCATGACAATCCTTTCATACCCTCCAGCTGCTATCCTACATAGATCTATGATTTTCAACCCATTAGTGAGAGATAAACAGTCAAAAGGATGAGTGCAGCCATTGAGGATCAAACCTAGGACCTCTAGTTTGACAGTCAGACGCGCTACCAACTGCACTTACTTTAATTTTGAGGGAAAGGGATAAATATTGATTGAAAACAGCCAGCTTTGATCAATTTCCACCCACCTTCAGAACAAGAGCTAAATCTCCCTCCAATGCAGTATCTTTAGGTTCTTCTAGTGACCATTTACCGTCGTATTTTGAGATTTCCTCGTCTGTGTCATCTTTCTTTGCTTGGGACTGGGTCCACCTATACATATATCAAATAGGTTCACTAAGTAACACCAAAAAAGATTATTAATTTGAGAACTAGCAATTATAATTCATATTTAGCTAAAAATTGTTTTTCAAAAAACCAGTTTATAACATATTATTTTGTTGGATATCAGCAAGATAATAGCACTCGAAAATGTTTAGGAAATTGTATCCCACTTTGCACTTGTTCTTGTGTGAAAAGCAGAGTATGATTTTCTTTAAACATTTTGTGAATACTTTAATCTTGAAAAGCAGAGCTGTATATGAAGGGTTTAGACGCAGCAGGGGTCTGACTATCTAATAAAAGTTCTTGATTCACTAGAGGCCTTTTAAATCCAAAACCAAATTAAATATCTTAGACTTGTCTAAATTCAAAAGACTTGCAATTTAAAAGTTTTAAAATGTGTGTCTTTCTGGGAAGAAAGCATATGAGCCCATGTTTTACATTTCCAAAAACTTTACATGTATGCATAGTTTAGACTCAGACCAGTCTGTGCACTTACACAGTCTGATCAGAGTCTTAACTTCACAATCAATAGATAGCTATTGGCTGTATATTTTCTGTTCACAATCCTAGGATATTTTTAACCCTTTGCTGTTTAATCCCTGCTTTTTACGTGCCTGTGATTTTATGATTGAGAAAACAATGAGAAAAAAGAAGAAATTGCTTCTGACAAGCAATTTCTTCTTTTTCCACACTATTTTCTACCCTACTGAATGCTTATTTTTCAAATTAAATCCACTTTAAATTTTCGTCTGCAAAATCTTTGAATTTGGACAGGTCCAAAATTTTGTAAAACAGGAAAGGGTTAATGCATTGTGGTACTGTCAAGGATGCCTAATGTGTTTCCATCACATGCGCAGGAAACCATTGGATAATGTCTTGCACAGGCTCACATTTTTCGTTTTTTTCGACAATATTTTCCAAAACTTTTCTCTTCAGGGGTGAGGATCATGTAGGAGCAAGTAAAAGGGGCCATTGATTGCAAATTGTTCCTGTTTTCATCATCAACTGTACTTCAATAACTGTTTGAATGTTTTATAAAAACTTGTAACCCTTATCCTACAGTACTTTAATTTCTTTATCAAACAAATTGCAAACTGTTTTGGCATTTCAACAAATCTGGCTCAAGATTTCCCCTCAACAATAAAGTAGAAGAAGCTACTGATAGAGGGGTTATTTTGGCCTCCAAATTTGATTATATAGAGGATAATCGTTTGTTTCAGTGTAAGATCGATTTATATTTATTGAGTGAATAGGACCAAGATGGTCCTAGATTGCTCACCTGAGTCTCTTTGACCCCTGAGACATCACATTAATTGGATAGGCAGATGTCAAAAAGAAGATAATTGCCTCAAATCAATACCATGGAACGTTTTCAGCGTTGAGATGAAAACTGTCAACCTTCTGGTTTAAGAGAAGAAGATTTTTGAAGGTTTTCCTTTTTTCACACATCATGCTCAGATGAGCTGAATGGGATGCGCCCGGGTGGAGCCCAAATATGAATATGAATATGAACAAACTTGGTAGGGGCCCACTAGATGATGCTACATACCAACAAGAGTTGTCAGCGGACAACGTAGCTCGCCCAAACAGCTGCTTGTCACAAACAGCGCTTGACTGAAGACCGAAGTTCAAAGTGGTTTCTTTCAATGTTAAAGTCCATGATCTAACATATATCTGTTTGAGTAGTAATTAAGAAATATAAAAACTTTTTTGTTTTAATTGCATGTATAAGGTTAGGGTAAAGTGAAAGCCTACATGCAGATGAGGTTACCAATGGAATTTCTTTGTATCAAACATGAAGTTTTTCTTTTAAGTCCACAAAAGGTCAAGATCAAGGTCAAATTGTGAAGGACCTTGGTCTCTGTAGAAGCCTATCACCTAGTGAGTATGTGTATGAAGTAATAATGTCCCTGAGTAAAGCATTTAGAAAATATAAGGAAGGTTAAATTTTTGGTTAAAGTTTTTCAGTTTAAGTTTTTCCAAGTCCATAAAAGGTCAAGGTCAAGGTCAAATTGTCTCTTGGTTTCTGGTGAAAGCCTTTCATCTGGTGACTATGTATATGAAGTAATGATATCCCTAGGTTAAAATATAAGCATGGTTAAAGTTTTTGGTAAAAGAATTTCAGTTAAAGTATTTCTAAGTTCATAAAAGGTCAAGGTCAAATTATCAAGGACCTTGATCTCTCATAAAAGCCTATCACCTAATGATTATGTATATGAAGTAATGATGTCCCTAGGTTAAAGCATTCAGAAAATAATAAGCAAGGTTAAAGTTTTTGGTTAAAGTTTTCAGTTAAAGTTTTTCCAAGTCCACAAATGGTAAAGGTCAAGGTCAAATTGTGAAGGACCTTGGTCTCTGGTGAAAGCCTATCACCTGGTGAGTATATATATGAAGCTATGATGTCCCTAGGTTTGAGCATTTAAAAAACATATGCAAGGTTAAAGTTTTTGGTTAAAATTTTTCGGTTAAAGGTTTTCTAAGTCCACAAAGGGTCAAGGTCAAGGTCAAATTGTCAAGGACCTTTGTCTATGGTGAAAGCCTATCCCCTAATGAGTGTGCATATGAAGTAATGATGTCTCTAGTAAAGAAAATATAAGCAAGGTTAAAGTTTTTTTGGTTTAAGTTTTTGGTTAAAGTTTTTGGTTAAAGTTTTTTTGAAAGGGTCAAGGTCACAGTCTAAAGGTCATTTCGACATGGATGTTGGTCTCAAATGAAAGCCTATGCCCTAATGAGTGTTTCTGTAAAAAATAAAGCCTCTAGGATAAATATTGATAGAAATAAAAACTTTAACCTAATGCGGACACAGACGCCAACCCCGACATCCGAGGGTATGACAATAGCTCTTCCGAGACTTTCGTCCCGGGCGAGCTAAAAATGAAAGCAGTGTGCCCTCTGGTATCGATTAAAGAAGAATTTAAAAGATTTTCGCTCTTTGATTCTATGTAAAAAGGGTTGCGCCCGGGTGGAGCCCAAATATGATCCTAGGGTCTTGATATGAACAAACTTGGTAGAGATCCACTAGATGATGCTACATACCAAATATGAAAGCTGTCTGCCTTCTGGTTTCATAGAAGAAGATTTTTGAAGATTTTCATTTTTTTACCCTTCGTGCTCATAAGAGATAAAGGGATGCACCCGTGCAAAGCCCAAATATGACCCATGGGTCTTGATATGAACAAACTTGGTAGAGGCCCACTAGGTGATGCTACATACCAAATATGAAAGCTGTCTGCCATCTGGTTTCAGAGAAGATTTTTAAAGATTTTCGCTCTTTGATTCTATGTAAAAAGGGTTGGGGCCAGGCAAAGCCCAAATATGACCCCAGGGTCTTGATATGAAAAAACTTGGTAGAGGTCCACTAGATGATGCTACATACCAAATATGAAAGCTGTCTGCCTTCTGGTTTCAGAGAAGAAGATTTTTAAAGATTTTCATATTTTCACCCTTTTTGTTCAGGGTAAAGGGAAAAATAAGGGTGGATTTCATTCATTTGAACAACTTTGGTAGAGCTTGACCCAAGGAACATCCCTGCCAAGTTTCATCAAGATTGGCCCACTGGTTTAGGAGGAGAAGATGTTTAAAGAAATTGTGGACGACGGACGAGGCATGACGCACATCGCACGACTGACGACGGACGACGGACATTCTACGATCACAATAGCTCACCTTGAGCACTTTGTGCTCAGGTGAGCTAAACAAGCTATATTTTCACGAGTGGCAGAGCCATGAGTGAAAATATAGATTTTGTTGTTCACGAAACAAAACATTAATCCATCATACACGAAAAACAAACGATTATTCTATTTCTTTAATGCAAAAATGAGACAAAATGTGAAACTTCTAGCACATATTTCTGTAAAGCCCGTCATTTTACGCCTGATTGCTATGCAACGTTCACTGTGACTTTACTTATTTCGCCCAGCAGAGATGACGTCAGATAGGATAAAATGCACAAAAGCAGGGTATAATTTTTAAGTTGGAATGCGGAGCAATTCCAACTTAGATTTAACAAAACCGCAAAATGAACACAAGATAATTTCATTTCGGGTTTTTTGATAACACATATCACGTGAACAGGATGTGAATACACGCCGGCCTATTTTGCATATCTCTACTTGACACAGACATACAGTTTATTTCATCAAGAAGTAATAATGTTGAACAATTACACAACTATCACTTCACGTAAATTGTTAACACGCTAATTTAAGTTTTAATCGAAATTTATTGAAACTTGCGTACGAATTTACTAGAAGCGAATGTTTGCATTACTATATTTGGAAATCATGTGATAAATTAAGTCCAATAAAGTAAGCTATTGACAACAGCACTGTCCAATCACGTGATCTGCTTATTTGGTAATACACGACCTGTTTTTCGTAGAATTGTGGCAATAGCACAAGCCAATCACGTGATCTGCTTATTTGGTAACGTCGCTACCTGTTTTTCGTAGAATTATGTTATAGCTTCTTTTAGAGGTCTAGTTTCACTTTCTGGACAAACTTTTTACACACTTCAACAAAATACCGTAGATCAAATGGGTTTTCTTTTATCTAACTGTTTCGTAAACCATTATTAGAAACGCGCAAAATCTGCAGATTATTTATCTGTATTAACAACTCGATCCAGCAAATATTCTTTTTTTATTACTTCTCTTAAAAAATGGAACCCCATTTCCAAATCGAGCGACAATTTCACTTGTTGGTGGACGCAGCAAGGCTCGATGAAGGTATAGATCCACAAGTTCAAGCGATAGATCAAAGGTCAATTTTGTCTATACCTGTATAGACAAAATTTACCTTTGGTCACTCACTCTAAATTGCGGGTCTATAGGCTAACATTTATCTTCTCTTTCTGCTTTTGTCCATTTTCTTTAAAATTGCTTAGTCATAAATTCACTTGTGCAAGAATACGCACGTGCGCAATCCTTTAAATATCATTGAAGATTATCATAAGTTAACTACAGCCTTTGTTTTTTCTCATATATCTGAACAAGTTTACCAACCCCACGTGTTTTGCTTTCAGGGGCCACGTTCAAGAAAGGTCCTACGACTGAAATTTGATAGTATCGCAATCGAACAATTAAAATTGGCTTTCAAGAAACATTTTTGGCTTTCAAAAACATGTATCGTTTAATTTACGCATACATTTGCATTACCTAAAGGCTAGTCTTGAATTTTGCGATTTTGACTGTGCAAGCATAGTATTTTCTCGGATTTCATTTTTATACGCAGCTGGAGGGGGTCATATATTAGCGTCATCTTTTCTGTCTGTCCGTCCGTCCGTACGTACGTCCACTTTTCTTGTGAGCACAACTCCTCCCAAATTTCTAATTGGATTTGGATAAAACTTTCACAGAATGTTCCTAATCACCTGACCCTGCGCATAAAGTCACGGTTTGGTGAATTTCAGCCGCGTCGTGCAAAAAGAGCCTTCATGTATAAAACAAGAGCTGTCACTGTAAGATGACAATGCCCCCGACACCGCTTTGATTTTAAATTATGGCCAATCTATGTTGAAGGTCAAGGTCATCCAGGGGTCAAGGTCACCAAAGTATGTGCCTACAGAAAGGTAATGTACCAAGGAATGTTGTGGTAAAGTATGATGCGAATATGTTAAGTAATAAGGAAGTTATGGCCAATGTTAAAGTTTTTGGACGGAATGACGGACGGACGGACAGACGGACGGACGGACGGACAAGTCAAATTTATGATGCCTCCCTATCGGGGGCATAAAAAATCTTGTTAACACAACTTCTCCCTTATTGATGGACCGATTTAGATGAAATTTTCACAGAAAGTTTCTAGTCACCTGACCTAGTGCTTATTGTCACGGTTTGGTGCATAATAGCCGTGTCATGGAAAAAGAGGCCTTCATTTGAAAAATCTTGTGAACGCAACTCCTCCTCCATTGATGGACCGATTTGGATGAAACTTTTACAAAATGTTTCTAGTCATCTGACCTAGCGCATATTTTAACGCGGTTTGGTGAATGTTTTAGTCAAAAGTCGACACGTACTATGTGATCACCTTGGCGGGAGTCGTCAGCTTTGTTAGTGTCTTGATGTCATAGTCTCTTGAACGCATTCCAACTTATCAGTACTTTCAGTACTTTGATTTGATAATTTCAATGCTTTTGCGGTGAGATTATCAGGTGATAATCTACCGATATTTCTCAATAAACCACCGTAAAGCATTAAAGAATTTATTATTCCTTACTAAAATCCTATGTTCTTCTTATTCATTTGAAATATCTCATTTAGATGCTTCAAATGAGTACCCACAACATAGGATTTTATTCAGTATTATAGATTTGAGACTGGCTTTATTTCCTCTTATCTGTACTTCTGGGCTATGAACAGCCACCACATTTGTGTAGACTGCAGCTTAGTGTACAGCAGGAATAAGTTGTGAACAGCAGAAGAGTCAACTTAACCCTTTCCTGTTTTACAAAATTTTGGACCTGTCCAAATTCAAAGGTTTTGCAGACGAAAATTTAAAGCGGATTTGATTTGAAAAATAACCATTCTGTAGAGTTGAAAATAGTGTGGAAAAAGAAGAAATTGCTTGTCAGAAGCAATTTCTACTTTTTTCACAATGTTTTCTCAATCATAAAACAAGAGGGCCGTTGGCCCTGGGTCGCTCACCTGAGAAAAAAGCTACATTACCTAGGTATGTCCATGCAACCACAGAAAAAGAGATTTTCACTTATTCAATCAGATAACATTTGAAATAATCCTCCCCCCCCCCCCCCTCTGCTCCTCCCCTGGACATTATTTATTTAAGCTTTTTCTATAAAAGGTCTGTGATCAGCTAATCTATGCCAGATATACAGGCTGTAAACTATAAAGTTTTCTTTAATGAGTTGATCAATCCATGTCACATATAAAGGCTATAGGGATTCAAAATTCTCAACAAAGCACCCCCCCTCCCCCAAGGTGCTCTGCACCTGGTGAATCTACAGTCGTGATTTCAGCTAATTCAATATATGTCCATATGGTGATCATCCATACCAATTTTCAAGTCTGTAGGACTCCTGGCTCATTAGAAGAAGTTTAAAGATTTCAAAAATGATCCAAAGTACTACCCCTTCCCCAAGACACTCAGCACCTGGTGACCCTACAGTCATGATTTTAGCTATTTTTATTAATGTCAATATATTGATCACCCATGAAAATTTTCAAGTCTGTAGGGTTCCTGATCCAGGAGAAGAATAAGGTTAAAGATTTCAAAATTGATCCAAAGTACTACCCCCTGGCCCCTAATGCTCTGCATCTGGGGCCCTACATTCATGATTTTAGCTATTTTATTTTAGATCCATATGCTTATCATCCATGCCAATATTGAAGTCTGTAGGGCTCCTGGTTCATTAGGAGATGAAGATTAAAGTTACAAAATTTTCACAAAAGTACTCCCCCCTCCCCCCTGGTGCTCCGCTCCTGGTGGCTTTACAGTCATGATTTTAGCTATTTTTATTAAGGTCTATGAGCTGATCCTCCATGCCAATTTTCAAGTCTGTAGGGCTTGTTGTTCAGAAGAAGAAGAAGGTTAAAGATTACAAAATTTTCACAAAAGTACTACCCTCTCCCCCCTGGTGCTCCGCACCTGGTGAATCTACAGTCATGATTTTAGCTATTTTTATAAAGGTCCATATGCTGATCACCCATGCTAAAATTGAAATCTGTCAAGCTCCTGGTTCAGAAGAAGAAAAAGGTTAAAGATTACAAAATTTTCACGAAAGTACTACCCCCTCCCCCATGGTGCTCCGCACCTGGCAGCCCAACAGATATGATTTTAGCTATTTTTATTAAGGTCTATGAGCTGATCCTCCATGCCAAATTTCAAGTCTGTAGGGCTTGTGTGTCAGAAGAAGAAGAAGGTTAAAGATTACAAAATTTTCACAAAAGTACTTCCCTCTCCCCCTCTGGTGCTCCGCACCTGGTGAATCTACAGTCATGATTTTAGCTATTTTTATAAAGGTCCATATGCTGATCACCCATGCCAAAATTGAAATCTGTCAGGCTCCTGGTTCAGAAGAAGAAAAAGGTTAAAGATTACAAAATTTTCACGAAAGTACTACCCCCTCCCCCCTGGTGCTCCGCACCTGGCAGCCCAACAGATATGATTTTAGCTATTTTTATTGAGGTCTATGAGCTGATCCTCCATGCCAATTTTCAAGTCTGTAGGGCTTGTGGTTCAGAAGAAGAAGAAGGTTAAAGATTACAAAATTTTCACAAAAGTACTACCCTCTCCCCCCTGGTGCTCCGCACCTGGCAGCCCAACAGATATGATTTTAGCTATTTTTATTAAGGTCTTTGAGCTGATCATCCATGCCAATTTTCAAGTCTGTAGGGCTTCTGGTTCAGAAGAAGAAGGAGCTTAAAGATTACAAAATTTACCCAAAGTACTACCCCCTCCCCCCTGGTGCTCCGCACCTGGAGGCCCAAAAGTTATGATTTTAGCTATTTTTATTCAGGTCTATGAACTGATGATCCATGCCAAATTTTAAGTCTGTAGGACTTCTGGTTGAGAAGAAGAAGAATTTTAAAGATTTTCTTAAAATTTACCTTTTGTTGCCATAGCAACCAGAGTTTTTCATGGATTTCAATTCTTTTAGCTATTTTTGAAGGGGACCACCTAAGCAACATTTCTGTAAAATTTGGTGTTAATTGGCCTAGTAGTTTAGGAGGAGATGTCGTTTAAAGAAATTGTTGACGGACGCCGGACGACGACCGACGACCGACGACCGACGGACGGACGCCGGACGAAAGGTGATCACAATAGCTCACATGAGCACTTCGTGCTCAGGTGAGCTAAAAACACAGGCACGCAAAAAGCAGGGATTAAACAGCAAAGGGTTAACATCATTTGAGCCAGTGCGTGACATTTCAAACAATTTTAAAAGTGCCAAGCAAGAGTCTTCAATCTGCGCTTTTTAGATAGATAAGGTCTCAATGTATTTTCAGACTTACAGCGAATCTTCTAATTACACTATTACTGGCTAAGCTGTTGCTTCCTTGTACCTAGTGCATGTTTAGAATTGTTGGATTTGCTCAAACTAAATTAACACAACCATAATTATTCCCTGGAAAGAACTATTCACTACTTGGATACAAATTTATCCAAACTTCACTCACCTCTTTTTATAGTCTTGTTGATTATCGAATGTTTCCATCAAATGGGGCTTGCCTTGAAGTTTAGGTTTTTCATACTGTTTCTGGAGCAAAACAAAATACATGTTTGACAAACTACAAGTACTGACCTTATTTTAGGACTTTAGAATGCAGAAAATATTTTCCTGAATAAGATTCTAAATATAACATATGTAATTGTTTTTTTTTTTATTGTATTCCTATTTAACCCTAAACCTACATTAGAAAGATTTTTTCACAAAATTTAATCAATTATTGAATATTTCATTGAGAGAAAGGCTTCAAGCATTACTTAAACATCTACCATATTTCATTACCTAACTAAAGATAGATTGGTTGAATTGGGCTTTACACTCCTTTTGATATTTTTTTCGTACAACAATGGCTGGAGCATCTAAAAATGGATTCCTGGTATTTCTCACACAAGTTATAATATTGCATACTTTCCTAGCCTCCAGCTGCTATCCAACTTACCTCACCCATTGGTGGGCGACAAACTGTCGAAAAGAATGAGTTTTGCCATAAGGGATGGATCCCGGGACCATACGATTGACAGCTTGATGCCCTACCTTCTGCCTTATGATCACAGCTGACAAAACGTTAAGAACAAATATGACCTGTCATGGGAAAAGGGACAATCTGGGTCGTGCGTAAAGTGTCAACCCTAGACAGACTGACTAGGGTCGACACCTTTTTGCACCATGGTTATTTTCTGAGTCTATACTGATCAATCTACCTTCCAATGAAAGATTTTTTTAAATGCGCCTTCTGGTTGACCTATGCTGGATCAAATCCCTTTTTTCAATAATTCATTTTACAGAATTCCTGGATGGTCCCCTTTGGTGTGACGGGTCACAAATATAACTCTCTCACTTAAACATGAACTCACCGATGTCTCTATCGGCCCTGGAAGCATGTAACTAGCTAAGGCAAAAATAACTGAATTTACGGTACACATACTTACTTTAGGTTTGACAACTTGCTCATCAGGAACATCCTCAACAATGCCATCATCGTCCTCGTCGTCATCCTGTCCTGTTACCCTCTGTATCAACAGGACACTCACACAGAGAACCCCAATCACCAGTCCATGGATCTTCATTCTAACACTGGAAACATGACAATTAATGATAATCTATCCAACATTCACACTGCCGATCGCCAAATTCGCAATTGGCGAATAAAAATCAATTAAAGCTCTAATTTTTGTTCATTTGGCAAAAAATACATAGCGCCAAAAAAAAGAGACAATCCTTCTCTATTGAGACAAGCCTGAATTTTCCACCAATTATAATCCTTAAGTCAAGTCATTCACGGTCAATCTAGTCAATCAGGTCCAACACGCTACAAACACATTTCTTTTTTAGATTAAATTTTTAATTGACAGCCAATTGTTTAAGGTAAACAAGCAGTTCATTGGATGATTGGCGATATTAATTTTTGTAAGTGGGCGTCACTAAATTACACCACATCCTCCGTATGTTGAATTGGTAGGATTTAAATTTTTAACAGAGCGATCAATTCAGACTCGCATACACATATTTGCTTTATTTATGTCAAAAAATAATCACACTGGCCACCTTTAACATTTTTCTGACCAAATATATTTATCTAGATTGGTCTACTATACTCCAATTTATTTTGATAGCTTCACCCTTGGCAGCAGTTCTGCGATTCAGAATCCGAAAAATTCTTGTAAAATTATATTCTCATATATAGGTAGTATTGAAGACTCTGCACATGATTTTTGAAAGAATAAAGTAGAATTTGTTTAATTTCACCCAACAATTACAATTTTATTGTTGAATAATCACACAGATGAAATTTATTTCCTGTGCATTTGTACCCAAAAAGTTTCGACCCATCAGATTTAAAAACGAATGTATCCATATTAACACTGTGCTAATTTTAGAAATATAAGTGTTTTGTAAATAACACTTTCTTCCCAGACTCATTTTTATATCAAAGCACTTAAGTTACTGATGGAAGGGTGACCGGTCAACTCGGCCCATCGGCAACTCGGCCCAATGTATAACTCGGCACAGTCAACTTGGCCCCAATATATGGTATATAGATATAACTATAAAGTTCAATATATATGGTCACATTAAGGAAAACATATTTTATGTTCCATTTTTTTCTTCAGTCATATATCTGTATGTATATTATGAGGCCATAAAGTCGTAATAGCATGTAAAATTAGAGAAAAATTATGTACATGTTAAAGAAGATTTAATTTTGATGAATTTTATGGATGAAAAGAAAGTGCAGGTAACAAATTAAGGGTTATCTTTGTCCAACATATCTAAAGATCAATCAATATTGTGGGAAATGAAGAAGTTGATTACACTAATATAAGAGAATGATTTTTTGGCAAATTATTAGTTTTCTGCAATATCGACAATGCTTCTTTATTGAAAAGACACTGGCACTTGATGAAAACTCAACTATTTTCTACAAAGTTCAATGTTATATCAGATAGTAAACAATTTATTTAAAAGTCATACTACACCTAAAATAAAACAATGGGATGCTTTGATTTATTCTTAAGTTTATAGGCTGTGATGTTTTGTGATGTTTTGTGTATTTATTGCTAATAACGTTTTCACATGATTCAGAAAGACAAGAATAACAAAATATACCCCTATACCCTCTTAACTTGAAGTTTGGTTAAATAAGATAGTACTTGTAATGAAGTTAATAACTTCATTACAAGTACTATCTTATTTAACCAAAATTAACTATTCTCTTTACGTTAAAAGAATTAATGCAAACAAACTACCTTTCTTCTAAAACATTTATAGACATGTGCGTACACATATTAACCCACCAACAAGGAAAAGATCTTTATAAACTTCGCTTTTGTTCTAATCCTTTTTGCATGTTCATATTTCGTAGAAAAAATAGCTTTACACATAGAAAAGTTAACACATGAAATTCATTACCAGTGTTAATAACTGAAGCACCAACGCTGAATTCTTTCAAAAATAGACTTAATAAACATTGGTCAAATGCAAACAAATTTGACCCTCTTTGCTATAAAAACAAGATTTAGACAAAACTGACCCTGAAAACTAGGATAAGAATCTGATACTTACACTTGTAACATATCAATATTTTAATATTTTTTGTATTATTTTGTTTTGTAACTGAAAGAAAATAAAAAAGAAAAAAAAATGGAGAAAAAGAGAAAAGAAAAAAAAAAAACCTTTTGTGTTCTCTGAAACAAATGTTCACTAATATCATATGTTGTAATGTATATACAATAAACACATTCAAAATTAAGAAAACCAAAAAAAAAAGATAGGAAGTCAGTACTTATAAAGTATGAAAAATATGATAAGTGATATGCAAAGTCGCGACTGAAATAAAGAAGACCAAGGATAATTCGAGGATTTCAAGAAGATTGGATAGACATAGAAGAAATATAAGGGAAAACGATTTCAAAAGGGCCATATAATAAGTGTTCTACTTATATAACCAGTTTGGTTATATCTGGGCATCGTGAACTATATGAACTATATGAGATTTGCCAAAATATCATGTACAATTGTTTTACTATTCAAATAAAATATATTTTAACCAAGAAGTTGATTATTTAACCATTTTCCATAGTATTTCATTCAGTTATCAATTTATTCATCACAGAGTTAAAATAATGTGTACTTACTTTCAAGAAATATGTATATACATAAAGGACGATTCACTTCTGCTTAAACTGAACAAATTAAAAGAAGAAATTGTTGATGACAAATTAGTTGTTTACTGTCATGAGATGAAATTATATTGTGGGAAATGAAGAAATTGTTTTTATATTAAAACATTTTGCTAATTTTTCACACTTTTTTTTTTCCAAATCAATTTCAATGTAGATGTTTTATGGAAATTTTAATAAAAGAAAAATTTTATATTTCATTTATGGATATTCCATACATAATGAAGTGAAATATATTTCAAATTGAACTTCAATGAATACTCTAGTAAATATTTATATTATTATTTATAAAAAAAATATTTATTTCACAAAAAATAACATATTATTTATAAAACAAGAGCTGTCACTGTAAGATGACAATGCCCCCGACACCGCTTTGATTTAGAAGTTATGGCCAATGTTAAAGTTTTTGGACGGAATGACGGACGGACGGACGGACGGACAGACGGACGGACAGACGGACGGACGGACAAGTCAAATTTATGATGCCTCCCTATCGGGGGCATAAAAATATTTATTTAACAAAAAAATAAAATTTATAATGCAATAAAGTTGAATTGCTATATAAATTGGGGCCGAGTTAACCAGGCCAAGTTGACCGTGCTGAGTCAACTCTACTGTGATGAAATTAATTTGGCATTTTGAATTTTATTTTGAAAAGAAATTTCTTTAGATTTTTTTCAGTCAAACCATTTAAAAACAAAAGGAAAATCTGAATGATTATAACCTTTTACCAGGATACTTGAGTAATCTCTTTTAAAACATTTCACTGGGCCAACTTATTTCAAGCCTGAACAGGTCCCTTTTTTGTTGATTTTCAGCCAGGCCACAATTAGAAACCAGCTCCATTTTTCCAGGCTGACAAGATGTTGCAAATCTTTTGCAAATTATACCTCACTTTCCACCTGCATTTGCGTGCAACACGGGTGTAATTTGAAAACTGTTTGTAACATCATTTAAGCTCGACCACAGGATTGGTTTCTAATTGTGGCCTGGCTGAAAAACAACAAAATCAGGACCCGATCAGGCAAGAAATAAGTTGGCACAATGAGGGTAGAATCAGACAAATGTTTCCTGTTGTTTTCTCAACGCACATTTGAATATTTTGTCAAGAGAATACATTTGCAATAAAATTTCTTTAGAAGCACCATTAAATTTATCAATTTTATGCTCAGATACAGTCAACTAGCCAATAGCGGATCATGACCAATAGCGGATCACTTCGATTTCCATCTTCAATAACTTTCACCGAAGAAAAAACTAATAATCTATCCCAAAACACTGTCCATCTCTTCGTAGCATAACAAAATTTTGACAGTTTACATTGTTGTTGTAGTGCTTCTGACCGACGAAACGCTGGTCAAGCGTCTGTTCGACTGAAAGATTACGTCATAGGAATTTCAAAGAAAAGAATTTGTCTGCAAAATTGAAGGCGAGTAAACCAGTACAAGTTCAAATAGTGGATGAAATCACGAAAAAGGAGGCATAAATTGTTGGTTCACTTTGCTCTCGCATGATTTTATCCACCTTTTTGTGTACAATAAATAGAAACAACCCTCAACCCTTACTCGCCATTAGCGGATCAGCTATGCGCATCATAGGGGGCGTCTCAAAATAAGCAAACCAAATATTTTATAACAGTTACATTATGAAAATAAGTTAAAGGCACTGTTGTCAACAATACCAGAAGGTTCTGCAATTGAACTGCTCTAAATAAGTGTTTAGATTCACTATACCGCAAAAAAATGATTTGCCGCAAGGATAAGTGTAAACATATATGGATTTCTGAACCATGCTTGGCATGGGCTAGGAAAAACAAAGTGTACATGACGAAATTGGTTGTAACAAATTACTTTTTATTTCCCATGCTAATTTCTACCTAGAATAAAAAGAGTTTTATAACAATACATGTCGTCGTTGTAATTCTAAAACCTCGTAACTACAGCTTTTTAACAAGCTGTAGTTACGAAGTGAAAATTTTGTCTGGTAACAGGTAGGTGGTTAGAACTGTCATTCTAGTTACAAGTGTACAAGTGATTTGTATTTCTCTCCAATGGTTTCGACTGAAAAGGTCCATATTTTCAATTTTCCATAACTGAAAAAAATGATACTTTAAAATTCTGGTACAGCACTTATTCTTTTAAATTTCAGCCAGCCCAAAATTGTGACATGTGTAAATGGGTAGATACTGAAGGAAATGGTGATTTTAGGTTTTGAAAAAATCAGGAATTGGAAAATGAAAAATGATAGGATTATATGTCGAGTGGTCAGCGAAATACTATTGTAAGTGCCCATATATTCATAGGCACTTACAATAGTATTGCACTGTCCCATCGATGTAACATTTTGTTACAATGTTTCTTACAAAGAAGGCAATTATTAGAATATTACAAATTCAAATTGATGCAGTCTAAAAACCAGTCTAAAAACGTAGTTTAAGTTTGGATTGATGAAATCTTGTAAGAAGCTTAATAAATGTCTTCTCAATGATTTCGTTTGTCCTACTCAATTAATATTGGAATGACAAAATTATTGTAAAAATCACTTCCAACGGAAGAAAACATAATGGTTTGACAGTGATGACAGGTCAAAATCATTTTGAGACAGCCCCCAGAGTCATCTTATCATGTGATCCGCTATTGGCCAAATTGATCTGGAAATGGCTAATTTACGTAAAGCTACTATTTCCCGGACGATGCAATTGTTTTGAATGATTGACTAAAGATGTATGTTGCACTTCAAAGTGTACAAATTTTATTGCCTCCTTAGACCAAAATCGGCATTCTGCCACGTTTCTGTGAAAAATAATCAACAAAGTTCTCACTAGAGATCCGCTATTGGCCAGTTGACTGTACCCTATTACCGGGGTATACCAATTACCGGTGTAGTAATAAATTTCGAATTTCAAATAGAGAAATTCTTCAGACAATGTTTCAAATTTTTAGTTAATCTTTTTTATGCAATAATTAAACTAGTTTGGTACCTACTAGATCCTTTTAAAAATTTTTATAGCATCCATCTATCAATTTTACTATTTCACAGAGGAAAACAAAATTTAGACATGGTGGTGCATGCATTTCTCTTGTTTAACTTAAGTTAAGCAATGTTTGCAACAGAAAATAGGTTGATTTGAACCTTGGTAGGTCAAAGTATGTATATAAGGTATGAAAAGTATACAAAAGGGTTTTTAATTTGTAAACTTTGAAGGTTTTCACGACTACACCGGTAATTGGAACAAAAGTAGTTCCGGCAAATCTTTAGGGTCATGTTATTTCCAACCAAAGACTATTCTTAAAATGCATTTTCCTAGAAACAAAATTACTGATTTTGATTAAGGAATGAATTGCCTATGTGATGACATAAAATATTCCAAGAAAAAATCAAGAGATTCTTATATACAGACAATTTGCATTAAGACCACCGGTAATAGGGTCAAGGAGTACACACATATCGTGAATGCCGCGATACTTCGAGAATCCAGGATAAAAGCCGAGCGAAAGTGAAGTCGAGCTGTTCGAAGGCCGAATGAGTCTGTTTCGCTCCGTCAGAGAAAAAATTAAAAAAAATACATTTTATAATCTGCTTCTTATCATTTCTTTTTTAGAGAAAATCTTTATTGTGGTTCTTACCGTGGGAATGTCACTCTCAGAGCTTTTACTAGCGATTACCCTTTTACTAGAACACTTCAGGCGTGTGAGAAGGACAGGAAACGGCGTATTCAATAACTTCCGTCTATAGAAGTTGAGAACGTGTGAGGATTTTATTGGTTCAAATTTCCAATTTGTTAACGCCTTTCCAATTGGATGAAATGAAATCAGCCGACTGAAGTTGATTTTCTTTTACAAACTAAAATGAGATTTATGAAACAAAAACAATTTAAATTTTAGATTCAATGTCGCTGTTAACTCTCTCTCTGTTTTAATTAAACACTGTTTTACTTTCCCTTTATGTCAAATAAGCATTTTCATTTGAGCTGGTTTATTTGGTATATAATCCAATGAAATAGGCCGTCTTGTATCCTAGAAATTTCCACAAGAGGATAAGACAGTTTCCCCTTTTGATAAGGTAATATTGAAAGGCAAAAATTTTTGAAAACAAATATAAAATCGGAAATCAAAGTTTTATGCTTTGAGGATAAAAAAGAATCTTGATTGAATGAGAACTAGAAATTAATATCATTTTTTATAAAGTTTTATCTTCTATTTTAGGAAACTGACGTCAACATCGCAGATTAGTATATAAACCAGCGCGCGCATCTTTGTCTTTAAAGAACGCTAATCGACAAAACCGACGACAGTCCACGCAAGTTAATTATCTTGAAAGCACAGTTAAACTTAAAGTAAGTGCCTTTTATTTATGGGGAATCTTTTGTTTTGGGATACACATTCCAAGCCCTTTGATTGGAACGAATTTGTACAGTTTTCACACGGAACACAGTCATTGAACCAGTTCCGGTGCACTTTCAATTTGAAAGCTCTGCTTAACCCAACATGAAAAACATGGTATGATTTTAAAGACAATTTATTTTTCTTCAAGATAAGCCATAGTTTAATGCACTACAATATGTTCATTATGAATAAAATGTCTCGCTATAAGTGACGAAATTGAACCAGTTCCGTCGGGGTCCTTTCAATTCAGTCTGTTAAAAATTCGGCCCGCGTAAAACTCGGCCTGTGTAAAACTCGTCCGGTCAACTCGGCCTCTTTATCTCAAAGTTTATAGTGTTTAGTCTAGTAAACGGACACACTTATCAGATAGTTAATCAATGTGTGCAATGTACTTAAAAGGATGTGCAAATTCACAATTGATGACTAAAATCTACGATCTTCATATTTAATACCAGTCCACATAACTTGTCATCTTCTTTTGTGCTTAGAAAAAATAATTTGAAAAATAAATTTGAATAAAAGGCGTTTTAAGAATTTAGTTATATCTATTTAATCTTATATTTACACAAATGCCATATAATAGTAAAATAAGATTAACCTTTTTAACGTGTGATTATTAATCTAAAAAAAAGCACAAAACAGGGCTCTCGGAAACGACAGTAGTGTTGTCTGAGACGACAACTTTTCTCAGCGGATGACAAAAAATCCTATCAAAGGATTCCACAGGACGTCAAATTTTTTTAAGGCACACAAGACACATCCCGACTTATAACCTCTCGGCTGTGTTTAACATATATTTGATTGTTTACATAAGTTAACTGTCGCATGAAAAATCAATAATAGCCATATCTGAAGTCCGATAGACAGGTGCAGTAGGCGTGGCGTTAATTGGCGCCAACAGCCTTTGGTGACCCTCTTTCAAAGTTTTCAATAAATTTTGATCCATTGAAAAACATGGATTTTTAGCTGCTCTTTCATAGATTGGCGAAACATGATTTTTTGAAAATTTTTAGTATAACTATCTTGTCATGTTGAAGCCTTTAAAATAAAAAGATTCAATCTGGTAATGTATGGAAAGAAAGGCCTATATTCCTGAATTTATCAAAATTTATTCTGAAAAATAAAGCAACTACTAACGCCTAAAAACATTTCTTCAATTTCAAGCCAACTATTTATGCATGTACACTCCACATGTTTGTCCCCCGACGGCGGCACTCATTCTTTCCGACTATTTGTCTCTCACCAATGGGTCGATAATCGTAGATCTATGTGAGATAGTAGCTGGAGGCTAGGAAAGGATGTAATGGTAGTACTGGCGTGAGAAATACCAGGAATCCATTGTTAGGTGCTCCAGCCGCCGCGATATAACTGAAATAATGTTGAAAGCGGCGTAAAACCCCATTCAATCAATCAATCAATCTACATGTTTGTCTTATTGAATCAAAGATTAGGGGTCTTATTCAATCAAAGATTAGGGTAAAAGCATTTGACAGCTGTAAACTTCATATCAATACAAACAAAAAGTAAAGATTATTCACGGAAAAGGATTTTGAAATTGGAAATCAATAGACTGGATCCCTTACTGATCTTCCCAAAATAAATTGCAAAATTATCAAAATATGTTGTTTTTAGTGCCAATGCCCTTGGGCCATTCTTAATTATCTAAAAGTACACACATTTCCAAATCTAAGAACAAGTTTTGTATTTTTTCAATGAAAAACTGAAAGAGCAGCTTTAATGGGTGAAAAATGGTAAAAAGTGACTTTTCTCGAAACATAATAGATGGATACCAATTAAATTTTACATGAATGATCCTTGGATGACCCTTTATAAGTCTGCAAAAAATATTGTGATCAGATGAAAAACATGCATTTTATGGGTGGAGGTCATTCTCTATGTTATATATTAGAAAATTTGAAAATCATTTTTTCAAAATCTAAGTGATGGATATCAACCAAATTTCACTGGAATGATTCTTGAGTGACCCTTCATCAGTCCACCAAAAATTATTGTGATCAGATGAAAAATGTGTATTTTATGGGCGGAGGTCATTTCTGTTATATAGTGGAAACTTTGAAAATCATTTTCTCGGATCGACCCCCGACGGCGGCACTCATTCTTTCTGACTATCTGCCTCTCACCAATGGGTTGATAATCATAGACCTATGTGAGATAGAAGCTGGAGGCTAGGAAAGGATGTGGTGGTTGTACTGGTGAGAGAAATACCAGGAAACCATTGTTAGGTGCTCCAGCCGCCGCGATATAACTGAAAAATGTTGAAAGCGGCGTTAAACCCCATTCAATCGAACAATCATTTTCTCAGAATCTAATCGTTGGATATCGACCAAATTTCACTGGAATGAGCCTATAGTAATAAAAAGAAATTTGATAGGATGAAAAATATGTATTGATAGGTGGAGGTCATTTCCCTGTTATATAATGGAAACTTTGAAAATCATTTTCTCAGAATCTAACCAATGGATATCAACTAAATTTCTCTGGAATGATTCCTTAGTGACCTGCCACCGTCAAATGCAATTTGTAGTGCGTTGGACTGACTATCTAGATGTTCTGGGTTCGATCCCGGACGGCTGTACTTATTCTTTCTGACTATTTGTCTCTCACCAATGGGTTGATAATGGTAGACCTATGTGAGATAGCAGCTGGAGGCTAGGGAAGGATGTGAAGGTTGTACTCGTGAGAGAAATACTAGGAAACCATTGTTAGGTGCTCCAGCTGCAATATAATGGAAAAGATATTGAAAGCAGCTTAAAAACCTGTTCGATCAAAATGTTCACATTAACTGGTCTTAATAATTATACCTTTTAGTAAGAAATATTTTAATAAGAAAAATAAATGATTGCAAGGGATAGCTATTGGGATGGTGGTGGCCATAAGTAATGTTCTATATTTGTCCTTTATTTACTCTGAAATGTCCTATAATTCTATTCTATTTTTCAAAATTTTGATTTGATGCCCTGTGACAAACAATTATTTTAAGTAACATCCTATAAGTAGTGTTTAATTAAAAGCAGAAAGATATACAATCAAAATTTTTCAGACAAAGTACCAGTAAAATTGTGAAGTAACATTCTGTTCATGTTGAAATTTTTATATTTGTATCTTAACCAAATTTCACTAGAGTGATCCTTGGGTGTCCCATAACCAGACTGCACAAAATTATTTTTATTGAATGAAAAATATGTGTATAACGGGTAAATGTCAAAGTTCAATGTTATTCACTGGTCAAGATTTTTATGCCCCCGTATCGAGAGATCGGGGCATATTCAGTGTTCCCAAAAACCCTCAAATCATGAAATGGGGGTTTTTCACCCCCAATTTGAATCTTGTACCCCCAATTTTTGCAAGTAGCCTTCTTTGTTTCATGTAGAGGGGGTACAAGTATGCTGTAAAATGACTGTTTTCACTCCCAAATTTAAAAGTCAGTGGGAACCCTGATATTGTTTTACTCATGTCCGTCTGTCTGTCCGAAAACTTAACCAAACTTGTATGCCTTTTCTCAAAAAGTATTTGACATACAAGGCTCATATTTGGCATGATGATAGATCTCAATGATTCGCATCTGCTGGTACCAAGGTCATGTGACAAGGTCAAGGTCATCTGTCAAGGTCAAACTTTAAAAAAAATGCTGTTCCAGGGGCATTCGTGTTTCACAAACACATCTTGTTTTTATGCAGAAATATTTCAGCCTATGATGCATATAAACACCTATTAAATGTTTACTTGAAATAAACATTCACTCATACAATTCTCGTCTAATCAAATCAGTAGATTCAGGCCAGTGGAGCAAATCAGCTGCTCAAGCAGCTCTAGTCAATTTTTAGCTCTGCTGTTTTCGGAGAAAATCTGAGGTATTTTATAGCCTCCGTGTCGTTGTCGTCGTTGTGCGAAAACTTTGACATTTTGTTATATCTCTGGTTCTAGTGAAGGCATTCACTTGAAACTTGGCACACATGTTCACCATCAAAAGGGCAACCTATACTATCAAGGGGGGTAAATCTAGATGCATTTTGTGCAAATAATTCCCCTTTTTCGATTTTTTCCAACCATCCAGCACTCGATCAGCGGAGCTTAGGCACCAGTAGGCGGTGCTCTTGTTTTAACTTTTACCAATGAACCCAAATTTTTTAACTGGTTCTCAGCAACTTAATTAACAACCAATTGAACCTGAATGAACAGCTAACACTGCCGGTAGCTGATTTTTATTGAAATTTTCAAATATGGAGCCGCTGTCATAGCGCAGTTGGTACGCGGCATAATGTCAATCTAAAGTTTGCGGGTTCCATCCCTGACGGTGGCACTCATTCTTTCCTACTATTTGTCTCTCACCAATGGTTGATAATCATAGACCTTTGTGAGATAGCGGCTGGAGGCTAGGAAAGAATGTGGTTGTATTGGTGAGAGACCTACCAGGAATCCATTGTTAGGTGCTCCAGCTGCTGCCATATAACTTGAATGATGTTTAAAGCGGCATTAAACTCCTTTCAATCAATCAATTCAAATATGGATTTTTTTTATTTAGATCAATATAATGCAAAAATAAGCTGTTCTTCAAAGATTTGGAAACTCTGTCTCAAGTGGGAAAAAGAGCCTATTTTGAATTGTGATGGAGCCTTGTATTGGCCCCTTTTTAAGAACAAGGATACTCCTAGCCTGTACAACCTGATCAGATTAGAAACCATGATTAAATTTTCTCGTGTCCAAGCTCATTCAAAATAATCCTAGTCATGCATTACAGAAGTGAACATTTTCCAAAATTGTTTGTAGTCTGATCTTCATATAAAATTAATTAAATAGTCATAAAAAGCATTCAGACTGCCATGTAGCACAATATTTTTCTAGTCATAAGTGTTTACCATTTTAGCTCAAGCATGTTCTTGAGGTATTTGAGGAAACAAATAAAAGAAAATACTGTTTCATTTTTTTTTTATTTCCTCGATTGCATTTTCAGAGTTTTCTATAATTTTTTTAGCTCCACTGGCTGAAAGCCAGTGGGGCTATTGTCATGGCGTTGTGGCCGTCGTGCCTCCGGTCGTAAACTTTTTCTTAAAAAATTTTCTCCTCAGAAACTACTTTCAACCAAACTTCACAGGAATGATCCTTGGGTGACCCTCTTTCAAAGTTGTTCAAAAAATTTTGATCCAATGAAAAACATGGATTTAATGGGCATGGTTAATTTCCAAATATGGTAAAAAGTGAGTTTTCTCAGATTCTAATCGATGGATACCAATGAAACTTTATATGAATGATCCTTGTGTGACCCTTCATCAGTCTACAAAAGATTGTTGAGATCGGATGAAAAATTTGCATTTTATGGGCGGAAGTCATTTCTCTATATGTTATATAGAGGAAACTTTAAAAATTGTTTTCTCAGAATGTAAGTGATGGATATTAACCAAATTTCACTGGAATGATCCTTGGGTGACCCTTTATCAGTCTACCAAAAATTATAGTGATCAGATGAAAAACATGAATTTAATGGGCGGAGGTCATTTCTCTATAAGTTATATAGTGGAAACTTTGGAAATAATTTTCTCAGAATCTAACAAATGGGTATCAACCAAATTTTACTGGAATAATCCTTGAGTGTCCCTTTATCAGTCTACCAAAATTTATTGTGATCTGATGAAAAATGTGTATTTTATGGGCAGAGGTCATTTCTCTATATGTTATTTAGTGGAAACTTTGGAAATAATTTTCCTAGAATCTAACTTATAGATATCAACCAAATTTTACATGAATCGATCCTTGGGTGACCCTTTATATGTCTACCTAAAATTATTGTGATTGGATGAAAATTATGTATTAAATGGACGGAGGTCATTTCTCTATATGTTATAACAGCGTTTTTTTTCCTTCTTTGAACGGGTCCGGTAAACGGACCCGTTCCCAATGACGAAAACTACTATTTTTTCCCAAAATGAGAGAATGAAATTCCCAATTCAAAGCTAATTCTTGAAGTAAACATAAACTATGATTATTTCCTATTGGAAAACCTGGAAGTACTTTTAGCAATAAATATCTGTGTTGTAATTTGTCAACAAGAGGGGAATTTCCGAAGATCAGTTTATTTTAGTCACATGGTTCTTGTTTTCATAGGCATAAACAAATACGAAACAGGAAACCCAGTGTATTTTGGAAAACTCGGATGTTACCACATTACAAAACTGCATATTTTTGTGAAGCCAAGATATTGCGCTTTTTGGACCTGATTTGCAGTAGACGATCTTTTTGCTTTTATTTATCAATTGATGTAAGATAAATTTTAAAGGAAAAAACTTACTAGAATGAAGGACTTTTGGTCATGGTTGAAGCAAATTATTTTCCTGTTATATAACCCAAATTATAATTGTTTATCTTTGTTTAATTTTAGTAAACAAAGTTGATTGTTATTCACGATCTCGGCACCTCTCAGAACCAACCTGAATTGTCTTTCAAACATTCTACAGCAGGTAGAACACCTAAGTATATGATCTATTTTCAAAATATGTTTAAAAGTTTCTATGATTTTAGTAGAAATATTCATTTATAGCTGTTTTAAGAACAATAGGATTGAATATGTATTTGTTTTCTGTTGATTCGTACCCAAGAATGTTCAACCCACGAATTTATTATAGAACTTGATTTATCTATATTTTAGGTTTAACCATGATATTTTTTTTTAACAAAAAACTCAGTGACATTTCTAGATTTGATATAAAACATTTATTCCAGAGCAATCAGACTAATTCTTTGTCATTGTTTTTGTTCAGATTCTTTGTTTAAGGACTGTGGTTTGCTTTTCAGTTAAGATATGACTATAGAGGCATAGGAACTTCTATTATACATATTGTAATGAAAACTAATGATATGAATTAAAGTAATGTTTTTAAAACAAGTGTCACAATGAAAATTCCCAATTTTTGAGAAAACAAAGCATTTTTCCCAATTGGTCCGGTCTCGGACCCTTTCCCAAAGCTAGGAGAAAAAACGCTGTATAAAGTGGAAACTTTGAAAATCATTTTCTCAGAATATAACTTATGGGTATCAATCAAATTTCATAAAAATGATCCTTAGGTGACCCATTATCATGCAGCCAAAAATAATTATCATTGGATGAAAAATATGTCTTTAATGATCGGAGGTCATTTCTCTATATGTTATAATAGTGGAAACTTTGAAAATCATTTCAACATCAGTAGAAACCAAAGTACATCAGGACAACCATCCTCCCGAGCCCAAATCTGACGAAAAAAAAATCAAGTAGATCTACTAATAAAAAACATTCTGGCCTTGCGTAAGAATTACTCACCTTCTTGGGCTAGAATTTGAATTCAACCATGAAGAATTCCTTGTTCCCAAGTTGAAGAAATTGTAAAAGCAAAAAGACTTAATTTCTTCTTTGAAATGTAAAAAACATTTGAAAATTTCAAATGAATAATTTCAGGTATGCAGATCTTTGTAAAAACCTTGACTGGTAAAACAATCACCCTAGAGGTAGAAGCTTCAGATTCTATTGAAAATGTCAAGGCCAAGATCCAAGACAAAGAAGGAATTCCCCCAGATCAGCAGAGATTGATCTTTGCTGGTAAACAGCTAGAAGATGGTCGCACCCTGTCTGACTACAACATTCAGAAGGAATCCACACTCCATCTTGTTCTCAGATTAAGAGGGGGTTAGTAAATTGTTGTCAATTAGAAAGTATTAAAGCTTTTTGGTTGAAATGGAATGCCAGTCACTTTATGTATTTGAAAAGATGCAAGTGAGTATCCAAATACTATGAAGCTCAAGGTCATAATTTAATTGTTTAATACAAAAACTTAACAATGTGAACTAAAAATTTTGTCTTAGAGAAAAAAAAAATATTTAGAGGGTAAACAATACTACTGAATATAGTGATATTGTTACCAGTTTGGTTTTATTAGCTCCACTGGCTGAAAGCCACTGGGGCTATTGTCATGGCGTTGTGGCCGTCGTGCGTCCGTCCGTGCGTCTGTGCGTCCGTGCGTCCGGTCGTAAACTTTTTCTTTAAAAATCTTCTCCTCAGAAACTACTTGATGAATTTCCATCAAACTTCACAGGAATGATCCTTTGGTGACCCTCTTTCAAAGTTGTTCAAGAAATTTTGATCCAATGAAAACCATGGATTAAATGGGCGTGGCTAATTTCCAAATATGGTAAAAAGAGAGTTTTCTCAGATTCTAATTGATGGATACCAATCAAATTTGACATGAATGATCCTTGGGTGACCCTTTATCAGTCTACCAAAAATAATTGTGATCGGATGGAAAATATTCATTTTATGGGCAGAGGTCATTTCTCTATATGTTATATAGTGGAAACTTTGAAAATCATTTTCTCAGAATCTTATTGATGGATATCAACTAAATTTAACTTGAATGATCCTTGAGTGACCCTTTATCAGTCTTCCAAAAATAATTGTGATTGGATGAAAAATATGTATTTTATGGGCAGAGGTCATTTCTCTATATGTTATATAGTGGAAACTTTGAAAATCATTTTCTCAGAATGTAACGAATGGATATCATTCAAATTTCACTGGAATGATCCTTGGGTGACTCTTTATCAGTCTACCAAAAATTATTGTGATCGAATGAAAAATATATATTTTATGGGCGGAGGTCATTTCTCAATATGTTATTTAGTGGAAACTTTGAAAATCATTTTCTCAGAATGTAACTGATAGATTTCAATCAAGCATTTTTGGTATGAGCTTTGGGTGACCCATTATCATGCTGCCAAAAATTATTTTGATTCGATGAAAAATATTTCCTTTATGGGCGGAGGTCATATCTCTATATGTTATTTAGTTGAAACTTTGAAAATCATTTTCAACATCAGTAGAACCCAAAATATCTAAAAATCTAGTCAAAACTTTTATTTGCTTTTACAAGAATTTCAAGCCTGTGGAGCGACACAAGCCATTCATGGCTTTCTAGTTGTAAATTTATATCCAGTCATTAACATTATACCTTCTCTATATTTGAATTTTTAAATTACTTAATATAACACATCAACAATTACAGGTATGCAGATTTTTGTCAAAACCTTGACTGGTAAAACAATCACCTTAGAGGTTGAAGCTTCAGATTCCATTGAAAATGTCAAGGCCAAGATCCAAGACAAAGAAGGAATTCCTCCAGATCAGCAGAGATTGATCTTTGCTGGTAAACAGCTAGAAGATGGCCGCACCCTGTCTGACTACAACATTCAGAAGGAATCCACACTACATCTTGTGCTCAGATTGAGAGGAGGTTAGTAAATTGTTGTCCATTTTTAAAGTTTTAAAGCTTTTTGGTTGAAATGGAATACCTGTTACTTTTTGCATATGAAAAGATGTAAGTTAGGATCCACATATCGTGAGATTCATGGTCGAAATTTTATCATTTAATGCAAAAACTTACTATGAACAAAATGTCTTAATTTGAAAAAAAAAATTTAAAGGTAAACAATACTACTGAATCATTTATTATCGTCAATTTGGGGGGAAAATGGAACATTTTTGCTGCAGATCTGAGCATTAGTGTTCCACAACCTAATTTTGGACAAAAATTAAGTCATTTTTGGTTGTTAAGCAGCAAAGGTGTATCTTCCACAGGGGTTGAAATTTTAACTTTTTTTTCCACTCGCTGAAACTTGGGAGTACCATAATTTCCAAATCTCCAACTCGCAAAATCAAATTGGCAGTAGCAAATTTAATGATGGTTTGCCAGGTTTATTTTCTTTCTTAATTATATAGAAATTGAAGTAAACCAAGAACAGTCGTGTTACATTTCCCTGAATATAATTTTCAAAATTACTTGTAGTCTCTCAGCTCCATATTGACTTCTAACAGTTGTTTAAATTGCAATGTCCAAAATTGATAATCTTGTTGACATTTGAAATTTTTCATGCTAAAATGAATAATGTGCACAAAAGGTGATAATTTACTGCTACACCAGTAAGTTTTTCTGGGAAACCAGGGTTCGACACTAAAGGGAGTCCGGGAGTCCAAGGCTCCTTGTTTACCAGTTGGACTCCTTCCATTTGCAAGTAAGGAGTCCGATGAACTCCAAGGGTCACATGAGAATATTTTGAAAAAAATGCACAGAACAGTGCCCCTTTATAATACTAGCCAAACTTGTAGATCTTTTAACTGCAAAAGTTGTTGAAGAAAACATTTGCTTGCATCCTGTAGTATATTGAGAAAAAAACAACTCTTCTTTGTAAGAACATTGTGGAAAAAGAAGAAATTGCTCATAACAAACAATTTCTTCTTCCAACAATGTTCTCCCATTATGAAAATTTGGACTCCAAAACAGTCATGTAACATTCTTTCAGACATTTCTTGAATATACTTAATTATTATAATTATCAATTTAAGGTATGCAGATCTTTGTGAAAACCTTGACTGGTAAAACAATCACCCTAGAGGTTGAAGCTTCAGATTCCATTGAAAATGTCAAGGCCAAGATCCAAGACAAAGAAGGAATTCCTCCAGATCAGCAGAGATTGATCTTTGCTGGTAAACAGCTAGAAGATGGCCGAACCCTGTCTGACTACAACATTCAGAAGGAATCCACACTCCATCTTGTTCTCAGATTGAGAGGAGGTTAGGAAATTTTTTTTGATTACTAAAGTTTTAAGCTTTCTGGTAAAATAGAAATCCTTTTTTGTGTTCTTTTAAACAGTAAGGATTTTTGGTATGAATTTATTGGGAGTAAAAATTGCCAGTTATTCATCTAAAGATCCTGTATCAAAATCCAAGGACAGTTTCTAGATCTCAGTTCTTTGACCCACAGATTAAGTAATAGCAAATTTTACAGGAAGCTGAAAGGAGAGTAATTTGTTAGTTGTAATTGCTTGTATGTGAAGCATTGTTAAACAGAAATTATTATTAATTATTTCTACAAACCATTATTTTTGTTTTGATTGTCAAACAACAAGACATTCTTTGAAAGATCAGGTGCTTATTTTAATTGTCCAAAGTGCAACCTATTCTATCAAATGGGCTTCAATCAATACTTCATGCAGACAGCAGCACCCATTCTTTCCGCGTATTTGTCTCCTACTAAAAAATGGGTTGATATTAGTTGATCTATGTGGGTTAGCAGCTGGAGGTTTGGAAGGATGTAATGGTAGTACTGGTGCGAGAAAAACCAGGAATCCATTGTTAGGTGTTCCAGCGGCCACGATATAATTGAGTAATTGTTGAAAATGGCATAAAACCCATTCAAATAAATTACATACTTAATGTAAGAATTACTCACCTGCTTGGATTAAAAACCGAAGTTAACCATGAAGGCTTCCTTGTTTCCAAGTTTTAATTAACAAATTGTAATCACAAAGGCATTTAATTTATTTCTCCTTTGAAGTTTATTAAATATTTGAAAATTTTGAATTTAAAATTACAGGTATGCAGATCTTTGTCAAAACCTTGACTGGTAAAACAATCACCCTAGAGGTTGAAGCTTCAGATTCTATTGAAAATGTCAAGGCCAAGATCCAGGACAAAGAAGGAATTCCCCCAGATCAGCAGAGATTGATCTTTGCTGGTAAACAGCTAGAAGATGGCCGCACCCTGTCTGACTACAACATTCAGAAGGAATCCACACTCCATCTTGTTCTCAGATTGAGAGGAGGTTAGGAAATTGGTTTCGGTTACTTAAAGTTTCAAGCTTACTGGTAAAATAGAAATCCTTTTTTGTGTTCTTTGAAATGATAAGGAATTTTGGTATGAATTTATTTGGAGGAGAAAAAATGACCTAATGCAATCAAAAGATCCTGTATTCAAATCCCAGGATGGTTTCTAGACCTTGGTTCTTTTACCCTCCAATTAAGATTAAGTACTAGCAGATTTTCCAGGAAGCAGAATGGAGAGGAAATGGTTAATGGCTTGTTTGTGAAGAAATGTTGAACAAAATTATTTGTATTATTTCTACAAACAATTACTTTTAGCCCCACTGGGGCTATTGTCATGGTGTGGTGTCTGTCGTGCGTCCGGTCGTAAACTTGTTCTTTGAAAATCTTCTCTTCAGAAACTACTGGATGAATTTCAACCAAACTTCACAGGAATGATCCTTGGGTGGCCCTCTTTCAAAGTTGTTCGAGAATTTTTTATCCAATGAAAAAAGTGGATTTAATGGGCGTGGCTAATTTCCAAATATGGTAAAAAGTGACTTTTCTCAGATTCTAATTGATGGATACCAATTTAATTTCACATGAATGATCATTCGGTGACCCTTTATCAGTCTACCAAAAAGTTTTTTGATCGGATGAAAAATATGTATTTTATGGGCGAAGGTCATTTCTCTATATGTTTTAAAGTGGAAACTTTGAAAATCATTTTCTTAGATTGTAATAAATGGATATCAACCAAATTTCACTGGAATGATCCTTGAGTGAGCCTTTATCAGTGTACCAAAAAATTTTGTGATCGGATTAAAAAAAATAATTTTATGGGTGGAGGTCATTTCTCTTTAATGTTGTATACTGGAAACTTTGAAAATCATTTTCTCAGAATGTAATTGATGTATATCAATCAAATTGAATTGGGAGGATCCTTGATTGATTCTTTATCAGTCCACCAAAAATTATTGTGACTGGATGAAAAATATGGATTTTATGGGCGGAGGTCATATCTCTAAATGTTATATAGTGGAAATTTTGAAAAGCAGTTTGTCAGTATATTACTGATGGATATAAATCAAACATTATTGGTATGATCCTTGGGTGACCCGCTCTCATGCAGCCAAATATTATTGTGATTCGATGGAAAATGTCTTTTGTGGGCGGAGGTCAGTGGAAATTTTGAAAATCATTTTCAACATCAGTCAAAACCAAAATATCTTAAAATCTAGTCAAAACTTTTATTTGCTATTAGAAGAATTTCAAGCCTGTGGAGCGACTCAAACCATTCAAGACTCTCTAGTTGTGTTGATTGTCTTTGTATGAAAAGTTTGACATTCTTTGAAAGATCTGGTACTTATTTGAATTGTCCAAAGTGCAACCTTTTCTATCTAATGGACTACTCTAAATACTTCATGCAAGAATTAATCTCCTGCTTGGGTTGAGAATTGAATTAAACCATAAAGGCTTTCTTGTTTCAAAGTTTTAATTAAGAAGTTGTAATCACAAAGGCATTTAATTTATTTATCCCTTGAAGTTTATTAAATATTTGAAAATTTTGAATTAAAAATTACAGGTATGCAGATCTTTGTCAAAACCTTGACTGGTAAAACAATCACCCTAGAGGTTGAAGCTTCAGATTCTATTGAAAATGTCAAGGCCAAGATCCAGGACAAAGAAGGAATTCCTCCAGATCAGCAGAGATTGATCTTTGCTGGTAAACAGCTAGAAGATGGCCGCACCCTGTCTGACTACAATATTCAGAAGGAATCCACACTCCATCTTGTGCTCAGATTGAGAGGAGGTTAGTTTATTTTGAGCTTTTGAACATTCTGGTAAAAATGGAATTCTTATCACATTTTGATAAAAAATGATCAGCTACAAAGATATAAATGTAAAGGTAGCAACTGATGATGGTCATATCATGAAGATCAAGGTTAAAATTTTACCATTTTTAGCTCACCTGAGCACGAAGTGCTCAAGGTGAGCTTTTGTGGTTAGGTGGATGTCCGTCGTGTGTCGTCCGTCGTGTGTCGTCAACATTTACCTTGTATGCACTCTAGAGGCCACATTTTTTGCCCAATCAACCTGAAATTTGGTCAGAATGATTGTCTTGATAAAATCTCGGACAAGTTGGAAATTGGGTCAAGTGGGGTCAAAAACAAGGTCACAGTGTCATATCTTAGAAATATCTTATATGCACTCTAGAAGCCACATTTTTTGCCCAATCATCCTGAAATTTGGTCAAAATGATTGGCTTGATAAAATCTCAGATAATTTTGAAATTGGGTCAAGTGGGGTCAAAAACTAGGTCACAGGGTCAAATCTTAGAAAAACCTTGTATGCACTCTAGAGGCCACTTTTTTTGCCCAATCAACCTGAAATTTGGTCAGAATGATTGTCTTGATGAAATCTCGGACAAGTTTGAAATTGGGTCAAGTGGGGTCAAAAACTAGGTCATGGGGTCAAATCTTAAAAAAACCTTGTATGCACTCTAGAGGCCATATTTTTTGCCCAATCAACCTGAAATTTGGCCTGAATGATTGTCTTGATAAAATCTCGGACAAGTTCGAAATTGGGTCAAGTTAGTTTAAAAATGAGGTCACAGGGTCAACCTTGGAAAAACCTTGTAGACACTCTAGAAGCCATATTTATTGCCCAATCAACCTGAAATTTTGTCAGAATGATTATCTTGATAAAATCTCAGACAAATTAAAAATTGGGTCAAGTGGGGTCAAAAATGAGGTCACAGGGTCAAATATTACTAGGTTTCACTCTGGCTCTCAAAAAGTTGGGGCCATCACTTTCGCCAAATGAAAAAAGTTGGGGCCAACCTGGTGAAAATTGGGGCCACATTTCGGGTGTCTGGGCCGGTACTAATAGACAAAATTTTTATCTATTTTGCATCATTTGTATTGAAATAGAAAACAAAAGTAAAACAAACTGTCTATTTAGACTTTAAAAAATCCGTTTTCTTCTGGAAACCTTCCTCTTACACACTTAAAATAGCTACATTTTGTAATTGAAACATAAATAGAAAAAGATAAAATCCTATCCTGAAACTGTCGTCAACCTATATTCAATGGTGTTTGTTCTAACAAATTTATTGTTTTTTAATTGGTCAATTTTCTTTCAATTAGATGAAAGAAGATGTATTTGTAGGCTGTATCTGTATCAATCTTTGTTTTTTCTCATAGGATGATCAAAGAAACTCCGATGAATTTCAGCCTGTCCTGAGCTAAACTGTGGTTATTGTTTACAGTTATGACTTTTAAACATGATTTCACTATTTAAAATGTTCTGGCTAGGTTGACTAGTTCGCAAACTTGGCATGTGCAAATGTCTGACTTTAATGGTAGACACATATTTCACTATGTCTACTCTACAGGCTCTCTGGAGTAAGAGAATTGATGATTACACTCAAAGGTTTAATGCCGTATAAATATAATCCATAGATAATTTTGATTTAGGGTTTTTGTAATAAAAATTTAAGTTTTTATGTTAAATAAGCGATTCTTAGTACATTGCATACTAAAAATCTTTCATAATTATAATTTTTCTAACATTATTTTCATGTTAGAAGTGAATTAGAACTTAATATAGAAAAAGTAAATTAAAAAATTTTAAAGGGAGGTAACTGAAATGCATTAATATGTCTGACAAATACTACACGAAAGTAACAATAATTCTTTTCTTACCAACTTTCTTCCTGATAAGAATTACTGTTTTTCATTGGAAATCCTTACAATTATCAGGGTTTTTTTTGCATGAGAACCTATTTTTCACCTCATAGAGATAGGGTGCCTGTAAAGTCGCTCACTGTCGATCTCTGAATAATGTTCATGATACATAGCCTACTTTTCTGCTCGGAGATAGTTTTTGCCAAGACTTTAATTAACAATTTCTAAACGGATTTTGGAAAGAATACAGCCAGTTTTGATTTATTGATGAAGATTCTAATGATTATTTTTTCTACAAAACACAATGCTTTTCCCAAGTTAATAAAATAACCTGCCTGTCAGACTGTAAACCAGTGCATGGCGGATCAGCTACGTCCACGACAATATTTACTCGCTAATTGGAGTGGTATCTAGAGTTAAATATTTAGCTATCATTTATTAAATTTTCAAATAAAATTTATAATTGATAGGGTTATTCAGTTTAAAACTTGCCAAATAGATCTCTGGTTGATATTTTTGCATTGAATGGCCACAATTTAACAACTTCCGTGCATGTCGCATTTTGTATTCGCCAATATTCGGTTCTGAGACAGACGAATACGATACGTATTTGCCGAGAATAAGATATTCGGTTCACCGAATATTCGAGTGTATCGTTACAGCCCTAGTAAACAATGTAGTTAATGTAGCCGTTTGTAGCCGTTTAAAGCCTATTTAGTGTAATTGATATATGTATGAAATTGTTCAAAACCAATATGCATATACAGTGTGATAAACAACACGGGTCGAGCATGAATATGTAATGAGGTCAGATACTAGACCTGCCTACCGTGTTTGAAGCGTATAGGTAAATGTGAATGAATCCAGCTGTCAGTAAAAAATCGATAATCAGACCCCGTGAATGACGCGTGCCGCGTGTAGGCTACTAGACGGATAAGCGAGTTTATTCCCTTAGGGCAGTCTGGTTATGTATATTGTTATTGATATTTGCTTATCGTGTATTGAGTTGGGGCCATTTGATAATTTTTGGGGCCACTTGATTTTTGTTGGCGCCAGGCATTTTCGCCAAATGAAAAATTCTTGGGCCACTTTTAAATTTTTGTCGCATTTGGCGACAATGGCGACCGACAGCGCCAACGTTGTATTAGAAAAACCTTGTAGACACTCTAGAAGCCATATTTTTTCCCCGATCAACCTGAAAATTGGTCAGAATGATCATCTTGATGAAATCTAGGTCAAGTTTGAAATTGGGTCAAAAATGAGGTCACATGGTCAAATCTTAGAAAAACCTTGTAAGCAGTGTAGAGGCATCATTTTTTGCCCAATCGACCTGAAATTTGGTAAGAATTCATTATCCTTTCTAAATCTACTTCATTCAGGTGAGCGATTTAGGGCCACTATGGCCCTCTTGTTTACAAAAAGATATGAACTTAAATTTACTTTCTGATTAATTTAAAATTATTTGAAGGTCATTACACCTTTGTCATTTCTCATATTCAATTTGGGAAAAACTGCCATCTGTGGCATAGGAAAGGGGCATTATTGTCCCAAAAACTAACCTTAGACAAATCTTTTTATGCCCCCGCATCGAGAGATAGGGGGCATATTTTTTTTACTCATGTCTGTTTGTCCGTCCGTCCATCCGTCTGTCCAAAAACTTAACCCGAAAACTTAACCTTTGCCTTTTCTCCAAAAGTATTTGACATACAAAGCTGTACACCAAGGTCATGTGTCAAGGTCATGTGACAAGGTCAAGGTCATCTGTCAAGGTCAAACTTTTAAAAAAAAAATGCTGTTCCGGGGGCATTCTTGTTTCACAAACACATCTTGTTGTTTTGAAAACTTTTGGTAGTCAACAGCAAAGCTGTTTCACCCAATGATTATAGTGATATGTTACCAGTTTGGTTAAATTGTAATTTCATAATCAGATATTGATGTTTCCTCTTTTTTAGCTCACCTGAGCACATCGTGCTCAAGGTGAGCTTTTGTGATCATTGAATGTCTGTCGTGCGTCGTTCATCGTCCAGCGTCAACAATTTAAGTGTTTACACCCTAGAGGCCACAAATATAATCCAATCTTCATGAAACTTGGTCAGAATGTTCCCCAGGTCACAAGGATGAACCCTATTGAAAATGGGAAAGATCCATGCGAAATCAAGGGAAAAGGAGCCTTATTGACAATTTTTAGCTCCACTGGCAGAGGCCAGCGAGCTAATGTCATGGCGGTGTCCGTCGTACGTCCGTCCGTGCGTGCGTGCGTAAACTTTTCTTTAAACATCTTCTCCTCCTAAACCAATGGGTGGATTTTGACGAAACTTGGCCAGAATGTTCCTTGGGTGACCCTCTTCTAAAGTTGTTCAAGAAATTTGGATTAACCCCCACAGATGGGCGTGGCAGGGCGGGGCTTATTTTGACCCCGAAATCTTTGAACAACATCTCCTCCCAAACCATTGGGCCAATTTAAATGAAACTTTACCAGAATGTTCCTTGGGTGACCCTCTTCTAAAGTTTTTCAAGAAATTGGATTGACCCCCAAATATGGGCGTGGCAGGGCGGAGCTTATTTTGACCCTTAAATCTTTGAACAACATCTCCTCCCAAACCAATGGGCCAATTTCAATGAAACTTTACCAGAATGTTCCTTGGGTGACCTTCTTCTAAAGTTGTTCAAGAAATTTGGATTGACCCCCAAATATGTGCGTGGCAGGGTGGGGCTTATTTTGACCCCGAAATCTTTGAACGACATCTCCTCCCAAACCATTGGGCCAATTTCAATGAAATTTTACCAGAATGTTCCTTGGCTTACCCTCTTCTAAAGTTGTTCAAGAAATTTGGATTGACCACCAAATATGGGCATTGCAGGGCGGGGCTTATTTTGACCCTGAAATCTTTGAACGACATCTCCTCCCAAACCATTGGGTGAAATTCAATGAATCTTTACCAGAATGTTCCTTGGGTGACCCTCTTCTAAAGTTGTTCAAGAAATTTGGATTGACCCCCAAATATGGGGATGGCAGGGCGGAGCTTATTTTGACCTGAAATCTTTGAACGACATCTCCTCCCAATGACCCTCTTCTAAAGTTGTTCAAGAAATTTGGATTGACCCCCAAATATGGGCGTGGCAGGGCGGGGCTTATTTTGACCCCAAAATCTTTGAACGACATCTCCTCCCAAACCATTGGGCCAATTTCAATGAAACTTAACCAGAATGTTCCTTGGGTGACCTTCTTCTAAAGTTGCTCAAGAAATTTGGATCGACCCCCTAAGATGGGCATGGCAGGACGGGGCTTATTTTGACCCCGAAATCTTTGAAAGACATCTCCTCCCAAACCATTGGGCCAATTTCAATGAAACTTTACCAGAATGTTCCTTGGGTGACCCTCTTCTAAAGTTTTTCAAGAAATTGGATTGACCCCCAAATATGGGCGTGGCAGGTCAGAGCTTATTTTGACCCTTAAATCTTTGAACAACATCTCCTCCCAAACCATTGGGCCAATTTCAATGAAACTTTACCAGAATGTTCCTTGGGTGACCTTCTTCTAAAGTTGTTCAAGAAATTTGGATTGAACCCCAAACATAGGCGTGGCAAGGCGGGGCTTATTTTGATCCCGAAATTTTTGAATGACCTTTCCTACAGAACCATTAGGCCAATTTTAATGAAACTTTACCAGAATGTTCCTTGGGTGACCCTCATCTAGAGATGTTCAAGAAATTTGGATTGGATGAGATCCACTTGATCAATAAAATTCAGGTGAGAGGTTTAGGGCCATTCTGGTCCTCTTGTTTCAATCTACATCTTAATAGTTTTCTTTCTTGTAATTTTACATATAAGTTAATTAAGTTCATTCTTTCATAAGTCAGTTTCAACCTAGAAAAAGTCTGAATTCCTTCTGAATGTTGTTCACTTTCATTACCTTCTATTTGCAATATCTCTCTTCAAATCTTGAGATTTTAAGCCAGTGGAGCGATACAGGCCCTCTTGGGCCTCTTGTCTTGTTTACACTCTAGAGGCCACAAATATGGCCCAATCTTCATGAAACTTGGTCAGAATGTAGGCCAGGTCACAAGGATGAACCCTATTGAAAATGGGAGGGATCAATGCCATATCACAGGAAAAGGGGCCTTATTGACAATTTTCTTGTTTATGCTCTAGAGGCCACAAATATGGCCCAATCTTCATGAAACTTGGTCAGAATGTAGGCCAGGTCACAAGGATGAACCCTATTGAATATGGGAGGGATCCATGCCATATCGCAGGAAAAGGGGCCTAATTGACAAATTTCTTGTTATCCCCCGCCGAAAAAATTTTTCGGGGGGATATTGTTTTTGCCATGTCCGTCCGTCCGACATTCGTTTCCGCGCTATTTCTTGAAAACTATAGACCCGATTTCAATGAAACTTGGCACACAGCTTCACTACAATGAGGACAGGCGCATATCGTCGGGGTTACCCGGTTCGACGGTCGAATTTAGAGTTACTGCCCCTGACTGTTTAAGCCATATACATACATAGTGATATTCGTTTCCGCGCTATTTCTTGAAAACTATAGACCCGATTTCAATGAAACTTGGCACACAGCTTCACTACAATGAGGACATGCGCATATCGTCGGGGTTACCCGGTTCAACGGTCGAATTTAGAGTTACTGCCCCTGACTGTTTAAGCCATATACATACATAGTGATATTCGTTTCCGCGCTATTTCTTGAAACCTATACACCCGATTTCAATGAAACTTGGCACACAGATTCACTACAATGAGGACATGCGCATATCGTCGGGGTTACCTGGTTCGATGGTTAAATTTAGAGTTACTGCCCCTGACTGTTTAAGCCATATACATACATAGTGATATTCGTTTCCGCGCTATTTCTTGAAAACTATAGACCCGATTTCAATGAAACTTGGCACACAGCTTCACTACAATGAGGACATGCGCATATCGTCGGGGTTACCCGGTTCAACGGTCGAATTTAGAGTTACTGCCCCTGACTGTTTAAGCCATATACATACATAGTGATATTCGTTTCCACGCTATTTCTTGAAACCTGTAGACTGGATTTTAATGAAACTTGGCACACAGCTTCACTTCAATGAGGACATGCGCATATCGTCGTGGTTACCTGGTTCGACTGTGAATTTTAGAGTTACTGCCCCCTGACTGTTTAAGCCATATACATACATAGTGATATTCGTTTCCGCGCTATTTCTTGAAAACTGTAGACTGGATTTTAATGAAACTTGGCACACAGCTTCACTACAAAGAGGACATGTGCATATCGTCAGGGTTACCCGGTTCCACCGCCGAATTTAGAGTTACTGCCCCCTGACTGTTTAAGCCATATACATACATTGTGATATTTGTTTCTGCCCTATTTCTTGAAAACTATAGGTTGATGTAGATAAAAGATAACCTGTACCTAAGTTTGATATTAACTTCAATGCCAATGAAAATTTGTTCGGCGGGGGATATCAATTCAACGATTTTGCTTGTTTATGCTCTAGAGGCCACAAATATGGCCCAATCTTCATGAAACTTGGTCAGAATGTAGGCCAGGTCACAAGGATGAACCCTATTGAAAATGGGAGGTATCCATGCCATATCACAGGAAATGGGGCCTTATTGACAAATTTCTTGTTTACACTCTAGAGGCCACAAATATGGCCCGATCTTCATGAAACTTGGTCAGAATGTGGGCAAGGTCACAAGGATGAACCCTATTGAAAATGGGAGGGATCCATGCCATATCACGGGAAAAGGGGCCTTATTGACAAATTTCTTTATAACGCTCTAGAGGCCACAAATATGGCCCAATCTTCATGAAACTTGGTCAGAATGTAGGCCAGGTCACAAGGATGAACCCTATTGAAAATGGGAGTGATCCATGCCATATCACGGGAAAAGGGGCCTTATTGACAAATTTCTTTATAACGCTTTAGAGGCCACAAATATGGCATAATCTTCATGAAACTTGATCGGAATGTTTGTCAGGTCATTAGGATGAACCTTATTGCAAATGGGAAGGATACATGCAAAACCAAAGGAAAAGGGGCCTTATTGACAAATTTCTTGTTTACACTCTAGAGGCCACAAATATGATCCAATCTTCATGAAACTTTGTCAGGATGGTGGCAGGTCACAAGGATTAATCCTATCAGAATTGGAGGGATCCATGCCATATCAAGGGAAAAGGGGCCTTATTGACAATTTTCTTGTTTATGCTCTAGAGGCCACAAATATGGCCCAATCTTCATGAAACTTTGTCAGAATGTTGATCATGTCACAAGGATGAACCCCATTTAAAATGGGATAAATCCAGCGCTCTAAAGGCCAGCCATTTTTTTGGTCCAGACTTCATGAAAGTTGTTTTTTTATTATCTTCTTTATGACATCTGCCTATTTAATTGCTTTGACATCCAAGGGATCAAAAAGAATCAGGTGAGCGATCTAGGACCATCATGGTCCTCTTGTTTTATATTAGTAAACACATATGTAACTTAAAATCACATTAACAATTACAGGTATGCAGATCTTTGTCAAAACATTGACTGGTAAAACAATCACCCTAGAGGTTGAAGCTTCAGATTCTATTGAAAATGTCAAGGCCAAGATCCAAGACAAAGAAGGAATTCCTCCAGATCAGCAGAGATTGATCTTTGCTGGTAAACAACTAGAAGATGGCCGCACCCTGTCTGACTACAACATTCAGAAGGAATCCACACTACATCTTGTGCTCAGATTGAGAGGAGGTTGTTAAAAGGGACATTCAATATGTTTTTATCTGTGCAATGATCAAACTTTTGAATTTTTTTTTGTCTGACAGTTTCTTTTGGATTGTCAATCTATTTTGGAATTGGAAGTGTCTTTTCTTTTGAAATGTGGGTTGTCTGGTTTGTCTTGTTTTAAATTTTTCAATGGAGAAGTAAATTTCTTGTAATGATTATAAACTATGTCCTCTTAACAGGAAACTGTCATGCAAAGAATTTTTACATATGTCTAAAATAAGTGGTTTTACACATGTTTGTTTATTTCACAAAAACTGATTTTTTTCATGACTTGAATAAGAAATTAAAGATAAATAAAGAAATGTTTGTTCTCGTTTTTAGCTCACTTGAGCACAGTATTCAATTTGACCTATTGTGATCACTATCTTGCAGTCCATCAGTCTGTCAACAATTTCTCTCTACGCCTGAACTAGGCCAATTAGGCAAAGACCTGGCAAGGGTGCTCAAGCAAAAGTTGTTAAATGCATATATAATTCCTTAAAAAAAAAAATATATTTTTTGACAGCTTTTAGCCCACCTGAGCACAACTTGCTCAAGGCGAGCTTTAGTGATCACCTTTAGTCTGTCTTGTCTTCGGAAGTTGTCAAATTCTTTACACATCTCTTCAGTAACCAATGGTTGGATTTCAACCAAACTTTGCAGAAATGATCCTTGGGTGACCCCTCTCAAAACTTGTTCGTTGAATTTCGAATGACATCCAAATATGGGCTTTGCAGGGCGGGGAATATTTTGAGCCTGAAAATTTTCAAACATCTCAGTAACCAATTAGCTGTTTGCAACCAAACTAGGCAGAAATATTCCATGGGTGACCCTTTTCAAAACATGTTCATGTAATTTTGATTGACCCCCAAATATGGGCGTGGTATGTTGGGGTTTATTTTGCGTCCGAAATCTAAAGATCTCAGTAACAAATAGGCGGATTTCAACGAATCTTAGTAGAAATGGTTCCTTGGGCGTTGGTAAAATTTTGATTGGCCCCGAATTAAGGCACGGTAGGGTGGAGCATTTTTCACTTTTAAATGTTTTTTCTCCTTAATCAATACCGCAATTTCAATTTATTTCGTCACCATTGATTCTCTATTTAGCTCACCTGAGCACAACGTGCTCAAGGGTAGCTTTTAGGATCACCCCGAGTCATTCGTCCGCTTCTACGTTTGATGGCTCAGTGCAAAACGGTTGTAATTGCCTACAAGAATATAGGCAGTTGCAACTTTTGCGTTGATATTTTTGCATCGATATTTGGACGGAATTGAAAATAACTTGCCACAGATGCCCCCTCAAGTTGAAGAAGTTGCAATTAACTTTGAATGGGTTAAATTTCAAGGTTGCGCACTGGACAAGATGGCTTAAAAAGCTATATTATCTGCTCGACATCAGTACATACGACCGTCCACACCCTGTGAAACCTACTCCTACAGTTAAGGACTGATTAGGAGAATCAACAACCGATCTCTTATTAATAATGATGCAGGCTGTCGAGGGTCATAGCGTCCTTTAACGTGACTTAAAATACAGAAAATTCGACGACACGCTCACACGCTACGAGGTTGATCAATAAATACGTTGACAAGTTTAATGTTTCGGTTCCGAAATCTTAATGCAAGAAACCTCCGTATATTGGAAATTATAATATACTACTCAGTTTGCTATCACCGAAACTTTTTATGCCCCCGTATCGAAAGATCGGGGGCATATTGTTTTACCGATGTCCGTCAGTCTGTCCGTCCACCCGTCTCTCTGCAAAACTTAATCAAGGTCGTCTATCAAGGTAAAATAACTCAAAAACTAACTTTGCCAATATCTTCAATCCTTTATGATATTATCCATGATTAATGCCCTGGCAGGGCGGAGTCTATGTAACGGGTCGTTGCACTTAAGGTTAAGGGAAAATCAGCTTTTATCTAAAATAACCTACTTCCAAAGAGAGTCGACATAAATAACTCGTGGCCTGAAATCGTGGATTAGTAGCCAAATCCTCGTAACTTCAGCTTAATCAAGCTGACGTCACGAGGCATTGGTAACCAAACGATGAAATGTGCTCACTCTCTCAAAGCACGTGAATCCTTTAGGTGTTTAAGATAGTTATTTGCACGCGTTAGCGATGATTAGCGACTAAACTTTTAAGGAAACCCAAACTATTGAAAAGTAAACTCGCCAAATTACGTCACAGTTAAGCCCCGCCCTGCCAGTTCATTAATTACGCAGAATACAAGGCTCATATTTGGCATGATGATGGATTACAATGATCTGCATCTTAATCTACCAAAGACAAGGTCATCTGTCAAGGTCAAATAACTCAAAATACTCAACCAAAAAAAAAAAAAAATGCCAATATCTTCAAGCCTATTCAAGATACAAGGCTAATATTTGGCATGATCATAGATATCAATGAAACATATCTGCATGTTCCAAAGTCAAGGTCATGAGACAAGATCATCTGTTAAGGTCTAACCTTTTAAAACCATAACCAAAAAACTTTCACTGTTCTGATTAAGTATATTATAGATACCTTGTCTCATAATTGGCATGATGAAAGATCTCAGTGATGTACATTTGTAGGTGTCAAGGTGGAAGTCATGTTAAAAGGTCAAGGTCATCTGTCAAGGTCAACATTTTGAAAAAATGCTGTTACGGGGGCATTTGTTTCACAAACACATCTTGTTTATACTTTAATTTTAGGAAAAAATAAAATTTTATTATAAGAATGTTGGAAAATGGTCGATTGTTATCAGTTTATCAAATTTTAAGAAGAAAATAAAGCTTTATAATAAGATTTTAAATGTAGACAAACAGGGAGACCCTAGAAATTGTCTTGAAAATTTAAAAAAAAATCGAATATGACCAAAAAAAAGGCGATCTTTCAATTGCATTTCGTTCAATAACGAGTATGAGAGCCAGCACTGTCATAACATCCTGACTCTGCATACTCCTAATTAAGTTCTGGATTACTCTGGGGAATAACAGAATATTCTTCTCTAAGGATCTGGCTGAGCTCCTGGAGTTTCCTCGGTTGGACCTGGCGATCCGAAACTCGGACCTGTAGATTATTCCACATATGCTCTATCGAATTTAAGTCCGGTGAGCGAGCCGGCCAGTCCAGACGTGGAATGTCCTTTTCTTGGCGATACTCTTGGACTATACGAGCCGTGTGTGGACGGGCGATTAAAATGAATCCATCACCAAAAGCACCAGCGTAAAATCTTACGTGGGTTTCACCAGGGGTAACCCGATGCAGGAAACTTGGGAGATACCAGAATTTGGGGATAAACAAAGAGACAGATGCAACCAACACAGGTCTCTATTTTTCACTATTTATCATTAAAAATCACAATAATCAGGATACTGCAAAGTTTCAAACATGGAGTCAAGTAATCTATCGATATAATTATGATAGAGATGAAAGATTTCAGTTATGTTTAAATGAGAAAATTGAATTTGATTTAGAGAATCGTGCTAAATTTAATAAAAAAAACTACAATATGCTCAGTATCTTTGACAAATCATGCACAAATTTCAAAGAATTAAACTGCATTAAAAACATAGGGTATATTCTCAAAGGAAAATGAGTTTTCACTGTAAAATATACTGTTCACAAAAAGTAGAGGATATTGTCATTTTGATTTGTGGTATAGTGGAAGCAAATTGACCTAAACCTGGCCTTTGTGATTTAAATAAATTAAATACCGGTCATTTCTCCACGGCAAAACACGACTTACCTGCTGAAAGTTGTAGTGCACGTGTTGGCTTTGTTAACCCGTTATCGCACATGCTGTTCACTGTAACGGCGATATCTGGCCACCCTCACGAACTAGTGAATCAATACATAAATTGAGTTTCTTATTTAAAAAAATCTTTAGATTTGAGTGAGAAAAATACAATTCTTCAAATTTCTTTAAATACAATAAATGTGTTTTGAATGGAAATGAAATGATATCCCCTCCCTCAGTCCCAATAATTGTTTTAGAAATCGAATCGTCTGCTACATGACTAGGCGGCACCGTATAATGGTAAACTACTAACTCCACGCATACCTGTAATTTTTGCAGTATAACGGAATGACCATGCTTGATCGTCACGTGCCGAAGTATCTTCGGAATTTATTCATGTGCCTAATTATTTATTCTGCATAAAGGCCAGGTTCAAGTTAATATGCGCCCGCTATATTCTGATCAGCTTGGGCATCCAAACATCTTCAAGGCCCCGATTTTGAATAGTCAACAGAGTAGCAAATTGTTTGATATACTGACAATATCTGACTGTGAGACACAGGGTTTGTCAGCAGTCTGGACTCACGTTCTTCTGGTTTCCAGCATACCATTGACTCACTTACGTTGAGCTTTCATTAGATCTCACATTATTCAAACAAAATGTGATGCGAATACATGATAGAGGTAAACACCAAATAATTTTTCTTGGAGTTATGCTCAACTAAAGTAAGAATTTCCATTACAACATATGCCATGTTAAAATAAGCGCTATACCCCTCTCGTCTTAAATGATGAATTTGCAGGACATGCTTAGCAGAAAAGGGAATTCCATAACTACCATATTACCATGAGGCAACTGCTAGTTGACCAAGAATAAGTTAGATTGTCCTAAATTGTTTGCAACCACAATAACCAAATGGATTAACAGATTATCCCCTACTTTTTGTGAACAGTATATGTCAAAATATCAAGTCACATTTTATGATACGGGATACTCTGAGGCAGGATGTTGGGAGTTAAGAGTAAGACGATTTAATGATACTGGTGAACTAAGACGATAATTGTACTACAGTCTTTATTGATCTTATATCTTTTAAGCTAGTCTAGTTAGTTACATGGTGAAATTGACATTCATCTCAATCAAAACCATTCGAAATCGCTCACTCAACCCTCCATTCATTCCAAACATTCACTAAACACCATTCAAAAACGCTCTAAAATCAATAACAAAAGGGCCAGCTCACCTGAATTTTATTGCACCAGTGGATCTCACCCAAGTAAATTTCTTGCAAAGTTTCATTCACAATTACCTAGGTGTTGAAGAGGAGATAGTATTCCAAGAATTATAAGTGAAAAACGCCGCATATGCACCCTGTCACGCCATATTTATGACAAAAATCAGAATGTCTCGAGTTTTTGATAAGTCTTAGGTAAAGGTGGTGATTATGTTCATAGTTTTTAGAAAGGTCCCCAAAGGCACATTCCTTCAAAGTCTGGTTGAAATCGGCTCAGTAGTTACTGAGAAGAAGATGAACAAATATTTTGGGTACAAAATAAGTCCCGCCCTGCAACACCCATATTCATGGGCAATCAAAATTTGTAGTGGGTCACCCTAGGCATTCTGGGAAAGTTTCATTGAAATCGGCCCAGTGGCTCAAGAGGGGATGTTCAAAGATTTCTGGCTCAAAATAAGCCACGCCCATATTTATGGGCCAATCAAATTTCACGGACAAGTATTGAAGAGGGTCACCCAGAGAATATTCTAGCAAAATATCATTGGAATTGGCGCAGTTGTTTGGGAGGAGAAGTTTTAAGAAGGCGGACGACGGAGTCGGGGTGATCCTAAAGACCCCTTAATGCCGTTGTGCCCTGGTGAGCTAAAAAGATTTGATCAACAACTTTATTCAAAATAAATAAAGCTTGAGAAAAAATGCTATTTCACTGACATAATTGAAATGATATGCGTCTGGTTGGTTCTAAAGGAGATGGGAAGCTACTTATAAAACTTGTATGCATGCTTTACCAGAATCATCCTGAACAAAATTAGCGGTTTTGGATTACCTCCCTTATATTTCACTCAAAAGCCATTCATCTCACTCATTCGATTTCATTCAAAAATCACCACCTTGTCTGTTTGGCGATGCTGTTAATTGCTCGACTTGGTTTAAAAGATATTTTGTATAGGTAGATTTTGTGCGGTGAGCCGTAAAATCACATTTTTACTGCTATATTCTCGTGCCATTTGTTCGAAATAGACAAAACAGGTTTAAATAGCGCATTTAGAAAGTTTACAATTTACAAACATAATTGCTTGTCTTAAAACGTAAGGTTCACTCAAACAAGTACTTTCATAATTGCAGTGAATTGGTCAGGTTAAATTCCTGTCATTTGCTTTTTAATTATTCTCGATTTACCTATGATAATGGACTCAGCGCCTAAGTCAGAGCTCAGTTTACAAAATACTCCTATAGTAATACTTGTGTTTACAAATTCAACGCATTAAAAAAAGATGTACAGGGAATTCACACAGAGCTTTGCATCACAAAGCATTCAACACAACAAAGAGAAAAATAACATTGATACAGTTCTGACAACAATATCGAATGCCTGATCTGGACTATGTTGCCATAATTTCCTTTATGATACATATATATGTATTGGTTCGAGAAGTTCAAAACGGAAAAGGCTATTTTTGCTACATATATTTGCTTTTTATGGGTTACAGAACAAGCTTAGGTTAAGATCTCGTCCATTGATTTTTGGTAAGATACGGATATAGGACTTATGTAACTTATCATTCGGCCGGTGAGGGACCTTGTGTTGCAAGAGAAGAGTGCGCCGTGTAAAGCAACAATAAACCACAATGTAATTGACAGTAAATTATAAATTAATGATCAATTTTTAAGGTAGTCAATAAATCGTAGACCTATGTGAGATAGCAGCTGGGGGCTAGGAAAGGATGTGATAGTTGTATTGGTGACAGAAATACCTGGAATCCATTGTTAGGTGCTCCAGCCGCCGCGATATAACTGAAAAAATGTTGAAAGCAGCGCAAAATTCCATTCAATCAATCAACTAATTAATGTCTCCAATACTTGATCAATTGTATTGTCAATTAGACAGTATTAGTGTAAACAGACTTGAATCAAGGCTAATTCAAAATTATTGTTTATAGTAATGCCAAAATAAATTGATCGTTTAATGGCATCTTAAAATCCTTATTACTATCTGCTACTTAAGGTAAATGTATATTGGTATCATTTTGCGTCGGTCTGTCTGTACGTCTATTTATTCAAAACATCCCCTATCATTTATGTACGGATTTTCATCATACTTCCACAGAATGCTTCTGATGATGTGACGTCAGAGATAACCGTTAAAGTTCAAATGTTATATTTAAGGTAATGGACTCGTAATAGTTTCGCAACGTCTCGGAAGGTATGAACTTTAACACTGTTACCCGAGGTTTCCTAATGATTTTCAGTCAATATTGTGAAAGATCATGTATCCCGAAATATTGTGGGCCTAGTTCAGTTCTACTACCTTAATTCGTGATAGTTGAACACCTATTGTCATTAGCCAATCTTCCAGTATCAAAAGTGCTACCTTAGTATGTTATGTAACACCATATAATCTTCCATGATAACTAGAATCAAAGCTTTATTAGCAACGTGAATTATAGTAAATATTGAAGACTGATCCATTGCAGCTCAGAAGATCTACTTTTCTTTTCAATCTAAAGACGAAGAGTAGTTACCCAGCTTCAAAAAATGTTTATCCTTCATTCAGAGGTAATGCCGGTGTTGACAACATGGACTGGAACATGAAGCGTCTTATCTATTGCTAATTGAACAATGCAAATTACACATAAGGTTAAGTAGAATACCGCCCCTCTATTCTTGAAGAGCAACTGCTCATTCCTTATCACTATAAGGCCTACGGTTACGTAAATGTTCAAAAGACACAAGGCACGGATTCTCTTGGATAACAAACCAGAAAGATGGACAACGAGGCTTGACCAATCTTGAGACCCCGAGGTCTCCGATGCGATTTTTAGCTCACCTGATCACAAAGTGCTCAAGGTGAGCTATGAGCTATGTATAATGTGATAGTATAATGTCCGTCGTCAGTCGTGCGGCGTCCGGCGTCCACAATTTCTTTAAACATCTTCTCCTCCTAAACCAGTGAACCAATCTTGATGAAACTTGGCAGGGATGTTCCTTGGGTCAAGCTCTACCAAAGTTGTTCAAATAAATGAAATCTACCCTTAACTTTCCCTTTACCCTGAACAAAAAGGGTGAAAATATGGAAATTTTCAAAAATCTTCTTCTCTGAAACCAGAATGCAGACAGCTTTCATATTTGGTATTTAGCATGATCTAGTTGACCTCTACCAAGTTTGTTGTCATCAAGATCCTGGGGTCATATTTGGGCTTTGCCCGGGCGCAACCCTTTTTACAAAGAATCAAAGAGCGAAAACCTTTAAAAATCTTCTTCTCTGAAACCAGAAGGCAGACAGCTTTCATACTTGGTATGTAGCATCATCTAGTAGGCCTCTACCAAGTTTGTTCATATCAACACCCTGGGATCACATTTGGGCTTTGCCCAGGCGCATCCCTTTTAGCTCTTCTGAGCAGAAAAGGGTAAAAAAAGGAAAATCTTCAAAAATCTTCTTCTATGAAACCAGAAGGCAGACGGCTTTCATATTTTGTATGTAGCATCATCTAGTGGACCTCTACCAAGTTTGTTCATATCAAGACCCTGAGATCAAATTTGGGCTCCACCCGGGTACAACCATTTTTACATAGAATGAAAATCTTTAAAAATCTGAAACCAAAGGGCACACAGCTTTCATATTTGGTATGTAGCATTATCTAGTGGGCCCCTACCAAGTCTGTTCATATAAAGACCCTGGGGTCACATTTGGGCTATGCCCAGGCGCATCCCTTTTAGCTCATCTGAGCATGATGGGTGCATCCTTTTTAAAATAGAATCAAAGAGTGAAAAAGCACACCCTTCTTGCTCTGTGCTGAAAATATTCCATAGTATTGATCTTATGTACAAATGATCTCATTTTTGACATCTGCCTATTTAATTAATGTGATGCCCCAGGGGTCAAAGAGACTCAGGTGAGCGATCAAGGACCATCATGGTCCTGGTCCTCTTGTTAATAATATTTCGACTTAATATTTGTCCATATTAGCCAATCAGAATTTTCCCAGACATCTTGATATTACATACCAATTACGTCATTGATGTTTTCCGAGCCGCCCTCATAGCGCAGTTGGTAGCGCGTCGGACTGTCAATCTAGAGGTCCCGGGTTCCTTCCCCGACGGCAGCACTCATTCTTTCAAACTCTTTGTCTCTCACCAAAGGGTCGATAATCGTAGACCTATGTGAGATAGCAGCTGGAGGCTAGGAAAGAATGTGATGGCTGTACTGGTGAGAGAAATACCAGGAACCCATTGTTAGGTTCTCCAGCCGCCGCGATATTACTGAAATAATGTTGAAAGCGGCGTTAAACTCCATTCAATCAATCTATCATTGATGTTTTCCGATGAAGTTTCCGTTTCGTACAGGCGTCACAAGCGGCCCACCTTGGCCTTACCTACCGGGTTACCTCTTGCTAGCGTTTCCAAGATGCAATATTTTAAGAAATGTGGGACAATGCACTTTCATGTTTAAAACCGTTTTTCCGGGATCGACCCCATTTCAAGAGGTGATGACAATACTCGTTATGTTAACTTTGCAACAAAACATTTTTTGTGAATCGCTTTCATATCGACATAATATTACGGCATTTGAAATTCGCGTTAAAGAAATATTTTCATTTTGAATAGAGTTTTATTAAAGCTAGCCTATAATTTTCATGGTGTAAAATGCCTACCAGAAAGGCGTTTTTTCTTGGCGTCAGTATAGTATAAAATAAAAAATATAAACAAGGGGCCATAGTGGCCCTAAATCGCTCACCTGAATGAACTGTCATAATTGTTTAAAGTAGGTTTAGAAAGGATGAAGAATTCTGACCAAATTTCAGGTTGATTGGGCAAAAAATGATGCCTCTACACTGCTTACAAGGTTTTTCTAAGATTTGACCCAATGACCTAGTTTTTGACCCCACTTGACCAAATTTCAAACTTGACCTAGATTTCATCAAAATGATCATTCTGACCAATTTTCAGATTAATTGGGCAAAAATTTGGCTTCCAGAGTGTCTACAAGGTTTTTCAAGATTTGACCCTGCTTCCTCATTTTTTACCATATTTGACCCAATTTCCAACTTGTCCTATATTTTATCAAGCCATTAAACCTAACAAAATTTCTGGTTGATTATGCAAAGAATATGGCTTCTAGAGTGTATGCAAGTTTTTTTTCTAATATTTGACCCCATGACCTCATTTTTACCCCACTTAACCCAATTTCGAACTGGTCCAAGAATTTATCAAGACATTGACCAATTTTCAGGTTGATTGAGCAAAATATATGGCTTCCAGAGTGTTTGGACGACGGACATCACTCGACCACAAAAGCTCACCTTGAGCACGAAGTGCTCAGGGTGAGCTAAAAAGCGCATCAAAAAAAAAAATTATAAGTGTAATTCATTCTATACAAAAAAATAACAATGCAATATGAAATGTTTTATTAGTATTTGACATGTATGACACACTTTTAACATATATAAGTAGCTACTTTGCGTTAAATATAATAACGATGTTATATATAAACTATAAATAAACCTAATGGTATTTACCGTGTCTATTTTTAGACTGGGAATTTTCTTATCTCTTGATTCTGTTAGGTAAATGTATGTAGAATATTGTAGATCTTTCTAGAAAGGCCTTTTGGCAGGTGATTCAGACTCTAGAGTATTCTTATGTTCTATACTATTCCAGATTGTTCTATAGTATTATATAAAGGGGTTCCTACAGCATTCTTGGTTCACTTGATTTAGACTTATGGTTTCATTTAGTAGTACTGTGTTAAACTAAAAGGGGATTTCTCGTTATCTTAAAAGTGTGTTTGAAAGCGTGTTTAATTTTAAATTCGGATATTATTGGACTTATTATTTGTGGACCAGGAACTTAATTAAATTGGATCTAAAATTAAAACTTTAGGATTAAACATTCAAGGTATTGTAAATTGTTTTTGTATTAATTTCATATTGTCAATAATTCTGTTATTATTGTCAATAAATATTGTTAATTGTAAAGTTTGTTGCTGGCTTCTTTGTTCGTGTTACATTGGCACGTAACAAATTGGGGGCTCGTCCGGGATACGAACATCAGACAAACAAGCAAACAAACAAAACAAAACAAATCAAACAAATTCTGTATTTAAATCTGCTGTTCAAAATTATTTAAGAAATTAATTTCATATTTCAATTTTAATAAATTTAGAGTGTACTTTCACTATTATTTATCAAAATCTTACATTCTTATTTGAATACAGCAACAAGCTACCATGTCTTTTGACTTAGAAAAATTTACGCACGAACCTTCCGTGGAGCTATTGAATTTGGGTAAAAAGTCTGATTTGCTCAATCTTGCCAAGCATTATGAATTAAAAGAAGTCAAGTCCTCATTGCGAAAGCATGAAATTAAAAATATTTTGATTCAATATTTTGTTGATGAGGACATTTTTGATGAAAAGGCTCTCTCTCTCATTGTTGATGTTCCATCAGTTGCAAGCTCAAGAGAGCTTGAACTGTTAAAACTTCAACAAAGGGAGAAGGAATTGGAAATTGAAAGAGAAAGAGCACAATTAGAAATTGAAGAGAAAGAAAGAGAAAGGCAATTTCAAAGAGAAAAGGAAGAGCGAGAAAGAGAAGAAAGAGAACGAGAAGAAGAGAGAGCAGAGAGAGAGAGCGAGAAAAAGAACGAGAATTTCAATTACGATTAAAAGAATAAGAAATTCAAGATAGAGCAAATCAGCCCAGATATATGTATAATGACCATTTTGATGTAACAAAACATTTTAGGCTTGTTCCTCAATTTCAAAAAAATGAAGTTGATACATTTTTCGAACATTTTGAAAAAGTTGCAAATAACTTGAAATGGCCAAAGGAGCAATGGACCTTACTTCTCCAAAGTGTCTTAGTAGGAAAAGCTCGCAATTCGCAACTTAGAACAGAACAAAGCAATGATTATGATACTGTAAAAGAACTCATTCTCAAAGGTTATGAGCTGGTTCCAGAAGCATACAGACAACAATTTAGAAGTTGTAGAAAAGAATCTGGCCAGACTCACGTTGAATTTGCAAGAAATGAAGAAAAATTATTTGACAGGTGGTGCTATTCTAAGAAAATAGACCAAAATTATGATAATCTTAGACAGCTTATATTAATTGAACAATTCAAAAATTGCATTCAATCTGACATTAAGTCACATTTAGATGAAAAAAATGTTGAAACTATACATGAAGCAGCTCGCTTAGCTGATGATTACTACCTTACACACAAAAATTCCTTTGTTAATAAAGCAAAACCTGCTTCCTCACATCCCCAAAATAAAACTATGTCTGGTGATTCATCTAGCATGTCTAGTCAATCGAATTCACCTAAACCAAAGTCTACTGGTGAAACCAATGCTCAAAATCCCTTATCTCGAGTACATTGTACTTTTTGTAAAAAACCAGGTCACCTTATTTCGGAATGTTTTAGATTAAAAAGGAAGAAGGAACTGAGTGCAGCCAAACCTACAGGGCTCACCAGCCTTCAGCCTAAATCACAGCCTTCTTTTGAGTTAAATTCAATTGTTAAGGCAGAACCAAATTCTGATTCCTGTATGGAGATTTTTGAACCGTTCATGTTGGATGGTTTTGTATCACTTTCAGGTGATATGTGCCCACCTACCCCTATTAAAATTTTAAGAGACACAGGAGCTTCTCAATCTCTTATTTTAGCAGATGTTCTGCCTTTTTCTGAGAAGACTTCGTCTGGTACTAGTGTCCTTATTCAGGGTGTAGAGTGTGGTGTTATTAATGTTCCTCTTCATAAGGTTAATTTGTCCTCAGATTTGGTTACTAGTTCTGTGGTTGTTGGTGTTAAACATTCTTTACCATTTAAAGGTGTACATTTATTGCTAGGCAATGACTTAGCTGGAGATAAGGTTGTTGTTAATCCTCTTGTAACTGACACACCTAATGTAGGTCAAACAGATGATCCTATTTTGCAGGAAATACCTGATTTGTACCCTTCATGTGCAGTAACTCGGGGTATGGCTAAAAAAGCTTCCTTGAAAAATTCAAATGATATTGACTTAACTGATACTTTTGTTGGTCAATATTTCAATGACGAGATTAAAAAGTCTTTTAATCTTAGTCTGCCTGATACTCAGACAGACTCGTCAAAATTTTGTCAGTCATCTCCAAGGTCAAATGACCAAGGTCATGAAACGCATTCGAAGTCAAAGTTAATCCAGGAACAGCAAAATGATCCTGAGATTTCAAAGTTAATTGATAGGGCATTACCCGAAAAAGAAATGTCTCAGAATCCTGTTTGTTACTATAAAAAGAATGGTATTCTGATGAGAAAATGGCGACCATTTGATGTCTCAGCTGATGATGATTGGGCTGTTCATCACCAAATTGTTGTTCCAAAGTCATATCGCCATGAAATACTTAGTAAAGCACATGAAAGTCAAATGTCTGGTCATTTAGGTGTAAACAAGACTTATCACAAGATTATGACTCACTTCTTTTGGCCTGGACTAAAATCGGACGTTTCCGAATATTGTAAAATTGCCACACTTGTCAAATGGTAGGGAAACCTAACCAAGTTATTCCAAAAGCAAGGTTACAACCCATTCCAGCTTTTGATTAAACCTTTCAGTCGAATAATAATAGACTGCGTTGGTCCTTTACCGAAAACCAAGTCAGGTTCTGAATATTTGTTGACAATTATGTGTGCTTCTACTCGCTTCCCAGAAGCAATTCCTTTAAGAAACATTAAGGCAAAGTCAATCGTTAAGGCTCTTGTCAAGTTCTTTACTTTTGTTGGCCTTCCAAAATCAGTTCAGTCTGATCAAGGATCAAATTTCATGTCAGGCATATTCCAACAGGTTATGCATGAATTAGGTTTCAAGCAATATCGGTCATCTGCTTATCATCCTGAAAGTCAAGGTGCTTTAGAAAGATTTCATCAGACCCTAAAGAATATGATAAGGTCATATTGTTTCGATACTGAGAAAAATTGGGATGAAGGTATTCATTTGATATTATTTGCGGTCAGAGAATCTGTTCAAGAATCTCTTGGCTTTAGCCCCTTTGAGTTAGTTTTTGGTCATTCTGTTCGTGGGCCATTAACACTCTTAAAAGAGAAATTTCTTGCTGATGATGAAACACCCTTGAACTTGTTACAGTATGTTTCTGACTTCAGAAATAAACTGTCTAGGGCATGTGAGGTTGCTAGGTCAAATCTTAAATCATCACAGAGCAAAATGAAGGCAAGATACGACAGGCATAGTGTTGATAGGAAATTCGAACCAGGTGATAAAGTCCTTGCTCTTTTGCCAATACCTGGCCGACCCTTACAGGCAAGATATTATGGCCCGTATACTATTGATAAGAAAACAAGTGATTTGAATTATATCATCAATACTCCCAGAAGGCGTAAAAATAAACAATTGTGTCATGTGAACATGCTAAAAAAGTATTTTGACAGAGATAGCTCTATTTCAAAACTAATTACAGTTGTAAACACTGTCCCACAAGAATCAAATGTGATTGAATCAGAAGTTAGTTCAGACTTTAGTGAAAAATCTGTTCCTGGTCCACCTAAACTTGAGAACTCTGAAATACTAAAGAATCTTGACGACAAACTTTCACATTTGGAGCCATCTCAACGAGAAGAGCTGAAACAGTTGATTAATGAATATGAACATTTGTTTCCTGACATCCCCATAAGAACTGATAAAATATATCATGATGTCATTGTGGAAGATTCACAACCAATAAAACAACATCCTTATAGAATGAACCCAGTGAAACAAAAAGCCCTTCAAGATGAAGTGAATTACTTATTGGAGAATGATTTTATTGAACCCAGCCAAAGTAATTACAGTTCACCATGTATATTAGTTCCAAAGCCAAATGGAACATACAGAATGTGTACTGACTATCGAAAAGAGAACTCAGTGACAAAAACTGACTCTTTTCCAATACCAAGAATTGATGACTGTATCGACAAAGTCGGTAATTCTAAATATGTCACCAAATTTGACCTTCTCAAAGGATTCTGGCAAGTTCCGCTCACTGATAGGGCTAAAGAAGTATCAGCATTTGCTACTCCAACTGGTCTGTACCAGTACAAAGTTATGCCGTTTGGGATGAAAAATTCTCCTGCTATGTTTCAACGGCTTGTAAATATGGTTATAGCTGGCTTAGAAGGCTGTGACGCATACATCGACGACGTCATCATCTATACAGACACATGGAGTGACCATATTCAAAGAATCAAACAATTCTTGGACCATCTCAGTGATGCAAAATTGACTATTATTCTTGGAAAAACAGAATTTTGTCATGCTACTGTTACTTTCTTAGGACATCTTGTGGGACAGGGTCAAGTTAAACCTTTAGAATCTAAGGTCAATGCTATCTCTGAGTTTCCTGTGCCTGCTACTAAAAAGCAACTGATGCGATTTCTTGGTATGGCTGGCTACTATAGAAAGTTTTGTAGGAATTTTTCTATAATAGCTGAACCTTTAACAAAATTATTAAAGAAAAACGTTAAGTTCAAATGGAATGATAACTGTCAAGTTGCCTTTGATCGCTTGAAAGCCATACTAAAGAGCACACCAGTTCTTTTAGCGCCTGATTTTGACAAATGTTTCAAATTAGCTGTTGATGCAAGTGATGTGGGTATTGGTGCTGTTCTTTTGCAAGAAGACGATGACGGTATTGATCATCCAGTTTGTTATTTTTCTAAAAAATTAAACAAACATCAGAATAACTACTCCACCATTGAATAAGAATGTCTTGCTTTGATTTTAGCAATCCAACATTTTGAAGTTTATTTAACATCTGCAACTTCTCCTATAGTTGTATTCAGTGATCACAATCCCTTAAGTTTTCTCCACAAACTTAAGAGTAAGAATCAAAGATTATTGAGGTGGAGTTTGTCACTTCAAGAATTTGATCTTGATGTAAGACACATTAAAGGAAAAGACAACATTATACCAGATGCTCTGTCAAGAGTCTAAAATTTTGAATTGTCTTATCTTTAATATAAACATTGAATTTAACAGTTACATTTTACTATATTTTTTGTATATATGTATGTATGTTTGCATATATAACTCTTTTTCAATTCTTTTGATGAAAATTGTTTGTATTTTCATGCTAGATGTGCTGAAATGTTGCAACGAATCATGATATTATCAATTATGTGATGTATATTATCATTGTATATGCTAATGATAATGCAAAAAGAAAGATTTATTTCATAAACCTTTCTTTTTTCTTTCAAGGGGGAAAGTGTTATATATAAACTATAAATAAACCTAATGATATTTACCGTGTCTATTTTTAGACTGGGAATTTTCTTATCTCTTGATTCTGTTAGGTAAATGTATGTAGAATATTGTAGATCTTTCTAGAAAGGCCTTTTGGAAGGTGATTCAGACTCTAGAGTATTCTTATGTTCTATACTATTCCAGATTGTTTTATAGTATTATATAAAGGGGTTCCTACAGCATTCTTGGTTCACTTGATTTAGACTTATGGTTTCATTTAGTAGTACTGTGTTAAACTAAAAGGGGATTTCTCGTTATCTTAAAAGTGTGTTTGAAAGCGTGTTTAATTTTAAATTCGGATATTATTGGACTTATTATTTGTGGACCAGGAACTTAATTAAATTGGATCTAAAATTAAAACTTTAGGATTAAACATTCAAGGTTTTGTAAATTGTTTTTGTATTAATTTCATATTGTCAATAATTCTGTTATTATTGTCAATAAATATTGTTAATTGTAAAGTTTGTTGCTGGCTTCTTTGTTCGTGTTACATTGGCACGTAACAACGAACGGCGAACGTAATATAACGAAAGAAGGTATATAGGGATAAAAGTAACTAAATGTAATTTCAATAAACTGAGGCGCGCGGGTTACGAAAATGATTATTAATAAATCATATGTTGTTTCTACTACCCAATTAACAACCAAGTTTACGAAATATTTGAGTTCCCAGTACCAATCCTCTAAACATCATTTTTTAAATGAAATGTGACGAAAAATGACCAAATTTTATTACCCATCTGTCGATGTATTAGAAATGTTCAAAAGTTTTGCAAAACTTGACTGCAAACTAACATTGCCATGCTAGAAATACGGAAATTCAACTTTTAAGATATGACATATTGTTTATTTGTTGAAGAACGACTAGAACGTGATCACATACTGTTTCTTAGCTACAGAGGACAACTGCTTAAAGAAGTAAAACATCCGATCTTGCCTTTAAATTGAATAATCAATAAGGAAATACAGACCTGTGTTGCAACTGTCTTTCTTTGTTTACCCTCAAATGCTGGTATCCCCAGAGTTCCCTGCATCGGGTTACCTCGGGTGGGTTTGGGGATTTCATTAATGTACCTACAAGCTATCAGAGTACCTCTTTCTAAAATAACAAGATCAGTCTGCCCATCCAAGCTGATGTCATCCCAAACCGTGATGAACCCACTCCCATAACAATCGTGCACAGCAATGTTGGCTGCATGAAACCATTCCCCGGCCTTCTCCACTTATGCGCCAGCTAACATGGTCCGATGCCCGACGCCGACAATGAACTCGGGACAGCGGAATACGAATACATGGTCTTCTTGGCCTCAGGTTATGCTCATGCAGCCATGTTCGTATGGTTTGAGTTGAAACTCGCACTCCCGAGGCGTTTTGAAAGTCGAAACGTAGATGCGTTGCCGTAGCAAACTTGTTCATTCGGGTATGAATTCCCAAAAACGGTCTTCTGCGACGGAGGTAGCTCTACTCCTACCTCTACTATGTTTCCTTGCAGGTGTATCATACTTTTGGCATCGTGCCCAATCTCTAGTTACAACAGTATGGTGTATCCCCGTACCATGCCAACATCACGGTGGGAAGCCCCTTGCTCCACCATATCTACAGCGAGCCACAATTGTTCGACAGATAAATGTCGTCAGACATTTAGATTAGCCATGAGTAAGGACTTTAAAGTCAATTAAGTACTGAAAAACAGAAACTAAGCATCTACACGAAACATGTACATGTACAAAATGAGAAAGGACAGGTAAGAAACCGGGGTTCCTGATTTTGCACGAGTCTCGCGAGAAAATTGCGTGTCAAATTTGGTAATGTATGCATTACATATCTTGTCAACACATTGTACAATTCTAAACACAAACACGACTTTTTTAAAATCAGCTCCAGTAGGACAGCGAAAAAGTTTGGTGCTTAGCAAACTTTGAGTAGTATAGATAGGGATACTGTTGGATTAATTATACGAATCAATGCTGATACCAAACCCTCTTTATAGAAACCCTGGATCCGCCTCTGTGTCTTAAATTTGCCAGTGGTAAGTAGTACTGAACGAAACAGACTCATGTGCTTTTGTTAAACATTCTTTTGCCTGTCTAGTTTAAATATGTAACTTAGACTAAGGAAAAAGTATTGCCTCTGACAAATTATGAAGATATAGAGGATAATCGTTTGTTTCAATGTAAGATCGATTTATATTTCATTGGGTGAACGACAAAGCTATATTTTCACGAGTGGCGGAGATATTAATCGATCTTACTCGAAAACAAGCGATTATTCTATTTTTTTAATGCAAAAATTAGACAAAATGTGAAATTTCTAGGACATATTTTCGTAAAGCGCGTCATTTTGCGCGTGATTGCTATGCAACGTTCATTGTGACGTCACTTATTTCGCCCCACAGAGTTGAAGTCAGATAGGATGAAATGCACGAAAGCAGGGTATAAGTTTTTGATAATTTCACTGCTTTGGCGGTGAGATTATCAAGTGATAATCTACCGTTATTTCTCGATAAACCACCGAAAAGCATTAAAGAAATAAAAGTAATTTAAATAAAGTTGTGCCAGTTGTGCACCCAATCGAACACATGGGCAATTTTTTGGTTGTGTATTTCGTGAATTAGTAGGCCTATAGTTGTATTTTCAAAACTGAGCTCGGTTATCTATATAACAGTATTGATTTCACGGCTCACCGCACAAAATCGACCTATATCTCCAATACAAATTCTGGCGTTGTTGTAGCACGTGCTGTAAGAGAAATGGAGGCGTTTATATCCAACATTAGACCACGTTTGAAAGCGAATTGGTCAATCAGAGAACAGTATTTCAAAAGTATATGTATAGGATAGAAAACGGGCGCCGGTGTATATATTTAGCATGTCGAGTCATTTCCAAACTGAGATAACGAGCATTTTTTACGAACGCTTTTTTCGAATAGACTTTCTACAGTGGCAAAATTGCAAAATATCTGCAATAAGTAACGAAATAATATATAAAAGTAATTTCAGCGTAATTACACACAATTAAAGTAATACTACAGCGAGTTTTACTTTTTTAAAACAATATTGAGATGTTTGGGTAACATTGTTAGAAAAGTGTGGTCTAAGTCAGATAGAAAATGTCGTGCCGCGGTATAATGACTTTAAAAAAAGATCCCTAGAATGAGTCTACATGTTAAAGCGGTAAGTTATCAAAGCAGCACTGTAGTTTCATCTCTTGCAGAGCCGCCACCATAGCGCAGTTGGTAAGGCATAAGACTTCCAATATGAAAGTCGTGGGTTCGATCCCCGGTGGCGGCAAATATCCTTTCCGACGTTTGTCTCTCACCAATGGGTACATAATCGTAAACCTATGTGAGATAGCAGTCGGAGGCTAGGAAATGGTGTAATGGTAGTACAGGTGAAAATAATACCAGGAATCCATTGTTAGGTGCTCCGGCCGCCGCGATATAACTGCGAAATTGTTCAAAGCGGCGTAAAACCCATTCAAACAAACAAATCATCTCTTGCACTTGGATTTACCATGCCTTCGTCACAACTACCACGGTCATCGAATATGTATAATTCAATTCAGGAAAAGATGTAATTTATTTAGAATAACAGAATTTCTTACGGAATCAAGCATTTTCATTGTAGTACATGTTAATGGGCATTTTATCTTATAACTATACAAATATCCGTGTGATAACACCCCGTATGATATTTTCTATGATACCACATAGTTATTTTGAGAACAATGATAAAACCGATGAAAATGAAAATGAAACACCGACGAAAACAAGACAAATATAGGTTATAAGATAAATATAATACGTACTTAGTGTATTGTATGAAAAAAATATCAAAATCGGTTGTGAGAATTGATAATTGCCTCGGCAGAGCCTCGACAATTTTCAATTCTTCCAACCTCGTTAGATATTTTTCTTCATATAATACACTAAGTACTTATTATATATATTATATATAATTGCCGGTGTATGGAGATATAAACAAGATATTGACTGTACTCGTACAATTATTGTCATTCTTACCCTTGTGTCAGTGATAGTGATCAGTTTGAAGTATCGCCTAGCCAATTTAATGCAGCCAAAGTTAACTTGTAGGAACATGTTTATGCCCCCGCATCAAAAGATCGGGGGCATATTGTTTTGTCGTTGTCCGTCTGTCTGTCCGTCTGTCCGTCTCTCTGCCGATCTGTCTATCTGCAAAACTTGCCTCAAAAAACTTAACTGGCATTGCCAATTACTTCAAGCTATTCAAGATGAAATGCTTACATTTGGTTTTATGATCGATCCCAAAGATGCGCATCCACACTGATACCAAGGTCATATATGACAAGGTCAAAGTAATCTGTCAAGGTCAAAGTATTAAGAAAAAGCCGTTTCTGGAGCATTCGTGTTTCACAAACACATCTTGTTTGAAAATATTCTTCTTATAACGACCCTAAATTTAATGGAAATTGTCGAGATAGGAAAAACAACCTGTTTCTTCGTGTCATTATAGATAGTAGGGTTCGCTTAAAAAATATTTATGCGTGTCCTTATTTCGCCAAGTTACCGTACAATTAGCATTTGCTGAGAATTACTTTTTTGGAAATCAGATGTTGCAATATTTGTTTCCCTGTGTGAACATCATTTCACATCTTGAAATGATATCATCCTGTCACTTTGAAAGAAGATGGGGGGGGGGGGGGGGGGATTAAGATTTGACTCCAACAACAAACAAGAGGACAATGATGGTCCTAGATCGCTCACCTGAATATCTTTGATCTCTGAGACATCACATTAATTGAATAGGCAGATGTCAACAAGAAGACAATTTCTACATAAGATCAATACCATGGAACGTTTTCAGCCAAGAGCAAAAAGGATATATGAACATAGGCGCAAGTAAGAAATAAATTTGATGGAATTCAATTAAATGAAACCATAAAGAAAAGAGTCCCTGCTTTCTTGTTTCAGAGAACAAGTTTGTAAGATTTCCTCCTTGATGTCTGTGTTAAATAAGGGGTGGGGGAGCCATTCAGAGTCCAAACTAGTAGGCCTATGACCCCAGGGTCTTGATAGAACAAAATTGGTAAAACCCCACTAGATTATGCTACATATCAAAATATAAAGGCTCCCCGTCCTATGGATTCGGAGAAGAAGATTTTTGAAGATTTTCGCTCTTTGATTCTATGTCAGTAAAAAGGGATATGCCAGGGTGGAGCCAAAATATGACGCCAGGCCACTGTCTTGATATGAACATCTTGGTAGATAACCCCAGGGTCTTGATGTGAACGAACTTGGTAGAGGTCCACGGGTTGGTGGATATATATGAAAGCCCTATGCCTTTCGGTTTCAGAGAAGAACGGATTTTGGAAGATTTTCGACACTGAAAACTTGAGAATAGGGTTGTTTTGGTGTTGCAAAATTTTGATTGCTTTATCCATTGCAATGACTAATTTGGATACAGAGGGGGTAGTTCGAACTCCCGGACCCACTCTGCATCCGCTAATGATATCGGGGGTCCAACTTATTTCTGTCTCCGGGCGGGAATTGTTGCCCGCCATGTCTGAGTTAGAGTATCTCTCGGACAGCGGGCTACCAGCTTTAGAATGGTCCAAATATCGACTATTAGAATAGCATAGAAAGGCTTTTCTGGTATTTGATAGTGAGACCAGTCTACATCCGACCGTAAGCGGGCCAGAAATAAGTAGGCCTCAGGTTCGTAGTCCTGAACCACGTACCCTAGAACCAGTATATTTAGATACTCTGTCCTTGTCCTGCACGGTCAAACAATCCGAAGTTGAGGGTGTTAGAGGGGGCGCCCCTTTTCAGGTAACTGCGGACAGTTAACATGGTCGTTTTTTCTACTTTCTTAAAATCTTACAATAATTCAGTGCTGAGATTTATATTTGAAATGCGGGCATTAGCTAACACGCTATGAAAAGGGTCCGAAGCTCGCTAATTTGACATGGTGACGTCATTAAGGGGCAAACCCCTTTTCGACCCGCCAAAATCAGTATTAGTATATGTTTTCTGAATAAATGGGCCGATTTTTACGAAAAAAGTTTCATTTAGAAAGTCAAGAACACCCGTGCTAGTCGTTTTATTTCTGTGCACATTCAAAAAGAAAACGTGACAGACGCGAAACGCTTTCTATTTCGCGAATTTTAAGGTTTGACGCTCCTTTTTTTATTTCATCTTTTGTAAATGAATAGGAATTTCTCAAAATTTTGTCCGGTGACCTTTGCTGATTTTTTGATATTTTGAAGCGAAATGAATATGCTTTGCTTTAATCAAATAAAAATGATATGTAATCGGGTTAGATTTTCTATTAAATTCGATTTCGTTAATTTGTTGCAAAATCTTTCGTCGAATTCGACGTCGTACCAAAAACATCGGTAGGTCTATTATGTTTATTTGGAGCCAATGTCCGTGCAGCAATGTTTTCTAAAATACCTGAAATTGAGGTTTATTGTAAAATATAGGCGTCAGAAGTATTTAATCTGAATGTGATTTTAAGAAAAAACAAAAATTTAAAAAGACAGCTTTAGTGAACAGTTGACGCGACGTTGAAATATCCTTTGATTTGCGATATCTTTGTGGAATCGAATTCGAAGACACATGGTTTTTATTTCAAAAATCTTTAGCGGAATGGTTTGGCAGCGAAATATCTGAATTTCAGCATAGGTCACCGGACAAATTTTTCGAGTAAAAAAAACAATATTTTTAGTAACTGTACTCGAAAACAGCAATGCATAAGGCATTAACATTTGATACGTTACAGTTAATTGTATTTATTACACTTATATCGTCTTCATATCAATAAAGACATAACATCAGGCGTCTTTATACGAAGCAAATGGCGTATTCGGGATGAAAATCGGTTCAGTATTTCCGAAAAATGGACAATTACTGAATTTGGTCCCTAAAAAAGGGATCGGCCCCTTGATGGCGTCAACTCTACGCTATGGAATTCCTTTTTATGACCGAAATATGAAAGCGGGTACTTAAAAGTTCCGTTTTATGGCATATGGCACATTTTGCAGACACTGATTTAAAATTTGGACTTAAAATGGGACCCCTTAAAATGGCCCTCTATGTGTCCGCAGTTACCTTAAATGATTTTGCAAAGTTGTACAAATCGGGTACAAATTGCCTGTAAGAAATCCTACCAGTTGGCAAGTTTTCCTTTCCAAAAATTTGATCAGATTTCAACCTATCCAACCCAATGTATAATATCTTCAGTTGGCTGATGTCTGACCGTACTTTGATTCCCGTCCTAGATTTTAACCTATTTGTTTACAAGTAATGGGATTTCGTGGTTAATGTCACGAGACCATTACGAATTATGCACTGAGTTAGACATTGTACCTTCCCGTAAACTGTGCTGTCATTACTTTTTCGTATCATTAGTTGATTACGATAGATTAGATATAACCTTAGCTGTAAAGCTTTTCAAAGTTTATTCACATAAGATACAATTTTGACATTTGGAGATTAGTTATCTGTGATACTTGTCAACATATCCCTCTCTTCGTCGTAAGTTCGTTATGTTGATGACCTACATCAACCTATAGAATAGATATGCTACCGCATTTATTCTTTCTGACATTTATTACCATCACATGATTACCCAGTGGTCAAGCAAAGCATCGTTACTACAGCTTAGTCTTAAGGTTCATGTAAACGTGTTCAAGACCAAATCAAGTTTAAGGGCACTTCATTTGCCAAGAAATGTTGCTGTACTGCTTGTGCTCATAAATAGCTTCCTTTTGATTTATAATATACCTGGACAAACTGCTTTTTATTGGCTAATGAAGTGCCCTTAAAATTGTGTCTCAGACTCTTTACAAGAACCCTAAGATGGTATACATTTATTGCTTGCTCACTGATCAACTGATTCTTTTATTTTTAGCTCCACTGGTCAGGGCCCAGCTAAAAATTGTCATGGCCTGATGTCCATCAAACATGTGTGCCCTTGCGTAAACCTTTCATGCCCCTGATATGAAATGAAGATAGATATATAAATACCCCTGTCTATGTATGAGTGTTTGCATTGATGCATGTTTTTCCCTCTCTTGGCACTGTTGTAAGTGTCTCATGCAAAGAGTATAATCAGATACACCCAAGGTCAAGGTCACTGCCAAAGGCCAAACAAAAGAATTGGTCTTGTGCAGAACCTTCTACATTTATAAATTGATTCCAAAATAATTTGGCACAGTTGTTGCCCTTAATGAATGAAAGTGTCGTATCAAAAGTTTGTTCATATACCATCAAGGTCATGCCTGAAGGGCAGGTCAAGGTAATGGATGAAGGTCAAACTAAAATTTGAGAAAAATGGTCTTGTCTGGATCATATCTCCTACATTTATATGTATTGTTTTCAAAATAACTTAGCACATTCGTTGAGGCTCCTTGATGAGAACACGACTTTGGGTCATGCATAGAGTTCATTCAGATATATCCTAGATTAAGGTCACAGCTGAAGGTCAAATGATATAATTGGATAACATTGCAGAAGCAGATCCAGGGTTTCTATAAAGGGGGTTCGGTGTTGGCCTACAACAATCAAGTTCAGTAATACTAAATAGATAGGGATACTATGGGACTTACTGTTCAAATTCCGTTTACATCAGATACCTTTAATTTGTATAATTTCAAGTACCTGTGGTTAGAACACTACAAAAAGGGAATAGTTTCCCTTTACTTTCAAAATTTTGATCGAACTTGTCCACTAGAATCAAATGATTTGGATATAGATGGGGTTTGTAGATGGGGTTTGGTTGAACCACATCTGCATCTGCTACTGAATTGGTCTTGTCCTGAACATAATATATATGTATGTTTTTCAAAATACTTGCCACAACTGTTGTCCTAATGAATACAAATGTCACGCCAAGAGTTTTCCCAGATACACCCAAGGTCAAGGTCACAAATGAAGTTCAAACTATAAAATTTGTTGGTCTTGTCTAGTGCTTATCTCTTATGCATGAATTTATGATTTTTTTTTTTTCAAAATCACTTGGCACATTTGTTCCCCTTGATGAGAACTAATGTTATGCAAAAAAGATTCTAGAAAATGTCGAAGGTCAAGGTAATAACTTAAGGTAAAATGACAAAATTGCTTTATTCCTAACCATATTTCTTTCATTTATGAATGGATTTCAAAATAACTTGGCACAGTTGTTCCCCTTTATGGATGCAAGTGTTATGTGAAGAGTTTGTGTGGATATGTCAAAGATCAAGGTGACAACTCAAGGCCAGATGATAAGATTGGTCTTGCATTGGAGCATATCTCCTACATTAACCCTTTGCTGTTTAATCCCTGCTTTTTTACGTGCCAGTGATTGTATGATTTAGAAAACATTGTGAAAAAAGGAGAAATTGCTTCTGACAAGCAATTTCTTCTTTTTTCACACTATTTTCTACCCTACTGAATATTTATTTTTCAAATTAAATCCGCTTTGAATTTTCGTCTGCAAAACCTTTGAATTTGGACAGGTCCAAAATTTCGTAAAACAGGAAAGGGTTAAGGAATAGATTTCAAATTATTTGGCACAGTTCATGAGTGATAGTGTCATTTGAAGAATTTGTTTGTATATGCCCAAGGTCAAGGTTACAACTGAGTGTAAAACATTAAAACTGGTATATCTTCTATATTTATGATTGATTTTAAAATAATTTTAGACTGTTGTTCCCCTTTGTTAGTGCTTTTATTATCCAAAATGGGTATTGGGAAGATATTTATGGGGCAGCCTTGTCTGTGACAGATTTCTAGGCTTTAAAATTCTCCTCCCAAACAAAGATGTGGATTTTAACCAAACTTTGCAGAAATCTTCATTGGGTGACTGTCTTCTTAAAATGTTTAAGAAATTTTGATTGACCCCCAAACATCAGGGTTACCAGCGGGCGGGTCAACTTGGCAATTTTCAACTCTGCCTATTGGCAACTGGGCCCAACCTATAACTAGGCCCAATTATTATTTTTTGCCAAAACCATTTTATTGTCCAATATCTATTGAGTATAATTACAGTCAAATATCTTTACGTCCAATGTCCATAAGACATAGTTATCTCTACGTCGAGGTATTTTTCAAGTTCCAATCTATTTACTCTTTATTTCTATTTATTTCAACATCTTTACGCCGTTATCTAGTGCTCAAAATTTTTCGGTATGTCAAACCTATTTCAAGGTCTAATCACCATTGTTTGTGTACATTCACACCTCTATACCACGAACCTCATTTGGCCAAATGGTTTGGGAGAAAGTTTTAAATGATTTTAAAGTTATAATTAGCCCCAATCTGCCATGCTCATATTTGGGGTGCGATCAATAATCTTCATCAATCTAAGTATGGTATAACCCAAAGAACCCATAAGTTCTGAAAACTGGTTTTGGAGAAGATTTTCTAAGATTTTTAAGTTAAAATAAGCCCCACACAGCAATACCCAGTCAGTCTTTAGTAATGTAGTAATGCAGTCAGTAGAGCATCTCGGGCATTCTTAAAATTAAAAATAGACAACAAAGAAGTGAAGAAAACATTGAGATAAAGGGAGAAATTGCTTGAAACAAGCAATTTCTCCCTTTTTTCCTAATTTTTTCCCTCATAATTACATTCAGTGCATAAGAAATTCAGTTCGTTCAAACAAACAGGTCAAAGTATTTATTTCTTTTTAGGAAATAACATTTTTAGCTCCACTGGCCGAAAGGCCAGCGGGCTATTGTCATGGCGGGGTGTCCGTCGTCCGTGCGTCCGTGCGTCCGTGCGTCCGTCCGTCCGTCCGTAAACTTTTACTTTAAAAATCTTCTCCTCATAAAGTACTGGATGGATTCCAATCAAATTTCACAGGAATGTTCCTTGGGTGACCCTCTATCAGATTCCTTCAAAGATTTTTAATCGGTTGAAAATCATGGCTGTAGTGGGCGTGGCTAATTTCCATATATGGTAATAGGTGGCTTTTCTCAGAAACTAATTGATGGATATTAACCAAACTTCACATGAATTATCCTTGAGGGGCCCTCTATCAGCCTGCAAAAAATCATTGTAATCAGATGAAAAATATGTATTTTATGGGCGGAGGTCATTTCTTTATATGTTATATAGTGAAAACTTTGAAAATCATTTTCTCAGAATCTAATCAATAGATATCAACCAAATTTTACATGAATGATACTTGAGTGACCCTTTATCAGTATAGCAAAAATTACGGTGATCTTATAAAAAATATATATTTTATGTGCGGAGGTCAAATTCCCTATATGTTATTTAGTGTAAACTTTGAAAATCATTTTCTCAGAACCTAATTGATAGATATCAACCAAATTTTACTAGAATGATTTTTTAGTGATCCTTTATCAGTCTATTAAAAAATATTGTGATCAGATCAAAAATATGTCTTTGATGGGCAGAAGTCATTTCTTCAGATAGGTTATATGGTGGAATATCCAATATAGGGTAAAACAAACTATCCTGAAAGGTTAAACAGATGGATTAGATATCATGGAAATTTTATTTCTGTGAAGTTGTATCAGTCTGCAAAAAATATTTGATTAGATGAACAGCATATTTTTTTATTGGTAGAGGGTATTATAACATATAAAGTGAATATTTGATCACCCTTTTGGTATCTTCTCAATGATGAATTTTTCTAGACTTGTTAAATTTAATAGGTGTAATGATTATAGATTAGATGGAACAAAACCTTTTTTGAAATTCAAATGTATAGAAACATAAGTTGAAATAAGTAGCCTGAGAATACTTGCTAAGAATTGGTGAGTTTAGTTGAACGAAGGGTGAATCTGCACAGAGTGTAAAATGATGTTCTGACCTCCTGACATTCTGAGTGGGGTAGAAAGAGTTGAGTTTACTGCACTCTAAGGCATTGGGCAGAATAAAATAAATATATTGGATTGAATATTTTACTTCTTACTATCATTAGTTAGAATTTTGTTTTGATGACAAACAATTGTGAAGTAACATCTTTTAGTAGTGTTTAATTAAAAGTGGAAAGATCTAGAATCAAAATTTTGCAGACCAACACCCCTATATTGTGCAGTAACATTCTGTTAATGTTGAAATTCTTATATTTGGATTTTAACAAAATATCACTAGAATGATCCTTGGGTGACCCATTATCAGACTGCACAAAATTATTGTGATTAAATGAAAAATATTTGTGTAACAGGTAGAGGTCAATTTTGTAATTCACTGATCATGAGTTTTTTTATGCAGAAATATTTCAGCATATGACCCTTATTTACTTGAAATAAACATTCACTCATTCATTCACTTCAATTCTCATTTAAACAGCTTTATCATCCTCTAATAGTCATTATTTGGACATTCAGGCCTGTGGAGCGAATCAGGCGCTCAAGCGCCTCTAGTTTTTAGCTCCACTGGCTGAAAGCCACTGGGGCTATTGTCATGGCGTTGTGTCCGTCGTGCGTCCGTCCGTCCGTCCGTCCGTCCGTGCGTGCGTGCGTGCGTGCGTCCGGTCGTAAACTTTTCTTTAAAAATCTTCTCCTCAGAAAGTACTGGGTGGATTTCAACCAAACTTCACAGGAATGATCCTTGGGTGACCCTCTTTCAAAGTTGTTCAAGAAATTTTGATCCAATGAAAAAAAAATGAATTTAATGGGCGTGGCTAATTTCCAAATATGGTAAAAAGTGAGTTTTCTCAGTTTTTAATCAATGGATACCAATTAGATTTTACAAGAATGATCCTTGGATAACCCTTTATCAGTCTACAAAAAATCATTGTGATCGGATGGAAAATATGGATTTTATGGGCGGAGGTCAATTCTCTATATGTTATATAGTGGAAACTTTGAAAATCAATTTCTCAGAATGTAATTGATGGATATCAACCAAATTTCACTGGGATGATCCTTGAGTGACCCTTTATCAGTCTACAAGAAATCGTTGTGATCGGATGGAAAATATGCTTTTTATGGGCGGAGGTCAATTCTCGATATGTTATATAGTGGAAACTTTGAAAATCATTTTCTCAGAATGTAACTGATGGATATCAACCAAATTTCACTGGAATGATCCTTGAGTGACCCTTTATCAGTATACAAAAAATCATTGTGATCGGATGTAAAATATGCTTTTTATGGGTGGAGGTCAATTCTCGATATGTTATATAGTGGAAACTTTGAAAATCATTTTCTCCGAATGTTACTGATGGATATCAACCAAATTTCACTTGAATGATCCTTGAGTGACCCTTTATCAGTCTACAAGAAATCATTGTGATCGGATGTAAAATATGCATTTTATGGGTGGAGGTCATTTTTCTATATATTATATAGTGGAAAATTTGCAAATCATTTTCTCAGAATCTAATTTTTGGATATCAACCAAATTTTACTGGAATGATCCTTGAGTGACCCTGTATCAGTGTATTTTGATTGGATGAAAAATATGAATTTTATGGATGGTGGTCATTCCTCAATATGTTAAATAGTGGAAACTATGAAAATCCTTTTCTCAGAATGTAACTGATAGAATCATTTTCAACATCAGTAGAACCCCAAATATCTAAAAATCTAGTCAAAACAATTATTTGCTTTTACAAGAATTTCAAGCCTGTGGAGCGACTCAAGCCATTCATGGCTTTCTAGTTCTTGTTTTGCGATTGAAAAGTATTGCATTTTCTTACAAATGGATTTTTTGTCCATTGCCTATTTTATTGTCAATTAGGCAATTCTTCCTGGAAAATGGAATATATAGATCCATGGGTGGAATATTATCATTTGCTCAGTGCTTAGCAAAATGTATTGTATTTTCTTAGTCCGCTTGGGAATATTTTAAGAAAATTACATGTTTGTTTCCCCTATGGTTGCCAATTTTGGCAAGTAGCAATGCAGGTGATCTAGCTGATTTGTTTAGTGATTGAGTTTTGGGTAATATAGATTTATTTATGATTACATATATATTGGCACTTATAAATGTCCAGCACTGGTCCCTTTGTATTTAGTGAGGATATTTTGAATTGCTACAGACAAGCTGTGCTAGCTCTGTGGTAACACATTGGGTTGTCAATCCTGGGGTCCTGAGTTTGAACCCTTCCTCAGCCAACTTTCATCCGACATTTGACAAAAGTCAATGTGACACGAGTCATTTTTCTCCAACCAATGGGTGTGTAATTCAGAGGTACAGATAAGAGGGTGTAACTCCAGTCTAAAATCTTTTTTTCTCAATGAAACCCTATGATGTGGGTGCTCATTTGAATCGTCTCATCGAGACAATTCCTTTGAGTACCAACAAGATAGGGTTTGAGCAAGGACTAGTGAAGTATTTAAAAATTGAAATCCAAAATACCCCCCTCTATCTCTTGCTCTGATGATAAGTACTATGCATAAGTTGAATGAGCAGCTGGTGGCTGTGATGACATGTTGTAGTTGTACTGGTGTGAGAATGACAGGACACCATGGGTAGGTGCACCAGCACCCGCAATAAAACTGCAAAAATGTTGAAAGTTGCATTAAACCCCAAACAGAGAAGTTGATCTACATATACAGGCAATCTTTACTTATTATCTATCACCTATTTTATTGTTTTGAACCCATATACTGAAGATTAGACCCCTAAAAATTCCTAGTCAAGGGGTCATAAATAACCCTTGAATTTGAAAAACTACCTCAAGCCTTGTTTGAAACAATTTTCCGATAGCTTATATCTAAAGAGCATTGCTCAAGGGGACCATTGGGCCATTGACCCTCTTGAAAACAAAATGCCCCTCTTTATCATTTGCTCTTGGTCCATTGAGTGTGATCTATTATAACTATCTAAAGAGAAATAGCTAACCAATAGCTGAGGGCCCATCAGGCCCCTAAATTGCAAGGCTAGATTCAACTATAAAGACTTAATATCCAGAGATGATTTATATATATATTGATAACTATCATTGTATCGTGAGTCTTTTGACTCATTTTTACAAGGAAATGAGAAATATTCTTTAAGTGAACTTTGAGGAACCACTGGTACATATTGTATTGATTCTATTACCTTTAATGTGCTACTGTATTGTGTTGGTTATTCATCGGAATTTTTTATTTTTGTGGTTAACCAGGGACTCTAAATATTTAGGGTCCGTGGGTTAAATTACTTGGAATCTAGTTGGAACCAATTGTTTTTATAAGAAAATTGTTCTCTTGATAATCTTGAAAGATAACTTGGAATAATTAGTTGAAAGTGAGTGTTATTATAAGAAAATTGTTCTCTTGAAAATTCAGATAGGTTATTGATTCTCAGAATTTAACCCATTTCCTACACAGTCTCATGCTATAACGCCCTTGTTATTTTACCTTTGTCCTACTAAATTAAAATTAATTTCAAAACTTTAATAAGAAAATCAGGTGGTATAGACTAAGATCAGACTGCAAACACTTATGTGTATTTATTTTAGCATAAAAAACTAGGGATGGGAAAGAATAGCAAAATTCATATTTGAATATTCATTTTGAATATTGGAATATTTTCTAATATTTGTTTCAGTTCCATTCAAAAATGAATATCTGAATGTTGGTTATATCTGATTGCTATTCCTATTAGTGTTTGGGGATATTTTTTACATTTATCATATGAAGAAATTTAGAAATTAAAGTGTCAATCGGCAATTTTCTGATGAATTATCAGATTTCATCTTTTGTAAACTCTGGATTCAAATATCTTTGGCTCAGAGCAAAACAGTTGTAACTGCCTATATGTGTATAGGCAGTTACATCTGTTTCATGTTGAGCCATCGATATGCTTATGACCTTTATGAACCTATTTTGAGCTGTCATCTGCAACTTCTATGTATTTAGACAAGTCCCATTTTGAATGCTAATTGTGAAACAGTTGTAACTGCCTATAAACATAAAGGCAGTTACAACTGATTCACAATGAGCTATTTACTTAAAGACTATGCAGCTTCTTTGTATTTGGACAAGTCCCATTTCCATGGCTAAGGGTGAAGCAGTTGTAACAGCCTATTTACATATAGGCAGGTACAACTGTTTTGCAAAGAACCATCTGAAACCTTAGGTATTGCTATCATAAAACTTGGTGTCATTGTAGGCTGTTCAAGAATAAGTTATAGAAGTTCAAGAAATAGTTCTTGAACCAGTTTTAGAATGGAGTTCATGAACTGCCATTTAATGGTCTAGAACATTCAAGAACCTGTTCTTCAACTTTTTCGCAGGAGAGGTATTATTTGATTCAAGCTTGAATTATTGATAAAAAACCCAACACAATTTTACAACTTATCTATTATTCAGGAAGTGATTATACATTTTAACTTGGTCGGTATTATCATAATGTGTCAGTTACTTAAAATCCTTTTGGAATAAAGCTGTAGTTACAAGAATTTGGATACTGGCAGTCAATTTGTGTGGGGGCACCTTTGGTAATCAACTGTTCAAAATTTAGAAACTTTATAGATTTTGTGGTAGTGTACTCATATAAGAAAAATTGCATTCTTTTTGACTATTTGTCTCTCATCTATGGGTTGATAATCGTAGTAGCTGGAGGATAGGATGGATGTGATAGTTGTACTGGTGAGAGAAATACCAGGAATCCATTGTTAGGTGCTTCAGCCACCGCGATATTACTGAAAATTGTTGAAAGCAGCATTAAACTCCTTTTAATCAATCAATAAGTAAAGTTGTAGAGAAGAAAATTCTATTGATTTAAGTTTAATTTTTGTGAATGATTATTAACAATACATGAGCGTCTAATCATAAAAAGCTTCGTATGTTAGTGGAATGTTAATCTTGTAACCTTTCACTAGGTAACACAGTAAAATACTCTTCCAAAGTTAGAAGGAGTTGTAGACAAATTATAGAGGTATTTAAGGAAATAAAAAATAATTATGTCACCACTTAAAACTTTGTGGAGTCACAAGTATTTTCTCTGTTTCTCATAATGTTTTCAATAGATAATTCTCTTTAATACTTGTAATTGCTGGATTGTTTCATGATGGGTAATTGGTATTTAATTATATATGTAACCAAAACACTAAAAAGGATAATCTTCATAAAACACATTTATTTTTAAAAAAAAAAAAAAATAAATAAATAATAATAATTTAGCAGAGGTCTACTGGATGTCATATTTAATAAAAAAATCACATGAAGACATTATGATCATTCTAGATTCAAAAAATCAGTCCAAAAATTTTCAACCATAGGCAGCCTGCACAATCTGCGCAGTTTGACTTGGGTTGACATCTTACACACTACCCAGATCTTCCTTTTTAGTCAGAAGGTTCACATGTTAATGTTTGTATCATTTTCTAGAAAAATGTTGTGAAGTATTTGTAACCACGGTTAACTGGACCTACCTCTTCCAATGGACAACAACAATGACTGCAGTGTAGCACCCTCTAGATCGTCACCAGATCTTGTCATTCCCGTCCAAGATGAAAACATTCCTACAACGAGTACGGAACCTGGAAACAAGTTTATGTCTGTGTCATTGAAACATCGGAAGGTTTCACAAACAGATGCTGCAGGTGAACTTTTTTGTCACAGAAAAGCCTTTTATATATGTGACCTGTCACGCGAAAAGGGACCATGTGTGTAGTGCGTAAAGTGTCGACCCTAGTCAGACTGCGCGGATTGCGCAGACTGACTGGGATTGAAACTTTTCGCACTTTGCTTATTTTCTGAATCTAGAATGACCAATCCACCTTCCAGCGAAAGATTTTTTGAAAAGCAACCTCTGGTTGACCTTTGTCTCTTTTTCAAATATTCATTTTACAGAGTTACAAGATGGTCCCTTTTCGCGTGGGTCACATATTATTATTCACCTGTGGAAAGGCAGGATGTATTCTGTGATCATCTGCGGCATCTAGTGTCCAGGCCAGAGGGTGGCATCCACTTATTTGTCTGGAGCATAACTCTTTCACCTTACATCTGATTGACTTGAAACTTGGTAGTCATGCTCTTCTCATGAATACTGTGCTGTTTGCAGTGCTCTTAACATAGCTTCAGCTAGCTTAATGTTTGAGTTATTTCCCTTTGTTGTATTTCATAATTTGACATCCAGCAGTGTTTCAGGCGTAAATTGTGTCCATTTACCTTCTTGTTAATATAATTGACAAGAATGTTGACAAATTATGTAATTAACAATTTATATTGCACACAAATGATCAATTATATTATTAATCTTATGGAAATGTTGAAGATTGAAATACATGTACTATAATTATGAAATGATTTCATTTTCTTGGTAATGTGTTCATGGATAAAATCTGATGGAGGAGGAGTTATATGCAAAAGGTAAAATCCAAGGCGGAGTCCAAGCATTTTGCTTTTCATATAAATCCTCTCCCAGTAGACCTTATTCATGGATACATCAATACGAAAAAGAAATTATATCCATTATAACACAATCACAAATCCAAAATTAGTTTAAATACCCTTTTCTGTGTGTGAAAGAGTTTTAAAACATTTTTCTGTACATAAAATTAATGAACAAGTAATGATATTAGATGTTGGGAAAATTTCATAGAAAACAAGTCATTTAGCATGTGGGTTATATGATGTTCAAAACATCAAGATGATGTTGAGTATAAGAAATGGGCGGAGCTATCTGTGTACACAGTAAACAATGAACTTTATTGCGAACAAAGTTCTATGTTATAAATTTGTATTTCATATGTGCGTTTTATGCCATCGTGTTATAATTGTCTAAAATATTGATATTGTATAGAATTGATAACGTTATAACCATTTCTGGACAAAATTGTAGATTGATTGATTTATTGAATAATTGTTATAGCAAATAGCAATGGTTGCATATTGCTGGATATAAATGGACTCATGTTAAAATTTCATGAAAAAAGTTCCTGAAAAAAAAAGAACAAAGAGTTGGCCTTTGTTATTTATGGTTTCAAGATCATTAGCCGAGTATGATAACCATTATAATTTAGACTGTTTTAACTGTAATTTTGAAATGGTGAGATAAGCCTATATTCATTTCATTAAAGGGTTGAGGTTAAGTAGACTTTTCTTGTATAATCTGAAATTAAGTCTCTTATAATTTTATGTCTTGTAGGCCCTTTTCCTTTTATTTTTTATTTGAGGTGAATTTGCTCTAAACAATCATAAATTCATCTTTAGTCAGAGAAGAAGTCTTTACGGGTTCATAAAATTAAAGCATTTCAAGTGGGTTTTCTGAGTAAAAATAAAGTGGTGTTACTATTAGGAAGGGCACTATTATTAGAGTAAATAAGGTAAACTAATTGATTATTGAAAAAGGTAGGTGTATGGTCTTTTTCAAGCTGAGATAAAGCCTCGGAATAATATGAAGTTAGAACATTTTGGTCACTAATTAACAAAATCACTTTTCTCAACACATTACTTTTACTTTTATGAATGTGTTTTGAAGTATACACTGAGTAAAGGTTGAGGAATTAAACCAATTTTTCAGCCAATGAAAATGCACCAATGATACTTCTAGAATTAAATTATTTACCAGTAAATCTTCCATAATAGTTATTGCCGTAGTACAAAACAGTTGTAACTGCCTATATGTTTACTTAGCCAGTATGTTCTTTTATCTTATAGCAGAAAGACCTAAACCCAGATCAGAATCTCTAACCCTAGATGACAGAGAAAGTGATGGTTTTGAATCTGAATATGTTTATGTGACGCCAGAAAATGCCATTGAGGCTCATCGTATGATCAACAATTATAAGGTACTAAGTTTTTTGTATGTAATGTGAGTCTCCACAATAGTTTTCTCAAATACCTATTGTTCCAACTCACTGTGAGGCAAGATGTTGTTTGGCTGGTGTGTAATTGAACCTTGAAACATATTCAAATTGTCATGGAGAAAAAAGGATCTTTTTAAGTATTAAAATTTTTTTTATCTTAGCTGTTATAGGAGAAAACCCCAGGTATTGCGATCGCATTAGTGTGAAAATTGGCATTTTGTAAAATCTCTGGAATTATGAAAGGCATTCATATACTGTAAAGGGAATAACTTTGAATGCAATTTTGAATTAATATAACCCTTTCTCAAGTTAGATTTTTTATCCACTATCTAGCACTTGACGGCCAAGCTTAGGACCAGAAAACTGTGCTCCTGTTTTGACTTACAATTATCTTTAAATTTATATCTTCATAGGTTCGGAAGAGGAAACAGATTTATAGCATTTATCTCACAGGAATGAGAGGATTTTAAAAATAAATTCTTATTGTAGATTCAAACATGTAGACTTCTAGTCAGATTTAAAGCCAGGCTAAACTTGCATTTTGAAGGTTCAACACTTTGTTTCTTGACATTTATTATATCAGCTCATTACTTTCTGTCCTCAGTTTGGTTTCAAGAAATGGAAAAGTCATGTGACATCTCGACCACTTTCCAAGAGATCTGATATTGTAAAAGATCTGTACGCTGATATTGGTAACGTCAGAAATATTCAAGGTTGGTATGGTAATTGTATGATAAGGGCTCATGTCGGGGTCCGTAAATCCAGGTTTTTACCACAAAATCTGAAAATATCTTAATTGGATCCTTAGAAATTTCTCTCAAGGGGGTCATTTTGATTATTTCAACTATACTTGCCCAAATTCTATATCGTGGGTCCTAATTGAAATCGTCTCATCAAGACAATATAAAAGAGTACCCACAATATAGAGTTTCAATGAGAAATAAAGATTTCAGACTGACTTTACTGTAGGCATAAGACTTCCAATCTGGAAGTAGTGGGTTCGATCCCCGGTGGCGGCAAATATCCTTTCCGACGTTTGTCTCTCACCAATGGGTAGATAATCGTAAACCTATGTGAGATAGCAGTCGGAGGCTAGGAAAGGATGTAATGGTAGTACAGGTGAGAGAAATACCAGGAATCCATTGTTAGGTGCTCCGGCCGCCACCATACAACTGAAATAATGTTGAAAGCGGCGTTAAACTCCATTCAATCAATCAATCAATCTGACTTTACTGCCTCTTATCGGTACATCAGTAATAAATGAAATGGGGAATTTAATTAATTGCTTTATTTTTTATTAAAGATCAGATTTGATATATAAAAAATTGCAGTCCAATTAAATAAAGAATTCTGATTGGTTTAAATCTCAACATGTGGGGAAATCAATTGCATTTTATTTCTCCTTAATTTCTATATAAATGCAATAGGTCTTTTGAGAACACCCTGGATCTGCAAGTCCTGTGCTGTAGTAACTCTAATTACTCTGGTTCCCCTTCCACAAAGTGCACTGCTATTTAATCTATTAGATATTAAGATATTTTCAAATGAATTCACGATTACAAGCATGCAGTTCTGATTCAGAGATGCCGTTTACAGCAAGTCGACAAAGACCATTAGCAACCTTCTCAACCTAGCTCGATCATGCAAACTTCATCTTTCAATGCAGCATAACTTGACAGAAATAGGTTTTTTGTCATAAGTACCTCTAACAAATGTAAAATTGTTGTTTTTGTGTACTATTTGTTAAACTTTATGCCATTTAACTTCTATAGCGAGATAAAAAAAGTACACAATAAAAAAATAATGCGAAATTTATAATCACAGAATGTCGACTTGAAGCTTTAATGTTTAGCCGAGTATTTTGATAATTTCTTAGATCTAGAGGATTGCAATAATAAGGGTGGAGCTTCTCTTTCACTGCGTTTATTGGAGTATAAAGTGCAATTGCCTTAGCATAAGGCTTAAACATAACGCCCTTTGGTTGTTATTTGCCATGTGCTAAGGCAATTCCCTTTTATACTCCAAACCAGTGAAAAAAGAACACTCATCCTTATAATAACTAAAACACACCAGAGATGATAAGCTTAGCTTTCTGTTCTTTTGTCTTCAGTTTCAACAATTCGGCCAACCAATTTGTTATATGTGGTGCTGTTTGGTTGGTGGTTGGGCTTGATCTACTTGCTTGTTGCCCTGTTGATGGCTATAAGTCTGGTTGGTATTCCATATGGTAAGTGATACATTGCTGCTCACTGCGGACCGAATAATCATACCCCTTAAATGTCTGTCCATCAGTCTGCTTTACCATGTCTGCTCAATTTCTCATCAACATACAAGCATTTATTTCAACTTTAACAGATATGCCCAGTGTCGAGCAGAGGTTATCATATTACATCTTCATCATGAGAAGATGTGCTTTTCAGCTCCACTGGCTGAAAGCCACTGGGGCTATTGTCATGGCGATGTGTCAATCGTGCTTTCGTCCGTCCGTGCGTCCGGTCTTAAACTTTTTCTTTAAAAAACTTCTCAGAAACTACTGGATGAATTTCAACCAAACTTCACAGGAATCATTCTTGGGTGACCCTCTTTCAAAGTTGTTCAAGAAATTTGGATCCAATGAAAAACATGGATTTAATCGGAGTGGCTAATTTCCAAATATGGTAAAAAGTGAGTTTTCTCAGATTCTAATTGATGGATACTAATTAAATTTTACAAGAATGATCCTTGGGTGACCCTTTATCAGTCTACCAAAATTAATGTGATCAGATTAAAAATATGTATTTTATGGGCTGAAGTCATTTCTCTATATGTTATATAGTGGAAACTTTGAAAATCATTTTCTCCGAATGTAACTGACGGATATCAATCAACCTTCATTGGTATGTTCCTTGGGTGACCAATTATCATGCATCCAAAAATTATTGTCATTGGATGATGAGGTCATGTTATATAGTGCAAACTTTGAAAATCATTTCAACATCAGAAGAACCCAAAATATCTAAAAATCTAGTCAAAACCTAGATTTGCTATTACAACAATTTCAAGCCTGTTTAGCGACTCAAGCCATTCATGGTTTCTAGTTGTCAGAAATTTTCCGATAGCTCCAAGGCCACATCTTAAGGTCAAACTTTGCAGGCCCAATAGCAGTTGTCAAGTGACAACCAGCTAGTTAAGAAAGGAAGAGGAGAGTGTACAGTATTTGTTTTCATCAAGACATAAGCTAAAAGAATATATTTAGTCCATTTGACTTCTATATGGACCAAGGATTTCATCAATCACAAAAAATTGCGTTTGAATGAAGGTTTTGTCTGTGATGAAATCTTAATTTCAGCTTGACATTCCAAAAAGTATTTTTTTTTTTTCAAAATAAAATGATTTCAATAAAATCATTTTGTCTATTTAGTTATTATTTTAGCAGGGTGATTGAGGCTGTTTAGTAGTAAGAAATTGTAAATGTATAGTAAAGACACATGGTTTTATACTAAACATTTGACAGAAGAATTGTACATTATTTCTTATTTGGACATGGCAAGTAGCATATCAACGGCAATGTCATCTTAAACTAAAATATCATGTGAGTTTTACCATTATTACTGGCCTGCTTATCTACTTTTCCGCGTGAAAATCCCAAGGACTCTGTTAAATAATGCTTTTTGATTGGTCTAAATATGTGAATATGGGGTTCATCTCAGAATAGATAAAAACCAATTATCAATTATGTTGTCAAAGTCTTTCTGAACAAAGAGAGAATATATTTAGATTTGAAGTCATCAGAAGGTAAATTTCTTTGACAAATTAATTTAATAAATATACTTGATTTTATACTAAAATAACTCGCTTTAAATCTTACACTTTTGACACAACCTCTATGCAAATCAAAACTATTCTAGGTTAGACAATTCGCTGATCAGTTTTATACAGACACAAGAAGATAGAAATATATAATACATACTTAGTGTATTATATGAAAAAAAATATCTGACGAGGTTGGGAGAATTGAAAATTGTCGAGGCTCTGCCGAGACAATTGTCAATTCTCACAACCGAGTTTGATATTTTTTTCATACAATACACTAAGAATGTATTATATTTATCTTATAACCTCTTTTTGTCTTGTTTTCGTCGATGTTTCTTACCGAAATGCAAGTTTCTAAAAATAACTGTATGATATTATTGTTCTAAAAATAACTATGTGATATCATAAAAAATATCATACGGGTTGTTATCACACAGATATTTGTATAGTTATAAGATAAAAGGCTGAGAGTTAACATGTAGACAGACAGACAAAATTATTATTTAACATTTAAAAAATTCTAAAGAAGAAAATTCTTCATGGCATTAGATGGAAAATCTGTGATTTATTGGCGAATTGTTGGTCCATATAGAATTTAAACGGACTATACTTGAATGCCTTCTTGTGTACTGCTGAAATTTTCAACGGATTATCATTTGATAATTTTACCACTAGATCAGTGCAATTATCAAAAGGATTATGTCATTTCAGATTTCATGTATTCCATACTAAATAGGTTTTACTAGTATTTCTATAGGTCATATTTCGGAAAGAATTATATCTAAGATTCACAAATTCATTTTGTCATATACTTTTGAACATCATTTCAATTGATTTAATTTTATAATCATGACCTTAATACTTTCTTAAGATTAAAGTTCAAAGCTGCACATGAATTATCTTCTATTAGTAGATTTTGGTGTAAATTTAAATGTGAACCCATCAAAAGTATACCTATAGTTTTACAAAAAGGTGAATCACTGATGAATCTGACTAGATACTTACCTTCTTTGCAATGGAATGTGTAACCTTGAATTATTTGTTTTTTCTTTTCCAGTTCCATTTTGTTGGAAAATGTCAAAATACTTTTTGTGGCCATTTGGAAAGTTTGTTTATCTGGTAAGTTAACCCTTTGCCGTGTAATCCATGCTTTTTACGTGCCTGTGATTTTATGATTGAGAAAACATTGTGAAAAAAGAAGAAATTGCTTCTGACAAGCAATTTCTTCTATTTCCACACTATTTTCTACCCTACTGAATGGTTATTTTTTAAATTAAATCCATTTTAAATTTTCGTCTGCAAAACCTTTTAATTTGGACAGGTCCAAAATTTTGTAAAACAGGAAAGGGTTAACTATGTCCCAATTTTGGTTCCTTCGGCACACAACCATTGGCTGGAGTGTGTGGAAATACTTTTATCCACTTTCCCCTGGACAAGTGTTCAATGATTTTCTACTTGTCCAGGATCATAATGAATTAGTCCACAAAGAAGTGAGCAGAGAGATTTAACAAAACATTGGAACCCAGCATTTCTTCAATTAAAACAATATTTTCTACCCTTTGATATAAACATTAGGATTATTTATCAGACCTATATAGTAACATTCTAAGATTTGCATTGGTATTTACTTGCTGACAGACAAGTGGCCTAGAATAATGTACTTGTCCGCAAGGAGAAAAGCCCATGTTTGAAAGATTGGGCATTGGAATTCCACTACCATGCAATGGGGCTATCTCTTTGGTATTGTACCCATCAAGCATATGAGTTTGTGCACAAGTGTCCTAAGCCTTTTTACAAAAGCGGTTGTCAAAGCACAGTTGGCAGTGTGTTGGACTGTCAATCTTGAGGTTTCGGGTTTGATCCTAGACTGTTGTGCTCATCCCTTCAGAATATTTTTCTCCAACCAATGAGTTGATAATTAAAGACCTATGTGGGATGGCAGCTGGAGGCTAGGAAAGGATGTAATAGTGATACTGGTGTGAGAAATACCAGGAATACTTTCTTAGGTACTCCAGCTCCTACAATATAACTGAAAGAATGTTAAAAGTGATGTAAAACCCCAATTAAACAAACACAAAACCATTTAACAAAATTCTCCTCAGAAGCTATTGGATGAATAACAGCCAAATTTTACAGGTGACCCTTTTTCAGATTCCTTCAAAGAACTGAGATAGTTGGTAACAGAGACTTTTCTCAGGAATTAAATGTCTGATTTTGACCAAATGTCACAAGGAAAAATTACGGGTGACTCTTTACAAGACTGTAAGAAATGATTTTGATTGGATAAAAAACATGAATTGTATAGTTGGGAGTTTAATTCAATATGTAGTATGATTATAGTGAAAACTTTGAAAATCATTTTACAAAAACATTTTTAATAATATTTTTATTAGCTTACCTGAGCATATCGTGCTCAAGGTGAGCTTTTGTGATAAGTGGATGTCCGTCGTCCGTCGTCAGACGTCAACAATTATAACGTTTACACTTTAGACTCCACAAATATGGACCAATCATCATGAAACTTTGTCAGAATATTATCCAGGTCACAAGGATTAACCCTATTGAAAATTGGAAGGATCCGTGCCATATCACGGGAAAAGGGGCCTTAAAGACAATTTTCTTGTTTACACTCTAGAGGCCACAAATAGGGTCCAATAATCTTGAAACTTGGTCAGATTGTTCTCAAGATCACAAGGATTAACCCTATTGAAAATATGAAGGATCCATGCCATATCATCGGAAAAGGGGCCTTAAAGACAATTTTCTTGTTTACACTCTAGAGGCCACAAATATGGTCCAATCATCATGAAACTTGGTCAGATTGTTCTCCAGATCACAAGGAATAACCCTATTGAAAATGTGAAGGATCCGTGCCATATCACGGGAAAAGGGGCCTAAAAGACAATTTTCTTGTTTACATTCTAGAGGCCACAAATATGGTCCAATAATCATGAAAGTTGGGTTTTATGTAGAAATTATCTTCTTTATCACATCTGCCAATTTAATTGATGTGATGTCCCAGGGGTCAAGGACATTCAGGTGAGCGATCTAGGACCATCATGGTCCTCTTGTATTATTACACTAGCTTTCAGTGGCACAGCTGCCTTCCTCAGGTAAATCCTATGAATTGTCGGATTCCCCTGGTGAAGGTGGCTGTGCCGCTGAAAGCTAGTGTATAAATATAATAATATTATTAAAAGTATTTATCTCATGAAGAGAACTTTTTATTTGTATACAAAAACAAATAATTTGTCAATTTCATAGTTCCTGTTCAAGAGGCAATGGGCTTATTTGGCATCATAATATGTCTCAATGATACACATCTGCTGATACAAAGATCAGCAAAAATAACTGTACATTCCAACATACCTCAAGTATTTTCAAGTAGAAAAGCTCATCATTGATTTGCTAGTATAATTTGATGGCTCAGCACAAAACAGGTTGAACTGCTTATAAGCATACAGGCAGTTACAACTTTTTTCCCCTGAACAAGCAATACCTCATTTACACGTTCATTAAGTCACAGAGGTCTAGGTCATCTGACAAGGTCATTTATCAAGGTCAGACTTCTGAACAAACAAAATCTGTTACAAGGACTTTTGTGCTTCACAAACAAAGCCTGTTTATCTGAAATCACCTTCTGTATCATTTTGAACTTAGTTCTACCTTTGTCATGCCAAATAAAAACCTTGGCAAAATTAAAAGCACTGGATGTGCTAACTGTACACCAGCATTTACCTTTGAAATACAATTGTTAAGCTTTCCAGTTTCAGAAAATGAAAACCAGGTGATGTAGACAAAGATCAGACTGCACAAAAGTGCAGACTGATCTTTTTCTACACCTGTTGCCAGAGAAGGCTTATTATGGTTTCAGCATAACAAGGGGTAAATTTTTCTTTCCAGATGAGCCCAGAGTTGAAGCCTGATGATGTCCCAGTCAGGTATGATGATTACAAGGATGGTCAAGAAGAGACATGTCTCCTTCCAGACAAAACACAAAATGGATCTGTTCTCAATTACCATGACAAATCTGAATCTCATGTTAGAGAACTTTTGGTAAGTTATCTTCCTCACTGGTAAAACACAAAATGGATAAGTTCTCGATTACCATGACAAATCTGAATCTCAAGTAAGTTATCTTCCTCACTGATAAAATACAAAATGCATCTTTTGTAAGATGTCCTCAAATAAGATAAAATTCAAACTTGATCTGTTTTCAACTGCAGTCAATCTGGCTTGAGCAACCTTGTCTATTAAGTGATCATTCTTATTAAGCAATGGTTTTCAAAATCCCCTTCTTTAAATCAAAATATTGTAAAAAGTATGTATTATTATTCATAAAATGATTAGAAAGGAATCCTATGTTGTTAACACTCACCAGAATCATCTCAATGAGATGATTCTTTCGAGTCCAACAACATAGGATATTTGAGAATTTTACAATGCAGTACATTCTCAATCAAAAATGTTTTTCTTATTTATAAACAAAACATGTATTAAGTGACCATTTTCTTTAACGACCACCTTTAGTTGGTCCCCTTATTGGTCACCTAAAACAGGTTTTACTGTATCTTGACATATAGGATTTATCATCCAGTTTTCTCTGAGACAAGCTGGTCTTAACCAATGTCTTATAGACTATGTCTTACATAAAATGTATATTATGCATTACAGACAAGTGTAAGAAGTTATCCATAGCTGATATTTGCTCAACTTGATCTATTTGTTGTACACATAGTGATGTATGATACTATATCACACAAGGAATGTATATTGTACATTTCAGTCAAGTAAAAGAAATTATCCAAGGCTTGTGTTTGGTCTAACTATCTGCTTATTGTACATGGAGTGATTTAAGTCACTATATCACTCATGAAATATATATTGTACATATAACACAAGCATGAGAAGTTATTCTCAGCTGATATTTTTCTTACCTATTCTATTGGTTGTACATGGAGTAATGTATGCCACAATGCCACACATAGAATGTATATTGTACATTTCAGACAAATATAAGGAGCTATCCATGGTTGACATTTCGAGGGTTTAGTGCAAGACTGTACTAAGTGTATAATGTATATACACTTAGTACACTCTTGCACTAAACCCTCGATTTGGTCTTCCTGTCCTGCTGGTTGTATATGGTGTGATTTTTGTCACTTATCACACAAAAAATGTATATTTTATATAGCAGACAAGCATAAGAAGTTGTCAATGGCTGATATTTGGTCTAACTGTTCTCCTAGTTGTACACACAGTGAAACATTATACATTTCAGACAAGCAGAAGAAGTTATCCATGGCTGATATTTTGTCTACCTGTTCTACAAGTTGCGCATAGTGTAATATATGTCACTATGCCACACATAGAATGTATATTGTTCATATCAGACAAGCATTAGAAGTTATCCATAGTTGACATTTCGTTCAAGTGTTCTACTTTTTGTACATGGAGTAATGTATATCACTTTGTCACACATGAAATGTATATTGTATATTTCAGACAAGCATAAGAAGCTATCCATGGCTGATATTTGGTCTAAGTGTTCTACTTTTTGTACATGGAGTAATGTATATCACTTTGTCACTCATAGAATGTACATGTTTATTTTATATTACAGACAAGCATAAGAAGTTATCCATGGCTGATATTTGGTCTACCTATCCTACTGGTTGTACATTGAGTAATGTTTGTCACTATGTCACACATATAATGTACAATATTTTATATTTCAGACAAGCATAAGAAGTTATCCATGGCTGATATTTGGTCTACCTGCCTTACTGGTTGTACATGGAGTTATGTATATCACTATGTCACACATAGAATGTTCATGTATATTTTATATTTCAGACAAGCATAAGAAGTTATCCATGGCTGATATTTGGTCTACCTGCCCTACTGGTTGTACATGGAGTAATGTATATCACTATGTCACTCATTGAATGTACATACATATTTTATCTTACAGACAAGCATTAGAAGCTATCCATGGTTGATATTTGGTCTACCTATCCTACTGGTTGTACATGGAGTGATGTTCTTTCTTACCTGGTTCTTTGTTGTAACTATACCTATAGCTAAGGTAATTAAATAATATGTCATAAAAGGGCTGACTTGTTAATTAGTACTGATGCTGCTTTATTTATATTTTGTTTGAAATGTCACAAAATGCCAAATTTTGGGATGTTTCAACCAGGTTGGCTCAAGTTTTTACCCCAATAGGTAAGTCAAAAACAGGCAGTGTAGGATAAGATCAGACTGCAAGTCTGTGCAGGCTGGTCTTGTCATAAACTGGTAAGACCTTTTGTCCAGCTGGAATATAGCTTGAATTCATGAGAAGGGTTAAGAATGATTGTTTTTACAACTCTCTTCTGTACATGAATAGCATCTGATAAAGGTTGCAAAACAATGCCTGATATCTGGGTCAGGGAAGGTATTCTTTGGCTCAGTGGTTGGCGTATTGGTTTTGTAAACTAACAATTCTACATTTTTATTCTGGCTTGGTTTGACCCTTGCTCACACAGGATTATTTTCAACTATGCATTAGTTACAGATATTAAATCTGTAAGACATGTGCTTTTACGAGATTGGCCCTAGAGACATTTATGTTGGATTTATACCGCTTTTGTTTGTGCATAAAGCACATTACTGCCTATATGGGCTTGTTATTATCAATATAAGATAAATCTTCAGGGGAGTGTATTTTGTCACCTCTCTAAGGGGGAGTGTGTTTTGTCACCTTTCTAAGGGGGAGTGTGTTTTGTCACCTCTCTAAGGGGGAGTGTGTTGTGTCACCTCTCTACCTTACGTGAATAGCATCTTATAAAGGTTTAAATATAATGCCTGATATCTGCATCAGGGAAATCTTCTTTGGCTAAATTGTTAGGGCATTGGTTTTGTTAACGATTGATTCTATATTTCTATTCCAAGTCGGTTTGCTCCTGGCCAACTTTGGATTATTTTAAGCTGTGTTTTTATATTATAAAAAATATAAAGGAACTTTCTTTATTTCACTTTCCAACTCAACTGCAAAATAGTACAATTTCTAAATGTATTCAAATGTTTTAGCCCCCTGAACAAAGGTTGCTTTCCTTAAGGATGTTGTTTTGAAATTATTTGATTTTACTTTTCACATAAATTGTTTGCTCTTACATTATTGTGATATCACATAGAATGTTTGCTATTACATTTACTTTTGATCTTCATTTCCATACTTGTATTATCAATCAATTAAACCTTATCCTGCAGAATTTGAAATCTGTCTCAAACAGAAAACAAAGATTTGGGGAGTTTCAACCAGTTTTGCTCAAGTTTTACCCAGAATTATTAAGCAGAGAACAGACAGTGTATGTGGATCTCCATCTATTCTTCCTGCAAAAGCTGATTGTATAGCATGAATATGTCATGAACAGCCTGAGAAGAGTCAAACCTGTTTCAAAATGCTTGGATTGAGTATCCTTAGAACCCCATGAATTTGGACATGTATAAGATGGACTGTTATTTTTTCTAAAATTCTTAAAGAGTAGAATCAAAACATATTGATGTGTTCAAATGACACTTATCAAAAGGCAAACATTGTAGACAGTGACCAAACTGCTCCTTGCAGAGCAGTTTGATATGGGTCTTCAATGTTTGTACAAACCTGTCTATACCAATACTTAAGGTCAATACACTAAAAAGTTAACAAGATATGATATCTCGTTAAAGGTGAATCAGAAGACCATGACTCAAGTTTTATGGTTACCACCAAACAGAGTCAATGTAGGGGACTCTACTGCCTTATCCATGGTAGGTACTTTATAAAGACCATGACTTAAGTTTTATGGTTGCCTCAAAGCAGAGTGAATAATGGGGATTCTACTGCCATATCTATGGTAGGTTCAGTATAAAGAATGTTACTCAAGTTTTATGGTTACCTCCAAGCAAAGTCAATGTAGGGGACTGTACTGCTTTATCTATGGTAGGTACTTTGACCATGCCTCAAGTTTTATGGTTGCCTACAAACAGAGTCAATGTAGGGGGCTGTACTGCCATTTCTAAGTAGGTTCTTTATAAAGACTATGGCCAAAGTTTAATGGTAGCCTCCAAACAAAGTATATGTTTGGGACTCTCAGTCTTGCACTAGCAACCACTTCTATCAAACAGCCCATTTAAAAAGTTTCTGGACTTAAAGCAAAAAGTCTTTTATTATTTATTTTTTTGCTCAAAATATTTCTTTCCTGTACGTTCAAGTGGTTTTCAATCCTATAGTTTATTCTATACTTTGGAAAATATTGTGGAAATGAAGAAATTGCAAGATTCCCCCTCGCCCCATTTAATGTTGTATTGTGATCTGATCCTGGCAATGGTTTAGTGTGAAAAAGTTGTTATTGCTAATAAACATTGATGATTCTACAAACATTATTGTGATCAGATGAAAATACAAAAGTTATTGTGATCAGATGGAAAAATATGACTTTTATGGACAGAGGTCATTTCTCTATATCTTATATGGTGTCAACTTTGAAAATAATTTTCTCAGACACTAAAAGATAGATATCAACCCAATTTCACTTCAGTGATCCTTGGGTGACTCCATATCAGACTACAAAAACATATTGTGATTAGATGATAAATATTCTTTTTGGTGTAGGTCATTTCTCAATATGTTATGTAGTGTAAACTTTAAAAATCATCTCCTCAGAGTCTGAATATCTACCAAATTTCACTGGAATGACCAATTATCAGACTACTCAAAATTATTGTGGTTGTAATGAAAAATATGTCTTTAACCAGGCAGAGGTCAATTTTCTAAATGTTATTTATTGATTTAGCACTTTTCTTATCAAAAATGTTGCAGCATGTGAAACTTAAAGACTCTTATTTACTTCAAATAACAACCATTCATTCATTCATTTAAATTCTTGTCTAATCATATTAGTAGATTCAGGCCTATGAAGCAAATCAGCTGCTCAAGCAGCTCTAGTTTGAAATGTTAGGCTGATCCAAATAAATAGAGGTTGCAGATAACCAATGAAAAATTTCTGCAATTTAAAATGGAACAATCCTAGTAAATAGGCCAAGCTCAGTTGGTAATGCATTTGACTAAAAGTGCTATGATCATTGTCCTAGAGAACTTTCATTTGACATTTTTTAACTTTCTTCATTTGTCTATCACTAACAGAGGAATGATAAGTATTATGCCTTAGTCAGATTATCAAAAGGTCTTACAAAGTTTTGATTGTTTGTTTTTATTAGAGACTCTTTGAATTTCAAAATTAACTCAAGGCATGGAAATTTTTATGCCTATGTGGGGGATGTGCATTTATAAGAGCATTTATTGATAAATTGAATTAAAAATTACCTTCAAAGGATTTGCTGAAATTTTGATTTTTACTTTGAAACTTTATTTTCACACAGGATCCAAAGAAGATAAGAAGTGAGATCATAATGTACACCCACCAATCTGTGAATTTCTATTACTATAAATATACAGTGGATGGAATGAATGTTATATTAGTCAGTATCCTTTGACTGTATATATAATACATTTCTAAAAATAACCACATGTCATTGTTTTAAAAATACCCATGTGGTATCATAAAAAAAATCATATGGGATGTTATCACACAGATATTTGTATTATAATAAGATAAATGATTATTTGGATTTAGATTATTTTTCCATGGGGTCCACCAAAAGTATGAGCCTGTGTGTGACATTTCCAATAATTTGAAATGTTGGCGAGTTTCAAACATTGAGAGGCATAGACAGACACACACTTTAGAAATAAAGTTACCTGAAGGTCTACAGATACTTTGAGACCATATCTATCCACAAAGCGCATAGTGAAGACTCTGGTCAGACTGTGCAAAGACAGAGATTAACCAGAGTCTTTGCTTTGCACATATTTGAAATTGTTGGAAATCTCATACACAGGCTCATATATCTTTTTAGCTTGGCTGTTTTCATAGAAAATCAAAGGTATTGCTATAGCCTTCATAATGAAAATGATAATAAAGCCTTTATTACCCCCCTCCGTTTTGGCGAATGGGATAAAGTAATGGTCTCCGTCTGTCATTCCGTTTTCTGTCATTCAATCACTTATCATGTCTGGAGCATATCTCCTAAAGTATAAAACCCATTAACTTGAAACTTTATAGGTGGATAGATCTCATGGAGGGGAAGTGCAATGCCTAAGAACTACAACTCTTGCTTGCATAATTTTTGAGTTATTTCCCTTTGTTATTTTAAATTCTTAGATTTTGTCCAGAGCATAGCTCCAAATTAGCTATCAACTTGAAACTTTATAGGTGGATAGATCTCATAGAGGAAAGTGCAGTGCACAAGAACAACAACTCTTGCTTGCATAATTTTGGAGTTATTGCCCTTGTTTTTTTTAACTCTTTGTGTATTGGTAGAACTCATGATGAGGAAGCTCTGTACAAAAGAATTCTTAATCTATTAGGCTTCAGTTTACTATCAAGCTTTGATGGTGGCGGATGGCCATGTCTGACATGGCTCTTGTTTAAAGAGGCAACACAGTTGGGATGAGCCAGTCTTCAATGTGAGCCTCTATAGATATTTACAAGCCAAATCAAATTTACAACACAACATTACAACATACGTATTAGTCAAATTGATGAAAAAGAAACAAGTAGTTGATGTCAGTATCGCCATGCAAAAACTTTGACATTCTGTGATATCTCTGGCAAATCTTAAAGCTTTCACTTGGACCTTGAAAAAAATCTTCACTATCAAAATATCAAGGGGGAAAGCTTTAGGTGCATTTTATGTGATAATACCCTTTTTTTCAACTTAGATTTTTTATCCAATTTCCAGCAGCCAACAGATCAGCATAGATCAGGCCAGAGGTCAAGGTCGAATACGAATTTGTGCTCATCTGAGGTGTACCACCTACAATTTTTGTATGAAAAATGTTAAAAGATATTTGATTGAATCAAAATAATAATAAGAAATATGAAAATAAAGAATTGTACAGGTAAAATGAAAATTCAAATTGAATATATCCTTAACATATGATCAGATTTGTTGGTATTTGTTGTTGTATCGCTGGTGATGGGGTACATGGATAAGGAAAACCATTTGACCAATGGTGTGACAGTAAGTGTTGTTTGAACCTGTGCCTGATAATTTCATTAATTTTCAACAGTTTAACAATGTATGTGAAGGTCATATTTGTGCCTGTGTTTGACTTTTTTAAGAGATTAACATGTACAAGAAGGACTTATTTGTCCCTGTGTTTGACTTTTTCAAGAGTTAAACATGTACATGAAGGGCATATTTGTCCCTGTGTTTGACTTTTTCAAGAGATTAACATGTACATGAAGGACTTATTTGTCCCTGTGTTTGACTTTTTCAAGAGTTTAACATGTACATGAAGGGCATATTTGTCCATGTGTTTGACTTTTTCAATGGTTTACATGTACATGAAGGCCATATTTGTCCCTTTGTTTGACTTTTTCAATGGTTTACATGTACATGAAGGGCAAATTTGTCCCTGTGTTTGACATTTCAATAACTTTACATGTACATCATATTTCAACAATTTTATATGTGTGTGAATGGCATATTTGTCCATATGTGTGACATTTATAACAATTTTAACATGTGCATGAAGGGCATCTTTGTCCATGTGCATGATATTGTCAACAATTCCATATTTGCATGAAGGGAATATTTGTTCATGTTAATTGTATTTTCAACACTTTTATATGAGCATGAAGGGCATATTAGTCTTTTTGAATAATATTTTCAACAATTTTACCTACATGTGTCTGAAGGGCCTATTTATCCATGTTCATGATATTTTCAACAATTTTATATGTGTGTTAAGGACATATTTGTCCATGTTCATGATATTTTCAACAATTTTACTCACATATGCATGAAGGGCATATTTGTCCCTGTGTTTGACATTTCAACAACTTTACATGTGTGTTAAGGACATATTTGTCCATATGCATGATATTTCAATAATTTTACATGTGCATGAAGGGTATATTTGTCCGTGTGTGATATTTTCTACAATTCAACAGGTACATGTTTGGCAGAAATTTAGTAGCTAATAATTTGAAGGGGCAAATTGACCCCCTGGTGAATGATTTTGTCAGGGCAATAACCCTTATTCATATGTCAAACACAAACCCTGCTTGTAAGTTGAAAGTTGATAGTCCCACTGCATATCAATAGTATTTGCTGATATTCTAAAGAAATTTTTGGTCAATATCTACCTACAGAGCCCCGGTGAAGACTCTGATCAGTGCTGCCCTGCCTGATCTGAGTCTTTACCTTTTGGGAATGTGCAAGGTTTGACACTAACCTCTGGGAGTAAGGAGTCCAGCAGTCTCCCACTAATATAAAGTCAAGGAGTCCAGGCTAGAAGTAAGGGGGCAAATTTTGTACTAGGGAGCCAGAACTTTTGTGAAAAAGAAGAAATTGCTTGTTATAGTAATGGTCTCCATCTGTCATTCTGTCCGTCCATCATTCCGTCACTAAAATTGTCAAAAGCATATCTTCTAAAGTATAAAAGCTATCAACTTGAAACTATTTAGGTGGATAGATCTTATGGAGGAGAAGTGCAGTGAACAAGAACTACAACTCTTGCTTGCATATACATATATTTGGAGTTATATTCCTTTGATTAGCCTTCAGTTTACTATCAAGCTTTGATGGAGGGGGATTTGCCATGCCGAACATGGCTCTTGTTACTATTCAAATAAATGATAGATGTAAGAAAAATCTTTTCTACAAAAACTGAAGATTATAGATATAAAAGATGCTGTCCTGCTCATTTGTTTGTCAAAATATTTTCATATAATGGCAAAATGAAGGAGTTCTGCATATAAAATATGAAGTCTTTGACTTCCAGACAACCCTTAGTGTCGAAGCATTCATTTGACATTGTTGAAAATGTCGTGCACAGGTCAGGTTCATATACATGATACTCTTTAATGTTTGGTTTAACCTTTTTCAGTACAGTCCCTTGGTTTTATATCCCTATGGTTTGATATTTGTTTTTTCACACAATATTTTCTATCACATGGGTGATTTCTTCTCCAAATCGGGCCCCTTTTCATTGTTGACTGCAACTGCTTTCATCTATGATTTTTTTCATTTCCGGACTTAAAATGTAGAAGACCTGGAAATAAGAAACTTTATGAAGTTATTGCCAATTATCCACGAAAGTGCTCTTTGGTTTTGAGTCACACAGGTCAAAGGTTGAGGTAACAATTTAACTTTGTCCAAAAACTTTTTCTTGATAATAAATCAAAAAGCAATCAACCTTGAATCAAGAAACTTTATACAATTGTTACCTATTGCCCAAGGAGATGCCAAATAGATTTTGGGTAACACAACCTAAAGGTCAAGGTCACAATAGAGCGCTGTCTGCAAACTGTATTTGTGCTCTTACTTAGGTACCAAGTGATCTAGAATCATGAAACTTCATTCTTTTATGGTCAATGACTTATAATAGAGGAAAACACTCTATTGTATTGCGATAACACAGTAAGGTTAAGGTCACAATTGAACTTTCAAGGTCACCATTGTGTTTTTGCAAGATGGTCCCTCTTTGCGTGATGGATCAAATTTTTGTTGCAAAACACTGCACTGAAAGTACTTATACTATGACAAAGCTCTGAAGGGGTGTGGGGGGAAGTAGTCCGGTGAGCAACAGTTCTAGTTTAAAAATACATCTTCATTCTTTCCTCTGTATTGTTCTCAGCTGAGTACAACATGCTCAAGGGGAGCATTTAGGATCATCCTGATTCTGTTGTTTATGTGACACTATTTGTCCTCAACAAATTTAAAACTTCTTCTTCCCTGGAAACACTTGGCTGAAACTTTGTCAGAATGTTCCTTTGATGATCTTTTTCAAAAAATGTTCAAGTTTTGCACATAAATTAAAAGGACATGGCATGGTGGGTAATACTTTCACAATGAATTCTTTAGCATCTCCTCCTGAACCACATCCACTTGACCAATAAAATTTAGGTAAGTGGTTTAGGGCCCTTCTGGCTCTCTTGTTTTTAAAGATTTTTTTCTGTATTAACCCTTGCCTAAACTGTCCCTGGATTTCACATCCATGTGACTTTGTACTGGAGAAATTGTTACCGAAAAAGGACAAATAGCTTCTAAAACACATTTTCCGCTATTCCCTCAATATTCCCTCAATATTTTCAAATGGTTTCTTTTCAAATTGCACCTACTTTCTCTTTGTTGTCTTTAATCTCTTTTGATTTGGACTAGTCTAAATTTACAAAAAATGGGAAAGGATTTATTGGAATTTGTTTCTTTTATAATTTCAGAAACGTGTGTTGGCAGTTTTTGCTATTATTCCACTCACATATTACATAGGGATGGCAATTATCAGGTAAAAATCACCTTTTAACACGCGTGTGTGTGTATTTCCGTGTATTTATCATCGTAGCACATGCCCATATGAGAGACAGTTAGTTGTACGGGGGTTAGTGCAAGGATACATGATGAAACTACTGCTGAGATCCGCCATGGCTCTTTAACTTGCTCTGTGTAAAGCACCGTCTCACAGGGCCTTGGTTTAACGTCTCATCTGAAAGACAGTTAATTTGTTAGTGCGTCAGCCCCGGTTTGAATCTATGCCATCAAACTTCAATGGTTTTGAAGTCTGGTGCTCTACCAACTGAGCTTATCGGGCTTTTAACCCTTATTCACCTGAATTTAACCCTTGTCATGCTGAACCTGGAATATTCCTGCCTTGACAGTAGCTATTAACAAACATCAGCCTGCACATATGTGCAGTCTGATCTTTGTCTAAAGACACCTGTTTTTCCTTTTTTGAATCCATAAAAGCTGAAAACTTTTATTTTCAAAATGATTACCTACTCACAATTTATGCATCCAGTGCTTTGAGCACTTTGATAATGTTGCAATGTTGCCAAGAATTTTTTTTATTCAGTATGATAAGGGTTAAAATTCATCCAAAATAAATTGTTCATATTGCAGATATTTCAACAAGTCTGGCCCTAGTTTTCCTCAGAATAAGTAGTTAGAACTGTGCAGTCTGATTTTTGCCTATATTTCATGCTTAACCCTTGTCATGCTCAACCCGAAATATGCCTGCTTTGACAGAGGTATAAACAAAGATCAGCCTGCACATATGTGCAGTCTGATCTTAGTTCTTACCACCTGAATTTCATTTTTAAACCAGAAAGGTTTGAAACAATGCATTTCCGAAATCAATACTCACTCACATTTGGTAACTTCCAGTGCTTTTAGCACTTTGATTTTACATTCATTTAGCAAAGATTTTTTTTAATTCAGCATGACAAGGGCTAAGCTTTATGCACAGCAGAAAAATGCTATGCACATCAGAAGGGTTAACCTGGCTGTTTTGGTGTTGGTGTGGGTGAAGGAGTTGTTGTTGACTGGACAAAATTTAACCTTAATTGTGCTGAATATGATACTATTTTCAAATAAAATGCCTATTGCAGTACATTTCAAACAGTCTTTTTCAAGTTTTCCAAATAATTCAGTAGAAAGGACACAAAGTGAATTCATACATAAGTGCAATTAGGTTTTTATGTGCATACATCCATTAAATCATCAAACATGAAAATAATTTATCTTTTATGAACCAGATTTTTTTACAGGACTACTTCGTAAGGAAGCTGCATACTCAAAGTTGTTTTCATTGAGGAATAAATAATCAGAATGCTGGAATTTTGATGGACAGAACTAAAATAATTTGAAGATATTCGCTGTGTTAAATGCCTTCTGTATGATTAAGGGGTGATAACTCTAGAGTAATTACATTATCCAGCATTTGAATCTGGGAGTTGGCATCACATTTGGTGCTCCAGTTTTCAATGCTCCAGTTTTCTTACTCCACATACAGAAGGCCACTGGGGCTATTGTAATAGCAATGTGTCCTCCATCAGTCAGTCTGTGCGTCCTGTCATAAAACTTTTTTCTTTAAAGATTGTCACACTGTCAATCTAGAGGTCCCAGTGTGGGATAACAGCTGGTGGCTAGGAAAGGATGTAATGATAGTACTGGTGTGAGAAATAACAGGAATCTATTGTTAGTTGCTCCCGCCACTGCGATATAACAAACAAACTGGATTAATTGCAACCAAACTTTACAGGAATGATCCTTGGGTGATCCTCTTTCAAAACGGTTTGATCCAGTGAAAAACAAGGCTTTAATGGGCGTGGCTAATTTTCATACATGGTAATGTGTGACTTTTCTCAGAATCTAATGGATGGATATCAATCTAATTTCACTGGAATGGTCCTTAAGTGACTCTTTATTAGTCTATAGTAAATTATGCCATGAAAAATGTCTTTATTGGGCGTAGGACATTTCTCCTTATGTTGTATAGTGGAAATTTGAATATCATTTTCTCAGACTCTAATGGATGGACATCAACCAAATTTCACTCAGGTGATCCTTGGGTGACCCATTATCAGACTCACAAAATTATTGTATCAGACTGCACAAAATTATTGTGATTGGATGAAAAATATCTTTTTTACAGAAGGAGGTCAATTTTCTATATGCTATTCATTAGTAATGAATTTTCCTTTGCAGAAATATTTTATGTGATACTTAAAAACACTTATTTACTTGATATAAACTTTTATTTATTCACATAAATTCTGTTCTAATCATATCAGTAGATTCAGGCATGTTGAGCAGATAATCTGCTCAAGCAGCTCTGGTTAATCCAACCCTGTGTTCGATAGACATTCTAATCCTCTTGTTTCAAACAACTCAAATAAGGATTAGACAGAAAAATCTCAAGTATTTTTTTCAAATCTGAAGACAAAGGCCAAAAGCCGTAAGTTCTTGGGTTGTGAGATTGATCCCAGAGTTGACCAACTTTCTTCTGACATTATTTGTTCACGAAGCGAAATATCAATCAATTAGGATTTTACTCGTCCCAGATGGTCCATTATTGCATGATAGGTTATAAACATGTTCACAATGATGTGTCTATTTATCTTATAACTATACAAATATCCATACGATAACATCCCATATGATATTTTTTATGATATCAAATGGATATTTTGTGAACAATGACATAACATGGTTAATTTTAGAAACTTGCATTACTGTTAAAAACATTAACGAAAACAAGGCAAATAGAGGTTATAAGATAAATATAATATGTAATTAGTGTATTGTATAAAAAAATATCTATCTCGGTTGTGGGAATTGATAATTGTCTCGGCAGAGCCTCGACAATTATCTATTCCCCCAATCTAGTTAGATTTATTTTTCATACGAAACACTTTGTACATATCTTTTATATGTATTTCAGTATATCAGCCCAGAGTAGTTTTGCTATAGGTGCAGTGCTGAACGCCACATTTGGGTCTATTGTAGAGTTAATACTGTATGTCGTGGCTCTAGTTAAAGGAAACAAAGAGGACAGTTTGTGCTACTCTGAGTTGGTGCGCTCATCTTTAACAGGTAGGTATTCGATCTTATGATGCCCTTTTCAGTACTGTGGAACCCTCTTATTGGAGCCCTGAGTAGTAGCTCACCGCTTAAATGCAACTGATTATATGCACAAACAATAGATTTTAAGAACAAATAGCTCCTGTTAATAGCAACTTCTGGGTAATAGCATCAAAAGTGCTGATAAATGGGAATTGGGATTCATGGGATTTCACTGTACTGACAAATTGTTTTGACTTAAATCAATCTTCAGTATTTCAGTGATATTGATTAAAATTGAGGATAGTTTGTGTAATTCCGAGTTGGTGCACTCATCTTTAACGTCGCTAGAGTGCATAGTTGAGACACTGGGCAGCCTGTGTGGATGCACAGGTTGGCCTGAGACTTTGCTATATGCTCATGTGAAATTGTTGGAAATGTTAGGCACTGGCTCATATTAGTATCTGCAGAGTTTTAGTTTGACATCAACAAAATAAGGTCTATAGGACTCAACATAGGGATCTTAGGGGTCCTTTCATGAGGTTTTGTGTCCCTGCTGTAGATGGAGACAATTTCTTTAAAAGCAATAATCTGTTTTTTCTGTGCATTTAGAATTATTCCCTGTTAAAAGGTTTATGAAGTATTGGTTGTTTGTAATCACATGGGGCTCAACTTCAGGAAAGAATTGGAGATTGTTTAAAACAGTCTTCAATTTCTTTTTTGACGTTGATCCTAAGAGAGTCCATGGGACTCCTATCTGATAGTTTTGAGGATCCTGGTTGCTTTTTAGCTCCACTGGCTGAAAGCCACTGGGGCTATTGTCATGGCATTGTGTCCGTCGTGTGTCCGTCCGTCCGTCCGTGCGTCCGTGTGTCCGGTCGTAAACTTTTCTTTAAAAATCTTCTCCTCAGAAACTACAGGATGAATTTCAACCAAACTTCACAGGAATGATCCTTGGGTGACCCTCTTTCAAAGTTGTTCAAGAAATTTTGATCCAATGAAAAACATGGATTTAATGGGCGTGGCTAATTTCCAAATATGGTAAAAAGTGAGTTTTCTCAGATTCTAATCAATGGATACCAATTAAATTTTAAATGAATGATCCTTGGGTGACCCTTTATCAGTCTACCAAAAATTATTGTGATCGGATAGAAAATATGCATTTTATTGGCGGAGGTCATTTCTCTATATGTTATACAGTGGAAACTTTGAAAATCATTTTCACAGAATGTAACTGATGGATATCAACCAAATTTCACTGGAATCATCCTTGAGTGACCCTTTATCAGTCTACAAAAATCATTGTGATTGGATGAAAAATATGCATTTTATGGGCGGAGGTCATTTCTCTATATGTTATATAGTGGAAACTTTGAAAATCATTATCTCAGAATGTAACCGATGGATATCAACCAAATTTCACTGGAATCATTCTTGAGTGACCCTTTATCAGTGTACCAAAAATTATTTTGATTGGATGAAAAATATGCATTTTATGGGCAGAGGTCATTTCTCTATATGTTATATAGTGGAAAATGTGAAAATCATTTCTCAGAATCTGATTTTTGGATATCAACTAAATTTCATTGGAATGATCCTTGAGTGACCCTTTATCAGTGTACCAAAAATTATTTTGATTGGATGAAAAATATACATTTTATGGGTGGAGGTCAATTCTCAATATGTTAAATGGTGGAAACTATGAAAAACATTTTCTCAGAATGTAACTGATGGATATCAATCAAAAATTTTTGGTATGATCTTTGGGTGACCCATTATCATGCAGCCAAAAATTATTTTAATTTGATGAAAAATATGTCTTTTATGGGCAGAGGTCATTTCTCTATCTGTTATATAGTTGAAACTTTGAAAATCATTTTCATTGTCAGTGGAACCCCAAATATCTAAAAATCTAGTCAAAACATTTATTTGCTTTTACAAGAATTTCAAGCCTGTGGAGCGACTCAAGCCATTCATGGCTTTCTAGTTTAGGAGTCCCAGACTCGCAAAACCTGAAACACTTAAAATCCTTACCTGAAAATATTCTTGATTTCATTTGTCGTTCCAGGAACATTAGTTGGGAGCATACTTTTCATTCCGGTGAGTATGTTGAAAATTATAGATGACGTAACATTGTTTATATATGTTGAAAGAGAAGTTACCCCTAAAATACTAAAGTTCAAGTGTTTCAGTATTTGCATTCAATGCATTTTCTACAGCATTCATATTTATATAGTAACTCTAATTGATGACTGGTTTCCATATCAGTGTATCAAACCACTGTTTCAAAATAATGACAGTTGTTTCAGTCATCCATGTTTAGTAAACGTATCTTCATTCTTCAAAAATTGATTAGCTCAGAGAGAGACTTTTGTAGAAGATAGCTTAATATTTTGCAATTGTCAAGCCAAGACTTGTCTAGAATATGACAAGTGTTGACCCAGGGGGCCGTTTTACTAAACTTCTTACGAAAAATTAATCGTAAGTCAGAATCACAAATTGTACCTGGTGATTTCATTTATTGTTGGATTCTGCTTTGCAATATCTCATTGGAAATGTTTTAAGAAGACGATTCCAATGAGATGATGCATGGCAAAATTCGATATTAAGTTACTACTGAAGAAGCAATTTTAATTTTTTGACTTACACAAAAAATGATCGTAACACGTTTCATAAAATGGGTCCCTGGGAATTCTTCTGAACCTTGACGAAGTCCTCAAAGCCCTGGTAAGGCTTTATAACCATTCAATGTCGCAGGTCCTTAGGTAGTTCTTTCCATATTTCAGGGTATTTGTATGACAATTGGTGGAATAAAATTCCGATCTCAGAAGTTCAACCCCAAGTCAGCCAGTGTGACAGCTTTATTGCTGTTTGTTGCTATAGGTGGTAAGTAGAGCTGGGATTAGTAGATTTTTAGCTTGGCTGTTTACGTAGAAAACTCAATCTATGGCTAGAGCCTTTTGACATTGTTGTCCCGTGCGAAAACTTTGATATTTTGTAATATCTCTAGTTCTTCCAAAGGCAATCACTTTAAAACTCTGCACACATGTTAATCATTAAAAGAGCAACCTATACTATCAAGGGTGTAATCAGGTGTGAACCGGTGCATGACATTTCCAACAATTTGTTATCTGCGTGAGGCGCAAACATTCAGCAGCCTTGACAGTTACATGATGCAATTGGAAGAATTCCTTACTGTCTACAGATACTTTAAAACCTTATCTGTCTTCAAGTTGCATAGTGAAGACTCTTGTCAGACTGTGCAGATGCACAGACTGGCCAGAGTCGTTGCTTTGCCCACATTGGAAATTGTTGGAAATCTCACGCACGGGCTCAATTTCTTGCAAATTATGACCCTTTTTCGACTTTTTTCACCATCCAACACTCTACAGCCGGCACCATCCAGCACTCAACAGCCGAGCGTAGGCACCTGTAGGCCGTGGTCATGTTTTTATCTGGGTTCCCGATATCTTATGACCTGCCGGCTACTCAAGTTCCCATCGATAACTGTCTATGTATTTAATTTATCAACCAAATACAAAGGCTGATCCAGAATTTCTGTAATGGGGGTTGGAACATACGAATTCCAACATGGTTTTAAGGGACACAGGTGTTGCAGGTTTGTGACTTGCAAATAAGTATCAAGGACTTTCAAAACTATCTAATGTTAGTCCAGGGGACCATTTGGAAATCAAGTTCAGAAAAGAACAATCCTTTATTCTTTTCTGACTTTGATCCCCAAAAGAACATAGTGTTTATACAATAGTCAGTGTCAATTGACACTAACTCCTTTGAGAAGGGGGTCCATTGGACTCCCAAAGTATGAAATCAAGGAGTCCAAGCTCAAAGTAAGGAGTCTGATTTTCATGGAAGAACATTGTTTAAAATAAGAAATTGCTTGTAACAAGCAATTATTTATTTTCAACAAGTTTCTCAACGATAGTTTTCTTTCAAAATACACCTAGATCTAACCCAATGTATATCTTCAACATATTTTGAAGTGAAAATATTTAAAGTTTTACCAAGGATTGTTAAAATATTCTAATATTCCTGGGAGTCCAATTGACTCCTTACTTGCAAAATGTAGGAGTCCCAACTGATAAACAAGGAGTCTCGGACTCCCAGACTCCCCTTTGTGTCGATCCATGGTCAGGTAACGGGTAATGGTTCAGGACCTAGGTAGGAATGTTACCTTAACCAGATACCCAGGTCCTAGAGTGCTCGTCCCAGCTCTAGTGGAAAGGCTCCATGATGTAAAGAGATGAAAGAAATATCTTTTCAATTCATGGATGTATCAAATTAAAATCATAATGACACTGTATGAACATACAAAGTGGATTCATACATAAGTGTGATTAGGTTTTTAGTTTCATTGCTCCATGAATAAAAAGAAATGATTGCCGTCTCTTAAAATTTGATGACATCAAATAAAAGAGGCCTATTTACTTCAAACCTATTCACTTTCTATTTCTTTCTCTTCATTGCTTTATAAAAATAGGTTCCCTAGTTATATAATTCTAGTCAGCTTTAGACAATATTTTAGACTAGCTTAAATGTACAAAAGAAAGTTAACCCTTGTCATGCTGAATAAATTTTGGCTAAAATTTTCATCAAAACCAAAGGGCAAAAAGCACTGACAGTACAAACTGTAGGCAAATTTTTATTTGAAAAACTAAATGTATTGACCTTTCTGGTTTGAAAGTGAGAAACAGGTGGTGTAGACTAACATCAGACTGCACATATGTGCAGGCTGATGTTTGTCTATAACTCCTGCCAAGGCAGGAATATTCCAGGTTCAGCATGACAAGGGTTAATACTAAAAAAGTTGGTAAAGCATCTGATTGATAATCACATAGGGAAAAACACAGGTAGTCCAACAGTTTTAAAAAAACAAAACATAGGTGGTCTTAGGAATTGTGACCAAAGGAGCAAGAACTTCGGATAGGTAATTTCCCCTTTTCAAATATTATCTAACAGCTGTTTTTCATCCTGTTAATTTAGGTTAACTTATGTAAATGGTCCAAAGAGATATTTGAATTGTCTATTTTTTTTGTCATTTTATCAGAATATCCAAATTCCAAATATAACATCATGAGTATGTGTACAGTGTTTTGTCTTTCAGGTGTGTTTGCTCCAACAATATTTTCAAAAATATTTGGAGATCTTCAGTGTAAGAGGTGTGAAGTGAACTCCACAGTATCCAATCAGACTGCTGGATTACAGTGTACAGGGTGTACCCAATCACTGGTGAGGCCCGTCCAATGGCACACCCCTTTGAATATTAAACTTTGTTTATCTGCAAATTATATGTTCACATAATTGTATGAAACAAAGATTAAATTGATGGTGGGCGACTGAAACATATTTAAGCTGTAGGTAAGACATTTAAGTTGCCCATTTATGATAAAAATAATTTAAAAAAAAATAATGTAACATGCAAAATGATGGTCAACAGTCATCATGGTATAAATGAGTGTTTGATTGGTCAGTTAATTATTTGATTGAATTGATCTGTTAAGTTAGTGGACCCGTAGTAGTTCCACAACATTTCAGAAGTAATGAACTTTAACAGTGTTAACTGAGGTTTCCTAATGATTTTCATTAGGAAACCTTGGTTAACATTGTGAAAGATCTTGAGGTCCAAAATTTTGCGAAACTATTACGGGTCCACTACCTTAATTAATATCTTCAAACCTCTTGCTCAGGATAAAGGGCTGCCGGCTGAGCCAACATACAACCTAATTCGTTTTTGATGAAGCACTACAAAACAATAATCTTCAAAAATGTACATAACAAAATGCTGATTTATTGGTATATTGGTTTTAACAAGGGAGCTAAATCTTAAAAACTGTTTAAGTATTGATAGAGTTCTTTTCCCTGAGGCATTGACAAACACAATTGAAGGGAAAAATGTAAAAAAAACTATTGTAAAACCATTTCACATGTATATTTATATTCATTTAAATTACCTTTGAACTAACCCAAAAGTGATTATGTAGAAGAAACATGACCCAAATGTAGGACTTTTCATGATTATCAGCAATTTGTTTTGCTCAGAATGTTTGTTTCTTGCATTTCAGGTTTTTATGCTATGAATGAAATATTATCAGTATAATACACACAAAAAAAGAAAAAAAAAGCTAATCAAGATTATATGCCCCTGCATTGATAGATCGGGGGCATTTTGTTTTTAATTTATCTGTTTGTCTGTTTATCTGCTAGTCTATTTGTCCCCCTACGAACTTTAAAATTGACCATAACTTTTGTTTGGCAAGGCCTCTATATTTCACTTGAGTATTGCTTGTGACAAGACCTCTCTGTCGTTACCAAAGTTGAGGTCGACGTCATTTTTCAAGGTCAAATATTTTGGGTTTTTTTGAAAATGACTGTGGGAGGGTATAAGTGTTTAACAAACACTTCTTGTTTCTTATATTTACAGTTTGGGTTAGACGGAGATCGAAGCCTATATGAGAAGCACATTGAACCCCTTGTTTATGCCTGTGCTCTTGTGCTTCCTATAGCCTATGTGATTGGGGTGGTGTTCACTTTAAAGACTCATACATCCTATGTGTATGATGAATTTTATGATCAAATGTCACATGATGGCAAGAGTTCTGAAGGTAATTTTCTAAGTATTTTATTCTTCAACATAAATGGATTTTCCTTTGTAAAATAGATGAAATATGTTCTTGTATGATGATTTTGTCATTCAATTTTTAGCTCCACTGGCCGAAGGCCAGCGAGCTATTGTCATGGCGGTGTGTCCGTCGTGCGTCCGTGCGTCCTTCGTAAACTTTTTCTTTAAACATCTTCTCCTCCCAAACCAATAGGCAGATATTCATGAAACTTGGTAGAAATGTTCCTTGGGTGACCCTCTTCTAAAATTGTTAAAGAAATTTTGATTGACCCCCAAATATGGGCGTGACAGGGCATGGCATATTTTAGCTCACCTGAGCACGAAGTGCTAAAGGTGAACTTTTGTGGTCGAGTGATGTCTGTCGTGTGTCATGTGTTGTGTGTCGTCAACATTTACCTTGAAGACACTCTTGAGCCAACATTTTTTGCCCAATCAAGCTGAAATTTGGTCAGAATGATTGTCTTGATGAAAACTAGGACAATTTCGAAATTGGGCCAAGTGGGGTCAAAAATGATGTCATGGGGTCAAATTTTAGAAAAACCTTGTAGACACTCTAGAAGCCATATTTTTTGCCTGTTCAACCTGAAATTTTGTCAGAATGATTGTTTTGATAAAATCTTGTAAAAGTTCGAAATTGGGTCAAGTGGGGTCAAGAGTGAGGTCATGGGGTCAAGTCTAAGAAAAACCTTGTAGACACTCTAGAAGCAGTATTTTTTGTCCGATCAACCTGAAATGTGGTCAGAATGATTGTGTTTATGAAATCTCGGACAAGTTCGAAATTTGGTCAAGTAGGGTCAAAAATGAGGTCACGGGGTCAAAACTTAGAAAACTCTTGTAGACACTCTAGAGGCCACATTTTCTGCCCAATCAAGCTGAAATTTGGTCAGAAAGATTGTTTAGCTGAAATCTCAGACATGTTTGAAATTGGGTCAAGTGGGGTCAAAAATGAGGTCACAGGGTCAAATATTTGAAAAACCTTGTAGACACTCTAGAAGCCATATTTTTTGTCCAATCAACCTGAAATTTGGTCAGAATGATTGTTTTGATAAAATCTTGTAAAAGTTCGAAATTGGGTCAAATGGTGTCAAAAGTGAGGTCATGGGGTCAAATCTAAGATAAACCTTGTAGACTCTCTAGAAGCCACATTTTTTGTCGGATCAACCTGAAATTTGGTCAGAATGATTGTCTTAATGAAATCTCAGACAAGTTTGGAATTGGGTCAAGTAGGGTCAAAAATGAGGTCACAGGGTCAAATCTTAGAAAAACCTTGTAGACACTCTAGAGGCCACATTTTCTGCCCAATCAAGCTGAAATTTGGTCAGAATGATTGTCTTGATGAAATATCAGACAAGTTTGAAATTGGGTCAAGTAGGATAAAAAAAAAGGTCACAGGGTCATATCTTAGAAAAACCTTGTAGACACTCTAGAGGCCACATTATTTTTCCGATGAACCTTAGATTTGGTCAGAATGATTGTCTTGATGAAATCCTTGACAAGTTTGAAATTTGGATAAGTGGGGTCAAAAATGAGATCAAGGGGTCAAATCTTGGAAAAACCTTGTAGACACTCTCAAACCCGTATTTTTTGCTCAATCAACCTGGTCAGAATGATATTCTTAATTAAATCTAGGTCAAGTTGGAAATTGGGTCCAGTGGGGTCAAAAACAAGGTCAGTAGGTCAAATCATAGAAAAACCTTGTAGACAACACTGAAAGCCATATTTTTTGCTCAATTAATCTGAAAATTAGTCAGAATGGTTGTCTTGATGAAATCTAGGTCAAGTTCGAAATTGGGTCAAGTGGGGTCAAAAACTTGGTAATGGGATCAAATCTTAGAAAAACCTTGTAAGCAGTGTAGAGGCATCATTTTTTGCCCAATCAACCTGAAATTTGGTCAGAATTCTTCATCCTCTCTACGTCTACTTTGAACAATTTTTGACAGTTCACTCAGGTGAGCGATTTAGGGCCTTTATGGCCTTCTTGTTTACTTTGAAATCTTTAAAAATCTTCTCCTCCTAAACCATTGGGCCAATTTCAATAAAACTTGGCATGGATGTTCCTTGGGTGACCCTTTACTTAAATTGTTAAAGAAATTTTGATTGACCCCAAAATATGGGCGTGGCAGGGCGGGGCTTATTTTGAGCCCGAAATCTTTGAATGACATCTCCTCCTGAACCACTGAGCCGATTTCAACCAACTTTACCAGAATGTTCCTTGGTTGACCCTTTTCAAAAATTGCTCCTAGAATTTTGATTAGCCCCCAAATATGGGCGTGGCAGGGCGGGGCTCATTTTGAGCCCAAAATCTTTGAACAACATCTCCTCCTGAACCATTTGGCCGATTTCAATGAAACTTTACCAGAATGTTCCTTGGGTAGCCCTCTTCTTAAGTTGGTCAAGAAATTTTGATTGACCCCCAAATAATGGCGTGGCAGGGTGGGGTTTATTTTGAGCCCAAAATCTTTGAAAGAAATTTCCTCCTGAACCTTTAGGCTGATTTCAATGAAATTTCACTATTTACTAGAATGCTCTGTGAGACCCTCTTCTAAAATTATTCAAGACATTTTTGTTTGACCCCAAAATATTGCTGTGTCGGGGGAGGGGGGGGGGAATCTTGGAACAACTCCTCCTCATGAAACGCTGGGCTGATTTCAATGAAACTTTACCAGAATGTTCCCTTTGATCCTTTTCAAAATTTGTTTGCGAAAATTTGATTAGCCCATAAATATTGGCATGGCAGTGTGAGGCTTATTTAGAGCCCGAAATCTTTGAACTACATCTCCTGATGAACTGCTGGGCCGATTTCAATGAAACTTAAGAATTTTGGTGCAATGTAGGCCATACCCAGTTAATTATTATAAAATAGGTCTTAAGGGATTTCAAAGTGTTGTTTTCATTAAAAGAAAAGTTCATTTAATGAAAGTCTAAAGATGATAAAGCCAGTGGAGCGATACAGGCCCTCTTGGGCCTCTTGTTATTGGATGGGATGAGGTTTGTATCTAACTATTCAATCTTAAAGCCTATATGATTAGGGAAGACTTGTATGCCCTATGCATATGATGAATTTTATGATCAAATATCACAATGTCATGATTGGAAGAGCCCTGAAGCTGAGTATTTCAGTATTTTGGGGAAGTGTTCAAAGGCTCATATAGTCTAGGTATATGGTGATTTTTGCAATGAAATTTCACATAATTGGAAGATTTCTGAAGGTTGAATTTAAGCATTTTATCCCTGTTTTCACTATGAAGACTCATACAGCCTATGTGTATGATTTTATAACGAATGTAACAAGATGGGAATATGGCTGAGTTGTGGAATATAATACAACAAAGCTTATAATATGCGTAAAGGTTTTTCTCAAAAATCCTTTTTGAAGGTCAAGATAAATGTCATCTGACAAAGCCAAGGTCATTTATCAAGGTCAAATTGGAAAAAAAATCAGGGGCATTAATTTTTTACAATTTTAAATTGATTATGCTTGAACTGGAATATGAATGGTATTGAAAACAAATATCACTTTTTATTGGTTTGCCCAAAATACTCAGAATTAAGGAAAAGACACATGAAGAAATATTTTTACACTTGGCCTTCTTTATACAATTTAAAACACTTTTAACATCAAACTCTAAAAGGGAAATTATTCACACATCTAAATATATTCACTTCGCAAACAAAATGAGAAATTACAAAAAAAGAAAACCTTTCCTTTAGCCTAATTTTGAAGCCACCCTACCCTGTGACTATTGTTTTACATATGTATCGATCTTTGTTAACTTATGTATGTTTTATACTATGTATGGTAATATGAAGCTAGAAACACGGTAAGTGTTTAAAGCTATTTTGGAAATAAATGGTAAATAAATGGTAAATTGCCATTTAATGTGCATTAGTGTTTTACAAGCTTAAATTGCCGTTTCATGGGCATTAGTGATTTACAAGTTTAAATTGCCATTCAGGGGCATTCGTGTTTTACAAGCTTAAATTGCCATTCAGGGGCATTCATGTTTTACAAGCTTAAATTGCCATTCAGGGGCATTAGTGTTTTACAAGGTAATTTTGTTCAACATTATTTTTGTAGGTCATGGTGGACATGGTGCCCCACAATGGTCACGATTAAAGAGTGTAATTATTCTACTAGCCTCGGCCACATTGATTGCTTTATGTTCAGACCTTATCACAGATAATATACAGGAACTCCTAAACCAGTCAGGGGTCTCTGAGGTGAGAATTGAATTTTATTCCTCCATAGATTGTAAATTTTAACTGTTCCCACACAATTCTGCTTTTTCATACCTCTAAAAGAATGAAAAAGATTTAGGAAACATTGCGTAAAATGAAGATGAATTAGACCTAAGGCAATTTATTATATGAAATATGATTTTTCAACCAACATATTAATTAAAAAACTATACATCCATAAGAAATCTAGGAATTATGTTTGTATGGACAAACAGATTTTCCACAACTTTTACAAAGCATTCATCAGGGCCTGAGGTTATCAAACTTTTCTCAGGCTCAATTCAAACTTTTCTCAAATTTCAATTTGAGATTAAAGCCGTAATTCTGTTTAATAACTCATTTTAATGTATTAACATAAAAGATGATATTAATAAGTTGTTATAAATAACAACTTATTAATATTATCTTTTATTTTCATACATTTATTTTAATTTAAATTTTGAGAAAATTGAGCCTGAGCCTGAAAAAAGTTTTATAACCTCAGGCTCAGACCTCACCTTGAATGTACCTGTACAATTTGGTCTCCTCTCCCAAAAAAACATATAAAACAACAAAAGGGCAACTAATTCTATACCAGGATTAAGACATCTCTCATAAAACAAAATGCTCTTAAAGTTAGGAATACTAGCACAGAATATGATACAAACCTTCAAATTTTTTTAACAAATTGGACACCACAACAAAAAGTAATCTATCAACAAGAAACTAATCCTAATGCACTAGAGAAAATGAGCTGAAGTTCAGCTTTTGTGAGTCGCTCTTGAACACTCAATCCCGCCCTGTGTTCGGGATAGCTAAACAGTGCAAACTGTAAATTATACCCCATTTTTCACACAAGCTCACATGCAAAGTGGAGGATGATTTGCCAACATTTTACACTGTTTTGTCATCCTGAATGAAGGGGAAATGTTATCACGTCCATGTGAGAGGAAAGTAGTAGTTTAAACCCAATTTTACAGCTGGGTCAAATGGGGCTAGCTATCAAGTGTTTTGCCTATAGACACCCCAACGACGATGGGCCTCAAACCAGTGATCTCCAAGTCACGAGTCAAGCACACATACCAGTAGACTACCAAGGCAGTCAAAATGCTTTGACAAATATTGGTGAATTCAAATGATAATGGTTTACCTTACACACAATGTTAAATGCTTTCCTGGACAAAAGAAAAAGATAGCTGAGATGGCAAATCTTTTTGATAAAAAATTCCCTTGTTTTAATCCACTAATTATCAAACATGATGATATCTGTTTTCAGTATTTTGTTGGTGTAACTATGATAGCTATGATACCAGAATTGCCTGAAATTGTGAATGGTATACAGTTTACTCTCCAGAACAATGTAAATTTAGGGTGAGTTTGCGTGAATTCTGAATATTTTACGCTAAAAAATAATGAAAGAAGGGGAAGTTTATTTTTTTTATGCTGAAAGGCTATTGCACTAGTATTCAGGTTGCCAGTTAAGAGGGGGTAAAGCCATTTTAAAATTTTTATTTCAAAATGATTTCTCTCATGTTGTGCGTACTCATTTGAATCGTCTCAATGAGACATTTCAAATGAGTACCAACAGCATGGGGTTTAAGTAAGGAATAATGAAATACAGTCAAAACTGTGTGAGCGGTCACCTGAGAAAAGCCGTCTCTCTGCCATATGCGGCCAGCTCAGGTCCGCCCACGCAAATTTGCTCTTTAAAGTAACTGTGAATAGCAGCATTCTGTCGTATGCAGCCAGCCGTCACCCTAATTGTCTGAATTGCACCCATTGAACATCCCCTAAAGCGGTCACGCTAATCAACAAATTATGACTGGTGACTCACTAATTAGCGAAAAATTGATAAAACGTCTGGATTATCGTATGCATTTACCATGACGTTTACCTAATCAACACCTCTACTTATTTGTGTTATCTGAGTGGCTAGCATATTATTTGACTGATAACGGCAGCAGATTAATTATATTCCAATTAACCAACCTATTAAACCTTAACATTGCTGTTAGCCCAAACTATCGAAAGATTTATTTGACGAATTGATCTCAAAAGGAATTTCCCTTTGTCAGCTCCGGAAGTATTTATTTCTTATCAGAATAACCGTTGTTTGTTTTTTTCTCTTCTTTGCACCAAAAATTTTGTTCTCTTAGGGAAATTTAATGACACACAAATCGATGGCTCAGCGCGAAACAGCTGTAACTGCCTATAAAAATAAAGGCAGTTACAACTGTTTCGCGCTGAGCCATCGAAATGAAGAAAAATAAATAACAAATTAATAAAATTGACGTTTTATGTTTAGTATTGGTTGATTCCGTGGAATCATCGCTGCTTGTCGAAAATGTCTCGGGATTTTCCAAATGATGTCAACTTACGTTGTCAAGCATGCCGGAAAACCAGACATTGTTTACATCCCGTGCACGTGAAACAAATTGCCGCCAAATCCACAGGAACCCGCTTCTTTAAAAATTATGAACACTTTTAAAAAAAGTCGTATCTTCAGCGCATTTAAACTTTCATGGAATGAAGTCAAAATTGTCACTTTCTCTAATGAATAATAATATATTTTAAGTGAACGGGAATATCTGTGTCAAAATATTGTTCATCATTTTTTCTCATGTGAAGTTATTTTAATTCTTCTCTGGTCCCTGAGTCGAAATGCAACTTGATTATACATACGCCGTTAAATACAAGAAATATTCCCCATATAAAACGTATTGGTTGTGAATGACCAAAACATCGTAAATACAGCTAATTCAAGAAATATTTACATTGTTTTGGTCTCCCCTCGAAGAATTTGATATTGAATCTTACGAATACGAGTACTACATTTTCGATGACCCATCCGATAGACTAATGTTATTAGTGTTCAGTGGCCGTCAGTGGGGAAGGGGGGATTTTCAGTTAAGCGCCCAACTCCCATATGCGGCCGATTTTGGGTGGTCACTATTGACAGTTTTGACTGTATGTAAATTTTAAAATTGGAAAAACTCCCTATATTTTTAGCTCTGAGTATTGTTTAAATTCTTGAAATTTTACACATATAATGGCACATAGTTCACAGATGATTATAGTTTAATGTGTGCAATATGTAGGTCATCAAAGTCAAATGCTATAAATAGCATGACACTGGTTCCCTGTCTTATTCCAGGATAGAGATTGGCACAAACACAGCAATACAAGTATGTCTGATACAGGTACCAGCCCTGGTGCTCATCAATCTCATTTATGTAAGTGTTATAACCCTGCATGGTGATTTCTATATAACTTGTCTGCAGATCAAAAAAATGCCATGTCTATATTTGGGGGTTCAATCAAAATTTCTTTAACAATTTTAGTAAAGCATTAACCAAAGAACATCCTTGTAAATTTTCATTAAAACCTACCCAATGGTTGGGGAGGAGAAGATTTTTAAATATTTCAAATTAAAAAATTGCCTGGCCCTATCTTGCCTATATTTGGGAGTTAATCAAATTGTCTTTACCCAAGGAACATAATCTACCAAATTTTGTTAAAATCTGCCAATAAGTTAAGAAGGAGAAGATGCACACATGACAGTCAAAATGTCATGACAATAGCTCCCTAGCCATCGGTCAGTGAAGCTAAAAACAAAATTGCCTATGACTTCAAGTCTATATAAGATTCAAAAGATTCAAGATTCATGGAGATCGATCTCACTGATGCACATTTGCAGATTCCAAAGCCATATGACAAGTTGAGGGTTATCTGTCAAGGTTAAAGTTTTGAAGAGCTTGCTGTTTCTGAGGCATTTGTATTTCATAATGACATCTTGAAAGATGATGGTTTTAACCCTAATCATGCTGATCTTGGAATATTACTGCTTTGGCAGGAGGTATGGACAAACATCAGCCTGCACATATGTGCAGTCTGATCATAGTCCATACAACCTGATTTTCCTTTTTAAACCAAAAGTTTCAGAAATTATAGTTTCAAAATCAAATGCTGACTAGCAAGTAGGAATTACAGAGCTTTCAGCACTTTGATTTATATATAATTTTGCCAAGGTTTTTTTTTTATTCAGCATTACAAGGGTTAAAAAACTTTGCATTTTGGGGAAGAAAACTAAGCAACCAATTTCAACTAGAATTTCATGTTATGGATAAAAGATTGTTTTAAAAAAGATGGAATATTGTTCAATAGTTCCCTTGCAAGATTGGATTAGAGCTAATTATTAGAGCTTGAATTAGATTAACTATTCTTCAAATGAATCATTCAAAGCAACTACAAATTGATGATGTCATAATTGTAAAGTAAAATTTAATTCACATAATTTCTAGCCTCTAGGTTTCACAGCCTCTAGGTGTCACACTTGTTTAATAATGTACATTTCTTTATCTTTCCAGCCTCTGGGTTTCACACTGGTATTTAATGATGTACATTTATGGGCTGTGATATTTTCTGTGATCGTGATCAACTATATATTCCAAGATGGGAAAAGTGACTACTTCCAAGGTAATACAGTTCACTTAAGAAAAGAAATTACACCTCCGCATCTATAAGATCATGGGCATTTGTTTTACTTGTCTTCATCTGTCTGTCTGTCTTTCTGTCTGTGAAGACTTAACCTGCAACTAAGCATTTTCCTGTAACTTTAACACTATTTAAGGGAAAGTGTTAATATTTTCAAGGTTCTTCTCAACAAAAAGTCATCATTCAATGTCAAGGTCATGTTTCAAGGGTGTTTTTGTTGAATTAGTGTTTTACAAATACATTGTATTTTCACTAAATTTAGCCCTAATCCTGATGAGTTTTAATTTTGTTTCCAATAGATTACTAAAGATTTAAGCATTTCATCTAGTCTAGCTCAAGTTTTACCCTAAAATGTAAAAGTAAGAAAAAGTAAGCAAGGAGGCAGTGTGAACTAAGATCTGTCTGCATATCTGTGTAGGCTGATCACATTCTTTACTCTTTGCCAAAGCCTAGTAAACAGCTGCAATGAACAGGGAGAGAAGGGTCAAGCTGTTCCTTTAGTGAACAATGCAAGGCTGTTGTAGATCGAGTCATGATCAGGGCCTGTGGTTAAAAAACTTAATAGTTCTCAACAGAGAATTTTCTCATATTTGAAATTCAAATAAATGTATGAACATAAAAGATAATATTAATAAGTTGTTATTTTATAACAACTTATTAATTTAATCTTTTATGTTCAAGCATTAATTTAAGTATTACAACAGAATTAAGTCTTAAATCTCAAGTTCAAATTTGAGAAAATTTTGAGTTGAACCTGAGAAAGGTTTTATAACCTCGGGCCCTGATAATCCTTTTTGCCTTGTCTGTAAGTGTCCCTGGCTCAGAGGTGGAGTGTTGACTTCTTTATAGTCCTGAGTTTTATTCCAAAGAGCAATTATAGATCTTCATTCTTTCCTTGACCCTCTTATTCTACACATGTTTGTGTTGATTCCCAAGGAGGTATAATCAAGTAATTTAATTTTAGTTGTGTCCATCAATATTTGTTAGTTTTGATTGGCTGAAAAGTTGGTTTTATTCCAAAATGAAAACATTTTTGAGTATTCATTCCTTTTGTAAGCTTCTGCAAAAAGTAATCTCTTTAGAAAGCTGTTTGATGACTGACAAATCTTTACATTTTTGCTTTATGATATTAAATTATAAGATATTAAGAGATTTTTTGTTGATTTCATGAAAGTATGAAACTTAAAACCTAATCACACTCATGTATGAATACACTTGGGTATTCATACAGTGTTGTTAGGTTTTTAGTTTCATACCTTTATAAAATCAACAAAAACTCTCTTCATCTCTTAAGTGAGATAAAGAGGTTGTATCAAAATCAATGTAAAATAATGTAATCAATGTTACAATAATAGAATTCCTGAAATGATACCATCCTTTTTTCGAAGTGACAAATGAAGGATTTATTTTTACCCACATTAAATGAATGTTTTCAAATGTCTGATGGTTTCCTTCAGGTGTCATTTGACTAAGCTCACTCTTTAGGGGCCTATTATCCAAGCCTATCATTCAGGGTCTTTATGTCCCAGTTCTCCTTATGGGGCCATTTGACAAATCATCTGCTTTAGGGGCCATTTTCAAGAATTTTTTTGTTAGTTCAAAGGTAAAAGTCACAGTTCAAGGTCAATTGTTATTACTGTGAAGAGCATATCTCCTACAATCATGAATAAATTTAAAGAAGATTGGCACAATTATTTTCCATCATTAGTAGATGTGCCATTAGAAAGAATTGTTTTTGATAGCTCTAAGGTTCCACTGATGGCTTGAGGTGAAACAACTGAATTACGTCTATCTATAGAATAGCTCCTATATTCATGGATGGATTTTAGTTTAATTTGGTGCAATCATTAGCCATCATGAATGGATGTGCCATTTGAAATTGTTTCAGTTCAAGGTCACATATATTAAAAAAAGAGCTTATCTGGAGCATAGCAGCCATATGGGTGCATTTCAAAACAATCGCCAATTTAATCTCTATAACTAATTGTGGAATGTGAAATTTTTCAGATTTTTCAAAGGTCAAGGTCAGAATGCTGAATTTGAGCTTATAGACATATTGCCCAGATTAAAAAGGCCAAAGTTTTGCAGGCTTTACAGCAGTTGATCTTGGATGATGATCGACCATGTTTGTCACAATCTCATAATTTTCAATTGTATTTATTGCTTAATTTAGACTTTTTAAGTGTTGAAGGCAACTTCCTTGAATTTTTCCAAAAGCTAGTTGTCTGTTGAAAAAAAATCAGAGTTGCTTCTCTTAATGAACAGTCAGATTAAGGGAATAAGGGAACTTTTGACTTGATCCTGTTGTTAATTGTTTCAAGGTTTGGCTATTGTGATACAAGGGAAAAACAAAAAAATACTTAATATAAACAAAGAAAAACATTGTAGCACTTATGAAACCTCTTATGGTCTATTGTTCAGAAACAATGACACTTTTGTAGCATCAAGATCACACATTTCTGACTCATGACGCTAAAAAGGACCATCTTCAATATCTCCTAAAAAAAAGACATTTGAATAAAGAGATTTGTTCCAGCAGAGCTTGCCAGAGATTGAATATCAAAATAATTATAATTAGTTATGTTAGAGGGTAAAACAAGTATTTTAGATTCAGAAAATCAGCCAACTGAGAAAAGGTTCTACCCTAGCCAGTCTGCACTATTAGCACTGTATGACGCTGAAAAGGACCATTTCGGAACTCGGTAGACATTTGAAAAAGAGATTTGTTCCAGCAACGACTAACCGGAGATGGAATATCAAAAATTATTAAAGAGATAAAGAGAGATTTTGTTGATTTCATTGAGGTATGAAACTAAGAATTACTAACACTGTATGAATTCACAAAGCGGATTCATACATGAGTGTGATTTGGTTTTTAGTTTCATTCCTCCATGAAATCAACAAATACACATACTATCTTCATATCTTATAATCAAATTTTTTGAAGCAAGAGTATAGAGATTTAATCGATGAAAATTAGTTTATTTTGTAGGACTACTAAATGCAGAAGCTTACAAAACAGCTGCACACTCAAAATTATTTTCTTGAGGAAATAAACCAAATTTTCAGCCAATCAGAAAGCATTATCTTGATGGACACAAGTAAGATTAAATCATTATGTTTTTATTCTAGATTTAGAAAATAAGCCAATTTAATCAAGGTTCTTTGCACTATTTGCAAGTGTATGACTAAGGATCAATACATTACACACTTCCAAGATTAAAACCTATTTCTCTAACATGTCAAATTTGTTTTTTGAGTTGGCAAAACATAATGAAAATAGCAATGCATGATTTTAGGGCCTAGCACAATACTGTCATAAGTGCCTATATAAGTACAGGCATGCAACTCTTATCATTATAAATTCAGTTTGATTTTGTTGAAAAAAATCTAAAATTGAAGACATTTCAATCAGACTGAGTCAAATTTCCCCATGTTATTTAAGTAGAAAGCAGACTGTGTAGGCTTAGATTAGACTGCACAATTTTGCAGACAGATCATAGTCTATGCTGTCTGCTACACTTTTGTGTACAGCAGGAATATGCTATGAACATATTTTTTACTCACTTTACAGTAGTCTGATGTCATAAAGGGTAATAGGATAAAACATTTTTATACCCCTTAATCGAAAGATTGGGGGCATATTGTTTTACTGTATATTTTTTGCTTTCCATTTCAGGATCAGCGTTGGTTGCCATCTACCTTTTGCTGTTGTGCATGTACTTCTTCGTTCCCCCTCCAGACAGTTCTAGATGTTAAATTACTGTGCTGAGTAAACATCAAAATTATGTCTACCTTTTATGATAGCTCAAGTGTTTCTTTGATTGAGCACTAGATCAAGCCATTGATATCTTAAAGACCCTGTATCTTAATCCTTTACTGTTAAATCCCTGCTTTTTACGTGCCTGTGATTTTATGATTGAAAAAACATTGTGAAAAAAGAAGAAATTGCTTCTGACAAGCAATTTCTTCTTTTTCCACAATGTCAGAAGCAATTTCTTCTTTTTCCAAACTATTTTCTACCCTACTGAATGGTTATTTTTCAAATTAAATCCACTTTAAATTTTCGTCTGCAAAACCTTTGAATTTGGACAGGTCCAAAATTTTGTAAAACAGGAAAGTGTTAAGTTAACACAAACATACAATTATGTACCAACAATGGGTTCAGGATGACTAAACAATACATGTGCAAAGAGGGGTATAATTTGCAATCAGTTTGCCCTGTTTGAAATCCTGAATGCAGGACAAATACCGAGTTATGTTCAAAACTTTAAAACTATATTATTGAGCCTTGTAAGCTTAGTTGTTAACTCATAAGACTAATCCTTAGCTCATGATTTCAATCTCTGGTAGGCTGCCTTCATAGCTCAGTTGATAGCTTGTTGGACTGTCAATCAAGAGGTCCTGGGTTCAATCTCCAATGGTGGCACTTATTCTTTCCGACAATTTGTCTCTCACCAATGGGTTGATAATTGTAGACCTATTTGAGATAGCAGCTGGAGGCTAGGAAAGGATTAGATGATAGTATTGGTATGAGCAATACCAGGAATCAATTGTTAGATGCTGCAGCTGCCATGATATAACTGAAAGATTGTTGAAAGCAACATAAAACTCAATTCAAATAAAATTAATCTCTGGTGCATCCAACTGTCATCTGACATTGGCGAAGTCATGTGACTAGCATCATTGTGATGAGTAGCCAGTGGCTTGAATGAAATATTGTGGTTAACTGGTTGATCGTGCAAGGCATGAAAGGGTAGTTGCATACAACTAAAATACTGTTGAAAGTGGTTTAAAACTCCATACAGATCAAAACCTTTGGGAATGAATCTTAACTGATTTATCCTACATGGAATAGCCTTTATACTTTGAAGACAAATGAGCCTGTGTGTGAGGTTTCCAACAATTTCAAATAACTGCAAAGCAAAGACTCTGACCAGCCTGTGCATCCGTACAGTCTGATCCGAGTCTTTACTTTGCTTTTTGTAGATAGATAATGTCTCAAGGTATCTATAGACCCTCATGTAACTTTACATTTACAGTATATGGCTGTCTAAGCTGCTCAATGTTTGCCTCTCATACACATTTAAATTGTTGGAAATGTCACACAGGGGCTAAAATGATGTATTTAATCCTTTTCATACTGAATAAAAAACAAAGCAAAAAAATGCATTTAAATGAAAATGCTGAAAGCACTAGATGTACTAATTGTGAATCAATTTTTAATTTGAAATTATAACTTTCAAACTCTTCTGGTTTAAAATGGAAAACCAGGTGGTTTAGATTAAGATCAGGCTGCACAATGTGCAGGCTGTTCTTTGTCTACACCTTCAGCCAAAGCAGGAGTATTCTAGGTTAGAGCCAATTGATGTTGCAAAGGCTTCACTTATTGTTGATATTGTTGTAAATCTGCTTGTTTATCTTCTGTTATATAAATATTGCTACTTCTTTGTGATGTAAAATAGTTTGAAATGTTATTTTGTACATGTACCGTATTTTCAGTCTTTAATGAAGCTGCCGTCATAGTGCAGTTGGTAGCGCGTCGGACTGTCAATCTAGAGGTCCTGTGTTCGATCCTAGTGGGTGGCACTCATTCTTTCCCATTTTTGTCTCTCACCAATGGGTTGATAATCGTAGACCTATGCTAGAAAGCAGCTGGAGGCTAGGAAAGGATGTGGTGGGTGAGTGAAATACCAAGAAACTATTGTTAGGTGCTCCAGCGCTACGATATAACTGAAAAAAATTTTGAAAGTGGCGTTAAACTCTATTCAATCAATCAATCAATGAATCAATTCATTCTTTAATGATTTCAAGCTGACCTGAGCACATCGTGCTCAAGGGGAGCTTTTAGGATCATCCTGAGTCCATCGTGTGTCATAAGAAGTCAACAATTTAGAAAAAATTCTTCTTTTCCAGAACCAATGGGCCGATTCAAAAGAAACTTTACCAGAAAGTTACTTGGGTGAATTATATGTGACATTTTGATTAGTCCAAAAATATGGGTGTGGTAAGGCATGGCATTTTTTCACTTTGAAATCTTGAACTACATCTCCTCCTGAACCACTGGGCTAATTTCAATGAAACTTTACCAGAATGTTCATTTGGTGACCCTTTTCAAAAATTGGTCACAGAATTTTGATTGGACCATAAGTATGGGCGTGGCAGGGTGGGGCTTATTTTGAGCCAGGAAACTTTGAACGACATCTCCTCCTGAACCATTGGGCTGGTTTCAATGAAACTCAACCAGAATGCTCCTCGGGTGACCCTTTTCAAAAATTATTCACAAAACTTTTATTGGCTCATAAATATGGGTGTGGCAGAGTGGGGCTTATTAAGAGCCTGAAATCTCTAAACGATATCTCCTCCTGAACCACTGGGATTTTAATGAAACTTTACCGGAATGTTCCTTAGGTGACCCCCTTTCAAAAGTCATTTGTGAAATTATGATTGGCCCATAAGGATGGGCGTGGCAGGGCAGGGCTTATTTTGAGTCTCCTCAGTAATGAATGTTTGGGCATAGTCTTTTTTCACTTCAAATTCTTGGAATAACATATCCTCTTTAACAATTAGGCAAATGTGAATGTTCTTTACCAGAAAATTATTGGGATGAGATCCACTGGACCAATAAAGTTCAGGTGAGCAGTTAGGGCCATTCTGGCCCTCTTTGTATCATGACCATTTTGAGCAAAAAACTATTTTGTTCAAAATGCATGAGGACTTACAATTTGGGCATCAATTGCTTTCAGAACTTTTGAAATTACTTGCAGTTTTGCCAAGTTTTTTTCGTGCTCAAGGTGAGCTTTTGTGATCATTGAATGTCTGTCGTCTATCGTGTGTCGTCTGTTATGCATCGTCAGGCGTCAACAATTTAAGTGTTTACAAGATAGAGACCACAAATATGGACCGATTGTCTTGAAACTTTATTAGAATGTCACAAGGATGAACCCTATTGAAATTGGGAAGGATCTGTGCCATATCACGGGAAAAAGGGGCCTTAATGACAATTTTCATGTTTACACTCTAGAGGCCACAAATTTGGTCCAATTGTCAAGAAACTTGGTCAGAATGTTTGTCAGGTCATAAGGATGAAGCCTATTGAAATTGGGAAGGATCTGTGCCATATCATGGGAAAAGGGGCCTTAATAACAATTTTCTTGTTTACACTCTAGAGGCAACAAATATGGTCCAATTTTCATGAAATTTGGTCAGAATGTTTGTCAGGTCATAAGGATGGAGCCTTGTGAAAATTGAAAGGATCTGTGCCATATCTTGGGAAAGAGAGCCTTAATGACATTTTTCTTATTTACACTCCAGTGGCTGGTCCAATCTTCATGAAACTTGTTCAGTATGTTTGACAGGTCACAAAGATGAGCCCTATTGAAAAAGGGGAGAATCTATGCCAAATCATGGGAAAAGGGGCCTTGATAACAATTTGTTGTTTATGCTTTTCGAGGCCACAAATATGGCAAATCTTCATGAAACTTGGTCAGAATTTTGTCATGTCATAAGGATGAACCCTATTGAAAATGGGAAGGAGTCATGCCATATCATGGGAAAAGGGGCCTTTTATGTCAATTTTCTTGATTACACTCCAGAGGCCACAAATATGGCAAAATCTTTGTGAAACTTGGTCAATATGTTTGCCAGGTCAAAAGGATGAATCCCATTGTAAATAGGATGGATCCACATAATATCACAGGAATATGGGCCTTAATGCCAATTGGCTTGTTTACAATATAGAGGCAACAAATATGGCCCAATCTTCATGAAACTTGATCAGAATGTTCGGTTAGTCACATGTATAAACCCCATTGAAAATGGGAAGGATCCATACCATGTCACAGCAAAAGGGTTCTTAAAGGTAATTTTCTTGATTTAACTGTAGTGGCCACAACTTCAGCCTACACTTCAAGAAACTTGGTTTTATGTAGAAATTATCTCCTTTATGACATCTGCCTGTTTCATTGATGTGAGGTGCCAAGCCTCAAAGAGACTCAGGGGGGTGATCTAGGACCATCATGGTCCTCTTGTTCACCATGACAAAAGTGAAAAAAAGTAATAGTTAAAGACTTGTTGTCAAAGTGGTCATCTTGTGACAACTTTGACGTTATATATTACATGTATGGTTTAACTAAAAGAATTCAATATAAACATATGGGCCTACTTATTTCTCACCCCGGGCGGGTACTGTTGCCTGCAATATCAGACTATCTCTCAAAAAGCGGGCTACCAGCTCTAGACTGGTCCACATATCGACTATCAGAATAGCCTAGAACAGGCTATTCTGATATTCGAAAGTGAGACCAGTCTACACCCGACCCGAAAGCGGGCGAGAAATAAGTTGGCCCTATGTGATGTATTTTTAATAAAGTGGCCTCATCTGAATTGCAACCCTGATGAAGCAACTCACTGCTTAGTTGCAACTGTCCTTTTTCATTAACATTGGGTAAAAAGAAAATTGATTATTTCAATACCAACTTCTGGATACAAGCAACAAGAGTGTTGAAAGGTTGGAATCTACTGTATCTGATAACATTTGAGGGGGTTAACTGGAAAGGTATATTTTACATGAATCATGCCCCTTTTTTAGCTCACCTGAGCACGAAGTGCTCAAGGTGAGCTATTGTGATTGTAAAATGTCCTTCGTCAGTCGTGCGTCGTCCGTCGTCCACAATTTCTTTAAACATCTTCTCCTCATAAACCAGTTGGCCAATCTTGATGAAACTTGGCAGGGATGTTCCTTGGGTCAAGCTCTACCAAAGTTGTTCAAATAATTGAAATCCACCCTTAACTTTCCCTTCACCCTTAACAAAAAGGCCTCTACCAAGATTGTTCATATCAAGTCTCTTGGGTCATATTTGGGCTTTGCGCAGGTGCATCCCTTTATCTCTTATGAGCACGAAGGGTAAAACAATGAAAATCTTCAAAAATCTTCTTCTATGAAACCAGAAGGCAGACAGCTTTCATATTAGGTATGTAGCATCATCTAGTGGACCTCTACCAAGTTTGTTCATATCAAGACCCTTGGGACATATTTGGGCTCCACCCGGGCCCAACCCTTTTTACATAGAATCAAAGAGCGAAAATCTTTAAAAATCATCTTCTCTGAAAGCAGATGGCAGACAGCTTTCATATTTGGTATGTAGCATCACCTAGTGGGCCTCTACCAAGATTGTTCATATCAAGTCTCTTGGTCATATTTGGGCTTTGCACGGGTGCATCCCTTTATCTCTTATGAGCATGAAGGGTAAAAAAAGGAAAATCTTCAAAAATCTTCTTCAATGAAACCGGATGGCAGACAGCTTTCATATTTGGTATGTAGCATCATCTAGTGGACCTCTACCAAGTTTGTTCATATCAACACCCTAGGATCATATTTGGGCTCCACCCGGGCGCAACCCTTTTTACATAGAATCAAAGAGCGAAAATCTTTTAAAATCTTCTTCTCTGAAACCAGATGGCAGATATCTTTCATATTTGGTATGTAGCATCATCTAGTGGGCCCCTACCAAGTTTGTTCATATCAAGACTCTTGGGTCATATTTGGGCTCCACCCGGGCACATCCCATTCAGCTCATCTGAGCACGATTGGTGAGAAAGGGAAAACCTTCTTCTCTGAAACCAGAAGGCTGACAGCTTTCATAATTAGTAGGTAGCATCATCCTATGGGCCTCTTCCAAGTTTGTTCATATTAAGACCCTGGGGTCACATTTGAGGTCCACCCGGTGCATCCCTTTTTACATAAAATCAAAGAGCAAAAAGGCATATCTGTCTTGCTCTTCGCTGAAAACATTCCATGGTATTGATTTTAGGCAATTATCTCCTTGTTGACGTCTGCCTATCCAATTAATGTGATATCCCAGGGGTCAAAGAGACTCAGGTGAGCGATCTAGGACCATCTTGGTCCTCTTGTTTTAAATTTTTTAGCTCACCTGAGCACGAAGTGCTCATGTGAGCTATTGTGATCACCTTTCGTCCGCCCGTTGACGTCAGTTGTCCGGCGTCCGTCAACAATTTCTTTAAACGACATCTCCTCCGAAAGAACTTGGCCAATTTACACCAAATTTTACTGAAATGTTGCTTACGTGGTCCCCTTCAAAAATAGCTAAAAAGATTGAAATCCATGAAAAACTCTGGTTGCTATGGCAACCAAAGGTGAAATTTAAAGAAAATCTAAAAATTCTTCTTCTTCTCAACCAGGAGTGCTACAGACTAAAAATTTGGCATGGATGATCAGTTCATAGACCTGAATTAAAGTAGCTAAAATCATATCTGTAGGGCCACCAGGTGCGGAGCACCAGGGAGGAGGGGGTAGTACTTTGGGTAAATTTTGTAAGCTTTAACCTTCTTCTTTTTCGGAACCAGAGCCCTTCAGACTTGAAAATTGGCATAGATGGTCAGTTTATAAACCTTATTTAAAATAGTTAAAATCATGACTGTTGGGCCACCAGGTGCAGAGCATCTCGGGGGAGGGGGTAGTGCTTTGTTGAAAATTTTGAAATCTTTAACTGTCTTCTTCTGATGAACCAGAATCCCTACAGCCTTTATATTTGACATGAATGATCAGCTCATAGACCCTATCTGAAATAGCTAAAATCAGGAATGTTTGGCCACCAGGTGCGGAGCACCAGGGGGCAGGAGAGTAGCTCTTCAGTGCAATTCTTAAATCTTTAACCTTCTTCTTCTGATAATCCATGTGCCCTACAGACTTGAAAAAATGCAAGGATGATCAGCATATGAACCATTATTAGAATAGCTTAAATCATAACTGTTGGGCCACCAGGTGCAGAGCCACCGGGGGGAAGGGGTAGTACTTTGTTAAAATTTTTTAAATCCATAACCTTCTTCATCTGATTCAGAATCCCTACATCCTTTATATTTGACACGGATGATCAGCTCATAGACCCTATTTTACATAGCTATAACTATGAATGTTTGGCTACCATGTGAAGAGCACTTGGAGAGAGGGTAGTATTTCCGGTCAATTTTGAAATTTTAAACCTTCTTCTGATGATGAAATAGGAACCTTACAGGCACTTAATTTGGCATGAGACATCAGCTCATATATGTTAATCAAAATAGATATAGTCATGATTGTTTTGACCAGGGGCAGAGACCCAAGGGGAGGGGGTAGTGCTTTATGGTAAATTTAACAATTGTTATAAATTCTACTGAACCAGAATTCCTACTGCTTTTTCATTTGATATAGAATAATCAGCTTATAGAACTTGTTTCTCATGTAGATATAACAAAACCTTTATTTATCATGGGAGATTTCAATCTTGATATCAAAAATAAGCATAAAAATATTGTACTTAAATTATCTCAGATATTCTCTTGTAAAATGATCATGCAAAAACCAAGAACTCAGATAACAATTCCATTTTAGATCTTGTATTTTCCATCAGAAAAAGTAAAACTGAGACTGTGGAATCTTACTGGTCTGACCATAATATTATTTTCCTTTACACATAAATTTGTTACAGTTCACTAACTTTATCATCTGAATCAAAAGTAATGTTACCCTTAGGTGCTTTGACTCAGGTGAGCGGACCAGGGCCAAAGGTCCTCTTGTTTTTGAGCTATGAAGCACCCAACAGCTGAGTGTTGGCATCCTCATACTGTGCTCTCGTTTTTGATAGATGTTTGTTTGATTTTGTCTTAAGAGCTACAGATAAAGGGGGTATTTTGGTTTTCAAATTGAAAAATTTCATTATTCCTAATTTTAACTTAAATCCTATTTTGTTGGTATTCACTTAAAATGTCTCAACGAGACAATTCAAATGAGTACCCACAACATAGGGTTTCATTTGGAAACAAAGATTTCAGACTGGTTTACCCCCTCTCATCTGGACTCTTAGCTGCTTATGGGCATTAATTCATACACTGTGAAATCTTGTTATATTTTGTAATGATTTATTGTTGTATAGATTGTGATCTGACAATTTTGTGTGCATAATCTACTTGTATTTAAATATTTAAATAAAGCACATCTATTTTTATTAATTTAGCTATTCTTTTTTTTGTTTTATTGACAAAATTCTCTTGATCCTTAAATTTTAGGCATTTACTAGAGTTGTGAAAAAGCAGAAGACTTTGATTCTTTTAACAGTATATTTGTCATTATTTCAAGATAAACATTCATTGTATTTCAAAAAAAACCATTGGTCTAAAAGCCATTGTTACTCCACTGGCACTTTCTGCTCAGCATTTAAGAATTAATAATTAAAATTAAAACGTAGGACATAGATTATTATGTGGTTGCAATGCTGTTTCGTGCAGTGGGGCTTTAATTTCACACCATTCAGTGGAACACCGATGTTCTGAGAAATTAATTTTCATTGAAACGTATCTGGACATCTGTGTATCTGTGATCAAAACCTTGGTAGGCTATCATCTACTATCATCTACACATAGCTTATGCCAAACTTGACCCGAACTTGAGGTCAATTAATTAAATTTGATAAAAATGTGCACAAACTGTTCGTTTGATGTATATTGCAGTTGTAAAAGGAAAAGTATGGAATTCAGAAAAAAAATGTGCCTGTATTTATAGTTCAATCGGAAAACAACAGTATGAGCCTTTCAAACTGAATTTCTTATGGGTACTAGGTAAAGACTTAAAAATATTCAATGGCTGATATACCTAAAGGGTTGAAGGGGTTCGAAGGAACCTCTCTGTATCCAAATAACTTCACTGTAGTGGATAAATGCAAACAAGATTTTGCAACATAGGAAATATGAAATATGACACCTTTTTAGCTCGGCTGTTTTCGAAGTAAATCAGAGGTATAATGATCACCTTGGTGTTGTTCGTTTTGTCTGGGTGTTGTTGTTGGTGTTGATGTTGGCGTTGGTGTTGGAGTGACAAACTCTAACCTTGGTCATAACTTTTGAATGGTAAGTCATAGAGCCTTCATATTTCACATGATCATTGCTTTGGACAAGACCTTTCTGTAGGTATCAAGTTCAAGGTCATCAGTCAAGGTCAAGGTCATGTTTCAAGGTCAAATTTCTTTAGAAAATTTAAACTTGGTCAAAACATTTGAATGGTTAGTCATAGAGCCTTCATATTTCACATAATCATTGCTTGGGTACCAAGTTCAAGGTCAAGGACATTTTTCAAAGTCAAATTTGTTTGAAAAAATTAAAAAGTCATAGAGCCTTCATATTTCACATTATCAATGCTTGGGAGAAGACCTTTCTGTAGGAACCAAGTTCAAGGTCATCAGTTAAGGTCAAGGTCATTTTTCAAGGTCAATTTTCTTTTGAAAAAATTAATCTTGGTCATAACTTTTGAACAGTAAGTCATAGAGCCTTCATATTTCATGTGATCGTTGCTTGGTACAAGACCTTTCTGTAGATACCAAGTTAAAGGTCAACAATCAAGGCCATTTTTCAAGGTCAAATTTGTTTGAAAAAATGTAACCTTGGTCATTACTTTTGAATGGTAAGTCATAGAGCCTTCATATTTCACATTATCAATGCTTCAGACAAGACCTTTCTGTAGGTACCAGATTTAAGGTCATCAGTTAAGGTCAAGGTCATTTTTCAAGGTCAAATTTGTTTGAAAAAAAAAATAACCTTGGTCATAACTTTTGAATGGTAAGTCATAGAGCTTCCATATTTCACATGATCATTGCTTGGTACAAGACCTTTCTATAGGTACTAAGTTCATATATTTGCATTTGCCTAAGAAATAATAAACAGCCGAGCGTTGGCACCTGCAATCAACATCAAGTACTCAAGATGAGCTTTTAGGGTTACTTGATGTCCTTCGTCAATATTTACCTTGTGGACATTCTTTAGTCCACATTTTGAGCCCAATCAACCTAAAAGTTAGTCAGAATGATTGTCTTGAAGAAATCTGGGACAAGTTCGAAATTGGGTCAAGTGGGGTAAAAGACAAGGTCATTGGGTCTAATCATAGAAAAACCTTATCTAGAGGTCATATTTCTTGCCAAATCATTCTGAAATTTGGTCAGAATGATTGTCTTGATAAAATCTCTGACACGAAAATTGGGTCAAGTGGAATCGAAAACTAGGTCACAGGATAAAATGTTAGAAAAACCTTGTCGAGACTCTAGAGTACAGGCCATATTTTTAGCCCAATCATCCTGAAATATGTCAGCATGATAATTTTGATGAAATCTCAGACAAAGTCGAAATTGAGTCAAGTTAATGGCTCAGCGCAAAACAGTTGTAACTGCCTATATGCTAATATAGTCAGTCTGGGCAATCCGCGCAGTCTGACTAGGATTGACACCTTTTGACCACAAAGCCAGTCACTTTTCATGTGAAGGGTCACATAGAACACTAGGTTCACAAATGATAGATTTCGGCCCTGAAAAATCTACTTTTTCTGATTATCAAATTTTTATGCCTACCCTTACTCCCCTCCCTAAAATTGTACAAAAAATATTTTTTATAACTTCGCATATGATCGTCCAATGTCTGTCATGCATCGTCCGTCGTCCACAATTTCTTTAAACATCTTCTCCTCCTCAACCGGTGGACCAATCTTGAAGAAACTTTGCAGGGATATTCCTTGGATCAAGCTCTACCAAAGATGTTCAATCAAATGAAATGCACCCTTAACTTTCCCTTTACCTTCAACAAAAAGTTTGAAAATAGGAATAATCTTCAAAAATCATCTTCTCTGAAACCAAATGGTAGACAGCTTTCATATTTGGTATGTAGCATCATCTAGTGGACCTCTCTCTACCAAGTTTGTTCATATCAAGACCCTTGGGTCATATTTGGGCCTCAGCCCGGTGGCAACCCTCTTTACATAGAATCAAAGAGCGAAAATCTTTAAAAATCTCTTTCTCTGGTATGTAGCATCATCAAGAGTACCTGTTCCAAGTTTGTACACATCAAGACCCTGGGGTTATATTTGGGCTTTGCTCAGGTGCATCTCTTTTAGCTCTTCTGAGCATGAAGGGTAAAAAAGGAAACTCTTCAAAAATCTTCTCTGAAACCAGAAGGCAGACAGTCTTTATATTTGGTATGTAGCATCATCTAGTGGACCTCTGCCAAGTTTGTTCATATCAAAACCCTTGGGTCGTATTTGAGCTCCATCCGGGGGCAACCCTTATTACAAAGAATCAAAGAGCGAAAATCTTTAATAATCGTCTTTTCTGAAACCAGAGGGCACACAGCTTTCATAATTTGTATGTAGTATCATCTATTGGGCCCCTACCAAGTTTGATCATATCAAGACCTTGGGGTCATATTTGGGCTCCACCTAGGCGCATCCCTTATAGCTCATCTGAGCAATCAGCATGATTGGTGAAAAAAGGAAAATTTTCAAAAATCTGCTTCTCTGAAACCAGAAGGTAGACAGCTTTCATATTTTGTATGTAGCATCATCTGGTGGACCTCTACCAAGTTTGTTCATATCAAGACCCTGGGGTCACATTTGGGCTCCACCCTCGTGCATCTCTTTTTACATAGAATCAAAGAGCGAAAAGGCATTTCCTTCTTGCTCTTGGCTGAAATGATTCCATGGTATTGATCTTATGTAGAAAATATCTCCTTGTTGACATCTGCCTGTTTAATTAATGTGATGTCCCAGGGGTCAAAGAGACTCAGATGAGCGATCTAAGACCCTCATGGTCCTCTAATTGTAACTTTAAACAATATTTTTTTTTTTGGGGGGGGGGGGGGGGGGGTAAGATAGGCATTTTCGCAGATCAAGCTACTTTTGAGGATACTGTAGTTTTGGAAAATATTCTACACATTATTTGAGAGACTGTGTATAAGTCAATAGAAAAAAAGGTAGGTTTAATAGTGTTCATTAGATATTTGAAAAGTGCAGATTTTATTTTGGGCAAGTTTCTTTTGTTCGTGAATCTCGTCCTTTAAGATATTTGAATTTGAGCAATTTATCCCACAGTATCCCTATCTTTAACTATGGGACTAATTACTCGTGTTTTAGGCCGACATCGAACCTCCTTTATAGAAACCCTGGGGCCCGTTTTACTAGACTTCTTACGAAAAAATAATCGTAAGTCAAAAACACAAATCGTACATGGCGTTTTCATTCATTGATAGATTCTGCCTTGCAATATCTCATTGGGATCGTCTTAAGAAGACGATTCCAATGACATGATGCATGGCATAATCCCATATTTAGTTACAACTGTAGAAGCAACTTTAATTTTTGACTTACGCAAAAAATAATCGTAAGATGTTTAGTAAAACAGGCCACTGGATCCGCCGCCGATACACAGTCTGATAAGAGCCTTCACCACGCGCTTTGAAGATGGCTGAGGACCACATGTCTGTTTACAATCGAGTCTACATGTATTTTGTATTCGTTTGTTGTGAAACCAATCAGATAAGGCGATGAACACGTGACTTTTACATTAAAATAAAGCTACTTGAAATATTATAAGCTTTCATTCTCAATTAAGAACTTGCCATTGTAACAGCTCTTCATAGCTGAAAAATGTCGAAGAGAGTTTTAATTTTTCTGTATATCTATTCGGTTGTCTACATACAATGTTCCCAGGTAGAGCCTGTCTGTTCAAAGTTTGATTACGAGTACAAGACACTGGAGGCAATGTTACGCACGGAGAGACGCGTGGAAGACATGAGGAGAGATATGTTAAGGATCCAAGATGATGTAAACGAAAAACTCGAGCAACTTCATGAATTCAAACTAAAACAAGAAGATGCATTCGCTAAAGTTAGAGAACAGCTTGATGAAGAGATTTCAAACTTGAAGATGGAGAAAGAAAACATGTCGAAATCAATCGACTATCATCACGAGATGGCAAAAAGACAATTAAATGAGCAGAGTATGACAATAAAAGAACTGAGCGAAACTTTGTCCACAAAAATCGACTCCGAGCTCGGAAAGGCAAAGAAACAACTGGATGAACATGGTATAGATCTAAAGAAAGAGAGCGAGACTTTTGTCTACAAAAGTTGAAGCAGAACTAGATTTATTGAACGAAAAGTTTCGGGGGTTGCAAGAATCAAGTAAAAGTGAGTTAGTTTTCTTTTTTACTGCTTTTAGAATATACTCTCTCTAATCGAGTGTTAGCTTTGAAAAGCTGTAGCTAGGAGATTTTGGTCGCCGATCGACGGTATTGTAAAATATTATATATTCATCTATATAGAAATTGTATATTCAGCTTAACTTAGTACATGAAGACTAAATCTTTTCGAAATCGTCTGAATCCATTTTTGTTGCCATGGACTTATTTCAGATTGGTTTACGGTTTAATTTAATAAAGGCCTGTATATGTTACAGGTGGTTTTGATATCATTATTTTTTACTATTATACAGCTATTTTAACCATGTTATCAGCATATATTTCATTTACACATCGATGGCTCAGCAGGAAACAGTTGTAACTGCCTATAAACATTTCGAGCCATCGATATGGTTTGAAAAGTCGAATTAATCTGTGTCCCGAATATTTCCTATTGGATCTAAAGGTTATCCATTCCTAATGAAGATATTGAAATCGGTTGGACTCGGGTTTTCTCGGATGATGTTGCTAGCGGAAGATCTTGACGTAATAATTTCGTGATTGATTATGTCATGAATGCAGAACCTTAATGTCGTAAGTGCCTATACACTGTATAGGCACTCAGAGGAACAAATAGAAAGGATATTTTAGTTTTTCAAATTTAAATTTTTCACTAATTCTTATTCAAATCCTATGTTGCGAGAGCTCAGTAGAATTGTCTCGCCAAGACGATCCAAATGAGTACCCACAACATATGGTATCATTGAGAATTAAAGATTTGAGACTGTAGTTAACCCTCTTATCTGTACCTCTTGGCACTTACGGTTGATAACGGAAATGTTCGGTTGAAGCGAAATATAACGATTTGTCGGAAACTTCAGACATCGAGCCAAATTAAATTTTTCAAATTAAGGATATACTACCTTAACCCTTTCCTGTTTTACAAAATTTTGGATCTGTCCAAATTCAAAGGTTTTGCAGATTCAAATTAAAAATGGGTTTAATTTGAAAAATAACTATTCGGTGGGGTAGAAAATAGTGTGGAAAAAGAAGAAATTGCTTGTCAGAAGCAATTTCTTCTTTTTTCACAATGTTTTCTCAATTATAAAATAACAGGCACGTAAAAAGCAGGTATTAAACAGCAAAGGGTTAAGGTAGTGGACCCATAATAGTAACGCAACGTTTCAGAAGTAATGACTTTTAACAATGTCAACCGAGGTTCCTAATGTTTTTCATTAGCGGAAGATCTTGACGTAATAATTTCGTGATTAATTATGTCATGAATGCAGTACCTTAATGCCGTAAGTGCGTGCCCACTGTATGGGCACTCAGAGCTACAAATATAAGGGGTATTTTGGTTTTCAAATTTAAATATTTCACTAATTCTTGTTCAAATCCTATGTTGTGAGAACTCATTGGGATTTTCTCACCAAGACGATTCAAATGAGTACCCACAACATATGGTTTCATTTAGAAATAGAGCATTGAGACCGGAGTTACCCCCTTTTATCTGTACCCCTGGGCACTTACGGTTGATAAAGGAAATGTTCGGTTGGAGCGAATTATAACGATGTTGTCGGAAACTTTCAGACATCGAGCCGAAATGAATTTTTCAAATTAGGGATATACTACCTGAAGGTAGTGGACCCATAATAGTAACGCAACGTTTCAGAAGTAATGATTTTTAACAATGTCAACCGAGGTTTCCTAATCTTTTCATTAGGTAACCTCGGTCAACATTGTGAAAGTTCATGTGTGCCGAAATAGTGCACAGCTTTTACGGAACCACTACCTTAAAGCATTGCGTAGTTGGAGGGTTAACAGTTGAAACAGTTGTAAAACATTCCCCTTTACCATAACACCAGATTGATAAGCCCTATTTTATTTCAGTGGAAGGGATTGCTTTTTCTGTTACAAACCCAAATAAAAACCTAGCTGATGATCGTGTTCCAACGTTCACACGACAGATCACCAATATCGGGGACGGCTACAACCGAACTACGGGAAAGTTCACTTGTACCGTGCCAGGGATCTACATGTTTTCTCTGACTGTTGCGTCTACCAATACTAGTCAACAGGTTGTTTGCTACATTCGGTTAAACGGCAAAAACACGTTGATGAGTTATTCATATGAATCGCGATACACGACAGTCGGTAACACTGTGTTCTTACAGTTGTCCAAAGGGGATATTGTTTCACCAGCTGGGTGTGTTGGAGAAAGCAATTTCTATGCTGTATCTTTCAGTGGGGCTTTAATTTCACGCCAATGAGTGTCGAACATCGATGTTCTGAGAAATTGATTTGCATTGCAACCTTTCTGGACATCTGTGTATCTGTGATTGAAACCTTGTCATCCTCCATTATTAACTTATAGTCCCTATGCCAAGCTTGACCCGAACTTGAGGTCATTTGATTTAATTTAGTGACAAATGCACAATCTGTTTGTTTGGTGTATATTGCAGACGTAAAAAGGAAAACGTAACTGAGATTCAGAAAAAACAACAACAATTTCATGTGTATAAAAAAAGTCGCGCGTGTGTGTGAGTGTTTTATTTCGACCGGGAAACAACAGTATGAGCCTTTCGAACTACAGTAAAACTTGTATTAAGCGACCACTAATGGGACCATCAGAAAGCGGTCGTTAAAGAGAATGGTCGCTTAGCACACGTGGGTTGTGCAGACTGACTAGGGTCGAATCTTTTCGCACTTTGCTTATTTTCTGAATCTAGAATGATCAATTTGCCTTCCAGTGAAAAAAATTCTGAAATGCGACCTCTGGTTGATTTATGCTGGACCCAATCTCTTTTTCAAATATTTATTTTACAGAGATCCCGGGTGGTCCCTTTTCGCGTGATGGGTCACATATTATATTCTGCGTTATTTATTCACCTGACAGGGCGAGGCTTAGTCGTGAAGTTATTTTGGCGAGTTCACTTTTCGATATTTCGGGTTCTTGCAAATGTCAGTCGGAAATTTTAACTAACGCGTGTATATTACTGTATCCTAAAATCAAAAACATTTTACGTGTTAGCAAAAGCATTTCATCTTTAGGTCACCTAAACCTCATAACTTCAGCTTAAGTTAACAAGGGTTTAGTTACCCTCATATGATTGAATGTTTCACATCGACCATTAATAAATATGAGTAGCCATAAAAAGCTGATGAACATGAGAATAAAGCCCCCTTGAATAAGCTTTCATACTCAATTAAGAATTCGCCATAGCAGCAGCCCCTCAGTGGCTAAAATGTCGAAAAGACTTTTCATTTTTAGCTCAGATGACCAAAGGACAGCGAGCCATTGTCATGGCGGTGAGTCAGTCGTGCGTGTGTCGTCCGTGCGTGCATGCGTAAACAAGAAATGATTCCCCAAATATGGGCGTGGCAGGGGTGGAGATGGGTAGGGCTTATTTTCACTATAAAATCTTTGAAAATCTTCTCCTCCCAAAGCAATGGGCGGATTTGGATGAAACTTGGCACGAATGATCCGTGGTTGACCCTCATCTAAAGTTGTTTTGTTTTGGGTTGGCCTCCCCAATTTGGGCGTGGCACGGTGGGGTTTAATTTCACTCTAAAATCTTTGAAAATCTTCTTCTCCCTAACCATTGGCCCGATTTCAATGAAACATGGGGTGAATGATCCTTGGTTGACCCTCTTCTAAAGTTGTTCAAGAAATTTTGATTGACCTTCAAATATGGCCGTTTCAGGGCGGGGCTTAATTTCACTATAAAAACTTTAAAAAAAAAACTTCTCCTCCAAAACCATTGGTCCGGCTTCAATGAAACTTGGCATCAATGGTCCTTGGTTGACCTTCTTCTTAGGTTGTTCAAGAAATTTCGATTGACGAGCAGAAATTGCGTGGCAGGGTGGGGCTTATTTCACTCAAGAATCCTTAAAAATCTTTGCCTTCATACTAATTTAAGCTAAATTCAAAGAAACCTGACAAGAATATTCCTATGAAGCACATTTTCTAATATTGGTCATGAAATTTTGATAGGCCAATAAATGTGGCCGTGTCAGGGTAGGGCCAATTTACATCTCGAAATCTCAAAAAATCTCGCTATGAATGTTCCATGAATGACAACTCACTTATTTTTTCCTGAAAATGTTTTTAGAATGGTCTACCTATTGCAATCACCTTTTAGTTGGTAATCAGATTGGTAAAGGGTATGCAGGTTTATGTTGATTAAGTATTTTGAAGCAATGTCGGCCAGACCTAAAAAATTACAAAAAAAATCTAAAGAGACGTCAAAGTGTTGTTTTCAGTCAAAGTAAGCTATGTTTTATGAAAATCTGGAGGTGATAAAGCAAGTGGAGCGATACAGGCCCTTTTGGCCTCTTGTTCTGTACTACGTACACTGGCCTCAGTTAGAGCCTGTCTGTTACAAAGAAACGAGACACTGTAGGCTATGTTTCGCACGGAGAGGCACGTAGACTATATGAAGAGATAAATATTTATAATTTTAGCTCCACTGGCCGAAGGCCATTCAGCTATTGTCATGTCGTTGTGTCCGTCGTGCGAGAGTCAGTTCCTCCGTCCGTGCATGCATCCGTGTGTAAACTTTTTCTTTTAACATCTTCTCCTCCTAAACCAATCAGTGGATATTAACGAAACTTAATAGAAATGTTCCTTGGGTAACCCTCTTCTTAAATTATTATAGAAAATTTGATTGTCCCCAAAATATGGCAGGGCAGGGCAGGGATAATTTTCACTAAAAACCTTTAAAAACCCTCTCCTCCTGAACAATTTTGCCAATTTCAATACAACTAGGCGTGGATGTTCCTTGCGTGACCCTTTACTTAAACTGATAAGGAAATTATGATCGACCCTCAAATAGGGCCGTGGCAGGGGGGAGGGGGTGGGGTGGTGTTCATAATTTTCACTTTAGATCTTTAAAAATCTTCTCCTAAACCATCGGGGTCGATTTCAATGAAACTTGACATGGATAATCCTTGGGTAAATTGTTAAATATTTTTTATTGACCCCCCAAATTTGGTTGTGGTAGGGCGTTGAATTTTTTTCACTTTAAAATCTTTAAAAAATTTCATGTCCCAAAACATTGCCTTGATTTTGATAAATTTGGCATGGTTGTGTCTTGGGTTACCCTTCACTTAAATTGTTAAAGAAATTTTGATTAACACCCAAACACTGGGCGTGACAGGGTGGGGCTTGAATTCACTTCATAGACTTTAAAAAATTCTTCTCCCAAAACATTGGGCCGATTTCAATTAAACTTTGTATGGATATTCTTTGGATGACCCTTCAGTTACCAATTTTTGATAGGCCCATTAATGTGGGCGTGGCAGGGCGGGACGTATATTCTCTTAAAAATCTTTAAAAATATTCTCCTAATGAATTTGAATAAATTAATTAAATCTTGGTATGATTGTTACATTAATGACCCTTTACTAAGATTATAGCTGAAAATGTGTTAAGAATGGTCTACTTATTGCAATCACCTTTATATTGGCAAAATGCTGTGTGTAATGGGTATGCAGCTTAAAAGAGATTGATTGTTCTGGTGAACTGTGGGCCAGTCCCTGTTAATCATTTCAAAATAGTTATAAATGGACTTCTAAGTGTTGTTTTCGGTCAATGTAAGCTCTTTAAATGAAAATCTGGAAATTTTAAAGCTGCTCTTTCACAGTTTTTCATAGAAAAATACAAAATTTCTTCTTAGATTTGGAAATGTGTGTATTTTTAGATGATTACAAATAGCCCAAAGTCATTGGCACTACAAACAACATATTTCAATAATTTTGTAACTTATTTTTTCGAAGCGGCAAGATCAGTAAGGGATCCAGTCTATTAATTTCCAGTCTATAAATTTCAAAATCGTTCTTTTCCACGAATAATCTTTCATTTTTGCTTGTATTGATATGGAGTTTCGAGCTGTCAAATGCCTTTACCTTAATCTTTGATTGAATAAGACAAACATGCGGAATTCACATGCATAAATAGTTAGCTCGAAATTGAAGAATTATTTTTAAGGCGTTAGTAGTTTCTTTAATCATAGTTCTAGAATGAATTTCGCTAAATTCAGGAATAACGGTCTTTCTTTCCATGCATTAACAGATTGAGTCTTATTATTTTAAAGGCTTCAACATGATGAGGTCGTTACTTCCAATTGTTTTTACGAAAATTTTCAAAAATCACATTTTCCCAATCTGTGAAAGAGTAGCTTTAAAGCCAGTGGAGTGATACATGCCCTCTTTTGGCCTCTTGTGGGAAAAGAAAGCATAGAAAAATATAGTTTTTTCTTATTATGACATCGCGAATCGACAATTTGCAATTCTGTTATAAGATTGCGCAATGAAAATTTGCACTTAGGTTATGAGATGGCGATTGAACCGTTTGGACTTGTTATAAAGATCGCGAAATTGACCGGTTTGCTTTTCGGTTATGCTATTGCGAATTGATCTTTGCACTTGTTAAAAGATTGCGAAATAACAGCTGGGATTTGATATAATATCGTTTGTACTTATTATTAGATCGCAAAATGACTATTTGCCCCAGTTATAAGATCACGAAATGACGTTTGCCCTTGTTATAAGAAAACAAATTGACATTTAGCTTTTATGATCGTGAAATGACCGTTGGCACCCGTAAAAATATTGCGAATTGATCGTTTGCACTTGTTAAAGATAGCAAATTCTACTCTTTTGATGATCGCGAAATTGCAAATTTGGACTTGTAACAATTTTGCAAATTGACCGCTTGCACCCCCACCCCCCGCGACAGGTCCTCATTTTTTAATATCTTGCTTCTGGTGATTCAAACCGATTTTTCGCAAAATCTTTGCGCATAATCTGACCTTTGCTTTTTCCATAACCCAACGGCCGTGCATCAGACACCAAACCAGTTTGGCGAGAATATATAATATTCTTTAATTCTTTTCGGGGGTTTATCGAGGAAAACGGTAGATTATCATTTTGATAAACTAACCGCCCGACAAATGAAATTATCAACCACCTAACCAGACTTTCGTTCATTTCACCCATTGTGGCTTCATTAAAGCAGAGACCAATAGCTACGTCATCTTGAACGTTGCATAGCAATCACATGCCAAATGACACGCTTTAAGAAAATTGGTCCTACAATTTTTCATTTTTTATCTCATTAATTCATTAAAGAAATAGAATAATAGTCTGTTTTTCGAGTAAGATTGATTGATATTTTTCAATATAGCTTTTGTTGTTCACTGGAATGAAAGATAATTCGATATTACACTGAAACAAACGATTATCCTCTATGTATGCCTTCCCTTGAAAATCATCTGGATTTAATCCCTTTCTACTCTACAGATCAATATTTTTAACTCTCCACAATCCTACAGACCAATGTTACATTTATAATATTCGTCTTTAGGATGGCAGGTGGTTCAATTCGGACCCATATGTTGAAAACTTGCAATTGAAAGCTTCAGCAAAGGATCACCGTATACTTTAAATGCACTGCGTGACTGCCCATGCTGTTTTACCTGTAAACATAAGACACGTTTTCAGACTGCAGACGACTATTTCAGACTGGAATGCTATATGACTTTCTTATTTGGAAATAAAACATTGTGGACAGATGAGAAATTGCTTGTAACAGGTATTTCCCATTAAGTTTTCAAAAAACTCTTTTCTTCAAGGACGCCAAATAAAAAGTAAATTTTCGTGGAAATGAACTTTTAGCTCACCTGAGCACGAAGTGCTCAAGGTGAGCTATTGTGATCGTCCAATGTCGTCAGTCGTCCGTCGTCCCATTTTCTTTAACATCTTCTCCTCCTAAACCGTTGGGACAATCTTGATGAAACTTGGTAGGGATGTTCCTTGGGTCAAGCTCTACCAAAGTTGTTCAAATAAATGAAACCGCCCAAAAACTTTCCCTTTACCCTTAACAAAAAGGGTGAAAACGGGAAAATCTTCAAAAATCTTCTACTCTGAAACCAGAAGGCAGACAGCTTTCATATTTGGTATGTAGCATCATCAAGTGGACTTTTACCAAGTTTGGTCATATCAAGACCGTGGGGTAACATTTGAGCTCCTTCCGGGCGCAACCCTTTTTACAAAGAATCAAAAGCGAAAATCTTTAAAATTCTTTTTTTCTGAAACCAGAGGGCACACAGCTTTCATAATTGGTATGTAGCATGATCAATTGGCCCATACCAAGTTTGTTCATATCAAGACTCTGGGGTCATATTTGGGCTCCACCCAGGAGCATCCCTTTTAGCCCTTCTGAGCGCGATGGCTGAAAATAGGAAAATCTTCAAAAATCTTCTTCTCTGAAACCAGAAGGCAAACAACTTTCATATTTGGTATGTAGCATAATCTAGTAGACCTGTACAATGTTTGTTCATATCAAGACCCTGGGGTCACATTTGGGCTCCACCCGGGTGCACCCCTTTTATATAGAATCAAAGTGCGAAAGGGTGTATCCTTCTTACTCTTGGCTGAAAATATTCCATCGTATTGATCTTATGTAGAAATTATCCCCTAGTTGACATCTGCCAATCTTATTAATGTGATGTAAAAGGGGTCAAAGAGACTCGGGTTAGCGATCTAGGACCATCGTGGTCCTCTTGTGTTGTTTGTTTGTTTGTTTCAATGGATTTTATGCCACTTTTAACAATCATTCAATCATATCGCGTGACTGGAGCACCTAACTCTAGATTTCTAGTATTTCTCGCACCACTTTTACAATTACACCCTTTCCCATCCATCGACCGCTTCCCCTTATGGATCAACGATTGGGAATATATAAAAAATACATCTTCCTGGTCGGCGATGAGCCAATCAAAATATCAATACAAAACACTTGACTCATTTTAAAAGGTCATCCCGACGACTTGTTCAGTTTGGCAGACACAACTGAATTCGCAACATAGGCGATCATGGAGAAAATTGTTTTATTTTTCTATTTTGTTTTCTCCATACAATGTTTACCAATGGAACCCGTGTGTTCTAAGTTCGATTATGAGTACAAGACATTGGAGGTTATGTTACGTACGGAGAGACACGTAGAAGATATGAAGAGAGAAATGTTAAAAATACAAGAAGATGTGAATGAGAAACTACAGCAACTGACAGAATTTAAACTTAAACAAGAAGATGCATTCACTAAACTCCAGGAACAAGTTGAAGAACAGACGGTGCAAATAAAGAAGGAGAGCGATGACTTGTCGACGAAAGTCAATTCAGAGATCAACACGTTTAAGGACGAGTTTCGTGAACTAAAGGGTTCTTCAAGTTAGTGAAATATGCATACGTTTCCTTTTTTAAGTTTTCAAATATTCTGTGATTAGTTTGCTCGGTCATTTATGAAAAAAGATGCGAGTTTTACGTTATACGAGGGTAAATAAAAAATTACGTAGACTTGCGTTACAGAAATTTTGGTTTCACTGAAAAGAAAACTACACTGTTATTTAATTGTGGATTTTTCTTTTTGTCGTGTAAATTTGGGTGAAATCTAACTAGTTGGTCACCTATAGCAACCATTCTAAAACAAGTAGTCATTTGGTACCAGCGCACGGTAACGACGTCAATATGACGCTACGGTATTGATAAGTTCCGTTGAAAGTCAGCACTTTCCAAAATACTCAATTCAACAATAAACACAAATTCTGTATCACCTTTCTATTTGTTAAGTTCTATGTTCATTTCCATCTGATCCATAATGATGATAAATGTGTAACGTGTTTTAAAGATACTGAACAGATGTTAATCTTTGACAATTACAGATCAAACGTGGAGGAGACGTTTTTCATTTTCCGATTGTCATCCTTCAGAAACGCTCTCCATTCTTAAACAGACCTTTTGAAACATTTATAAAGACGGTATCTGCTTGCATTTGAAGACCTTTTAGCATATTTTATCATTTTAACTTCTCGCTTTTATTTTCCATAGGTCCAGTGGAACTTTACCGGTTGTGTATGGCTGTGCCGGTGCAATTATTTCGAAATTAAAAACTGACTTGCCCTTAGCTTACAGATTTTGAATGCGAAAATACCGAATGGATTATGCTTAAATTTTATTTTCCTAACAGATAACGTCCACACGTAAATAGGCGAAGTTTGGACGGGTTTGGTCCAAATTGAGGGGACAATTACGGGTAGTAACACAAGGAAGTAACGTTACAAATAGGGTTGCACCGGTGGCACCTACCCATGAATATAAAATGTTGGATTTTTTACATCAAAGTCATCGCAAACTTTTGTAAATTAAGTATTATGTCAACATTAAATGGTTTGATACGTGTGCAAAATTTCATTTAATTCCGGAAAGTTCAAAGTTATAGTAAAAGTCCACGTATTTTTTTATCCACCCTCGTAGTTGGACGTCAGTCATAAGTTTCACCACCATTTGTGTCGTCGTACATATAGTCTGTGTCCGAAAACTTTGGGCAAACTGATTTCTGACCCGAATCCTACTCACTTGTAGACTGGTCCTACTTTCAACTATTAGATTAGCCTAATTTGTCATTTAATTAATCAAGTCTAATATGAGTATTAAATGTACCATACAATTCGTTTCAGGCGAGGTAATTGCGTTCTCCGTTACTGATCCCAGTAGAACCCTAGTAAACGGCGTACCAACATTTGGTCAACAGATCACCAATCTCGGGAACGGCTACAACCAAACTACAGGGAAGTTCACGTGTACCATTCCGGGGCTCTACATGTTTACTTTGACCGTCGCTTCTGCTTCGAATGACTTGAATACGTACTGCAGAATACAACTGAATTCAAAGAATATTGTTATCAGCCAAGTCTACAAAAATATTTACACTACTGCCGCTAATACAGTGTTCTTAATGTTGTCCATAGGAGATATTGTCTCTCTGGGTAATTGTGGTGGAATGGAGACTACCTATAACTGGAATGGAGGCACATCTTTTAGCGGCGTCTTACTTTCAAGCCAATAAGTCGATTTCGTCACAACGTTGTCCAACAAACTGAAATACGAGTTCATTTGTACCGATGTCGACATAGTTCTTATTCGAATTATTGATCGATAACTCGTACTCGTACTTACTACATTTATAAGTCGATTTCGTCACAACGTTGTCCAACAAACTGAAATACGAGTTCATTTGTTCCGACAACGACATAGGTCTTATTCGCATTATTGGTCGATAACTCGTACTTGTTACATTTAAATGTTAAGTGAGGTTTTCCTGTATAGGTAGTTTTGGAAGATATCTGTGACTTTTTTTATATTTTTCTCTATCTTATAATAACAAGTGATTATAGGCTAAGTTGGGAAATTGTCACAAAGTTTAGTGTCATTTAGACTTTAATATGACACTATTTCTAATTTACTCCTTGATCCTGTGAGCATATATCGATGGCCCAGCGCGAAAGAATTGTAACTGCCTATAAACATATAGGCAGTAACAACTGTTTCGCGCTGAGCCATCGATATAAAAAAAGTACGATAAAAATTAGAAAAAAGAGGTCACAGACCTAGAAAACGAGAAAGCAATATAAAAAAGAGCGTTGTCAGCACAATATACGGCTGTATATGAATGATTACAATCATGAGAAGGAAATTTGTGTGAAAGATTAATGCAAGAAGTAATTAGATAAGGAAAATTTTCCGTTTACACGATATTTGGCATGTGCCCCCTTATCTGCTGCACAGAGTATTGTAAAACCACTTTAATGCGCAAAAGATCACACGACAAAAAATATGTGTTTACAAGAAATTTTGCATTGGTTTTTCTATTTCTTTGACTCAACAAAATGTCCATAAATGTCGGTGATATTGCACAAGTTAACACGGCCAGAAACCGTGAAGATTCGTCCAATCTGCCATTCATAAATGTAGGAAACGCGGACGGACGGATGAACTTGGACTGTCGGACAAACAGGCGATAGCCCACCTTTTGAATTGCTATATTGTCACTGTCTTCATATTTCACATTCGCATTGTTGGCGAAAAGACCTTTCAGTGATTACCAAATCGATGTCATAAGTTGATGATATTTTTAGATAAAACATGACCGTATGTCTTTTACAAAGTAAAAGATATACAGAGTCTTGGCTCCGCCAATTTATTATACCGACGTCATCTTTAGCGGAAATGTTTCAATCAATGCTTTTGACGTCATATAACCCACGAGCTGAATAACGCGATGCGATTTATGTGAAATTCTCCCAACGTCAATTTCATTATTTTTTTCATAAATTTCACATCCAGAAAAATATAGTAATACCAAAAAAAGGTTAATAAAACCAATTTTAGAATTGTAACCGTGTTATAATGGAAATAATTGCATTTTCGCGTTGATGTGTCCATAAATAAAACCTGATTGGGGAGGGGGGGAGATGAAGTTATCTCCACCAGACTTATTCATGGAGACACATCAACGCGAAAAATGAAATTATTTTACAATTATGTAGTGAACCTTTTCCAAGTTTGGTTATGTCATGTCCCTGGGGTCAATGGGCCTATTCAATTTTACATAGACACAACGGAAGAAATTTTAAAAAAAAATCTTGTTCTCTGAAACTAGAAGGCATGGTTTTTCATAATAATTATGTAGATTATTTAATTTTATCTTATAACTGTACAAATATCCGTGTGATAACAACCCATATGATACTTTATATGATATCATAAGGTAATTTTTAGAACATGAAATAATGCGGTTAGTTTTAGAAACTTGAGTTTCTGTTTGAAACATCGATAAAAACAAGGCAAATATAAGTTATAAGACAAATGTAATACGTACTTAGTATGTTGTATGAAAAAAATATCTAACTCGGCTGTGGAAATTAATATATGGCTCGGCAAAAACTCGACAATTATCAATTCTCCCAACCTCGTTAGATATTTTTTCTCATACAAAAGACTAAGTACGTACATATATATTCATTTAATTGACTTTCATAAAGTCTGGTAACTACTTACCCCAATGCTCAAATAAGGGCTGTTCCGAGGCGCATCTTTTTTTTTTTTTTTTTTTTTACAAAGATACAAAGCAGACAACAATTTAGCCATATACTCTGATGAAAACATTCCATGGTATTGATCTTACGTAGAAGTTATCTCCTTGTGGACACCTGCTTATTTAATTGATGCGATGTCAAGGTGTCAAAGTGACTCAGGTTTTCAGAAACTACTGTTCAGAATTCAACCAAGTTTCACAGGAATGGTGCTTAGAACATGCTCTTTCAGTTTTTTATTGCACTTTTTACGTTGAATTCTGAATGCCCTATAGTAAAGGGCACCACGAGCTGTCAAGTCATCGGAAAATGGTCCCATATGACAAAATATTTAAAAAAAAATCTACTCTGTAACTGCTGTTAAAATTCAATCAAACCTTACATAAATGGTAATTGGTATAATTTCTTTCATGTTTCTTAGTTAGATTCTGATTTTGCTCTCACTATGGACTCTACCGGTGCCCTAAAAGGTACAATGCATAGAAATAAAAAATATTTTTCCCTGAAATTGATTATTGAAAATGAATGATTTTAGTCAGGAATAGTTTTCAAATGGACCTCTCTCAGATTCTTTGTATTTGGCATCATAGAAAATGGAACATTCATATTGCAAAAATTCTAGATAATACAACTTCTGCATCGTGTTTAAGTTCTTAATTGCAAAAGACAGTTGTTCATATTGCATGCAATTACAAATATAAATTTACATAAACATATATATAACTAAATGATGTTCCGAAGTGACGGTCAAGCAGACATATTAATAATATGTAATCAATCAGAAAATTAGATGAGTAAAGTGGTAAACATGAAAAGGGATAATGTGGAGAAAAGACGGTGAGAGAAAAAATATATTTAAAACCGTCGAAATAAAAGAATAAGAGATAGTTAGCGCTGTGTAATCAAAACCTCGTAACCACAACTAACTAATTGTCGTCAGTACGACGAGTTGATAACATAGTTTGGACGCGCATTTTTGAAAGTGTTTAGTTTTTTGTTGTTTTTTTTTTTTTCGTACAAATATTTTGTAATAAATTGCCTCCCGAGAAAAATATGAACGAAAGTAGGAGGCGTCATACGAATATTAACCCATTGTCATGTGTCTAAAAATTAAATGAATCGATAAAATAGCTAGAGCAAGGGATAACGCCAGTACAAGAGTAATATAAAAAATAAGCAATAATCTACAATTTAATTACAATTCTACGGTTATATAATTAGTCAGTTAAAGGCAGTTTTTTTTTTGTTTGTTGTTTTTGTTGTTGTTTAATCAAAACCTTAACTGTCATGAACGAAGGACCTTCTTTTTTTCGAAACTTTTGTAAATGAATATGCTTAGCTTTATCAGTGTAATCTATTCTGAATTTGACATTCTTTAATTTTTTGAATGTTGGATCGTGACCAGTAGTACTCTCTCTCTCTCTCTCTCTCTCTCTCTCTCTCTCTCTCTCTCTCTCTCTCTCTCTCTCTCTCTCTCTCTCTCTCTCTCTCTCTCTCTCTCTCTCTCTCTCTCTCTCTCTCTCTCTCTCTCTCTCTCTCTCTCTCTCTCACTCTGTATATATATATATATATATATATATATATATATATATATATAAAACAAAAATCCAAGTAAACCAGAACAAGAATTTTATAAATAAAACAAAAAACGACACTAGAAATCAATTTTAATAACGTGCCAACCGGTTTCGCTGCTTCTCATCAGGGCGACGTTAATAATTATTAATAAATTAATAACGTCGTTGTCCATCGACCTTTTTCGATATGTAAATCATGACTTGACAATCTAAATTTTGTTAGAGCTATTTTATATTTTTTTACTGTTATAATGTTAAGATATTGTTTGAATTCAAATGACCTAAATAAATTATACGATGTTGCTTTTAGTGATAAGTCTAAATCATCTTCCCAATTCCGGATAAATATATCCCTGATTCTTGAAAGCCGTTTTCATAAAAGGATTGACATTTTCAATGCTCTGATTTACCCAAACAAACCTTAAACCTGTGGCCTCTATGAGAAACTTTACTTTAGAAACCCAGTTGACAGTATTTGTATTTTCGTTTATATCTCGTAGCATTTGCAGATAGACAAGTCTTGCATATTTTCTGTCATCCAATCGCGTTATTTTTACCCAATACTTAATGATAATCGATTTTCGCTGTTCTTTAAACGGTAGTCTTTCCAGTTCTCGATAAATGAAATTATTTGGTGTTTTTTGAAGTTTGACGCGTAAGATCTGTTTACAAAAGCGAGTGTGTATTTTTGCTAATTTTTCACAGTCATCAAAACCGAAGATTTCTGCGTCGTAATTCAATATTGGTACAATTAATTTATCAAAAAAATCAAAATATGGAGATATCTTTAAAGTCTGTAAGATATTGTTTTAACGCAAATATTGCTTTTAATGCTCGGTCCTCCATCGCTTCAAAAGTATGTGGAAGAAACCCACCTGAGAAAAGGTTATGCCTAAGTAAGAAAATTTGTTCACTCTCTCGAGCTCTGTTTCATTGTATTTAGAGGAAATAAGTTTTGACAATTTTCCACCTTTGCGAAAGACCACTACTTTTGTTTTGTCGACATTTACTGATAATCTCCATTTATCACAATAACTTTTTTACAAATATAATCCGTTTTGAAGTTCTTGTTCATTGGCAGCGAACAGTACAATATCATCTGCATACAGAAGAAGAAATATTTGTAGCATGTCTAATTCAATACCCTTAAATTCATTTAGACTCATGGAAAAGGGATCTTCGTGTAAAATTCCTTATAAGAACGAATCCTTTATATTTTGTAGATAAATTTTCTTGACATTTTCATAGAATGTGATTTATCATCTGGCCAATGTATATAATTATTGTACATTTATCAATGTATTTTATTCAAAAGTATTCCTCATTGGTTCAACATGTGGTGGTATGATACCATGTCACAAAAAGGGGGCCTTTATGATGAATTAAATTCTATGTTATCGCAACTCCTTTTATACAGATTTACATTAAACTTTTAAAATCAATGACCATTATTTGGTTACCCATTTCAAATTTTCTTTGTTCTTTAATACTCCTTTGAGGGTAATCAAGATCTAGGATCAATTTGATATTGAGAACGACAGTCAATGACATTTTCTCAGGACTCATTCTAATTCAGTGCCACTGTAATCTATGTGAGAAGAAGATAATAATACTATAAATTCATTTGTCGTGATAATAACATATATAGTCATTCATTCATGAGTTAGGGTGAATAAATGGCATCTCGATATTCATTCATCGCCACATGCTTAGAACTGGGCCCATTTTCAACTCGGCTTATCGGCAACTCGGTCCAACGTATAACACAGCCCCAATAATGTCTTACGCCAAACCCTTTTATAAATAATTATTTATAAGGTTAAGTTATTACAAATAGAAAGTTATTCAATCTTCGTTAAATTCTTATTAAATCTAGGTGTGTACCAGCAATTTAAAAAGTTAAATTGAGTTTTAAGAATCATTCTAAGAAGTGTACATATTCAAACATTATTTTGATATGATGATGAATTAAACAACAAAAATGATATTTTTGAAATAGTAAAGATAAACAGAGTCAGGTATAACTATCGCCTGTACAAATGTTTTACATACTTTATGAAATATAGTCTACGCTACTTAAGACTATATATTGGGCTCTCACGCTCGTTCTGCATTTAATGAATTTAACCATGTGTGTATTTTCCTAAACAACAAAACCAATAAACAACCACACCGATAGATGGTAAACTAGTCTAATAGGGGAGGTGGATTATTGTGTAAAATGCAAGACAAGACAATTAGGTTACAGGGAACTATTATATTTCCCATGGTCGACCACTAAAACAAAAGCCTAAATAGCTCATCCCTCATCAATTGACGGGAAGCCAAGCCTCATATCAAATTAAAGAAAAATCTTTCGCGCATCCAAATAGAACATTTCGAATATAGCATGATCCACTAATCAATGAGTAATGACGCCATTTTTAAGATAACCCTTCCCACCCACCGAATTTCGCAGACGGTTCCGGAAAATAACTCGATGTCTAGATAATGCCTCTAAAGACCCGAAATAGACTCTCACCTCTAACATTTTGTACCCAACTTGTAGAAACAAGGTAAATTTCCGAAAATAAATGATCAGATTTGATCTTTATATATTATGGACCAATTAGAGGCCGCCCTTTTCTTTGTTTACTTCACCGTTTATGTCCTAGACAAAATGTCTAGACAAAATGTGACAGATGGCGAAAATTGTAATAGTTCCCTGTAACCACAAACAAGAATGAATGAAAGAATGAATGATTATAGACTGGTACCGCTGCCGTCTTATTAAAAAAGCCTTCATATATATGAGTCGACAGTAGAACCAGTCTAGAATGATTACAGTTATTTCGCGAAAAGTCTACGCATGCGTGAAATCTCTTGACTCCGCCCCTTTTGCAAACGAGTGGGCATGCCATTTTACTTCAGTTTAAAATTGATAGTAATAAAGTATATTTTACCATTGTTAAAGTGTTAAAGTTAAAGTGCATTTACCAGCCCGATTAGCTCAGTTGGTAGAGCATCGGACTTCAAAACCATTGAAGTTCGACTGTTTGGGTTCGATCCCCGGGCTGGTACACTAACAAAACTAATTGTCTTTCGGATGATACGTTAAACGTTAAAGAACCATGGCGGATCTCAGCAGTAGTTTCGTCATGTATCCTTGCACAATCCCCCTTAATAACTAATCGTTTTCTGGGGCGTCGCTCATATGGGCATGTGCTACGGTAGCGACGATAAATAAACGGAAATACACAAACGTATATTTTAAACAACAAAAATTCTCATTGACATAAACGATATCAAAATTATTTTGCACATAATTGAAATGTAGTTTTAATGCTCTAATTCATCATGCTTGTTTTTGTCATTGCTTATTTTTGCTTTTGATTAACTTTTATTATTATCAAATTAAGTATTTTGATTATTTTAGCCAGTATATGATATATTTATCGTTGAGTGCAAAATTAATTCAAATTCACCACCATGTTGAGTAAATTGCTTAATTGTGATGTTGAAACTTCGTGACAAAATGAGTAAACTGAAATTAACTCATTGAAGATCTTTCACTTTGTGAAGCATGATTGTGGAAATGTTGGCCCTTCTGGTTTACTCTCACTTTGTCTAAACCCATTTTGTCTATGCTATAAAAATTGTAGTTTAGACAAAAAATTCTCTTTGACTAATCTTGTCTGACACCTTAAAATTTGCAATTCGTACCCTGGCTAACAAGTTTTGTAATTAAGACTGTGGGTGCCAGTGTCATAATCAAGTTGTGTGGTATACATATATATATGTTACAGTGAATATGTAAAATCAGTGATTTTGTAAAATAACTGAAAATTTCAGGGATTTTGCAAAATCACTGATTTCGTCAGTTTTTTTTTATAAAATGACTGAAATTTTCAGATAATATATGAAGTAATGGAATCTTTGTGATAAAAAAGGTATTACAGTTTTATTTCAAATAAAAGATTATACTATATTCTTTAGTTCATTATCTATGTTCTTATATTTTTAAGAAATTTGCATATTCTAATGATTTTTGAAATCACTGAAATCGGTAAGTTATTTCATAAATTATCTGAAAAAATCAGTAGGTATGACAACAGTTTTATTCATAATATTGCAATCTGAATCATGGGGATATTTACTTTTTATTCAAAACTTGAAATGTAGAATAACAATACATATCACATTAAATTAGTCTATTTATTTATTGACATTGAAACAAAGTACACAAACAAAAATCAAACAACAAATTTCATTGTAAAATGGCAAGTATCAGTTAGATTGATTCGCACAATCAAATTACTAATTTGTATTCTTAAAAAAGGGTTGAAGATAATAATATTTAGTGATTTTTATGGAGGTATCAAACTGAAAACCTAGCACACTTATGAACATACAATACATTGAAATGAAGTCCTTAGTAAGAGTACATGTAGGCTTCACAACTAGCCTAGAAGTTGTTGTTCTCTACTTCTTTTCTGATACTGGATGCACACCTTTAACTTCACTTTGAATAACAAAGTTTGTTTGGAAAAGAAATATGAATATATAAAAAAAAAGAGAAAATCTGAATGAATTATTTTAAATATACCTATTTTACTTATAAACTGTACTGTATCTTTATATTGTCTCAAAAATGCTCTATGATTTTACACTATTAACTGAAAATTTCCGTCATTTTATGAAAAAGCTGACGGAATCAGTGATTTTACAAAATCCCTGAAATTTTCAGTTATTTTACAAAATCACTGATTTTACATATTCACTTTAACATATATATGTTACTTGAGTTGATATTAATATGATCTGTTACTTTACAAAACTTGATTTACTTGACTTAAGGATTATTTCAAAACTATTTTTTTCATTTAAAGCCATACAAATATTGCCAATGCATCATTTTAAGCTCCACTGGCTGAAAGCCACTGGGGCTATTGTCATGGCGCTGTGTCCGTCGTTCGGTCGTCCGTCCGCCCGTCCGTCCGTGCGTCCGGTCGTAAACTTTTTCTTTAAAATTCTTCTCCTCAGAAACTACTGGATGAATTTCAACCAAACTTCACAGGAATGCTCCTTGGGTGACCTTCTTTCAAAGTTGTTCAAGAAATTATGATCCAATGAAACACATGGATTTAATGGCGAGGCTAATTTCCAAATATGGTAAAAAAAAATGAGTTTTCTCAGATTCTAATAGATGTATACCAATTAGATTTTACGTGATTGATCCTTGGGTGACCCTTAATCAATCTACCAAAAATTATTGTGATCGGATGAAAAATATGCATTTTATGGGCGGAGGTCATTTCTCTATATGTTATATTATGGAAACTTTGCAAATCATTTTCTCAGAATGTAATTCATGGATATCAACCAAATTTCACTGGAATGATCCTTGAGTGACCCTTAATCAATCTACCAAAAATTTTAATGTCATTGGATAAAAAATATGCATTTTATGGGCGGAGGTCATTTCTCTATATGTTTTATTGCGGAAACTTTGCAAATCATTTTCTCAGAATGTAATTGATTGATATCAACCTCATTTCACTGGAATGATCCTTGAGTGAACCTTTATCATGCGGCAAAAATTTAATGTCATTGGATGAAAAATATGTATTTTATGGGCGGAGGTCTTTTCTCTATATGATATATAGTGGAAACTTTGCATATCATTTTCTCACAATATAATTGATGGATATCAACCATATTTCACTGGATTGATCCTTGAATGACCCTTTATCAGTCTACCAAAAATTATTGTGATCTGTTGAAAAATATGTATTTTATGGGCGGAGGTCATTTCTGTATATGATATTAATTGGAAACTTTAAAAATCATTTTCTCAGAGGGTATTTGATGGAAATCAACCACATTTCACTGGAATGATCCTTGGGTGAACCTTTATCATGCAGCAAAAAATTAATGTCATTGGATGAAAAATGTGTCTTTTATGGGCAGAGGTCATTTCTCTATAAAGTGGAAACTTTGAAATTCATTTCAACATCAGTAGGACCCAAAATATCTTAAAATCTAGGCAAATCTTAGATTTGCTATTTCAAGAATTTCAAGCCTGTGGAGCGACTCAAGTCATTCATGGCTTTCTAGTTAATTTGTTGAATTATTATAGTTAAATTCAGAAGAGGTATATTATTCACATGACGGACATGTACAGTTATCCGCCATATATATTCGTAAAAACAAGATGGCTGCAAATCAATCAATCATGTGTTATTGATTTTTGAATTCAAATAAGTCCACTAATCTATTGTATGACTTACCTTTAATACTTTGTTATGTTTCCTCTATTTCTTATCACTCGTAAAACCCTCTTTGGAATACTTTTATATAATGACTGAATGTAGCAGATGGGAAGATTTGTCCATATGTCTGTGATGTTGTTTTCGAGGTCCTTGGTATTATTGATGTTGTTGACACGTTTTTGAAGTTCTTTTTTTAATCTCCACCAACAATTCTCGATAATATTTAGGTCGGGACTTTGTGCAGGCCAGTTCATAGATTTTAAATCATTTTCTCTGCGGAAATCTTGCACGGAACGGGCTCTATGTACAGGGGCATTGTCGTCTTGAAATATGTAATCATTGCCAGGGAAGTGACGAATAATGACAGGCCACAGGTTATTGTCAAGAATGTTAATATATTTATCTGCGTTTACATTACCTTCAACAACAGTAATCGTGCCAACACCATGAAAAGTAATGCATCCCCATATCATCAAGCTTATCTTGCGCCGGGATGGCGGACATATGCAATCGGTCAACCACTCTTCACCCACTTTTCTCCAAACACTTACGCGAGAATCCTGACCGATCACCACCTTACATTCATCGCTGAATATAACCCTATTCCAATAAGCATTTACGGTTCTGTATAAATTTCCTCTACACCAAGCTACACGATTTCTACGATTGACCTCCCGGATTCTGATCCGCTTCTTCACTGATCGTTTATGAAAACCCAGAGAATGAAGTTTTCTTTCAATCGTCCTTTTTGAGAAAGGTCTTGCACTACCTTCATTGTAAATGTTAGTAATTTCAGCCAAAGTCTTTCTCCGATGCTGTTTCACACAAAAAGAAAGTCGCCGAGAATCCCTATCTGTGAATTCAGTTCGCCTTCCCGATCTCCGTTTGTTCTCTACATCACCACGATCTTTATACCTTTTCACAAAACTGTAAACAGTACTTTGTTTAATCCCTGTCAACCTGACAATTTCTATTTTCTTATATCCTGCGTCAAAAAGCGCCGCGATCCTACTTTTCTGTTCAACTGACAGCTCTTTTCCTTTTCGACCCATTTGTAAACACAGCTCCCTTTAGAATATTTACAGCCGACAGATGACGTCATCTATCAACTCTACGTAATGACCCCATGTCATTGCTGACGTAGTGTCATAAATCTGGGCCACAGCTGACCCAGCAATTTGTAAACAGGACATTTGTTTTCACCAACGTCATTACGGGACTGTTCGCCATGTTGTTTTTACGAATATTTATGGCGGATAACTGTAGATATTTTTCTAAAATTGCATTTTCTAATAAGTTAATTGATAATTACAAATAGATAGTTAAATATAAATAAATAAATAAATAAATAAATAAATAAATAAATAAATAAATAAATAAATAAATAAATAAATAAATAAATAAATAAATTATAATTATTATTTTTATTTTTTTTTTAATAGGCATATTTAGATTTCTATCTATTCACTTATTTGTGAAATATTCATTCATTTATTAATAATTGCTCTTGTTTTTTGGGTAGACAGGTCCCACTGAAAAGCGCTCAGAAACGGGTACCCCTCAGAAACTCGGGCAATAAATTGAGAAAACCTGCTCAGAACACTTGACATTACGAGTATAAGTAGAATGGGCTGGGGGAAGGGGTGGCGTGTAAATGAAATTCAAGGGAAAAAGTTGAAAAAGCACAACAACTGGCTGAATCTTCAAGAATGATTTGATAGAGGCCACTTTAATGATGAAGAAATATGAAGATAAATGAACTGGAGTGACACCTTTGTTGATTACTGGTTTCGTGCACAACTGCAGAGAACCAATTTCGCGGCGCGCGATCGGTTAGCAATATTCAACAAAATGAGTCTTTGGGTAGATAAATATCGGCCGAATTCCCTTGCTAAGCTGGATTTCCACAAAACACAAGCACAGCATCTTAAGAAGCTGGTAGGTTGCCGATTTCAATCAATATGACAAAATCAATCCTGGCTGCATTCATGACCAAACGTATGCTCAGTAACCCTATTACCGGGGTATACCAATTACCGGTGTAGTAATAAATTTCGAAATTCAAATACAGAAGTACTTCAGACAATGTATCAAAATTTTAGTTAATCCTTTTTATACAATAATTTAACTAGGTTGGTCCCTGAAAGATCCTGATTAAAATTTTACAGCATCCATATATCAATTTTACTATTTTACAGAGGAAAACAAAATTTAGACATGGTGGTGTATGCATTTCTCTTGTTAGACTTAAGTTAAGCAATGTTTGGAACAGAAAATATGATATATTATACCTAAATAGATCAAAGAATGTATATGATGTATAGAAAGTATACAAAGGGGCTTGTAATTTATGAACTTTGAAGGTTTTCCTCAGTACACCGGTAATTGGTACAAAAGTAGTTCCGGCAAATCTTGAGGGTCATGTTGTTTCCAACCAAAGACTTTTGTTAAAATGCATTTTCCTAGAAACAAAAGTACTCATTTTGATAAAGGAATGGTTTGGCTATGTGATGACATAAAAATATTATAAGAATTAATCAAGAGATTCTTAAACACAGACAACTTGCATTAAGACCACCGGTAATAGGGTCAAGGAGTATAACCAAGTGTTTTCGTAACCAACTGGAGAAAGTGTGTCTATCTAGAACAGACGGATACAAATAACCATTGTCAACTATCATGTAGTGTCCCACACTCGAGTACCTTCATTTGTGCAAGCGCACTTAAACAATAATTTTTTTCGACTGTAAACTACACCAAAAGTAGCAAAAACTTGATCTGTTTATTGTGGCTTTGGTCTAAAACTATCTATCTATCTATATATACTCAAACTCAACGGAGAGCCTATCCCTATAGAAACTGTCACCACCACCCTCGGCCTAAGTAGAACCTCCAAAGGAAATGTTAAAATTGAGGAAAAATTGACATGTGGAAGAAAGACTGCCTATTCTTTATTAGGAGCTGGCCTTCATGGCAAAACTGGCTTAAACCAAAGTATCAAAGGCCATATCTGGACCACTTTTGTGATTCCCCGCATCACATACGGGATTGAAGCAGTGCCGTACTCAAAAACGGATCTAAATAAACTCGATGCCTTCCAAGTCAAGTCGCTGAAACAGATTCAATATCTACCAGATATAACCTCAAACAGCGCTGCATTAGCCTTGTTAGGAATCCCACCCCTTTCTGTCACTATCCACAAGAATACCATCAATCTCCTATACAGAGTACTGCAAAGTAAAGACTCTATCGAACATTCTATAGCTGAGAGACAGTTAGCGGTAAAAAACACTGATGATAAAAGCTTCTTCTCCACTGGCTTGAACCTTCTTGCCAAATATGGTCTACCTACAGCCTATGAAATACATGGAAACCAGCTGGACAAAAATATATGGAGAACATACTACAAAGCGCAATAAACTCTTACACCGAGAACCTATGGGCTGAAGATATCGAGCAGAAACCAACCCTCAAGTACTTAAATCCGTACTCTGTCAAAGTAGGGAAAGCCCATCATATCTACTCTAGTGTCAACTGTAACATACAAGACATAAAAAAGGCAGAAATAAAGGCCAGACTCCTCACTGGTACCTACACATTACAGGCAAACTGGTCGGCTTTCAACCAGTACAAAGTCAATCCCATCTGCAAACTCTGCAATTCAGAACCAGAAACTAGAGAACATTTCATAGGATATTGCCCCTCCACTGAGAATATCCGTGACTCCTACAAATTTAAACTGAAGAAAGTCATATCCCTAGCCTATGAGCAGAAGACTGAAGAATTATTGAACAACCCCACCCTGCTAACCCATCTTACTCTAGATTGTACCCATCCAGCATTAGGAGAAGTCAGACTCAACCAATCATTGATCAAGCAAATTGAAGACTTATCCAGGCATTTCATATGGAAGCTACACAGAATCAGATCAGAACAACTTTCCCAACATGCCCTCTAACTCTTAAGATACAAATCATCCGCGACGTAAATAAATATATTTAATCAATCCAGTTCAGTATGTAAATTGGCACAACTTAAAAAGCAGTGCGTATTAGAGATAGTTAACCTTATATTTTATACGTTTTGTCTATAGAGCACAGACTTTTTAACTTTTTAATTGTTCATACGTAAATAATGCAAACTGTGTCGTCCATAAACATATTTTAGTGATTTTATGTGTCTTATAATTCATATTTGGATTTTATTACGGGAAATATATTTAATCAATCCAGTTCAGTATGTAAATTGGCACAACTTAAAAAGCAGTGCGTATTAGAGGTAGTTAACCTTATATTTTATACGTTTTGTCTATAGAGCACAGACTTTTTAACTTTTTAATTGTTCATACGAAAATAATGCAAACTGTGTCGTCCATAAACATATTTTAGTGATTTTATGTATCTTATTATTCATATTTGGATTTTATTACGGGAAATTCCACCCATGTGCTCCTATAATCAACGGAGGAATCAACGTTTAACAAACAACAACTGCCTAACTCCCCTTTCGGGTATTACTGGCAGGTGCCCGTCTGTGCTGGAATAAAAACTGTTAGTCATTGGTTAGGGTGCCAAATCTTAAAAGTATTGTGAGTGTTAGATTAAAAGATCTGGTAAAACAATTTCTGTTATTCAGGGACGGCTCACTATCTCTTTCAAGATAAGTTGGTATGGGTATTGCAACAAAACAATTCACAATTTTATAAAACATGGTGACTCTGGTGATGTCTCGTTTATATCAAAGAGTTTGCCAGCCAAGATCCTTCTGCATGCAGGTGACACTGTCATAATGAGAGAAAATTATTTTGAACCCATCTTGCTGCTCTATGTTGTACTTTTTCTACTTTGTTGATATAGTATGTTGTGTAAGGGCTCCAAACAGTTGATGCGTATTCTACCTGGGGTCTAACCAGTGTTTTGTACGCTGTTTCTCTGATCTTCTTATTTTTGGTCTGGATGTTTCTGCGGAGAAAACCTAAAGTTTTATTTGCATTAGATGTTATATTGACAATATGCTTGTTCCAGGAAAGATCTTCAGATATAGTAACTCCTAGGTATTTGGCATTGTCCACAGTCTCTAGCACTTGACCGTGTAGCCTGTAATCAAAAGAAATCATTTTCTTCTTTTTAGTAATATTTAGGACAATGCATTTGCTAGGGTTAAACTCCATTTCCCATTCTTTCTCCCACTGCATTAACTTGTCTAGATCTTCTTGCAGGGTGATACAGTCTTGCTTGTTATCTATAGCTAAGTAAACGGCAGTGTCATCTGCAAACAAACGAACTTGGGAGGTGATGGTTTTAGGAAGGTCATTATTATATAAGAGAAAGAGAAGAGGGCCAAGCACCGATCCCTGAGGTACCCCTGATGTGACTGGTACTTTGGATTAGCATCCACCTTCTAAGACTACTTTCTGTGTTCTGCCTATAAGAAAAGATTTAATCCACAAAAGGGTAGCATTGTTAACTCCATGTTCCTGCAATTTATACAAAAGTTTAAGGTGGCTAACTTTATCAAAAGCCTTGCTGAAGTCTTACAAAACTAGATCAGTTTGTTTTCCATCAGTAAGGTTTCTGGCAAGATGGTTGGTCAGTTGCAGTAGGTTACTAGCTGTGTTTCACATGAGCGCCATTCTCTGAAGCCATGTTGTAAATCATAAAGAATATTATTTTTGTCAAAATGTTTAGTTAGATTTGATGCTACATTATGTTCAAGAACTTTACACAATATACATGTTAAGGATATAGGCCTGTAATTTGCAGGATCTTCTTTGTTTCCTTTCTTAAAGAGTGGTGTCACGTTTGCCTTCGTCCATACCTGGGGGAGGGTGCCTGTATCAAGGGATTTCTGAAAGAGAATTTGCAAGATAGGAGAAATTTGATAACATAAGTTTTTTAGTACTAGAGGTTTGATGTTGTCAGGTCCTGCTGCTTTGTCTGGTTTCAGGTTGGATATTAGTTTTTGTACTCCACCAGTGCAGATGGTAATGTCTGGCATGACTGGATATTTGCTGAAAGAGGAGGAAAACATATTTTGTCTTATTGATGAAAGGCAGGACTGAGCCAGAGAAATTGGTGTCATTGGAGTAAAGACTGATTGAAACTGTCAATTTAGAATATCTGCTTTTTCTTTGTTGTCTGATTTGATGGTACCTGAAATTTTATCGAGAAGGGGAGCTTCTCCTGCTGCGTCTTGCTTGGCATTTTTTATCAGACTGAAAAGTTTCTTATTATTAAATCTTGTGGCTTTCTCCTTGTTTTCAGTGTTTCCATCAAGGCCTAAAATATATTCGATATAGTTACTGTAAGAGACTTTTATTTGTTTCTTGATGTTTCTTTTCAGAGCCAGAAATGCAGTCTTTATCTTGTTGTTTCCATTTTTCTTCAATCTGAAATAGACTTGATCCCTTTTTCTAATTAGACATTTTTATGCTCCCCGAAGGGAGAGCATATAGCCGCCGCTTCGTCTGTCCGTCCGTCCTCCCGTAATTCCATCCGTCTGTCCATCCCCACCTATTTCTCCATAACCCCTGGGCCAAATCAAATGAAACCTACCATGTGAACTCCCTATGATATAGTGATGATGCATCTGTGACCAGATGCCCTTTACTATAAATAATTTGAAATGAACTTAAAAAAAAAATATTATGAAAAAAGGGGGCTAAATATTTGTTACCTTACTTTAGCATGTAAAATAGTAAGTCCGTCCGTCCGTCCGTCCCCACCTATTTCTCCATAACCCTTGAGCCAAATCAAATGAAAATTACCATGTGAACGTCCTATGATATAGTGTTGATGAATCTGTGACGGTTTTTGGATTTAGGGCCTCGTCACGGGAAAAGGGGACTTAGGGTAAAAAACAGTTTTTCCCAAATTTCTCCTAGTCTAACTGTCAGAATTTAGTGAAATTTCATATTTGAGTAGCAAATCAGATGCCCTTTACTATAAATAATTTGAAATTAACGTAAAAAATATATCATGGAAAAAGGGGGCTAAATGTTTGTTACCTTTACACTAGTGCGTAGCATACAGTTATTCTTTCATTTCTTCTAGTCTCATGCTCAGAATTTGATGAAATTTCAAATTTCAGTAGAACATCAGATTCGCTTTACCGTAAAGTATATTTGAAATTTGTGTCTCAAAATATGTCATGCAAAAAGGGGGTTTAATGTTTGTTACCTTTATGTTTGCTGCATAAGATAACACCTTATTTGAGTCCTTGCAATTTGACCACAGAGCATATCTCCTAAAGTATAATACCTATCAACTTGAAACCTTATGGGTGGATAGATCTTATGGAGGAGAAGTGCATTGTACAAGAACTACAACTCTTTTGGAGTTATTGCCCTTTGTTATTTTTGATACTTAGATTATGTCTGGAGCATATCTCCTCAAGTATAATAGCTATCAACTTGAAACCTTATGGGTGGATAGATCTCATAGAGGAGAAGTGCAGTGTAAAAGAACTGCAACTCTTGCTTGCATAATTTTGGAGTTATTTCCCTTTGTTATTTTTGATACTTAGATTTTGTCTGGAGCATATCTCCTAAAATATAATAGCTATCAACTTGAATCTTTATGGGTGGGTAGATCTCATGGAGGAGAAGTGCAATACACCTGAACTACAACTCTTGCTTGCATAATTTTGGAGTTATTGCCCTTTTTTTATTTTTGATACTTAGATTATGTCTGGAGCATATCTCCTAAAGTATTATAGCTATCAACTTGAAACTTTATGGCTGGATAGATCTCATAGAGGAGAAGTGCAGTGTAAAAGAACTGCAACTCTTGCTTGCATAATTTTGGAGTTATTGCCCTTTGTTATTTTTGATACTTAGATTTTGTCTGGAGCATATCTCCTAAAATATAATAGCTATCAACTTGAATCTTTATGGGTGGATAGATCTCATGGAGGAGAAGTGCAATACACCTGAACTACAACTCTTGCTTGCATAATTTTGGAGTTATTGCCCTTTGTTATATTTATTACTTAGATTTTATAGGAGGCAAATCTTTGACAGTACATAGAATCTTTTATCTATTAGGCTTCAGTTTACTATCAAGCTTTCTTGGCGGGGGATGTCCATGTCCAACATGGCTCTTGTTTTTGTGACAATGCCTTATTCGGGGAGCATAGTCCGTCTCTGACGGCTCTTGTATAGGCTGTGTAATCCAAGGAAGTGATCTCTTATTCCCTAGTCTATTGGTTGGAACAAATTTCTTGATACCTGTAGAGATTGCATCTGAAAAACTTAGCCAAATTTTTTCAACAGATTTAGATTGATGATCTGTTAATATTTCATGCTTAATTTGGTCCATATAGATTTTGAAACTACCCCAGTCAGCTTTTTTGTAGAGATGAAACTGTCTGGGCTGTTGTTTGGTTACCTGTGGCTTTGTATCTGCAAGAATAGAGAAAATACTATGGTCTGATATACCTGGGAGACATTTTACATTTTTAATTAAGGTGTGATTTGAGGTTAGGAAGAGGTCAAGTGTATTTTCTCCTCTGGTGCTTTCTGTTACCATCTGTGTGAGGTTAAAATCTGAGAGCAAATCACTAAATTCTTCATACAGGTTGGTATGACTGCATCCTGACTTTATGACTGGTCTATGGTCACTACTCCATGAGAACTTTGGGAAGTTGAAATCACCTAGTACCCAAAAAGATCCAAGGAAAGTATCTTTAACCAGGATGAATGCTCCTCCGCCTTTGGTTGACCTGTCTAATCTAAAAGGTGTATATCCTAAGGATTTTGGACAAAATTCACAATCTGCATGTTGATTATTTAGCCAGGATTCTGTACCTACAACTACATCAGGGTTATGTTGATCTATCATGCAAAGAAATTCTGCTTTTTTGTTTACAATGGACTGACAGTTAACTGAAATTACTTTAAGCTGAAAGGATTATTTTGTTTAAATTTCTGTCTCTGGGATGGATTTCCTGTGGTGGTACTTTGATGATGAGAGTCAGACTGCCCACTCAATACGCTGTAGCTATTCTGCGATGAAAAATAAGACATTGAAAGGTTTGAATGTTTAGAGAAATTCTGTGCTTCACAGATTGAGCAGATCCAGGAGAATGACTGGTCTCGAGCTACAGGATCAAAATAAGATTCATTTGAAATATCTTGACATTTGATGTGGAACCATCTCTGGCAGGTGTCACATTCAACAGCATTGTCATTGTCGTAGACCTCATATTGACGAGATCCACATGGAAAATCAGGGCCAGGATTTGTTTCTACATCTGCAGATAAAGACAATAAGAGAAGACATAAATAAGTTAGAGAAGATTTTCTGGTGTATTTCACGACTGGAACTGACATTTGGGTTAGTAAAAGCTAAGGGTTGATCTTCTATTGTTGGGTCTGGTCCTATCTGGATACTGAGCCAGATAGCTGCAATGAGAATTGGGGCTAACAAACCTGTAAACATTTTCAAAACAAACTTTGTGTCACGGCTTTTCCTGGTGCAAGGGTCAAGGTCACCGGATCTAGAAAAAGAAAATTACTTGAAAATCGTTATCTGTGTAAATAATCTACGTTGATCAATGGAACATCACCCCAAAATGGTTAGAGTATCTTCTTGTATCAGTTAGTACAATCCCTAAAGCCAAAAAATAGGTTTAATTTCAATTTTTTCGCGATCTGAAACAGGAAGAGAAAAAACAGCTGTTAATAGCATGCATGCGCACAATTCCACAGAAAATATATAGAATATATAGTAACTTGAACAATATGTAATGAATTACATAAGGGCGGAACAGATGTGCCTGATATAAACTTGAACTAATGACCCCCGGAATACTAGCACCAGTGTTGCATCCAGGGCACGCAATCACACAATTCGCGCTTTTTATAATTTCAGTCCTGCAATTTTGAAAATTCGTGGATGACAACTCCCGCAGATTTGGAAATAATTTCCTGCTTTGCAAAAGTCAGTGCGCAGCTCAATTGCATGTCAGAAGAAAAACAAAACCCCACAAGTATTTTACAAAGTCTCTACCAGGGAAATTCCGTAATGATGTATTTAATCTAGGGAAGTAACCCGGTAAGATGACCTTTTGGATCTCGGACATTTCTGTACCTTGCAATCTGATCGACGATTGGCTGAGAGAAGTTATGATTGTAAAATGACATTCTCTTGGCCAATCTACGGAGAACGGGAAAAGCCGATTGTTCTTCTGATGTTAAATGTCATCATTCCCTGGTATTTGAACACTTGAACCCAGATTCCAGGAATCGTGGAAAAAGAATAATTCCTGGTTGAATTATGGAGATAGAAAGTGTATGTTATGCAATCTATGTTTGAAATCAAAGAAGAAAAACCCATTTCCTACCAGCTGAACTAATAATTGAATATCTACCCTCACGAGTAATTTGATGTCGCGCAATCATGTATAGCAGTCGGGGGACTTTCGGCTGGCCGTAACAAATTTTGTGACGGACTCCCATCGATTTGTAGAATTTATGATAAGGTGATTCTCATTTTGTATTCACTACCAGGTGGCACTTCAGTCCCAAAATGGGGAGGGTTTATTTTTTCTTGGTATGACGGCTATCCATCATTGTGAAATTCGTTACGACCATCCGTAACGAATCTCCAATGATGGATAACCGTGAGGTCTTGGTTGTGACGGTTACCCATACATATGATATCTATTATTCAAACAATTTTTTTGTCTGTAATTCGATAATACAATGATTGTAACAGTTCGATACGTTCAATCTTTGAGATCGTTTTTACCGACCTTTGATTTTAAGCCATCGGAGAGGGTCGTATATTTGTATCATAATCTTCGGCCGGCCGGCCGTCCGTCCTGATGTCAGAGCGTCCGTACGTCAATATCTTGACCGCAACTACTCCTTCATTTTTAGGTCGATTTTGATGGAACTTTCCCAAAATGTTCATAGTCACCTGACAAAGCGCACATTTTAAAATGGTTCCAGTCCATTGTGTTTTTAGGCGAATACGGATGCTGGACTAAGAAAAGTACTGGGAAATTTCAGTTTTTCGGACTTTTTTCTATACCCTTGGAGATATTGAGCTAATCTTTGGTGTGTGAGCCCGCATCAATGAGTTACAGAAAACGTTCGAGTTTGGTTCCGGTCCATTGGTTTTTTCAGAAAGATACGGATGCTGGTTCTAGAAAATTACTAGGAAAGTTCAGTTTTCCAGACTTTCTTTTTAATTTTAAGATATTGAGCTATTTTTTGATGTGTGAGCCCGTATCGATGAATTACAGAAAAAGTTCGAGTTGGATCCGGTCCATTGATTTTTTAGTGTGCTGGTCTTAGAAAATTTTCAGGAAATCTAAGTTTTCCGGATTTTTTCTTAATCCCTGGAGATATTGAGTTAATTGATGATGTCAGAGCCCACACCAAAGAGTTACAAATCAAGGTGGAGTTTGGTTCCGGTCCATTGATTTTTTAGGAAAATTAGGATGCAGGACTTTAAACATTTCCAGGAAATTCTAGTTTTCTGGATTTTTTTTCTAAATCTTTGGAGAAATTGAGTTAATTTTCGATATGTTAGCCCACACCAATGAGTTACAGAACAAGTTCGAGAATGATTCCAGTCCATTGAACGCTTTCAGATAAACAGTAATTTGATGATTCGGGATGTGACTTACAGCAATGAACATTATAGGTGTGTAACAACCGTTCCTCACTAAAGTTTCGAGATACATCAACTGATTCAAAATTCTAACTCTTACAATTCTACAACTTCCTATTGTAGAAAGAGATTTTGTGGCGTCGAATACTATGACAACGGCACTCTTGTTTAGAATTGGTGAACACCGGGGAAAATATTGCCTTTATGGTGTACATACAATCTTAACTATATACAGCTTGAATAAAGATGTAGTTTCACGTTTTTGTCACCAATTGACGATGTGAATTAATCGTCAGTGTTTGACTAAATGTATAATTTCGGTATGTCAACTTAACAGCGTATTTGCAGCTTTAATAGGGAGTTTAGGTATCCATTTACGATTTGCACAAATGTTAGTCAAGATACCTCGTACACTGTTAAGGACGATGGATTTAAGTAGATTAAAACAACGCATATAATATACAAATATTGGTTCAGGTAACAACATCGTGAAATTGACAAGGTGAATGATTTTGGAATAAAATTGAATGAGTGTGTGGAGCGAGCTTTGAGTAAATTTAATGGGGTGTAATCCTATATCGCAAATTTTGTTCAGGATGAACAAAATTAGCGATATTGATTACCCCTCTTTAATAAAACATGCATACAGTTCTAAACATAGCTTCCTATTTCTTCAAAAACCTATGATAAGCTAACAATTTGAATTATATTAGTGATATCGCGATTTTTCTGTTTCAAAAATTTATTGAATGACGTTGTTGATTATATATTTTTCAATGGGTTTGAACGTTTTTGAATGCTTTGAGTGAGTGTTTCGAATAGATGAATGGAGCGCTGAGTGAGCGATTTTGAAATGATTTTAATTGATGTGAATGTCAATTTCACGATGTAACTAACTATAAGTCCCCACTGTCGATCACATCGAGTACTGACCGAGCTCTGTCGGCATGAGTGGTCGGAGGTGCTCAGAAAATCGAACTTGATCGGTATTGCTATAGATTCCTTATTTATGTTTTTTGACATGTAAAAAAAATCCCGGGAAGCAACCGTGCATCCGATCGGGTTAAAATCTTACTGGTCGTGCATCAGTCATTTAAAGATTGGATGTGATCAGGTTGCTACGAGGTCATTCAAAAAATAATGCAACCTTTCTGATACCTATCCGACCTACTTCAAAAAGGGCATGTATTTTAGCTATTGCTAAGTAGCTTCTCATGATCCGACCTTAACTGACGGCAGAGCAAGTCAAAATCATATGATGTAACATAAGTTGCAATGACCGCGGCCACGGTTACATTCAAGATGCAAGGTAACCTTGCGATTGAAATAATTACTAAGCAACCAGACATTAATGGACCTTGGCTATGATTTTTAAGTTTTTGGTCCCTCCATTCTCTGAGCATATGAGGGTTTCTTACAAGTTCACTTCTAAGATAGCAAATATCCCTGAAATTTCTCTTCTGTTTGGTATTCGAAACACGGACCTTTAGTTTAGTAGCTTGAATCTTCCCGGCCGATTAGTAAAAAATAACGCCTGCCGGGCACCACCTGTTGCAAGACAAAATATTTATTATGCAGTCGCTTAAAACGTTGCCGACGTGACGATGTCTTATCCAGTGAGGATACAGAAATCATGGTCGATTAAACATAGCGTGCTTGCGATACGCCGGCGAGATATCGTCGACTAGTCGGTCACTGATACCAAGCGTGAGTGAAAAGGTAAAAAAGACGTCCAAGATTTGTATCAGCCGTAGCGGGCAATTAGTCTTCGATACAATATAGTCAACCACAAATCTAAAAGACGTCGCAGATTTCATTTGAAGATAAAACACCGATCCACCGAGCAGACAAGTCGTCGACTTTGTTAACGATTAAAAAAGAAAAAAAACGCCGGCGACGCATTTGTCGATGTATTTCGGAACGTCTAAATCACAATAGCTTTACTAGTGCCAAAGTGCGTTTCAGGTGCTGAATAATGCGAAAAAATCAAAATCAGAAGGGTGGCACAATTCTTACAGAAACGCTTCCACAGTAATCGCCCTTGATAACATGGAAAGCTCTTGTGTTGATGAACACACACGCCAAGTTTCAAAACGATATCTTTGATTAAACAGAGGTTAAGCTTGTCACTCCAACGTCTACCCAAGGTACTGCGGACAGATAACATTGTCGAATTTTCGATTTTCTTAAATGCGGGCATTAGCTAACACTCAATGAAAAGGATCCGAAGCTCGTTCATTTAATGTTGTGACGTCATTAAGGGGCCAACCCACTTTCGACCCGCCAAAGTCAGTATTTGCAAATATTTCCTGGATAAATCGGCCAATTTTTACGAAAGAAAATTAGAAAGTCCAATAACGCCCAAGATAGTCGTTTAATTTCTGTGCCCATTCAAATAGAAAAACGGGTCTGAAACGCTATCTTTTTCGCGTTTTTTTAAGATTTTACGTTCCATTTTTCATTTCATTTTTTGTAAATAAATTTGTCTGGTGAAGTTTGGTCATAAATGAGGTCAAGAGGTCAGGTCTAAGACAGTTAGCTCAGGTGAGCGATTTAGGGGCACTATGGCCCTCTTGTTCATCAACCTTAAACAAATGTTGTTCAGAGGACCATTCGGTTATTGTGTGGATATTCGTGAGATAGTGAAAACAGTTTTGTAGATCTACTGTAGAACGTACGACTGCAATTGTCCTCTTGCAGTGACCTCGAGAGAACCTTTGGATGAGACAGGAAAATATGGTCGCAATGCGATAGCCGCGAGAGTTAACAGCGCGAAGGCTCTACATGCCAGGAAATGTAGGATTGTGATTTAGAAGCATATCATCTCACGATCACCGTACAAACACGGTACTGTTCGATGAGTTTTTTGTCCAGGGGCCTCTTTCAAGAAAGAACCTACGATTGAAATTTGGTCGTATCGCAATCGTACGATAAAAATTGGCTTTCAAGAAACTTTTTGGCTTTCAAGAAAGGCGTCGTATCGTGAAATCTACGATAAAATATACGACAACTTCAGACCAGTCGTAAATTTTACGATTTTGTCTGTATGAGCCTTAAATGTTTTCGGATTCCTTTCCAGCTCTCGCGGATTTTAGAACGATTATTTAGCTATGCACATGCCAAATTTCCAAAAACAATATAGTGTAATAAACGAGATAAATTAAAAACAACAGATGCAGCATCATTTCGATGTTTGATTTTACCCTGCGATAATCGTACGATTGTCGCAGAATGTTTTCATAGTGGTATTCAGTTCTTTATTTACCGTAAGAATCGACCCTTTTTTGATCATGACTGAAAACGTTTGCTTACTCTTCCTTGTGACACAGAAATTTGGAGATACCAAATCAATAGACTTTTACGTATATATAAATTACTTACTTTTTAAAAAAAAAACACAAACTACTCTCACATTATGCAATATTGATTCCTGTGTTTCATGCTTCAAGTGTGACATAAATTGAAAGGAAAATTCCACAGCCTGTAGTCAAAACCATACAATTCTTGATAAAAAGGAGGATTTCTTATTAACAACAACAACAACAACAACAACATCATCATCATCATCAACAACAACAACAAAACCGCCGCACTCGATATTTTTCTTCTCTTTTCGTCAAAGATGAACTGAGCAAATAATCAAGCATTTAGTATTAAAAAAGCTTTGGCAGGAGAAAACATGAATACTGATTTATATTTGAAAGTGTATGAACATTGTGTCAAACCAATACTTCTATATTGTAGTGAAGTATTGTCTTTAGATTTTATTGTAAATAAAGATAATTTAATTAGTTTTGAACATAGATATGATCTGCTACAACAAGAAAAAACTCAAGTTCGCTTTTTGAAATCAGTCATGGGTGTAAACAAGTATGCAAGCAATAATGCAGTAAAATCAGAATTTGGAATCTTTCCTTTGGCTGTATACGGTTTGAAATATTCTTCTGCCTTTTGGACACATCTGATTAATTTAAATCAGAATTCTCTTGCATACAAATCATATTTAGATAGTTGCTCCCTTCCCAAAGGTTTCGCGAGTAAATTCAAATTATTTATGAAGATTATTGGATTTGAACATGTATGGAATAATCACTTCACATTCTCCAAAAATAAACTGAAAAATTCAATTTATAACAAACTAAAAGAATCTTATGTACATTAATGGAAAAAAATGTATTTTCGATGATAGCAATAACAAACTTAGAACCTTCAGAACCTTTAAGATAAATTATGAGAAAGAAATGTATTTGCGCATAAATGATTTGCCCAGAGAACAAATTACATCATTTGCCAAATTTCGTGTAAGTGCACATAATCTTCAAATTGAAAAGGGTAGGCACCAAAAGAAACCTTTCATAGACAGAATTTGTCCTCTTTGTAAAGCACAAGTTGAAACTGAAGCCCACTTCTTATTACAATGCCAGTCTTTATCAGATAGCAGGAAAATATTCTTTGCTGAGGTAGAAGGCATCACACCTTCTTTTAAAATCATGAATGATGATGATAAATTTAAATACATTTTAGAAATCAAAGAATATGATGTGTTGCAAACTTGTATATCTTATATTCACAAAATGTTTGAAGAAAGAGATAATCTACTCGCAAAAACAGCTGCAAACTCTTGAGTTTCCTTTTATTTCAGTGTATTAATTCGGAGACCTTAGTATGTACCTCGTATATCCATCTTCTTGGTAAAGAAAACTTGCTTTGTACTAAACTTTGTTGACCCTTATTATGAAAATATAGCAGAATAAATTAATTAGTAGATAAATATGAAAATGTAAATTGTTATCTGCTGCTTCTTTAGGTCTTTATAAGTCTTAGATTTATTTATTTATTTTCTTTAAAGGTTTGTTCATAAACTTATTGAATGCAAACATATTATAATATATGCATTTTTTTAGGGTAATCGTTACCTTCATAATTGGTCATAGATACCGTGAAATTAATTATATATATATATATCTCTCAAAAAAAAAAAGATTAACTTTTGGCAAGTATTTTGAGTGTGATTCTTAAGCATAGCAATAACTGCTTTCTTCTAGCTCTGATTGCAATGATTTTGAATTACATTATCATGATTTGAACCTGGTTCTCGATATGTATGCTGATATTTTATATCGGTTCCTTAATCTTAGATTATATACCCATCTGATATATACCTTTTGATAAGTTCTGTCTTGTATGTTTATTGTATGTATGTTCTTGGTGACAATCCTATAACTGGATTTTTTAAACCAATAAAGGAATTTGAATTTGAATTTGAATTTGAATAATCAAGCAGATACAATAATTGAACGGCGACATGAAGCCAGATGAAACATGTCTAGGCTTCATGTAACTGTTGTAGTTACACGGATACGACAACGAGCACTGTACTACAACCGAAGTTAAAGTAATCGGTAATTTTGAATTAAAGCGATTGAATATAATATCCATCTAACGTTCATTTCAATACTACCCCTCTATAGTTGTTTCAATACTTTACATATAGGCACAGAACTATACAGATTTGAACAATTACATAACAATTACATACAAGAAAAATGGATGAGCCATTTTTATTTTTACATCTTACCCTTTCAAAAATGTTGTATTCTTTTACATGCTTATACTTCACCAGAAACAACCAACCAACCAAACAACAATGATAATAATATATAATGATATAAAGTCATACACCGAAAACTAAGTGCAGATGATCATTAACTAGAACATGTGTTTTTAAGTTGGAATGCGGAGCAATTCCAACTTAGATTTAACAAAACCGCAAAATGAACACAAGATAAATTCATTTCGGGTTTTTTGAGAACACACATCACGTGAACAGGATGTGAATACACTTCGGCCTATTTTGTATATCTCAACTTGACATAGATATACAGTTTATATCATCAAAAGGAAATAATCCTGTACAATTACACAACTATCACTTCATGTATATTATAAACACGCTAATTCATGATTTAAACGATATTTATTGGAATTTGCGTACGAATTTACTAGTATCACATGTTTACATTACTATATTTGGAAATCATGTGATAAGGCAAGTTAAATAAGGTCAGCTATTGAAAATATCACTAGCCAATCATGTGATCTGCTTATTTGGCAACGTCGCGATCTGGTTTCTCAGTATTGTGGCAATAGCACGGGCCAATCTCGTGATCTGCTTATTTGGTAATGTCGCGACATATTTTCGTAGAATTATGTTATAGCTTCTTTTAAAGGTATAGTTTCTCTTTCTGAAAGACCTTATCACACATTTAACTTATGACAAATTGTTTTATTGTACATTTCTGTCTACAGTTACGAAATAAAAATCTTTGGTTTTTCTGAAAGTGAAGAAACAACTTTAAAGTTAATAATTATTTTTGCAATATAGTGTCGTTTGTTTTCCGTCATATCTACATGAATGTTTCATTGTCAAAGCCCAGAATTCATCAAATAAAATCCTGGCCACCACATCTTTAATGTAATTATGAATACCTTTGCCCAATTGCATTCCATCACCAAAATAACTTGCCATTTGAAACAGACCTACTAGTTCAACTTGTTTTCTTCACATTCTTGCACATCAACACGTTCAAGAGCACCATCATACAGTTAGTTACATCGTGAAATTGACATTCATCTCAATCAAAAACATTCTTAATCGCTGACTCAGCGCTCCATTCATTCATTTCAAACACTCACTCAAACCATTCAAAACTCTCAAAATTACTCAATAAATAAGATCAACTTGTACATTCAAAATGATTAAAGCGTTTAAAACCAAATCGCGATTTCACTGATATAATTGAAATTAAAAGCGTCTGATTGGTTCTTGGCGAAATATAAAGCTATTGGTGGAACTTTCATGTATTTTTTACTAAATGGAGGTTTTACATATCGCTGATTTTGTACATCCTGAACAAAATAAGCGACATTGGATTCCCTTTCTTAAATTTCACTCAAAACTCACCCCGCTCACTCATTCAACATCATTCCTAAGTTATTCCAAAATCGTTCAACTTATCAATTTTACGAAATATACCCCTAACTCAGAAGAAGAGGAGCACATATTGATTTCATCATGTCTGTCTGTCAGTCCACTGGCCTTTTGCTTTCCGCTAGCTAAACGGAGAAGCAATTGACCTGCAATGGCGAAACTTTACACAAATATTGCCCATGACCGAAAGAAATACCCTATTGTTTCGGGGTCATACATGTCACGGTCATAAGTTACCTTGAACTGTTAACAGTTTCCACTCTAACTGAACAACCAATTGACCCAAATCATAAACCTTGACACAAATGTTGTCAATGACCAAAGAAAGTGCCAAATTTTGGAGTCATGATGGTCGAAGTTACAATAGAACTTCGTCCTAGAATTGTCTTGCGATTCCAACTCATGAAGTAAAAGACTTCCATGTGAAAAAAACTTTTCATCAAGGACAAAGCGCTTGTTGAGGTCCACTTGCGACAATTCTTATTAAAAATGTAATTGATAACTCAAATGCAGCAGAAGTCATTTGAAAAATAACATAGAAACTGTTTTGAGTGTATAAGTGTCCGCCTCTGCGTCCATAAGTCGGCTATATGGTCCATATCATTTTCTTTCTTTTTACCTCACCTGATTACTACGTGCTCAAGGGGAGCTTTAAGGATCACCTTGACTCCGACGTCCGGCGTGTGTCGTAAACTTACTTAAAACTTCTTCTTCTCCTAAATCGCTGGGCTGATTTCAATAAGATTTTGACAGAATGTTCCCTGGCTGAACTTCTTCAAAAATTCTTCGCTAAATTCTGATAATCCACAATTATGGGCGTGGTAGGGCGGGGCTTATTTTCAGCCATAAATCTTTGAACGACATCTCCTCCTGAACCACCCGGTCGATTTCAATGAAACTTTACCAAAATATTCCTGGGATGACCCTTTTTAATACTTGTTCGTGAAATTGAAAACGGCCCATAAATATGGGCATGGCAAAGCGGGGCTTACTTTGATCCTGAAATCTTTGAACAACATCTACTCCTGAACCACTGGGCCCATTTCAATGAAACTTTTCCAGAATGTTCCTAGGGAGACCCTTTTTTAAAATTGTTTGCAAAATTTTGATTGGCCCATAACTATTGACGTGACAGGGCGGGCCTAATTTTGAGCCAGAAATCTTTGAATGAAATCTCCTCCTGAACCACTGCGCCAATGTCTGTGAAACTCTATCAGAATGTTCCTTGGGTATCGCTTTTGGAAAATTGTTCACGAAATTTTGATTAGTCCATATATATTGGTGTCGGAGGGCGGGACTTATTTAAGCCCAGGACCTTTGAACGACATCTCCTCCTGAACCACTTGGCCGATTTCAATAAAACTTTACCAGAACGTTCCTTTGGAGACCATCTTCAAAATTAGTTTGCAAAGTTTTGATTAGCCCATAAATATGAGCGTGACAGGGCAGGGCTAATTTTAAGCCTCCTCTGTAAATGGTGGGTGGGCAGGGTCTTCGAATTACGTTTTCTTTCAACAATTCGGCAAATTTGAATGAAACTTTGCCAGAAAGTTTCTTGGTTGAGATCCACTGGACAAGTCGGATTCAGGACAGCGGTTTAGGACCATTTTTTATCATTTTTCTTCCATCAGTTGCAGGCCTGTATAGTGAAGGGGTTTAAGCGTCTCTCGTTGTTGAAATACATTGATTTATATACGCCCGTCAAAAGACGAGACGTATTATGTGATCACCTGTGGTGGGCGGGAGGCGTGAGCTTCGTTAGTGGCTTGAGGTCACCGTCTCTTGAACGCATTCCAAATTATCAGTACTTTCAGTACTTTGATTTTACAATGCTCCACATTCGGCGCGACATTCGGTTTACTTTCATTGGAAAGGGAATCGACAGTGCAAACTAAAATAACTATACAATTATGAGCACTTGCATAATTATAATGACAGAGATATTTAGATTTCGATAAGAAATGTGTAGTTCGACGAATTATGTTTCAATAAGCCTCGTTAAATATGCATTAATATACAAGTAAATGGCTTTTCTACGGACAGTTTGCTGATTTACCCTTTTTGGTATTTTAAAAAGCGGACAATATACCCACTAACGCGGAAGTTCTTATCATATGATCAGCACGTGCAGATGTGAAAGATCAACTTTACGATAATCTTATGAGGTCGTATAGTCTGCGATTTTCAACGATATTTTTTGTGAAAGCCGTTTACGACCGTCTTAAATATAATCGTACGATATTTATAAGATAAATTGTACGACATTTTTCTTGAAAGAGGCCCCAGAGCCTTAAACCTAGCCGACTTTTTTGAAACAAATGTATATTACAAATACAAAAAATCTCAAACCTATTGTCAGTGATTTCGTCGTCAAACATTGCATTGTAAAAGCACGGATATTTCATTGTAACTTTTATGATTTTTCCGCCTTTATCATACAGTCTCCTTGTGATCACCACAGGGGAAATTCAATCAGCAGATTTTTCATAAATTCATAAAACGTGCCGTTTTGCGCGTAAATTTGAACGTCATTTTGGCCGAAAATCGCCAGTTTAATTGAGGTCTTTCTCTTTAAAATACACACGAATTCTTATAAAATGTTAAAATAGACCCTATGTAATTAATTCTAAAACATCAAAGTTTTTAGAAAACTTTAACACACGCTATAGAATTTTAAATCCGTAGATTCGATGCACAGCGTCGCGTTAAAAACGTATACTAGGCATGTTTAGAACGTTATGTACCAAAAACTATTGAATATATCGCGAAACAAAAGCCGATATGAAATAAAAAAATTGTCAATAACTAACAACCGAAGTTTCGTTAAATTCAGATGAAGTGTTTTGAAGGGTGCAATCTACCTCTTACGAGGAGCATTGGCTTTGTCGAATGATTTCGCTTAAATTTGAGGGTTAGCGCTATTTTACCTGACGACATCCGGTTTTCTCGAAATCTTCAAAATAGTTCGTCCTTGTACTTCCGAGATTAAACTGTTAAATTGGGGTTCCGGTTGATTTTTCCCGAGGTCTATTTCATATAATCGCCGAGGTCTCCCGATTGACGGTAGAGCTTCAAGAAAGGTTGTGAATGATCGTGGTTGGTCGTGACGAGACATCATGCCTTTCGGTTGAGTTCGAACGGATAGGGAAGATTAGCGGAGAGGGCCCAGCTTAAATCATTTAACACAAAATGTTTACTTTATGTACTCATTCCTCATCACGCTTGAAACGAATTAAGTTCTTACGAGTTTTTTAGATGGCATATTTCAAACGCTGCATGATCTCTGTAGGATCTCCATAAGTCTTTACTTTCATAAAGCTTAATTTGTACTCGCATAGAGCGTGAAATCGTGACAAACACGAACTCGGCTGTGGTAATAAAAGAGCATGGCCAAAATCGCAAATAAACGTGATGGAAATTCGCAGGAAAAACAGTAGAAAGCAGTCTGTTGGCTACCCAAAATATGTCGTGAGAAAATGTTGTAATAGATTGTATTTATGAAATTTTAATACCTCCGAGCGAATTAGTGATACCCCCACCTACGAAGTCGAGAGGGTATATTGGGTTCACCACGTCTGTCTGTCCATAGACCTTTTCTTTTCCGGCTCTTACTTAAGAACCAAGTGACCTACACTAATGAAACTTCATTCAAATGCTGCTTATGACCAAAGAACGTGTCCTGTTGAATTAGGACAGAGGTCGAAACGTCAAGGTCACGGTCAGCTTTTGTTCAATTTCCGTTTCCGGACTCTTAAATCGACAACAAAGCGACCTAGAATCATGAAATTTCGTGGCAATACTACTGATTACCAAAAAAAAGAATAGGCATATCAATCACCAATTGTCTATCCATCATAGGTATAGGCATACAGTTACGTCGTCAAATTGACAGTCATTCCGATCAAAACCATTCAAAATCGCTCAATCAGCGCTTCATTTATTCATTCCAATCACTCACCCAAACCATTCAAAAACGCTCCGAACTCACTTAAATGATGCAATCAAATACTTAATTCAAAATAAATATAGCAAGAAAAAAATCGCGATTTCACAAAAATAATTGAAATTGCAAGCGTCTGATTGGTTCTTGAAGAAATAGGAAGATATTTATATAACTTGTATGCATATTTTTTATATAAAAAGGGGTAAAAATCGCAAAATTTGTTCATCTTGAACAAAATAAAGGATATTGGATTACCTTTCTTAAATTTCCTTCAAAACTCGCTCCACATGCCCATTCCATTCCATTTCAAAATCTTCCAAAATCATTCATCATGCCATCATGTTTTTAACTGTACATGTAGTACATGCCAATTCGTAGACAACAGATGAAGCTTAGACTTTTATCAAAAGTCGCATGAAAGTTGGCCGAGACGGGATTCAAATTCACGGTCCCAATTATTTTTAGCTTACAGGGCACGTCCCGGTAGTATAAAATGATAATACATTGTGTATAACCAATCACGTCAAAATTCCTTAAAGCACCAGAATTGGATATAGCGGATCTTTTCAGGAAGATTTGAAAAAAAAAAAATGAAGAGGACTGGTACGTTTCAATGGCTCGTCAAAACAATGGTTCTGAAGTGCAAAATAGTAGATGGATGGACATATGTTCAAAATCAAGACAAATATTGAGACATTTCATTAAACAGTAAAATATATGCCCAATATTACATGTTGATCTTATAAAATGATTCGTTATCCAGGAAAGCCAGCCTAAGGACGTCAGTAATTGTTGGTTATTTCAGCTGTCTTACAACGATAATAGAAAACTGGATTTTTAGACAACTTGTAAACTCAGAAAGAATTTATATTAAAAAGAGACCGACCAAACAAACAATTTCTCCTTTTACCTCAATGTTTTCCTTTTTTATTTCCCCCCCCCCCCCCAATGCATTAAAAGTCCGGTTTGTAAGAAAATGTTGAAATAAATTGTTAAATAAACCAGTACAAAGCATCTCATACCTTATGATAAAAGCATATCGTTTTCTTGTATTATGAATAATACATTTTAAAAAAATCCCGTGTTCCGGGTGGGATTCGATCCCGCGACCTTACCATACCAAAGTAATCGTCGTGACCACTAGGCTACGGTCACCGTGTAAAAGCACATGTGTCCAGTGACACTGGCGCGTTATGGACACCCATAAACAAAAATAAAATGACTGCTCCCGTAATATGATGTGTGACGGCAAACCGTAACTTAAGGGCGTTATGGTAAACCGTAACAACTGTGATTTTTCTGTGACGGTTGACCGTAACGTATGTGTTTTAAAATGCAAACCCTTGCAACAGATTTTGCCGCGAACACGGTAGTAAAACCCGCGAACACAAGCCTTTTATGGATTTACATTATAGGTGAGATATTTGTCTAGACATCTGTCGAGCTGAATTTTTAAAATTTGAATTCAAATGAGGTTTAATCCAGGATTGAAAACTTACATGTTTCCTCGGTTTTTGACACATTTTTGCCTTTTTATTTGCTTAAAATGCCCTGAGTTGTATGTTCATGGGACAAGAAAGCTTTAAAAGAGAAATGTGATTCACATTCTAAGCAGTCAGAAACAATCTTGTTGAAATTGACTGAGAAAAAAGCCTTTTTTGTGAAAGTAGGTTAACTTTTTGCATGTTACGGGTATCCATAACAGAATCGCGTTATGGATAGCCGAAAGTCCCCAGACTGGTATAGGCAACTAGAGAAAGTGTAAAGCTAAAAAGGCGTTTATTTCAAAAGTGTTTATTAGCTGTAATACCATGATATATTCTAGCAGAAGGAAATGTGTGAACATTAGATATTAAAGGTAATATCTAGTTCCGAAATGATAAGAAAGTACAAGTCTATTTGCAGTGCATTCAAAATTTTCACTCCCGCCTACTTGCAAATATGATGGGGGATCTCCCCTTCTCAGAGCCCACCCTGGATGTAACACGGTAGCACAGCCCTCTACCAACTCAGCTACCTGGTCATGAGTCCACCCAGTGTCGATCACTACACTTCTCCCCCTTTTAACCAATTCAAGCTGGTCCCATACCGCTCCCAAATGGCAGAACCAAGCGTTCTCCATTTACTTCTGACACCATTGAAGTAAATAAGGGCAGGAAAGATGTGCCCGACATGGGACTCAAACTCATGACCTCCCAAACACTAGCACGGGGCTCTACCAAGTACCAACTGAGCTAACTGGGCACCTGGTCATGAGTCCCCAGGTATTATACCATGGTATTGGACATAGGTCTAAAACATATACAGTTAAGTTTTGTATTGACTGCTCTAAATATTGTTGGACATTTGTTATAATTATAATTGATTATCGGTTTTTAGGCAAAAGAACACAATCAACCAATGATCAATACCCTTATTGGTTTTCAAGAAATCAATGCAATTCTGAATGTAAACCATGGCATAACTTGGTATGTTTTAAAACATCTTATTCTGCTCTTTGGTAAAGATAATGAATAAAAATGTATGTGTTGTATCCTCAAGCGCAGTGTTCTGCCAAGGTGGCTATTCTGCGATATTCCTGGTAAAATGTTCAGATGTCGCATGAAAATCACAATTGGTCTTACAATTGTTGTGGCTGAAATTTCCTGCAATTGAAGAGCATTTTTCATGGTAACGTAAAAATTACGCTGTTGCCTTGTTCTGATTTTCCCAGTAAACCTAATCAAGTGACCTAAAGTAATCAAAACTGATGGAACCGTCTCACCAGTTAACGAAACTGTTTCAATTAGGCATGATGTAGAGCTTCAGTCAATGCAGTTACCTAGTGACTTCATTTTTATCCATGAACTGATTGGCTAATGTCTCCTCTGTCAATTGACACACTAAAAACTAAAAAAAAAATCGTGCGGTGGGACGTGACAATCATATCTTCAAACAGATTACTCTAAGACCTGCTGAGAACACTTGCCAGAATTTTTATTTTCAAAATTTCCCAAGCAAGTTTGAAAGATCTTTTCTTAGTCTAAAGTTAAAAATGAAGCCAACAATCAGGAAAGTCTGTTTCTGGATTTCTATTCATGTTGAAAATACAAACTTTAGGAGGGAATGCAGGAGATGCAGGAATTTGGTATCACATAATTATTATCTTGTCATTTCCATGAAACCCCTGATCTCTTGGAGAGTGTGTTGAGGCCAATTGGCTGCTAGACCAATTAGTTAAAATGGTTATTATTTAATGGGCTAATCTTGATATTCTGCTGGAAAAACTTTAGGTGAAATAATGTAATGTTGCCTATTAAACTAGTAACAGTAGATCTAAAATGACAATGCAGTGTTGTGCCTAGGTCAGAATTTTTGGGGGACACCTAAATTTCAAGGGGACTAGGGAAACTTTGGGGGACAAGCTAAAAGAACCAATTCTACCTGTTAAGTAGTCTGATTTGAGTATGATTTTCTGTCCTTGCTGGATTTCCATAGCTTCAATGCTGGTTTAAAGTCATACATATCTGGGTTGGGACCATTGATGCAAATGTTCATATGAGCTGGCAAATTGCTCTCTTGCAATCTATTTGCAGCCAAGGAAATTTTGACAGCCAATTCTTTTCGAAATTTCCTTCCTTCCCTTTTTTTGTGAAGGAAGATGACTTGGACATGTCGCTGTCTGCATCGGCAGAAGAAGACAGCGCTGGATTGAGGTTTTTGCAGCCGTCTCTGTTGATTCAATGTCGTCTGCTACTTTTGTACTTTTTCCTGAATAAAGTCAGTCAGTCGTATCTGTCGTTTAGCCATTTTAAATTTTAGTAAGAATTCTAAGACCCGTTCTCAATATTTGATATTAAAATTGGCTGAATCCAAGGATCACAGTAAAGTCTTTGCAGGTGCGCTAACTATGCGACCGGTTCACAATATTTTACATCAAAATCTGCTGAATTGAATGGTAAATTTCAGGTCACAGTCAAGTCTTTATGGGTGCTCTGTATACGCCTAAAAATAGACAATGAGTGAAATATACTATCTGTATCATAACAAATAATAACACTGATCACCATTTGGCCCCAATGATTTGATTCTTATGAAGATCCTTGTAACCCAGACCAAATAATTGGCATTAATCTTTAAGAAATGACTGCAATTTACCCTTTACAAACCAATTAATTGATTATTCGATAAAGGGATTTTAAAACAATAATCTGCATCTGTAACCCAAACCAACTGATTATATCCATTAATTGGCCATCACTACTGCTGGATTTATTTTTGCAGGTTGCAGGAGGGGACTTTCCACATCTTCTTGTTTATGGACCTTCTGGTGCGGGGAAAAAGACACGCATAATGTGCGTCCTAAAGGAGTTGTACGGCTCGGGTGTGGAGAAACTACGAATTGAACAACACAACTTTACAACCCCGTCAAAAAAGAAGCTTGAAATTTCAACAATTTCCAGTAATTATCATATAGAGGTTAATCCCAGGTGTGTTATCATGCCCCCCTTCAAAGAAGAGGAGGTATAGTGCTTTGCACTTGTTGGTCAGTCTGCCGGTCGGTCCGTCCATCCGTAGACCTTTTAAGTCCGCAACATATCTCAAAAAGTATGCAAGTTAGAATTATGAAATTTCACAACTGAATAAATCTTATTATTGAGAGATACAGTGCAAGAGCCATAAGTCTACTCATTATATTTTGTGAGTTATTGCCCTTTGTTGATTGACAAAGAATAGGCCATTGACCTTCTTTTAAAGGGGTATAAATGATTTACAAACATCTCTTGTTTTGGTCTGCTTGGTAGACGTAGAGATTAAAATTATATTAACAAATTACTACACAACATAATTTTGGACCTGTCCAAATCTAAAGAAGGTGAATATATTTGGTTCAGGAAATTTTTATGCCTCATAATTGATAAGTCAGAGGCTAATAATTGTTTTTACCCTAACTGTTTCTCCATTTATTTGTCTGTGATGCCATTTGTCCCCTGAAACAATTAACATTTGCCATAACTATAATCTATTGATTGGCAAAGGACATAGTTTTCAGATTTTACATGTTTTTCTGTTGGAACACTTAAAGGGTCACCAGTTAAGGTTTTTTTTCAAGGTCAATTATGTTGAAATTTGCTGAAAATGAAAAAATGGCAGTGGCCAGGCATTGGTGTGTAACCAGCACACCTTGTTTAAAAGAGAATTTGTCCTTTGACATTGTGGACAAAGAAGACATTGCATATAACCAGGAGAGTCTTCATAACTCTGTCACCTTATATCTGATTGACTTAAAACTTATAAACTCTACTTGGCTTAATTGTTAGCTCCACTGGCCAGCAAGCTATTGTCATAGCGGAGTGTCCTGCATGTGTCTGTCTGAGTGTAACCTTTTCTTCTTACATCTCCTCCTAAACCAATGGGCAGATTTTGACGAAACTTTGCAGAAATGTTCCTTTGGTGACCCTCTTCTAGAGTTGTTCAAGAAATTTGGATTGACCCCCCCCTCCCCCCCAAAAAATAGGTGCAACAGGGGTGGGACTTTTTTTATTATAAATCTTTAAAGATCTTCTCCAAATCCATTGGCCCAATTTCAATGAAACTTGGCATGAATGATCTTAAAAGAATTAAGACAAGTCTGATGGGTTGAACGACATATGAGGTGACCCTTTTCTATAGTTGTGTAATGGTTTAAAGGGAGGTAACTTGCATTGGATATGCAAATGAGAGAGACCTGCTTTTAGTTAAATGGCTATTTGAAGCCTATATAGACAGAGTCGATCCATTTAGGGTGGAGGATCCTTTTCTCTGAATGGATCACGTCTGTCTATGTGCTCGGTACTTTACAATTGGTGGCAGCAGTAGGATAATGACAACAGCCAGACCGGAGTTTCCTTACCCACGGGTCTCCCAGGCCAAGACTCGGGACGAGTCTTCTCAGAGGGGAGAGTAATGTAACAGTTTAAAGGGAGGTAACTTGCATTGGAGATGCAAATGAGAGAGACCTGCTCTTAGTTAAATGGCTATTTGAAGCCTATATAGACAGAGTCGATCCATTTAGGGTGAAGGATCCTTTCCTCTGAATGGATCACGTCTGTCTATGTGCTCGGTATGTTACAGTTGTTCAAGGAATTTGGATTGATCCCAAAATATGGGCAGGGCAGGGTTGGGCTTCTTTTCACTATATAAATCTTTTAAAATTTTATCCTCCCAAACCATTCAGCTGATTTCAACAAAACTTGACATAAATGATCCTTGGGTGACTGTTTTCTAAAGTTGTTCCAGAAATTCGCATTGACCACCAAATTATGTAATAAAACTAGAACTACCGTATTTCTCCTATTAAACGCGCCCGGGCGCGATGCAAAACGTCGTAGGGGCGCTATTATTTCAGACCCTTTTACTTATTTAAAAAAATGCGTATTTTGGTATCTAAAAGAAGCAAACTGTTAACATGTTCGTAATTATCGATTGAAATACGTGTGCTACCCAATACGCTTTCCTATTTATCTATTTAGGCTATAAATTTAAAACATAAAATAAAATGTTAGCTAATGAATTGTAATTCTGTCATTTAAAGTCATCTATCGAAATACGGTCACCTTCGACCATTAATTGCAGCTTTCAAAAGCAAGTGATTGTGTTATCAGAAGCCGAGATTATTATTATTGTTATTATTTGTACAAGATAGGAAGTTCCAGACGATGCAATATTCAATGTTCCGCTACCGATGGACAAGGCGGTCTAATAAATCATTACCTATTCACGTATGAAATAAATAATCCTGTAATAAATCCTAAAATTTTGTGATGTGTAAATGCACCCGGTACATGAAATGGTAGTGAAAACACAACACGTCTGGAGCTAGCTGGGTCACCGCGTGTCGGCACCCTTTGAAGCCCCCAGATTCTTGCAAGCGGCGGTTTAGTCCCATTTGGTCTACTCCCATTTCGTCTACTGTATCTTTTATGCAACCAGTCCCATTTCGTCTACTGTCCCAATTGGTCTACTGTCCCAATTTGTCTACTGCCCCAATTTGTATTCACTTTTGTTAAGAATGATTACCAAAAATGTATTGGTTTTGATAATTCAAAGATAAAATGTTACTTAAAATTCAAAATTTAGTTTATTTGGTTATTTTTAAAAAAATATATGACAATACATGGAAAATTATTAATTGTGGAAGAAAAGAGATCAGAATTAAAAAATACTTAGATCTTTAAAGAGAAAAAATATGTTTAAAAGCACTTTTTAAATGAAATATATAGAGTTCACTAGTCTATGATTTAGTTGTCTGATAAATATAATTTATTTTGCATAATATTGAAGCTTTATAAAATGAAAAGAAATTTACTGTATTGCAAAATTTCTTTACTTTTTCATAAAACTTTTCAGTTGTATGCATTTTCAAATACATTTAAAGCTCTGGATGTGGTCTGGGACCTTCCTTATATTGTAAAGCTGTTGCGTTTGCATTTTTGTGCAATGCCCTAGTATTTGCACTTTTGGGCAAAGTATTTGCATGTGCATCCTTGTGCAAAGCCCTAACAAAAGCACTTTTATGCATAGCTCTTGCGTTTGCTTTTCTGTGCTAAAAACTTGTCTTTACACAATTCAAGATTTTGTAAAAAGAAAAGAAATTTACAGTATTGTGCAATTTCTTTACAGGCAAAAAGATGCTATTTTAAGTTAAATTACAATCTAATTATAGAAAACTGACACTGAACAATAAGATTTAAATCAAATATGTAAAGGTGTGAAAAGGAAAATTACATACAGATGTCATACAGGTAAATTATCTTCTCAACACCTTACATTCTGTCGGCTAAAGAGTCTGTAAATGTGTGAAATAAATCAGCAACAAATATCATTTTTTTTACAATAATGTCCAAAAAGTGTAGAGTTCTCAATCTTAGGCAAAAAAAGAGGCATAACGCATATTTAAAACTTCAAAAAAACCCCAAAGTATAACAAGTAGACGAAATGGGACACTTGAACAAAACAGGAGTAGACGAAATGGGACTAGTGCTAAAAATAGTAGACAAAGTGGGAATAGACGAAATGGGAGTAGACCAAATGGGATGTTACCCAAGCGGCGACGTCGCTTTTGAAATAAATCACACACGAGATTTTACGGGGTTTTCCTATTTTAACAGTATGAATTGTGACTAGGTTTTGATCATTTGACTCGGATATTTTGTTTATTTGTAGAAGGTAAAATGATTTCAGAAATATTTTCGTAACAAAGTGAAGAAAGGGGATTTTGTTCGCAGGTTGGCTTATGAAGAATGACGAGAAATAGTTTTAATTTTGTGTTAAATTTTTTTTTTAACCTTTCGCGCTTCCGGAAAACTGCGCGACTTAGGACGCGCTAGTTCTTCAGATGTTGAACGATCTGTTAATGACACAACCAGCCTTATCCTGATAGGAATTTAGGATAGTTAATCCACAATCTATTGAACATTACGTCGTGGAGTAGCAGCTCAGATGAAATTAAATACGAGGCCGGATTTTTCACCACGGACCGTGGACGGTTGGATGTTGTTGATCGTATAGTCAAGGGCCTGGCAATCGTATTTATGGGGGAGCGCGTTTATTAGGGAGGGCGCGTTTAATAGGAGAAATACGGTAGATAACCAATGGGCCCGAATTCAGAAAACCAGGTATAGGACCTCCAGCTGATACACCATGCTAAGATTGAAGTTGCTGTAATTCATAGTTGCAGAGCAAGAGAGCAGCTGAAGTATTGTGATTCTTATGATAGTATCTAAAAATTGGAAAATAAACAAATGCGTAAAACAGGCAGAAGATATCCAAAGGATCAAGTCTTTCTTTAGTGCTTTTTGATGGTTTATAGAGAAATAATGGTAGATTATCACTTGATAATCTTAAAGCAGTGAAATTATCAAAAACTTATACCCTGCTTTTGTGCATTTCATCCTATCTTAAGTGATGTCACAATGAATGTTGCATAGCAATCACATGCAAAATGATGCGCTGTACGAAAATATGTCCTAGAAATTTCACATTTTGTTTTATTTTTGCAATAAAGAAATAGAATAATTGTTTTTTTTTTCGAGTAAGATCGAGTAATATTCCATTTCGCGAATAACAAAAGCTATATTTCACTTGTGGCTCCACCACTCATGCAAATATAGCTTTTGTTGTTCACTCAATGAATATTTATAGATCTTACACTGAAACAAACGATTATCCTCTACATAATTTAATATTTCTCAAATAAACAACATCTTAATAATCTGTGAATGTGTTTAAATGGAGGTCAAGATATGAGGCCAACCATATATTAATTGCAGTCGTTAAAGAGAAAGGTGGCCTTATTTACCTTTTTCCTGACAAATGAGAAATATCATAATAACACAGTGAACATCTCATTAATCATTATTCTATGTTATACAAACTAAAAGCAGGGCTTCAGATTCTTTTCAAGACTGATGGGTCCAATTGACCCATGAGGTAAAAAGTTGTGAGTCATTTCCTGAAATGATGGGCCAAAGCATATTTTCATTATGGTAAAAATGTTTCATATCCAAGCTGGACAGGGTCACAGGACCCCAACTGTTGGAAAGTTGTGGGTCATCATGTGAGAAATGACCCGGGCCCACTGTAAATCTGAAGCTCTCTAAAAGGATGAAGACAATTCTGATGGGTTTGAATAACATATGAGGATTCATTTATGATAATCTTCAAAGGTAATTGCCCAATTTTATTTGCACTGTCAAATTGAGTCAAATGGTAAAAGTTTAAGAATAAAATCTGTAAAAGCATGTCAAGTCACATGTTGATGACAGAGTAAGGTGGTGACATCACTGTTATATTTGGCTAGTTCTTAATTGATGATGATAACCTTAAAGAACCTTAAAGAAAAATCCTTCACTGCAGTGAGTTTATCATTTTTATTGTTTTGCTTGTTTGCCTATGAAATTATCAAGAGCTATCCCGCCAAGAATTCTTAGTATAAATCAACTGAAAAATATAAAAAGACATTTCTTTTTTCAGCGATGTAGGCACCTAAAACAGAGTTGTTTTCCAGGAGCTAATGAAAACAGTGGCTCAAGTCGATCAGCAAGAGACCTCTATACAGAGAGAGTTTAAATTCAAGGTCACAACTAAGGTCAATGTGAAAAACCATCTGAATTTTAACAAATTTTCCCTTTTTTTTTGCAGTGATGTAGGCACCCAGGACAGAGTTGTTATCCAGGAGTTAATTAAGACAGTGGCTCAAGTCAATCAGCTAGAGACATCCACACAGAGAGAGTTTAAAGGTAAACAGTTATAGATATGAGGGGTTAATACCGTCTAAAATCTTTATTTTCCCACAAAAACATATGTTGTGGGTATTCTCTGGAATCATCTCGGTGAGACCATTCTAACAACATAGGGTTGTGTGATTCTTATTGAAATATTCGAATTTCATATCCAAAATATCTCCCCAATGTGTGCCGTTGAGTAATCCTCGTACTTTTGATGCCAAATCTGATTTCTGCAGGCAAGGCAAGGGTGTCTTACTCACAATACGCATGTGGGTAAATCAAAATCATTTAATTTTTTGAGTATAAATCATTGATTGATGGTCATAATATTGTGATTACAGCTTATTCAGTAGTGCTTGGCTGATTAATTAAGTTTAACTCTTAATGGTTTGGGGCTTTTGATTTTGATAATAGACTAAGAAATTTCAATAAAGCTTAATCAGTTCTAATGAATGAATGGAAGCCCAAATTAACCTTATATGGAAGAAAATTCTTCAGAATGAGACATATGCCTGTAGTCCTCTTAACCCAAAGGTCCTGTGTTCAATTCCTTGGAGGGGCTATTGATCTTGGTTTTCATTTGCCCACACATTTGGCCCGAGGACTGGTGAAGTTGTAAGAACTTGTTTCTCAATCGATGTAAAATAAATAGGTTTAAGCTATATAGCCATGAAATTCAACTGAACTGTCATATTTAATTGTTGAAAGGAGGATCCTGGGGAGCTTTCTTATTGTGAAACTGATAATACAATTTATCATTAGTTGATTTCCTTTTTAAATAAAAACTGATAATTGATTACAAATTGATATTGATTACACCAATTGGTGCAGATAATCAGGGGCCAGGTTTTGGGTGTTGGGGAAAATCATTTTCTATTTGTACTACCTTTTAATACACCTGAAGGCTTGTAGTATGTTAAGGCCCTGTTGTCTGTTTGTCTGTCTGTCCATCCATTAGCAATTTTCTGTGTGCTCCACTCCTCCTAAGCTTTCAATGGGAATGAGCTGAAACTTGGCACAATTACTCCCTATGTTTAGTTGTGCTTAAGATCTTTGAAATTCAAATCGCGGCATTCATTCTTGAGCAATCTTGAATTATCTGCCCTTGATTTGAAGGAAAAAAATCAGTTATTTGTGTGCGAAACTCCTCCTAAAGTATCAATGAAAATGAGCTGAAACTTGGCATGATTACTCCCTTTGATGTCCTTATTTTGCATAAGACCTTTGAGGGTGCCTTTTCACAAAGAAACTTGGAAAAAGTTTTATTATTATCAGTTTCTAATAAATGGCAGATGTGGGAGCAAGAGTATTTAACAAACACATCTTGTTTTTCAGTGGTTGTTTTGACTGAGGTAGATAAACTGACTAAAGATGCCCAGCATGCTTTACGTCGTACTATGGAGAAATACATGTCTACATGCAGACTGATATTGTGTTGTAATTCCACCAGTAAAGTTATTCCGGCTATCAAAAGTAGATGTTTGGGAATACGTGTAGCTGCTCCATCTATAGACGAGGTTTGTTACTTAGCCTTAACCAATTATCAGATGACAAAATCTTAGACTTGTCCACAGTAATTTTAGAAATTGCAGGTAATTTTATTTCAATTTGTTGCTTTTTAGCCCCGCTGTTTTCAGAGGTATTGTGATTACCTTATTGTTGTTTGCGTTGGTACTGTTGTTTGCGTAGGCGTTGGCATTGGCGTGACAAACTTTTACCTTGGTCATATTTCTGTTGTTATTGAAGATTTCTTCATGCAACTTGGAATGTATGTTTAACATCACTAGAGCTATCAAGACTGTCAAGGGGGATATCTCTGGAAGCATTGTTGTAAGAGTTGTGCCCCATTTTCTACTGAGAAGTTTTGCATAATCCAACAGCTGCAGCTTACTTGGAAGTCATAATTCTATCATGAGTTATAAGTGCAGTGCACAAGAACTGTTACCCTATCTAGCTATTTTTTTTAGTTACAGCAGTGTAATGGGCATATGTTGTGACATTTGCTACCTTGTTCAACATGGATTCTTATCCACTATCCAGTACCTGAATAAGCATTCATGAAGAACATTATCATGCACTTCTATTACATGGTTAAAAGAATATATTTAGCATGCATGAATCTTAAGTAAGCTAGATCAGATATTAATCCATGTCACGCTGAACTTGAAATATTCCTAATTTTGCAGGAAGCTTAGACAAAGATCAGGCTGCACATTCTGATATCTGTCTATTCAACCTGACTTTTCTTTAAAACATAAGGTACTAAAATGATATTTTCAAAACAAATACTGAATTTTGGATTTTGATGTTGCAGCAACTTTTGAAAGGTTTTAATTTAGCAGGACAAGGGTTGACTAGAGGTGATCACTTTGTGAAATTTATTTACACTAATACCAATTTCTTTAATGCTTTTCGATGGTTTATCTAGAAATATAGTAGATGATCATTTTATGAGCTTGGCTGTTTTTGAAGAAAAAACGAGGTATTATGATCACCTTGGTGTCATTCATGTTCGAGTTGATGTTGACGTTGGCATGACAAACTTTAACCTTGCTCATAACTTTTGAATGGTAAGTGATAAAGTCTTCATATTTCACATGATCATTGCTTTGGACAAAACCTTTCTGTAGGTATCGATTTCAAGGTCATCAGTCTAGGTCAAGTTCAATTTTCAAGGTCAAGTTTCTTTACAAAATTTAATCTTGGTCATAACTTTTGAATGGTAAGTCATAGAGTCTTCATATTTCACATGATCATTGCTTGGGACAAGACCTTTCTGTAGGCACCAAGTTCCAAGTTCATCAGTCAAGGTCAAGGTCATTTTTCAAGGTCAATATTCTTTAAAAAATTTAATCTTGGTCATAATTTATGAATGGTAAGTGACAGAGCCTTCATATTTCACATGATCATTGCTTGGGACAAGACCTTTTTCTAGGTACCAAGTTCAAGGTCATCATCAAGGTAAAGTTCATTTTCAAGGTCAATTTCTTTAGAAAAAAAAAATCCTGGTCATAGTTTATGAATGGTAAGTGATAGAGCCTTCATATTTCACATGATCATTGTTTGGGACAAGACCTTTTTCTAGGTTCCAAGTTGAAGGTCATCAGTCAAGGTCATTTTCAAGGTCAATTTCATTAAAAAAAAATCTTGGTCATAATTTATGAATGGATAATTTATGAATGGTAAGTCACAGAGTCTTCATATTTCACATGATCATTGCTTGGAACAAGACCTATTTCTAGGTTCAATGTCATCAGTCAAGGTCAAGGTCATTTTTAAAGGTCAAATTTCTTTATAAAATTTAACATTGGTCAAAACTTTTGAATGGTTAGACAATGGCCATTATATTTCACATGATCATTGCTTGGGGCAAGACCTGTCTGTTGGTACCAAGTTCATATAATTGCATTTTCCTAAGAAATAATAAACAGCCGAGAGTTGGCACCCGCTTGCTGTGCTCTTGTTAACCTAACTGCCTTACCAATGAAATTATAAAAACTTATACCCTGCTTTCGTTCATTTAACCCTATCAGATGTCATATAAGCAAAGCCTGTAAAATGACATCATCATGAGCATTGCATAGCAATCACATGCAAAATGACATGCTTTAAGAACATTTGTACAAAAATATTTACATTTTGTATCATTTTTGCATTTCAGGAATCCAAAAATGGTTTATTTTTTATGTACAATTGATGAAATTTGTCATTTTGTGAACATAGTTTTTGTTATTCACTCAAAGAAATATAAATTGATCTTTCACTGTAACAAACAATTATCTTCTCTACTTTTCAAGATTTGTATTCTATACCTCTTCAGGTCTTATTGTATACCTTTCCAGATCTGTATAGTATACCTTTAGAGATCTATATTCTACACCTTTCCAGATCTGTACAATATTACAAACAGTTTGCAAGAAAGAAGGGCTAAACTTGCCAGCAGATCTAGGAAGGAAGATAGCCACAAAAAGTCGTCGAAATTTGAGACGAGCTTTACTGATGTGTGAGGCTTGCAAAGTTCAACAGTGAGTACTAAGATTGAGCAGTATTGTCAATTTGATTTTAAACCTTGTAACTACAGCTTTTTGCTGGTTTTTAGAATTCAAATGTGAAAATGTACCCGTTAGGTTTGTTGTGTGAAAGTTGCTATTGAAATATATTCAAGCAATTAAGAGAGATTTCGTTGATTTCAATGAGGTATGAAACTAAAAACCTAAATACGCTGTATGAAAACATGAAGCAATTTCATACATGAGTGTGATTAGATTTTTAGTTTCATATCTTAAAATTTAATAACATGAAGCAAAAATGTAAAGATTTGCCAGCTGAGTAAAAGAATTCTTCTTTTGGTGGAAGGTAACAAAACAACTGTATACTCAATTTGTTTTCAATGGGGAATAAAACCATCTTTTAAACCAATCAGAACACACAAAAGTTGATGGACACAATTAAAGTTGACTAATTTAAAACCAAACAACAAAAGGTACTAACATTAACATTTGATACAATGGTTTCTTATTAAATGTGTAAATGATCGATCACACATTAAGTCCTATCTTTAAGACAGCACAATTTTAGACTGGTCCAAATTCTATGATGTTGCAAATCGCAATTTTACTTGATGAATTTAATAAATCTGTTTGCAGACACTAAGGGAAACTGTTGGTAACAAGCAATTTCTTTATTTTCCATCATGTTTACTTAAGTTATCCCTTCATGGTCTTATAGAAGTAGGATTGTGCTGAAATAGGTGAAAGCTTGGTTTGAATCACCCTATCATATCATTTTGTGACAGGTACCCCTTTAGCCCGGATCAGGAGGTGTCAGAATTAGACTGGGAGATGTATCTCAAAGAGACTGCACACATGATAGTACAACAACAGAGTCCTAAAAGGTACTTTCCTAGCCTCTAGCTGCTAGCCAACTTATAAACAAATCTTATCATAGTGAACATAATATTTCATTTATCATAAAAATGCATAAACTGACAATACCAGAGATACATTGCAGTATACGAGTTTCTGTTTATGATTTACTGATAGAATTGTGTGTTCTTCTCTCTGAAAAATTAACTCCTTTTTTAATGCTTTTTGGTGGATTATCAAGCTATATTGGTAGATTTCTTATCACTTGTAAGTTATAAAGAGTTTTTGGGACACCAGGTTGACAGAAATACCACAAAACGATGCATTAGATATCGTTATGATGATTTCATCCTGAATGCGATCTTACACATGTAGTAACCGTGGTCAAGAGGTAGAGTGTCAACTTAGAGACCAAGAGGTCCCGAGTTCAATTCTGAAGAGGGGCTTTTGAGCTTGGTTCTTTCAAAGGCCCACACAATTGGCATGAGTACTGGTGTATTTTCCAGGAACCAGAATTGAGAAGGATTAATCTAAGTTGTAAGAACTTGTTCCCAAATCAATGTAAAATGAATAGAACCTTAACATGGAAATGGAAAGCTTGGTCATTAAAATGGATGTTTCATTAGAACAAACAATTGCCTTCTGTGTATTCATGTAAATAAGACCTTTTAATATACAACTTGTCAATGACATTAAGATTTCCTAGAAGTGGAACCTAATCTCATTGAACAGACACAGGTATCTGTTTGAAACACCATCACACTAGCAGTCCAAACTACCAAGGATGATAGCTTTTGAAGGATTCATCATGAGCTATTCCGGTCACCGGGGTGTCAGCTAAGTGCTTTGAATGAGGTTTTATTTGTAACTGTTAACTATCTCTGTTTCTATGTTCTGGTGTATATCTATAATATCTCCATTTCTACTGAAGCAATTGTTTTAAACTTCACACATGCTTCTTTGCCCATAATGTCAGCTTTAGACAAAATATTCATGATATTTAATTCAGTGTAATTGTAACTTCTTTTCTGACTACGTAACTATGATATGAAATATTGTCAGATGTCAATGTTTATTTGCTCTTACTATCCAGCTCTCAGAATAATCTAGCTTTGCTGTCCTTGACTGCTCTTGTTTTGCAATATCCAGCACCTGCAGCTAAGTGTTGGCACCTGCAGGCAGTGTGCTTCTTATACCCTAAAAGTTCTAATAGAACCCTGGATAGGCTACATATAAATGGCTCAGAGCAAAACAATTGTAACTGCCTATAATCATATAGACAGTTACAACTATTTTCCGCTGAGCCATCGTTTTTTGTTATGACGGTGACAAAATGGCCAAAAATAAACACAATCTGCACAAAACTTTTTACATTTGATTTGGGAAATGGTAATTAAAATCTCTGTTGAATTTTTATTGACCTTGATTTTGTGGGTATGGGCCTTTTTAGAGACTCCATGAATTTGTAAAATCACATTAAAAATAGTTCGTTTTAATCTCTGAAAAGGGGGAGGGGGTGGGGTTTTATTAGGGCATGGGGCTCTTTTAGAATTATTGAGGTAAATGTGGCATATTTTCTGTCTATGTAGGTTGCACATTTTCTGTCTATTGTAGGTTGCTCGAAGTGCGAGCTCGGCTATATGAACTGTTGACACACTGTATTCCTGCTGATATAATCATGAAGGTATCAATCTTTGACAATCTGTTGTTTCAGTTAACTGGATGATTTTCAGGACATTATATCTAAGCTTGGTTATTTTCGGAGAAAGCCCTAGATATTGCTATAGCCTTGTTGTCTTTGTCATTGTCATTGTTAGAAAACTTTGACATTTTGTGATATCTCTGGTTCTACTGAAGGTATTCACTTGCGGGTTGGCTCACATGTTCACCATGAAAAGAGCAACCTATACTTTCACCATCCAGCACTCAATAGCCGAGCATCGGCACCTGTATGAAGTGCTCTTGTTTTTCACATTGGTTAAGTTGAAAGCAGCAGACAGTGTAGGCTTAGATCAGACTCCATGTCTTTGCAGGCCTAATCTATACTGTCTGTCAAAACATTGTGTAAAAGAGGGATATGTCATTAACAGAATGGAAAGAGGATAAATCATTGTTGGACAAACTTAGGCTAAACTGATGGAAATGAAAAAAAGAAAAAAGAACTTGTTAGAAACAATTTAAATTCAGCAGGATAATGGTTGAGTTAATATACAAATGTATTTTGGATTTGATAGTTTAAGATTCAAGGTTTAAATGGTTAAGATTTGTTTCAATCTTAATAAAAATTGTTTTGTAATTAAGTCAATAAAAATGTAATCATGATCCAAAATCTATTACTCTTAATCTGATGAGTCAAATTCAAAGGATTGCAGTGAATAATAAATAGTCCTTTAATTTGGTATATAAGTGTTTAAAGGTAGAAAATATTTTGGTAAATGGAGATCTTGCTACTAACATGCGATTTCTCATTTAGTCATGATATTTGAAACAAGCAATTTCTTCTTTGTCCAGAATTTTTTCCCCCCAAAAGATTTTTTTTAATTTCTTAAATTCAAAATTGCCATCTTTAACATATTTGAAATTTGACCAGTCAATTATCATGTTGTTCAGTAATAGGTCAACAGTTGGATGCATATTTTTACAGGGTTTGCTAGAAAACTTGATATCCAACTGTGATGGGGAGTTGAAGACTGAGGTCATACAGTCAGCTGCTTTCTATGAACATCGACTTCAGCAAGGACAGAAAGCCATCTACCACATAGAGGCGTTTGTAGCAAAATTTATGGCCATTTATAAACGATTTCTTGAAGAAGGGATAGCAGACATATTCTAAGAAACTCTTTATGTGAACTTTACTTGAACTATATGCATTTATGGGAATTATTCTATTTTTGCAGACAACCGAAAAATAATAATAGTTGACCTGAAATTTTTCGAGTGGAATTGAACATTTTAATGCGCCCAAATGAGGAAAGAGGTGTGCTCATAAAAGGGAGATGAAAAATCCAGCTTAATAAGATTTTTCACACATCATTATGAACGATTTTCAATAACTCGAGTGAAAACATTCAAAGTCGTCAAGACTACTCCCTTAAGCTTAAGCAGACTTTGTTTCTCATTTAGAATTCTTAAGATTCTTATTTAGCGGCTTAAAAGTCTCACTCTACAGAATGCTTTACTTAAAATCTTAATTAGAATCTTAAGAATCTCGCTCTAACAAACGCACCTCTGGTGAAAGGCAAACATTGAAGATCCTGATCAAACTTCTTAGTGACTGTCTTAAAACTTGGGGTAGATATTGATGGCTCAAGGCATAACAGTTGTAAATGCATATAAACATATAGGTAGTTATAACTGTTTTTCGCGCTGAGCCATTGACAAAGTACATAGAAAAACTATATTTGTTGAATTAAACAGATTTCCTTTAGGACTACTTACAGAAAAGCTGCATACTCAAAATCATTATCATTCAAGATTAGCCAATCAAATGCTTGAATCTTGATTGTCACAATTGATATTAAATTATATCGAAATGAATGTGAGTTGTCTTTCTGGGTCAGTCATGACCAGTCGAATCAGACCTGTGGATCAAATCAGTATCTCAAGCACCTCCACGCACTTGGTTTGCGTCATTTAACCCAGCCAATAAATTTTATGGTTAGTCTCCAACCTGGTGCTAAAGTCCTTCTTGTTTCTACAAGAATGGAAATCGTAGGTTAACTCATTTAAGATATGAAGAGAGTATTTGTTGATTTCATAGAGGTATGAAACTAAAAACCTAATCACTTTGTACAAATTTGCGAAGCAGATTCGTACATGAGTGTGATTAGGTTTTTAGTTTCATAACTATGAATATCAACATATACTCTCTTCACATCTTAAAATTTGATATATCGAAGCTAAACTGTTCAGATTTATGAATTTTAAAAGAGCTGTGTACTCAAAATTGTTTTCATTGGGGAATAAAACCAACTTTTCAGCCAATCAGAATGCATGGACATTTGATGAACACAACTAAAATCAATTCATTACTACATGTGATTTAATGGTTGAAACAATGTCTCGAACACCTTTAAAAGACACTTAGATAATTACTTTTAACCCATCTCATGCTGTTCACAATATATTCTTGCTAGACTGGAAGCTTTGGCAACCAGCAAAGACTAAGATGAGCCAGAAAAGATGTGCAGTTTCATATGTGCTTTTCACTAAACCTTTCTTTGGTAAAACCTGAGTCAAACTTGTTGAGATGACCAGTTGAGTTATCTATCTTGGCTATCTTAGTTTTTAGCTCCACTCGCCGAAGATCTGTAGCAATTGAGTGTTTCCTGTTCTTCTGTTACTTTCCCTTGTTATTGCCATAGAGTCCACAGTTTTAATATTTGCTTCAAATTTTCGCAGAACCATTGTATCAACATATGGATTGTTCCTTACAAAGATTGTTCAGGTCCATCAAGTATTGGGGGGAAAAGGAGCCTAATAGAAATTAAATTAAAATATACTTATTGTAATTGATTTTACAGTTCTTAGCTCAACTGTTTTCAAAGAAAACCCTGATGGATTGTCATCATCTTGATATCATTCATATCAGTGTTGGTGTGACAAACTTTAAACTATGGTCATATCTGTTGTTAGTGAATATAAAATAAAACTTGGCATGTGTATTCACCACCACAAGAGCTATCCAGGCTATCAAGTGCATTTTTAGCTCACCTGTGCACAAAGTGCTCAAGGTGAGCTATTGTGATAGTACGATGTTTGTCGTCCACAATTTCGTTAAACATCTTCTCTTCCTAAACCAGTTGGCCAATCTTGATGAAACTTGGCAGGGATGTTCCTTGGGTAGAGCTCTACCCAAAATGATCAAATAAATGCAATACACCCTTCTCTTTCCCTTGACCCTTAACAAATGGGTGAAAATATGAAAATCTTCTTCAAAAATCGTGTTCTCTGAAACCGGACAGCTTTCATAGTAAGTATGAAGCATCATCTAGTGGACCTCTTTTGTTCATATCAAGACCCTGGGGTCACATTTGGGCTCCACCCGGTTGCATCCCTTTTTATATAGAATCAGAGCAAAAAGGCATATTTTTCTTGCTCTTGGCTGAAAACATTCCCATGGAATGGCTTTGGAAGAGAAGATTTAAAAGTGTAAACAAGACCCATGTTGGATATGGCCATCCACCACCATGAAAGCTTGATAATAAACTGAAGCCTATTCAAAGGGCAATAATTCCAAAATTATGCAAGCAAGAGTTGTAGCTCTTGTGCACTGCACATCTCCTCCATGAGATCTATTTGCCTATAAAGTTTCAAGTTGATAGCTTTTATACTTTAGGAGATATGCTCCGGACAAGTTCAGTGCTGGAATGACGGACAGAGACTATTACTATATCCCCTTTGCTGAACGGCGGGGGATAACAAACCCAGCTCCACCTGTATTTGGGGTCAAAATTTCTTTAGGAATTTAAGTAAAATGTCAACCAAGCAATATAAATGCAAACTTTTTTGAAATCGGCCCAGTGGTTTAGGGGGATATTTTTACAGTGCCTTGCCATGACAATATTTTGTGGTCAATCAAAATTTCTTGAACAACCTAAGAAGAGGTTCACCCTGGGAAGTGCCAAGTTTCATTAAAATCTGCCCATTTGTTAAGGATGATTTGTTTAAGGAAAAGGTTTACCCAGGGTTGCTTGATAGACACACCACCATGACAACAGCTCATTGGCCTTCGGCCAGTGCAGCTAATAAAATCATTTATTAAAGTTAAAAAGGTAATAATCCCCAATTCAAGCAAACAAAGTCCTCATATAATAAATTTATTATAAATGTAAGTCAAATCAAAACAATGGCACAATTTACATTCATTCTTGTACACATATAAATGTAAATAGAATCATAAAACACTCTGCTAAAAAAAGTCCAAATGAATGTTGATAATAGTATAGTGTACATGAGAAATTTAAGTACTAAAATATTCTATGTTGTGTATTGTACAATTAATTAACAAATTCTTTGAACATCAAATTACCAAAATACCAATTGACCGGTTAGCACTAAACCATAATTGTTTAAAATCATTTTGGAACTGTCACCTGCAATTCTTTGAATAAAGACCAGTCTAAAAATTTGTTTGTCTGATAACAGTTTAAAACAAGCTTGATTCCATTTATAAACTGTAACAAATTAAAGCGTTCAAAAGAAACCCATTGTAAAGGTAGAAATAATAAATAAATGAAATTTGAGAAATTGTTACCTTAGAAAATTCAATTAGTTGAATTTAGTTGAATTTGTTTACTTAACAAGGTAAAATGAAATAGAATGTTCCATCAGGGTTTTAAAGGACGCACATGAGAGACGCAAAAATTAGTATTAAAACTATGAGATGCTAGTACCATCAACTCTGGGGCTCAACTTCAGGAAAGAATTGAAGACTGCTTTAACCAGTCTTCAATTCTTTCCTGAAGTTGAGCCCTAAAAAGTCAATATATATCCAATACTTTCTTTACTTTTAACCAGGAAACAGCTTGAATTCATATAAACAGTTTAGTATTTAAAAGAAATGGTCTTCATCTGAAGCAGGAACTCCCAAACTTTAAGAAAGGACCCTTAAGATCCCAATTATCAAGTCCTTTTGACCCTGTTAAGCTTAAGTCAAACTAAAACCTTGAATTCATGTCTCTTGAATCCATTATAAAAATATGCTGCTAAAACATCAGTTCATTCACAAATTTGACCTTAAAAACTGACCTTGAACTTTGTACCTTCCCATGCTGTTCATAGTCTGTTTCTGTAGCTACACAACCTGATTTCTACTTCACCTGCTGAATTTAAATATTGCTCCCAAAAAGTTGGCATTTTTTTTTATAAACAAGAGCAACGCTGGGTTTGGCATTATACGCCCGAAGCTCAGAAATAAATGGGTAATGTTTTGAACTTTTTATTGATCCTTTGGATGCATTTTCTAGCAAACACTATAGTACCACTAAAATATTCACAAATTCAATCAGATTGAGATAATGTAATCAAACACCCTAGCTGCAAGTTCTACATACATGTGAAGTTTCAACATCGTAGTCCTTGTAATTTGAAAGTCATGGACCGGACACGAATTTGCTAACTGAATCAGACAAAGGGCAATAACTCAAAAATTATAAATGGTAGAGTTAGGGTTATTGCGCTCTGCACATCCTAGCTATGAGATCTATACACCTGTGAGGTTTCGAGACCATGGGCCTTATAATTTCAAAGTTATGGACCAGACACGAATTTGCTAACTGAATCAAACAAAGGGCAATAACTCAAAAATTACAAATGGTAAAGTCGTTTTCTTGCGCTCTGCACACCCTAGCTATGAGATCTATACACCTGTGAGGTTTCAAGACCATAGGCCTTATAATTTCAAAGTTATGGACCAGACACGAATTTGCTTACTAAATCAAACAAAGGGCAATTACTCAAAAATTACAAATGGTAGAGTTGTGGTTCTTGTGCTCTGCACACCCTAGCTATGAGATCTATACATCTGTGAAGTTTCAAGACCATAGGCCTTATAATTTCAAAGTTACGATTTGGACACGAATTTGGAAACTGAATCAAACAAAGGGCAATAACTCAAAAATTACAAATGGTAGAGTTGTGGTTCTTGCACTCTGCGCACCCTTACTTTGAGATCTATACACCTGTGAAGTTTCAAGACCATAGGCCTTATAGTTTCAAAGTAATGGACCGTGACCAGACAGGAATTTGCTAACTGAATCAAACAAAGGGCAATAACCCCAAAAAAATTACAAATGGTAAAGTTGTGGTTCTTGCGCTCTGCACACACTAGCTATGAGATCTATGCACCTGTGAAGTTTCAAGACCATAGGCTTTATAGTTTGAAAGTTATGGACCGGACACAAATCTGCTTACGGACAGACAGACGATGCAGACGATAACATAATACGACCCTTCGGGTGTATAAAAAGAGCACCGCTTACAGATCGAGGGTTCAGTACAAGATAGTACTAAGTGTATAAACATTGTAAATAGATAGTCTTGCACTTTACCCTCAAGATGCAACGCTCGGCTTCAGGTGCTGGATGATGCAAAAAATGTATGTTGAAAAAGGGACATAACTCTTACCAAAATGCTCCAAGAGTTATCCCCCTTGATAACCTATATAGCTCTTGTGATTGTGAGCACACATGCCAAGTTTCATGAAGATATCTTTAAGAAAAACAGAGTTATTTCCAAGGTTAATGTTTGTCACACCAACACCAATGCGAACAACACCAAGTTGATGATCATATCTTGGGTTTCTCCGAAAGCAGCTGAACTAAAAAGTCTGACTCAAGTTTTACCAAAAATAAATGGGCAGCCAGCAGGCAGTGTAGGCTAAGATCAGACTTCATGTCTGTGCAGGCTGATCTTAGCCTATAATGTCTGCTAAAGCTTGATGTACAGTAGGAATGCGTCATGAACAGGAGGATAAGCTTAACTATTGTAGAAGAAAAATGTGCAGACTGGTAAAACTGTCCCAAATAATTTGCCATTTATTTTCAATCTAACATAAACCCTTGTCATGCTGAACTTGGGATATTCCTACTTTGACTAGAGATATAGACAAAGATCAAACTGCACATAAGTGCAGTCTGATTTTAGTCTTCACTTACTGTTTCAGCAAGAATTGTGTAAAGACTTGTAATTTTCAGTAAAAATATTGGCATTTAATTTTGTCATTCAAAGTCTCATCACTTTGATTTGATTGTCACTTGACAAACATTTTTAATACAGCATAACAAGGATTAAATTTAGTAGGATAAGGGTTAAGGTAGTGTACCCCAATTGAAAAATATTGAAACACTGAGCTGCACAGATAGGGGGTTGAATAAACTCGAGATCTTTATTTTTCAATACTAGATATTAGTCCCAGGGCAACTGGTTTTGAGCCTGTAAATTAACATATGACCTTGAACTGTGACCTTGACCTATCCTAACAATTCTTTCAAATGGCATATCTACTTATGATGGAGAATAATTCTGCCAATTTACCATGAAATTCTAATAGAACCCTATGCACTAAAATAACCCCACCCCCCTCTTTGGACCTTAAAATTGACCATTGTTTGACTGATTTCAGAAAACTTGAAGCAACTGATGAACCCCCGCCCTCCTCAATATCAATGACATGATGTATTTCAAGTTAAAATAAATGAAGAAAGAAGGCATCTTCTTCTTTCCCAAAATTATTTAAGAGTTATTTTTGGTCTGTGGGTAAAAATATGTTAATGTAATAGCTTGGCTGTTTTAGAACCAAAGGACAAGGTGTCATCATCACCATGGCCATTTTTGTAAGAGTTATGTCCCTTTTTTACTATTCAGCACATGAAGCAGAGTGTTGGCATCTCTATTCATTGCTCTTGTTACCTCAAAGTCACCCTCGTTTTGAATAACAAACAGCTGTCAGAAATATCCTTGTGTTACAAATTTATGGCTTAGAAGAAATAGTTGTAACTGCCTATAAACATATAGGCAATTACAACTGTTTTGCACTGAGTCATCAAAATGTGTAAGATCACTCTCTCAATGATGTCATCAAAATGAATGTTTATGCCCCATTTCTTGAGAAATGCGAGTAAAAAACTGTGTTCAAAAGTATAACAAGAGGTCAATGATTGTCCTAAATTGCTCAACTATATCTTCTATACTCCTCCCTAAGCAAATTGAAGTGTCCATAAAGATCATTTGATGACCATGAATGGCTAGTTTATCAGCAAAACTAGTTATTGTAGTGTTATTATCAATTAAAGGAATGATACAATTTTCAATAGGGTTCATCCTTTTGACAAGGCAGACATTCTGACAGTTTTATGAAAATTCAACCATAATTAGGACTCCTGACATAAAGGCCCCTGCCTCCTTTTCCTGTGATATCTCATTTATCCTTCCCATTTTCAATAAGGTTCTTCCTTCTGACCAGACAAACATTCTGACCAAGTTTCAAGAAGAATGGGTCAAATTTATGGCCTCTAGAGTGTGAAAACTTAAATTTTTGATGCCTGACGACATACAATGCATGACAGACATTCAAAACTCACAATGAGCATGTTGTGGTGCTCAGGTGAGCTAATAAAACTCTGTTTATGTGAGATAAGAAACTCTTACTGGATATTGTTTGAGACCAGCTGATCTAAGCCTTGTCTCATAGATAAGATATCAAACTTACCTAGACTGAATAATTATTCTATTCAAGACAAGGTAAGGTTAGCTAGACTCAAATAAAATCTCATCACAGATTATATAACGATGCCTCAGCATGAAACGGTTGTAACTACCTATAAACACTTATGGGAGGTACAACTGTTTTGCACTGAGCCAATCGGATTATGTGATAGGTTAAATCATTCTCTGACATAAGTGATGATATATTCTGGATACACTTGACTTCTATCATACACTACAAACTCCCGGAAATTCCAACTCCCGGCACCTATAACAGAATCAAAGAATGTGTCGTCTCCGCAGCTACACTTATCCTGGAAACATTTACAGCAAGGAGCACGTGCAAATGGAGTTGGTCTCGTGCACACATACATTTTACCCAGACACATTCTGATGAGGAACATTTTCTTTCTGCCTTCTGTCCTACTTGATTTATCATCTGAAATAAAACAAGGGAAAGCTGACCAATTGTATCTGGTAATTTAAATTTGTTTGACCAATCAAATTATTAATTAACTAGAGATGTTTGTAAAACAATTATGCCCCCCATAAGAGCAGGTCATCGGCTTATTCCTTGTCAATCAACAAAGGCCAATAACTCAAACAAGAGGACCAAGATGGTCCTAGATCGCTCACCTGAGTCTATAACCCCTGGGACATCACGTTAATTAGATAGGCAGATGTCAAAAAGAAGATAATTGCCTAAGATCAATACCATAGAACGTTTTCAGCGAAGAGCAAGACAGATATGCCTTTTTGATCTTTGATTCTATGTAAAAAGGGATGCTCCGCAGTAAACCCATAAAGTGACCCCAGGGTCTTGATATGAACAAACTTGGAAGAGGTCCATAAGATGATGCTACATTCTAAATATGAAAGCTGTCTGCCTTCTGGTTTCAGAGAAGAAGATTTTTGAAGGTTTTCCCATTTTCACACATCGTGCTCAGATGAGCTGAAAGGGATGCGCCCGGGTCCAGCCCAAATATGACCCAAGGGTCTTGATATGAACAAACTTGGTAGGGGCCCACAAGATGATGCTACATACCAAAAATGAAAGCAGTGTGCCCTCTGGTTTCGATTAAAGTAGATTTTAAAAGATTTTTGCTCTTTGATTCTATGTAAAAAGGGTTGCGCCCGGGTCGAGCCCAAATATAATCCTAGGGTCTTGATATGAACAAACTTGGTAGAGGTCCACTAGATGATGCTACATACCAAATATGAAAGATGTCTGCCTTCTGGTTTCATAGGAGAAGATTTTTGAAGATTTTCATTATTTTACCCTTCGTGCTCATAAGAGATAAAGGGATGCACCCGTGCAAAGCCCAAATATGACCCAAGGGTCTTGATATGAACAAACTTTGTAGAGACCCACTCGGTGATGCTACACACAAAATATTAAAGCTGTCTGCCATCTGGTTGCAGAGAAGAAGATTTTTAAAGATTTTCGCTCTTTGATTCTATGTAAAAAGGGTTGGGCCCGGGCAAAGCCCAAACATGACCCCAGGGTCTTGATATGAACAAACTTGGTAGAGGTCCACTAGATGATGCTACATACCAAATTTGAAAGCTGTCTGCCTTCTGCTTTCAGAGAAGAAGATTTTTAAAGATTTTCATATTTTCACCCTTTTTGTTAAGGGTAAAGGGAAAATTAAGGGTGGATTTCATTTATTTGAACAACTTTGGTAGAGGTTCACCCAAGGAACATCCTTCCCAAGTTTCATCAAGATTGGCCCACTGGTTTAGGAGGAGGAGATGTTTAAAGAAATTGTGGACGACGACGACGCACGACTGACGACGGACATTCTACGATCCCAATAGCTCACCTTGAGCACTTCGTGCTCAGGTGAGCTAAAAATATAAGTAGAGTAATGGCTCTTCACCACTGCACTTCTCCTCATTGAGATGTGTCTACCTGTGAAGTTACATGATTTTAGCATGCATAGTTTTTGAGATATGCTCTAGACAAAAAAGGTCTACTGACAGACCAAGGGACCTACCGACTGCCAAGTGCAAAGCAATATACCCCTCTTTTTCAAAGGGGGCCATAATAGTCAAATTAGAATGTCCAATATTTTTGAACTTGCTGGGTGTGACTTAATTGTGACTTAATTTGGCAATTCACTTTTCAATATACATGTTTTGGACTTTGTCAAATGTTGCATCCTTAACTGAAATGATAAATTTGCTTAGCAAAAAAGAAGCCATTTTTTCATGGAGTTACTCACGCATAATTTCAGTCCCCCCCTCCAATAATGAAGTATACACCAAGGGTATGTCAAGATCAAACTGCATGTCTACAGGGTTTAAAGGGACGCAGGTTATGTGAGTCTAAGACCCAGAAAAAAGTAGCCAGGACCCTCAAAACTACCTAATATGAGTCGCATGGACCCTCTGTGGATCAACTTCAGAAAATAATTGAAGACAGTTTCTAAACAGCCTTCAATTCTTTCCTGTCAACCCCAAATATTCATTTATATCCCAACACTTTCTTTACCTATAACCAAGGAACAGCTCTGAATTCACATAAAAACAAGGTTATTGCTTAAAAGAAATGGTGTATTTCTAAAGTAGGGACTCAATAACCTTAAGAAAGGACCCCTAAATTATTGAGTCCTTTGGAATCCCTTTTTTAATATCAAACTAAAACACTGCAATGTCTATGCAGGATGGTCGTTATCTATCCTGTCTGAAAAAAACTTTGCATATCACCATCAAAATTCTGTGAACAGCAGAAGGGAGTCAATGAGAAGAGAAATGAGAATCAATTTTATGGTGTTCTTAACTTTACCTGTGTATTGATCTGCCTTTGTTGAACTTTCTGCACTGTAAACGCCTTGACCAAACATTGCTGAAGCCCCGGACAGTCGAGCATCTAAACCCTGTTTTATGATTCCGTCAAAAACTGACTCTTTTGTTCCGTGAAACATGTAATATTCGTTGATTTCAGGATATATATCCTCGGTTAAAGTATTCCCAGATTTAGGGTCTATGTAGGTTTTGATTGGTCCTGTTGAATTAGGAACATGATGTAACAACGGAAAGGCTCCTTCTTTATTTACTTTGTGGAACAGTTCTTGTCTTTTTTGAGCATATTTTTCAAAAACTTTACAGTTTTCTATACGCTCTACTCTAACAACTCTTATTTTACTATAATTAAGATTACCTAAACCTTGAGCATCACGACCTTGACCTACAAACTGACTTTCCCATGTATCCTGAACTAAATTATTTATCACACTAAAAGTTTCCCGATCCACCTCAAAAATCCTGGGCTTTAAATCATCAGATTCGACAATCCAATCTTTAAGTGTTTTGTTGCCATGGAAATGTGTCCAGTATTTAGGTGGTCTCGGATCATTCTTAAACATAAATCTGAACCACTCTTTGGATCCCCTTTGTGCGTTCATTTCTGCTCCTCTATCCAAAGCACTTTTTAACATAGTTTCCATGAATTTAAACTGGAACCCATTCTCGGTTTCAGCATTGGCATCTGAACAGATAGAAACGAGATGTGTTAGTTTGTTTGTTTGGGGATTAAAACCACTTTCAAAATCTTTCAGTTATATTGCATGGCTGGAGCACCTAACAATGGTTTCATCGTAATTCTCACATAAGTACTACCATCACAATGTCGAAAGTTTACCATTATCGACCCATTTCTGGGAGACAAAAAGGTTGGAAAGAAATGAGTGCTGCTGTAAGGGATTAAACCAGGGACCTTTTGAATGATACTCCCCTGAAATTACATCTAGAGTACACCCCCTCTGATAGTATTTGTTGCTCTTTTGATAGTGAAGATATGTGCTCAGTTTCAAGTGAATGTCTTCAGTAAAACCAGAGATATCAAAATTTTCCCACAATGACAAAAATAACAACAATAATACCTCGGCTTTAATGCAAAATCAGTTGAGCTAGTATACCCCAAATTTTACTGATGCTGTGGTACAAAAATTCAGGGCCTGAGATTATAGAACTTTTCTCAAGCTCAATAGAGAATTTTCTCCAATTTCGTTTTGAGATTAAATCTGTATTACTTTTGCTAATGTATGAACTTAAAAATGATATCAACAAGTGCATGTCGTATTGCGATGCAATACAGGAGTCCCCCACCGGATAACAAAAAATCCTCTCTTATAATATACCTCCTACTTAATAGATCTATAACTGTAAAAGTTTAAAGTTGCAAGCACTTATAGTTTAGGAGATATGATCGGGACAAGAATGTAAGACTAAAAAACAACAAAGGGCAATAACTCTAAAAAGTGACATGGCAGAGAAACAGTTCTTCTACATGACACTTGTCCTTGATAAGATCTATCAGTGTACTAAGTTTGAAGTTGCTAGCACTTATGGTTTAGAAGATATGATCCGGACAAAAATGTAAGGGTAAAGACAACAAAGGGCAATAACTCAAAATTTGGGCGTGGCAGAATAACAGTTCTTGAACATGACCATTGTCCTCAACAAGATCTATCACTGTAAAAAGTTTGAAGTTGCTAGCACTTATAGTTCAGGAGATATGATCCTGACAAGAATGTAAGGGTAAAGACAACAAAGGGCAATAACTCAAAAAGTGGGTGTGGCTGAGTTACGGATCTTGAACATGACACTTTGCCTCAATGACATCTATAAGCGTACAAAGTTTGAAGTTGCTAGCACTTATAGTTTAGGAGATATGATCCTGACAAGAATGTAAGGGTAAAAACAACAAAGGGCAATAACTCAAAAAGTGGGCGTGGCAGAGTAACAGTTCTTTAACATGACACTTCTCCTCAATGAGATCTATAAGTGTACAAAGTTTGAAGTTGCTAGCACTTATAGTTTAGGAGATATGTTCTGGACAAGAATGTAAGGGTAAAAACAACAAAGGGCAATAACTCAAAAAGTGGGCGTGGCAGAGTAAGGGTTCTTAAACATGACACTTCTCCTCAATGAGATCTATAAGTGTACAAAGTTTGAAGTTGCTAGCACTTATAGTTTAGGAGATATGTTCCGGACAAGAATGTAAGGGTAAAAACAACAAAGGGCAATAACTCAAAAAGTGGGCATGGCAGAGTTATGGATCTTGAACATGACACTTCTCCTCAATGAGATCTATAAGTGTACAAAGTTTGAAGTTGCTAGCACTTATACTTTAGGAGATATGATCCGGACAAGAATGTAAGGGTAAAAACAACAAAGGGCAATAACTCAAAAAGTGGGCGTGGCAGAGTAACGGTTCTTGAACATGACACTTCTCCTCAATGAGATCTATAAGTGTACAAAGTTTGAAGTTGCTAGCACTTATACTTTAGGAGATATGATCCGGACAAGAATGTAAGGGTAAAAACAACAAAGGGCAATAACTCAAAAAGTGGGTGTGGCAGAGTAACGGTTCTTGAACATGACACTGCTCCTCAATGAGATCTATAAGTGTACCAAGTTTGAAGTTGCTAGCACATATGGTTTAGAAGATATAGCCCGGACAAAAGCGTGACGGACAGACGGACGGACGGACAGACGGACGGACGGACGGACGGACGGACGGACGGACAGACAGACGGAATCGAGCAAACCTATAGTCCCCCAACCGGTAACCGGTGGGGGACTAATAAGTTGTTATAAATTTGACCATTGATATGACCTTACCTGCGATATGACGTAATTCTGCCAGATTCTTTTCATATACCTAGAAATGGACAAAGATTTCAATAATATACAAGAGGACCCTGAGGGTCCTAAATCACTCACCTGATATTTCAAGTAAATTATCATTAAGACTCCATTTCCTATGATATGGCATGAACCTTCCCATTTTCAACAGAGTTCATTCTTATGACCTGGCAAACATTTTGATCAAGTTTCATGAAGATTGGACTATATTTGTGGCGTTTGGAGCTCTTACGAGAAAATTGTCATTAAAGCCCTTTTTCTCGTGATATGGCACGTATACTTCCCATTTTCAAATGAGTTCATCCTCATGACCTAACAAACATTCTGACAAAGTTTCATGATGATTGGACCATATTTGTGGCTTCTAGAGAGTAAACAAAAAAATTGTCATTAAGACGCCTTTTCCTGTGATATGGCACCGATCCTTCCCATTTTCAATAGACTTCATCCTCATGACCTAACAAATATTCTGACCAAGTTTCATGAAAATTGGACCATATTTGTGGCTTCAAGAGTGAAAACAAGAAATTTGTCATTAAGGCCCCTTTTCCTGTGATATGGCACGGATCCTTTCCATTTGAGCAATTTTCATAAGGGACCACCCAAGGAATATTTCTGCCAAGTTTGGTTGACTTTGACTCATAAGTTAAGGAGGAGATGTCGTTTAAAGATATTGTTGACAAAATTGTCATTAAGGCGAATTTTTCTGTGATATGGCATGCATCCTTCCCATTTTCAATAGACTTCATCCACATGACTTAACAAATATTCTGACCAAGTTTCATGAAGATTGGACCATATTTGTGGCTTCTAGAGTGTAAACAAGAAATTTGTCATTAAGGCCCCTTTTCCTGTGATATGGCACGGATCCTTTCCATTTGAGCAATTTTCATAAGGGACCACCCAAGGAATATTTCTGCCAAGTTTGGTTGACTTTGACCCATAAGTTTAGGAGGAGATGTCGTTTAAAGATATTATTGACAAAATTGTCATTAAGGCCCCTTTTTCCATGATATAGCATGCATCCTTCCCATTTTCAATAGACTTCATCCTCATGACCTAACAAACATTCTCACCAAGTTTCATGAAGATTGGACCATATTTGTGGCTTCTAGAGTGAAAACAAGAAATTAATCATTAAGGCCCCTTTTCCTGTGATATGGCTCAGATCCTTTCCATTTGAGCAATTTTCATAAGGGACCACCCAAGGAATATTTCTGCCAAGTTTGGTTGATTTTGACTCATAAGTTAAGGAGGAGATGTCGTTTAAAGATATTGTTGACAAAATTGTCATTAATGCGCCTTTTTACATGAAATGGCACAGATCCTTCCAATTTTCAATAGACTTCATCCTCATGACCTAACAAACATTCTGACCAAGTTTCATGAAGATTGGACCATATTTGTGGCTTCTAGAGTGAAAACAAGAAATTTGTCATTAAGGCCCCTTTTCCCGTGATATGGCACGGATCCTTTCCATTTGAGCAATTTTCATAAGGGACCACCCAAGGAATATTTCTGCCAAGTTTGGTTGACTTTGACCCATAAGTTTAGGAGGAGATGTCGTTCAAAGAAAAAATTGACGCCGTGACCGACAGACGGACAGATGGACAGACGGACAGATGGACGCCGGACAACGATCGATCACAATAGCTCCCTTGAGCACTTCGAGCTCAGGTGAGCTAAAAACTAATTACCAGACAACATTTTAGACTGGAACTATTTTGAACAACTAGCAGACGATAAAACAATGTAACGTTTTTCTAAATCCTTGTTTTTGGAGAAAAAAGAATTGTAAATTTCACAGTCGAATACCTGGTACAGTGCAGTAAAAAAAGTGCCCAGTGTAGAAGCATGCAAGATGGCGGACGTAAACAACGATAAAAAGTAGGTACATTTTCAATCGCAAAAATACAGGTTAATTTAACTGATGGTGCTTAATGATAGGCATTGTGACCAACATGAAATGTCCGATTTTCTTATTTTCCCATTGATTTCTCGTGATGCCTACTACACAACTTGGATTCAATCGATAAAGTTGGGTAAATAGCTAAAACCGAAATTGAAGCGGTGATCGCAAGATTCATTCCAGAATATTTGATTCATTACTAAAAGAATCACCTGTGTCAAACGACCTATCGTAAGCCGAAACCCCCACAAACCATCCAGATTTTTGATATCCCTGAAAAAGCACTGTGGAAAGGGACATTTTTAGTTTTTGTAAATGGACAACGGTCCAGTGCAGCAACATGCCTATATTTCCATTGGTACAGTGGAGATACAAGGTTTTGAGGCGATTTTGAACCAGTGGAGAAACCTATTTGGAAACTGTGTAGACACATGATTTGGAACCGTGTAGAACAAGCACGACGTTGGTAAATAATTACTTTGTCGTCGTGAATTGAAAGTAGCCGAATGATTATTTCGAATAGTGACATAAGAGAAATATTTAATACATTTATCCATTCTTTAGATTTAGAACTATTTAATTTGGCTTATAAAGCTTGAAAGTTGATCGTACTTGATTCTGACATTGTATGTAAATTTGTCGGTGACCTTGAACCTTCTTTCTTAAATTTGGAATTTTATGTCTACGATAATATGTATTTATACAATGCCTGGAGTTGTATTTTTGATACACACTTTTTCAATGCTGCGTTTTGATTGGCCAATATAATGCAAGCTTAATCTAATAAGGGTCATCCTCTGACATATAAGTAGGTTAGCATATTTTTTTTGTTAAGAAAGTAGACAAGATTGTTCCCAACACTACCTGTTACACTCGATGATATGATTTAAAAAATAATATAACAAATATTTTCACCTTTCTACCGAAATCATGCTGTCCATTTTAATCTCATTAGTAATGGTCAATTCTGGATTGCAATTAATTTTGTGAACTTATTTTGCGCCTAGACTTTAGTCTTAGTCTGGTAATTTTGCGGAGGAAGTCTTACGATAAGGTCTGTGTCAAAGGTAGAAAAAGGTGCGAGAATTAAAGACAATCTTCTACCAATCCCTTTTTTTTAAAATTTTTGGTTTCTAGACCTGACAATTCAGCATTTAAGAAATACAGGACAAGGTAAATCAGAGAAAATGGCCCAGAATGATGTCAGTGTCATCGACAATATTTTTGTTATTACTCACCTTATATTATCAAAGACCAAGTAATTCAACATTGAAGAAAAAAAAAGGTCAAGTCAGGGTCAGTCTCAAAGGCTCAACATAATGCCAGAATCAAAGACGACCCTTTGCCAACCTTAATCAGTATTATTAATTTTGTTGTAGACCTAATCTGTCATTACTTTGAAGGTCGGACAAATGTCAGTGCCAAATCTCTAGAATTGAGCTTGACGCGTATACAATTATCTATCAATCTTAACTTAATCAAACATTGAGGACAAAAGTCAAGGTCAGTGCCAATGTTCAAATATGGTGCAAGATTCAATGATGATCTTTCACCGAACTTTACTTTCTACTTCATATTATCGAAGACATAACATTCCAAATCTAAGAAAAAAGGTCAAAGGTCACCGACAAATTTACATGCCCACACAATGCCAGAATCAAGTACGATCAACTTTCAAGCTTTATAAGCAAAATTAAATAGTTCTAAATTTATTATGTCACTATTCGAAAAAATCATTCGGCTACTTTCAATTCACGACGACAAAGTCATTATTTACCAACGTCGTGCTTGTTCTACACGGTTCCAAATCATGTTTCTACACAGTTTCCAAATATGTTTCTCCACTGGTTCAAAATCGCCTCAAAACCTTGTATCTCCACTGTACCAATGGAAAAATAGGCATGTTGCTGCACTGGACCGTTGTCCATTTACAAAAACTAAAAATGTCCCTTTCCACAATGATTTTTCAGGGATGTCAAAAATCGGGATGGTTTGTGGGGGTTTTGGCTTACGATAGGTCGTTTGACACAGGTGATTCTTTTAGTAATGAATCAAATATTCTGGAATGAATCTTGCGATCACCGCTTCAATGTCGGTTTTAGCTATTTACCCAACTTTATCGATTGAATCCAAGTTGTGTAGTAGGCATCACGAGAAATCAATGGGAAAATAAGAAAATCGGACATTTCATGTTGGTCACAATGCCTATCATTAAACACCATCAGTTAAACTAACCTGTATTTTTGCGACTGAAAATGTACCTACTTTATATCGTTGTTTACGTCCGCCATCTTGCATGCTTCTACACTGTGCACTTTTTTACTGCACTGTACCAGGTATACGACTGTGAATTTTTCAATTTCAAAATGTTTTCAAATTTCTCTTTTCTTTAGGATTATTAAAAAATGGGATTGTGTGGGAATAGGTTAAGCCACTATAGAAAGTATTTTATGTTTACTTGAAATGAATGAATCATCTTTCTCTTATGCTAATAGAACAACAAAAGATATACACTTATATATACTTAACTTGTGTTAAGCAACCACTTAAGGGACCACCAAAAAGCGGTCCTTTATGGGAATGGTCGCTTAATATGGAATACCATGATAAATGTGACAGTTTATTTTGATAGCAATTATAAATCATTGGTCAAGTCATACTGAATCTCATGAATTTTGAACCCATTAGAATCGTTTTATTAAGACGATTCTAATGGGTTCCAACAACATAAGATTCAACAGTAACCATTTTTTGTTAAGAATGTCCTCTTTTGCAGAGAACTTGCTTACAGTGAGGGGACTTTTTACAGTGATTGCTTATAAAACTGTTCGCTTAATAGACACTCGCTCGAGCAATATCAACTGTATGTTTTACCAAGCATACAGGGGTCAACTCTAGCTAATTTTCAATTAGGTTCTGCAGTAAACCCTACCAAGACTGTTAGTGTAAAACCCTGTTGTCAGAGCTACTCATGCAATCTTCTAATGAATTCAGCCTCTAATATAGGCCATGGTATGACATAGAACTGCAAATGGCTAAAATATTCTTGGTTTAGCTGAAATATTTTCAACATTTGAATTAATTCTACGTCATTCCAAACCTACACATCTGCTGTATAGCGATAATAAGAGGTTGCCAACATTTCAAAAAGGTGTGAACTGAAAAACCAAGTATCATGGGGGTAAGAAACATATTATGTTGGGGACATGCTTCAGACAACAGTAATTTTGTGAAATAAATATGTTCAAAGGGAAATAATTCAGCAACCAATAATAGTAGAACTTCATGTTGAGATACATGTTTTAAATGAATTTCATAGCAGTGGATGCAATAGTGTCGGGGAAAACTTCCGTATAAATGTTATATATTTTCCATGACCAGACGGAGGGCTAGAAAAGTACTAGATAGACAGACAGCCATGGGCGTTCCAGTATGCCCCTTCCATTTAGTAGTTTGGAGTCTAAAGAAGTAGCTAAATGCATGTATGTCAAAATAGTGGGTAATTGATTTTGATAATGGTTTTGATAATTTCACTATTTGACTGTCAAATGATCAAGTGATAAATGACCTACCGGTAATCATCTCAGTAATAAAATGATTAGCTTTAACAATAGGCCCAAGAGGTACTGTATTGCTCCACTGGCTTTAACATCTCAAGGTTTGAAAAAGAAATATTCAAAATAGAAGGCAATGAAAGACAATTAAAGTTAAGGGTCATTAATAATATCTATATTCATTGCAATTAGTCCGAATTATTGCAAGATGATTTTTTAAAAAAAATTATGTTAAAATTGGCCCTGCCCTGCACACATTGATGGGCCCATCAAAATTTGATGAATAATTTAAGTAAAAGATCACCTAATATTCATGCCAACTTTCATTGAAATAGGCCCAAATGAGCGGAAAGAAGAGGATTTTTAAAGAGGAAAAAGCCCCATCCTGCAATTTCCATATTTAGTGAGCAATCAAAAATTAAGTAAAAGGTGAACCAGTGTTTTTTTTTTAAAGATAATGAAGTGAAAATAAGCACCATCCTGCCACATTCATGTTTGGGGTCAATCAAAATTTCTTTAATAACTTACAAAAAGAGTCATTCAAGGAACATTCAAGCCAAGTTTCATTGATATCAGCCAAATGGTTTGGGTGGATAAGATTTTAAATTGAAAATATGCCATGTCCTGCTATGCACATATTGGGGTGGGTGGGGGTGGGGGTGGGGTTTCAAACAAAATTTATTTTACAATTTAAGAAGAGGGTAACCCAAGGAACATTTCTTCAAATCTTCATTGAGCTTAGGAGAAGAAGATATTTAAAGAAAAAAATTATGCAGGCATGGACACACCCATGATTGACACATCTCAAAGAAAATCGATAGCTAGCCTTCGTCCAGTGAGGCTAAGAAGAGGAATACCTGCCGGTGTCTACCCTTTGCTGCTGGATAGTGGACAAAAAAATCTAAGTCAAATAAGGGTGATAATTTTTACAAAATGCATCTAGAGTTATCCCCTTTGATATTGTAGGTTGCTCTTTTGATAGTGAATATGAATGTCAAGTTTTATGATTGCCTTTAGTAATACCAAAGATATAGCAAAATGTTTCAATTTTTGCATGACAATGATGATGACACCACGACTATAGATGAAGTTTGCCAATTATAACCTGCTTTGCATGCAAGTACACATGCAAAGCGCGGTATAATTGACTAACTGTTTGCACCATTTTGTCATCCTGAATGCAGGGCTGATACCTGGGTTTTCGCAGAAAACTGCCACGCTAACTCAGAGCTACAAATATAGGGAGTATTTTGGATTATTTATCAAAGTATTTCAATCATTATAACTTAAAACTTATGTTGTTGGTACTCATTTGGATTGTCTTTTCAAGACAATTCCAACAAGTACCTACAACATAATGTTTCATAGAGACATAAAGATTTTAGTTAAAGTTTAATAAACTATATCTGCTGCAAAGCAGACCAATACCCCACACTGGCACTTTATCCCAGTTCCGTAAACAGTTTTCGGACCCCCTCTCATCTGTTCCTCTACTAACTACAATAACAATTACCCTCTTAATTTTTTTCCATCCCTCCATCTCATCGTAAACCACAATATGGATGTTTGACAGTTCTGTGTTTGGATAGTCTGTCTCGTGTTGTAGGACACATTTGATGAGAGCTTGCGCAGAAACTTCCGGTGGATATCCCAGACTCCCTGTACCCAGCGCTGGAAACGCTATCGAGTGGTACTTTTCTTCTTCTATCTGATTCAAACAATTTGTGATAAACCTCTCCAGAACCTGGAAAGCACATTCACTTTATTGCAAAACATTTAAAAGTGCAAATTAATATATGTGACTAGTCACATATAAAAAGGACCATCTGGGAACTCTGTCAAAAAATTTTTGAAAAAAAGATCGGTTCTAGTATATGTCAACCAAAGGTTGCATTTCATTCATTCTTACAAAGAGATGTAGATTGATCAATCTAGATTCAAAAAATCAGCCAATTGCGAAGAAAAGTTTTGACTCTAATCAGTCTGTGCAGTATGGTCTATGCAGATGTTCCCTTTTTATGTGACGGGTGACATATAAGCATTCACAATAGTTTTGCACTGACCCCTCGAAAGGAAAGTAACATGAGTCAATCTGACATTAAATCAAGGGGTTAGAGCAAAACTAATGTAAGTACATATATTTATAAAAATTTGACCCATCATGCAAAAGAGGACCATCTGGGTAGTGCAAAAGTGTTGACCCTAGTCAGACTGCGCAGGTTGCAAAACTTTTTGCACTTTTCTGATTTTCTGAACCTAGAAGGGTTAATCTATCTTCCAGTGAAATAATTTTTGAAATACGACCTCTGGTTGACCTCTACTGGAACAAATCTCTTTTTCACGATTTCATTTAACGGAGTACCAAGATGATCCCTTTTCACATGAAGGGTCACAAATACAAGCAAGAATATCATGAGTGAACAATTCATAAGTCCCCTTTTTTTCACATTGCAGAAGGATTTGTCCAATCTTCAAAAGGAACATTCATTTTGATCCTACAATCATCCTGTGCAAGTTTCAAGTAAATCTGATAATATTTGTGGACTAAATCACAAGAACCAGAATACTTTGAGTGAAAACCCATAAGGCCCCTTTTCCCATGTTTCTCGATAGATCCCCTCAATATATGAAAAGAACATTCATTATGATTCTACAAAAATATTGTGAATATTTCAAGTAAATCGGATAATATTTGTGGACTAAATAACATACACCAGAATATTTTTAGTAAAATCCATAAAACCCCCTTTCCCATATTTTCCCATGGATTCATCTTCAAAAGGAACATGAATAAGTATATATCAAAACTAACAAGATTCCATCCAAACTATCAAAAAGTTAACTTTACCCTACTGATGTAATTTCCCCAATTTAAGGTAAACTGGCCCCTTACCCAGACCCTTAATAAAAGCCCTGGTACATAAAGATGGACAATGTTTTGATTCTAACAGCTCATCTTGAGCACTATGTTATCTCAGATAAGCTAAAACATGCAGACTGATTTACCTTTGGAGAATAATAAGATTTACTCTTGTCCCATTCTGGCAGATTTCCATGGTACACTTTCTGACATGATAGATTATATCCATTTGTCACAGCGATTTCTCCAGGCTGAATTCCATCAGGATATCTAACAATACACTCTTCCTGTAATAAGTCCAGTAAATCATATAGAATTACAGTTCTTCTTTAATGCTTTTCGATGGTTTATCAAGAAATAACGGTAGATTATCACTTGATAATCTCACCGCAAAAGCAGTGAAATTATCAAAAACTTATACCCTGCTTTGGTGCATTTCATCCAATCTGACGTCATCAATACAGGGCGAAATAAGTGACGTCACAATGAACGTTGCATAGCAATCACACGCAAAATGACTCGCTTTACAAAAAAAATGTCCTAGAAATGTTACATTTTGTATCATTTTTGCATTAAAGAAATAGAATAATCGTTTGTTTTTTGTGTAAAATCGATAAATATTTCATTTCCTGAACAACAAAAGCTATATTTTCGTGACAATATAGCTTTTGTTGTTCACTCAATAAAATATAAATCGATCTCACACTGAAACAAACGATTATCCTCTATATCTTGCTATCAGGGTATAATTCGCAAACAGTTTGCACAGTTTCGTCATCCTGAATACAGGACAGGTCATGTGACCTTGAACTTAACCCTTGTCATCCTGAATAAATTTTGGCTAAATACTTTCATCAAAATCAAAGGGCAAAAATCACTGGAAGTCCCAACTGTAGGTCAAATTTCATTTGTAAAATTAAATCTATTGATAATTCTGGTTTGAAAGTGAGAAACAGGTGGTGTGGACTAACATCAGACTGCACATATGTGCAGGCTGATGTTTGTCTATAGCTCCTGCCACAACAGGAATATTCCCGGTTCAGCATGACAAGGGTTAAGAGACAAAAAATTAAAATGTAATACTATGCTACTATTTTTTCATCAAAACATTATTTTAAGGGTACTAAATGCACCAAACATGATTACTCTCTGTTCATGAAGAAAAGATAAGCAAGTTTACTATACCTGCATTTCAAGTCCTGCAGTCTCTAATATAGATGATGATAATCCACCAGTATCTAACTGTAACTGACTATTAGTACTGTTTACTAGAACATCTACCTGTAAAGTGGTTATATACATATACAGTCAAATCTGTGTGAGCAGCCAACTATTCACAGCGGCCAATCTGCTGACAGCGACCAATTGATTCCCCCCCTGCAAATTCCTTCTTTAATTGCACTGTGAATAGCGTGATTTCCTGAAATGCGGCCGGCGGTCACCTTAATTGGTCTAATTCCAACTGTATATCACATCTATACAACGGTCATCTGACAAAACACGCGACTTAATAAGTCGTGTTTGAAAAAATCTATAATCACCACTATAGTAAACAGCCGAAGTCGCTTTATCGTAATGTACAAGTTATAAACAACCAATTATCAATTTAATCCAGTATTGTCGATTAAATGATGTGTACTTGGCCATTATTATTTATTTGATCTACTTAAATGATGATAATTAATTAAAGGATATGGAATTTCTTAGTTGTCGGGTCTCTTTAAATAAAATGATCTTGAGCATTACAGGTTGTTTACACATTTAGCAAACTGATTTCTCGAGGTCTTTAAAATGTACAAAAAACTGCTTTTGATGTCAATTCTCGCCAAAATGTCGCTCTCTAAACGTAAGTTCCTCTCTCTAGAGGATCGTGTGAAAGTGATACGCATGCTTGAATTGGTACGTTCTTTCAGGATTATTGCTAATGAGTTCGGTGTAGGTCGTACGCAGATCCAAACTGTGGCTTAACGCAAGCGAGAAATTCTCGATTAATATGAATCTGGATTCACTTGTTTTCGCAATATTTTTTTATGTTAAATGGTATAATTCCTTATTCTTTTAATGACAAACACTTAAAATGAAGCTTTTGAATTGCTTAGAATTTGAAGAAGTCTAAAGTTTTGCGATCTGGTAATGAGCTAATCAAAAGTGGTACGACAAAATGGCCGCCCTAAGGATACTGTGAACAGCAGCCAATCTGTGTACAGCAGCCATTTTGGCCCTCTCCCTTCACTGGCTGCTGTACACAGATTCGACTGTACATGTATATATATTAAACTTCTACGAACAAGATGTGTTTGTGAAACACGAATGCCCCCAAAATGGTAGTTTTCTAAATCTTTGACCTTGTTACATGACCTTGACCATGCTATCTGTAGATGCACATTATCGAGATCTATCATCATACCAAATATGAGCATTGTATCTATAATAGCCTTGAAGTAAATGGCAATTTTAAGTTTTAAGTAATGTTAAGTATTGTATCTTGAATAGACTTGAAGGCCCTTTTTTGTGACCTGGTTGAATATCACTTTATCAAGGTTAAGTAAGTAGGAACATATTTCGAAAATTTCATAAAAATCTGTAAATAAATGAAGGAGTTGTGTTCAAATGATATGGCTATCATGAAGGAACAAAAAGACGAAAAAGATGATACTACTTTTGGCTTCAAATAAAAATGATAAGTTTTTGGCAAAGTTTATCAAAGTTTGATCTTGATAGATAACCATTACCACGTCAGATGGCCTTGACCTTGGTACCTGAAGATGTGTATCAATGAGATCTATCACCATGCTTAAGATCAAAATTGTAACTTGAATAGGATTGAAGCTTAAGGTAGTGGACCTGAAATAATTCCGAAAATGTTTTGGAAGTAATGAACTTTAACAGTGTTAACCAAGGTTTCCTAATGATTTTCATTAGGAAACCTCAGTTAACATTGTGAAAGATCATGAGTTCAGAAATGTTGTGGAACTATTATGGTTCCTATTATGGTTCCACTACCTTAATATTTTATTCTAAGGTTTCAGACAGACGGACAGACAGAAGTTACACAGACAGACAGACAGACACTGGTAGAATAGTTTCAACAGCATATCTAAAATTGCTATTGTTGAATAAACATTTAATGTCAAGACTCAAAATCTGATGTTAAAATCTTAGAGAGCATACCTTCATATTTGCTAGTTTTCCATGACAAATTTCTATATTTATCTCCCCAATTGAGTTGCTTCTCAACATAGATGTGCCTGAAATTTGTAAAGTAAATAAGTGTCACATGTGACAGAAAAATATGGATCCAGTCCAGGGCTCAAGGTAGAAGACCCGTAATAGTTTTGCATCGTTTCAGGAATAATGAACTTAAACAGTATTAACTGAGGTTTCCTAATGATTTTCATAAGGAACATATGGTCCAAAATTTTGTGGAACTATTACGGTTCCACTACCTTAAACCCAGGACCTCTTGCTTACAGGGCGAGTACTCTACCAACTGAGCTACCCAGCCACCTACATGCATTCTTTCATAAAATGTGTGTGATTAACCTGTAACACTAGGACAATACAATTAGTAAATGAATTAATTCATTCAAAAGATAAACTAAAAACACCAATCTTATACCATTAATCCCCTTATTCACCCCAATGCCCCTGAAGAAAAAATCTACAAACTTTGGAAAGTAGAATTACAAAACATTAGAGGAAGAGAGAAATGTAATTTCTTCCAGTGCTATGAAACCAACATGGTAATGAGTGATATATCAAAATGATAGATTTTAATAAGACAGTTTACTGTATTTCCATTTAACACCAGTTTTGGAGATAAATATCTAAAAACGGATATAGACTACAACTTTATCAATGATTTCTGCATTTTGTTCTTCAACCAGCAAGCTTTTAATACTTACTTGACATGATGGAATTAATGCCAAATGATTGATGATGATTATTTTTATTCCTTCCGACATTTTTGTTGATTTTTGGCTTTGCACCAGCACCAGCAGAACCAATAGTACCAGCAGAACTAGACACACCACCAGCACGCTTCTTGGCTTCATCTTCAAATGCCTGAAATAGTGATGAAGTAGAGCTACAGATAGAGGGGGTATTTCGCATTTTAGATCCAAGTTTTTTAATAATTTAGCACAATCCCTTCGTTGTTGGTACTCATTGGAAACATCTTGTCAAGATGATTCAAATGAGTACCAACAACATGGTTTCATTCAGAAATAAAGATTTAGAGATAAAGACATCATCTTCAAATGCCTGAAATAGTGATGAGGCAGCGCTTCAGATAGAGGGGGTATTTGGGATTTTAGATCCATGTTTTTTTTCTAATAATTCAAGCACAATCCCTATGTTGTTGGTACTCATTGGAATCGTCTCGTCAAGATGTCAATGATGTAACAAAGGCTATAGCAATACCCCGCTTTTTCTTTGAAAACAGTCGAGCTCAAGGAGCAGTTAGATCAGCATCTACAATGTTGCCCTTCATGGAGCCCCATTTGTTTGAATTACAATGTTTCAATTCCATTCTCTAAGAACTTTCAAAGAATTAATGTCTTACTCTTTGGTGATCAAAATCTTAAGGGAATTACAGTATTTCTTCTTTCAACAACACCATCCAAAAAAATCTGACAGATGGTCTAGAGAAAGTACAGATGAAAACAGAAACAAGGAGATGTTTTTTTGGTGACAACTATCTATGATCGTGACAGACATTTCTCCTTTTCCTGTAATATTTTCAGAGTAAAATTTCTTTTCAAAATTGCGCCCTCTTTCCATTTCTCTTCTGCAACTTCTTTCAATTTGGACAAGTCTTAAATTATAAAAATCAGGAAAGGATGATTCACTTACTTTAAAAACTGCTGTGTCCTTATAGTACACAATAATTGATACATTTTTTAGTGAGCATGACAGATTATTGTCACTGAAATCTTCGATAGCCTCTAATGTAGTCTGGGCTACTACATCTGCAGGGTACTTCAAGAAGCCCGTCCCTAGGGCGGGAATCGCAATTGACCTTGAACCATGACTGTCTGCCATCATGAAACACTTCTTGATGATATCATGTAACTTCTGAAAATGTTAGTACATGTACAAATCATTATCTTTTATTGTGAATTGTATATGTCCAGATAAGAGGGAGTAAAGCAAGTCTAAAATCTTTATTTCAAAATGAAACCCTGTATTGTGGGTACTCATTTGAATCACCTTAATGAGACATTTCAAATAATTTCCCACAACAAAGGGTTTAAGTAAGGATTTATGAAACATTCAAAATTGAAATCCAAAAAAACCCCTCTATCTGTAGTGCCTACATACTGCAGCTGCATCTGTCAATCGAAAAATCCATTGACCAATGAAAACAAATATTTTGATCTGGGATAAAATATTTACATGATGGAATTTTTTCACACAAATATTCCAAATAAAGGGTCATTTAAACTTTGTAACAATACCTTTTTTCAGGGCTTGTATTTGACCCTAGTTTCAGGGGTTTGAACCCCAAAGACTGATGATATCCTTCTTTGACCCTTAAGAATTTCTAACATGGGATCAATTTCATCATTCTAATTTTCACTAATACAATCAATACACTTTCTAAGATTATATGTGATCTGTCACGCAAAAAGGGACCATCTGGGAATTTCGTAAACTAAATATTTAAAAAGAGATTGGTTCTAGAACAGGCCAACCAGAGGTCGTATTTCAAAAATTCTTTTACTGGAAGGTAGATTGATTATTCTAGATTCAGAAAATTTGATTATTCTAGATTCAGAAAATTAGTAAAGTTCGAAAAATGTTGACTCTTGTCAGTCTGCGCAACCCATGCAGTCTGACAAGGGTCGAGAATTTACACACTTCTCAGATGGTACCTTTTCGTGTGACAGGTCACATATAAATCAAATGAGTTACCAATCAAATGTTACCTACATTGTATGAGGATCTATGAAAATGAAACAAAATAAACAATAAAGGGTCTATTGACTCTTTATTGTTTATGTTGATTCATTTGTAACAATCCACTGTTCAAGACTATAGATTTCACTCTTAATATATATGATTTGTGCATTATGACCCTTTTAAATAACATTATGACCCCATTTAAGTTTCATAGTCAAGAGGGTCAATGACTTAAATTTGGTAAGATAGCACAAGCCCTAGTTTTTTTTTTTTCAAGCCATTGTTTCATTGATAAGGTTTTCAAATAACAATTTGCCTTTGTCAGGGTCTACAAATTTGCAGACAAATGATGCTAATTAATCCTTGTTATGCTGAATAAAAACTTTGGAAAATTACACTAAAATCAAAATGCAGACAGCACTGAATGTGAAAACTGAAAGTAAGGTAGTTATATTTGATAACGTAATTCTTTAACTTTTCTGATTCAAAAAGGGCAAACCAGGTGGTATTAGTAATCAAGCTTTAAAAGGAAACATGTTTTGCAATTCAGAGACGTACAAATAACTCGTCAGGTATTAGTACTGTATTTCCTCTAATAATAACGCCCCCCTTATAGTAGCACCCATACCTTTTCTACTTAGAAAACCCACTTCAAATGCCTAAATTTTAAGAACTTTTTGAGCCTTCTTCTCTAATTTGAGATTAATTTCCTCTAAAAAAATCATTTAGAGACAAGATCTGTTTGTGAAACACGAATGCCCCCGGAACAGCATTTTTTTAAAAGTTTGACCTTGACAGATGACATTGACCTTGTCACATGACCTTGACCTTGTCACATGACCTTGACTTTGGTGTACAGCTTTGAATGTCAAATACTTTTGGAGAAAAAGCAAAGGTTAAGTTTTCGGGTTAAGTTTTCGGACAGACAGACGGATGGACAGACAGACGGACGGACGGACAGACAGACATGAGTAAAATAATATGCCCCCGATCTCTCAATACAGGGGCATAAAAATTCACCTCAAATTAAAGGGAAAAGGCCCCAAAAGACATCAATTTTAATTATTTTTTAAATCAGAAAATGCATACTACATAAAAGTTCCCTGACCATGTTATGTACATATCCCGAGAGCGTTTATTAGAAGAAATATGGTAAGTGGTTCAGCATGTCAAAGATTAACTGTGCCTCTACTTATGGTAGTGGACCTGTAATAGTTTTGCAACATAGCATAAGTAGTGAACTTTAACAATGTTAACCGAGGTATCCTAATGAATTTCATTAGGAAACCTCGGTTAACATTGTAAAAGAATGTGTGGTCCAAAATGTTGGGGAACTATTACAGGTCTACTTACTTAAGTTATCTTATAACTATGCTTTGTCACACTTATTCTCACCTGTCTGTCTTCATTCTTTCCACCCCAGATAGGTAAAGCAATAAAGTACACTTTTTTACATGACAGTTTTCCACCTGACACCATGGCTATCTCGCCATAGTCAATACCGTTACTATATTTAGAATTACACTCCTCTTGCAAACTGTTCCCTCCAACCTCTACCAGTACACCTGATGCTCGTCCCTTCTTTAGAGCCAGACTCTTATTGGCTGCACACACTACAACATCCACCTGTTGTTTGAGAATCGAGATGAAAGTTTATAGAGCAAATTTTTAATTAATTTAACTATTAAGCCATATTTACTACCTATTCCAATCTACAATGAGAGCTCAGCAATTTTGCAGTCAAACCTGTATTCAGCAAGTACCTAAGGGACATTCAAAAAGTGCTTGCTTAACCCTTTGCCGTTTAATCCCTGCTTTTTACGTGCCTGTAATTTTACGATTGAGAAAACATTGTGAAAAAAAAGAAGAAATTGCTTTTGACAAGCAATTTCTTCTTTTTCCACACTATTTTCTACCCAACTGAATGGTTATTTTTCAAATTAAATCCACTTTTAATTTTCATCTGCAAAACCTTAGAATTTGGACAGGTCCAAAACTTTGTTTAACAGGAAAATGTTAAGACAGGTGCTTGCTTAATAAAGGTAATTTTCAGTGCACTTGGTACATTTGGGAACCTAGTGGCCGCTTGCTTTATAAAGGTTACTTGCTAATACAGGTGGCCGCTAATACAGGTTTGACTGTATTTATTCCAAGGACAGCACTGCCTACTGGTACCAAAGCTTGGCTGCCGGTACTGGATAATGCAATAAAACTAAGTCCTAAAAAGATCAATTACTCTTACAAAAATGCTTTCAGAGTTACCCTCCTTGAAAGTCTGGATAGCTTTTGTGATGGTGAAAAAACATGCAAAGATTCCTGGAGATATCTAAAATAATACAAGAGAGATGACCAAAGTTAAAGTTTGTCACGCAAATGCCAACAACAAAGCCAAAAATGCTTTCATAGATATACCATATTTTCCCAAATTATAGCACTCTTCCTAATAGAAGCACCCCTACATTTTTCACTAATAAATCATCCACTTCAAATGCCTAAATTTTAAGACCATGTTGAGACTTCTTGTCAAATTTGATGTGGATTTTTTCTAAACAATCATTTATATGATTGTTTAGAGGAAATATACCTCAAATTAAAGGGAAAGGGCCTAAAAAAACAGAAGTTTTATGAATTTTTTAAATCGGAAAATGCATACTAAATGAAAGCTCCCTGACCATTTATGTGTAGCTCAAAGGAGCGTTTATTGGGAGAAATAAGGTAGGAATAGGCACATTTTATTTATACTAAACTTTTAATTGCAGAATGTATATAGGCCGTTTTAAACAAGTACACTAAACAAATTGATGGCTCTGCGCGAAACAGTTGTAACTGCCTATATGTTTATGGGCAGTTACAACTGTTTCGCACTGAGCCATTGGAAATGGGCTCAATTTACTAAAAAAAAAAAATCCAAATGTATAAGATTGATGCAGAGGTACAAATAAGGGGGTGGGGAGATAACTCATGTCTAAAATCTCTATTTCCAAATAAAACCCTGTGTTGTAGGTATTCAATTAAATTGTTTTAATGAGACAATTCCATTGAGTACCCACAAAATAGGCTTTGAGCAGGGACTTGTGAAATATTTCAATTTGTAATCCAAAATACCCCCTTTATTTGTTGCTCTGTTGATGGTCAATAAGAGGCATTTCAAGGTCAGTAAATAAATAAATAATATGTACTTGGTGTATTGTATGAAAAATATATCTACCAAGGTTAGGAATTGATAATTGTCGAGGCCCTGCCGAGACAATTATTAAATCCCACAACTGAGTTAGATATTTTTTTCATACAATACACTAAGTTCCTGACAGCGTTCTCCGCAGGCCCTTATGGCGTATCGGGGCCGATACGCCTTCAAGAAATTTAACAGGTTGCTGATATACCTTAGGAACGCCGATACGCTTAAATTTGATCACCGATACAGCTTAATTTCTTTCTGAACAAAGGGTCAAAACGAGCAATAAAACTGATTGCAGAAGCGCGGTCATTACATAATCGCGATCTGGGAAGATGTATACACAAAGACCCTAATTGATAAGGCCCTTGCCAAATGGTGATTATCGATTTTTTCTTCACGGTTGGTTGATTTTCACTGGTTCCTCACTTCCAGTAACAGAGAAGAACAGATGGGTACCAATACGAAAACGGTCACTTACAGTCCACTTATTTTACCGAAAACTGCCTATTTTTACCGAGATCCACCGGAAACGATGGAAAAAGTTGTTTTCACATCCTTTCCTAACCCAAAACTGCTATCTCACTTAGGTCTACGATTATTAACCCATGGGCGAGTGATTTATAGTCAGAAAGAATGAGTGCAGCCGTCGGATATATTGACAGTCGGGCGCGCTACCAACTGCGCTTTGTCGACGACAGGGACGAAATTGGACACCAAAAAGTCTAGCTCGCATGCGATTAAATCCAAGTTAATAAATTTCAGAAGAAGCCGTGTTTTTCGCAAAATGAGCTAATCTCGTTTTTTATTCTCAAATCTTGAAAATTTGCCGCTGTTGACAAACGATTCAAAAAGCGACTAGCCCCTTACCCAATTTATTGGTTTATTACCTCCCTTTGCCAATCCCGTTGGATTTTCTTATAAATATTACATTTTTTGTAAATATATGAAGAAATTTTGTTTCTTTTTCATTAAACTTATTCATAGGCATGTTTTACAGGGTTTGAAAATTTAAAGCCCAATTGTTATCGTTGATTCTTATCTCTCACTAAATAGCCAACTTCATTGAGTTTTAAATAGGAAGCTTTATATTAACCTACAATTCCCGCTCCGTAGAGTCAAAGAAACTGAAAATGGCGCGAAACAGACGGTGACCGCGTCGCTTCGCATTTGTCTGGACTCTTTTTCCTGACGATCGACTATCTGGTAATCAAAGCCGTGAATTAATCTTGTCAAACCCAGGGTTACGAACGTATGACTAATACGGTTTTCGTGAAGAAGCTTTCGATACCCCTTGACTCGTGAAGATGATCTTTGCAAACCGGCGATCCAAATGTCATAACTACAGATTCATTTAATGGAATTTACGGCATTTTTTCTCGCTCATCGAAGAATGCGGTCCTGCACTCCGAGAGCTTTGATTACTTTGGTATAGTTTCGATCGGACGTAGGATATTGTTTACTTTGATTGCGTAGATAATTATTTTCTCCTATTTTCCAGAGGACAACATTTAAAATATGAAATTCGTTGATCTAATGAAACTTTATGGATTTTACTAACTTTACCCTTTTGAGATAGTCGTTATCGGTGTTTCCTAGCTGCCGGGCGGGTAGGCCCGAGAAATTGGGATTCAGAGAACTAAGAGGAGTCTGCGATCGTTTAACCCTACAAACTAGATTACTTTATCAAAGATAGTTTTGTTTAGCTTGGGGACAACAAAACGATCTTAAAATAAAATATATCAAAGTAATAAACTGCGTTTGTTCTTCAATTCATTGCCGAGTTTTAAAAATATAAAATGCGATGGCCTAAATATGTACATATATAGGCCTATTTAGATATCCGATATCGTTATCAATATTGACCCCGTGTCTGTTACGTTTCCGCGGTACGTTATTGTTCATCGCGGGAGGGATGGGATCGGCGGCGGCCGGGGGTTACAGCGTTATAGCAGATTATACATCCACTTCTTTCGCTGTTTCATTTCTTGGACCCCGACCACAGCGATTTTAATGGAGTTGCAGTGTATTTGCTCAAGTCAAACTAGATTTAGCCTACCTTTATGTTCCAATGTGAATTTTGATTATATCAAACAAAAAATCGACAAGAATATGCAGTTTTCGCGATCTTTCTACTACCGAGATTTAGGCAGAATAAGACTTCACAGACAGTCTGTCTGTTTAAAATTCACTTACCTCAAGCTTACTACCCAATTTATATGGACATTACATCTAATTTCAGTTGGAAAATTGAAACAAAACTTTTGATAATTCTTCAAAGGAACGCCATTTCTTAACTAGATTCGTACCCTTATATGTTCAACCCAAACATTTTTTTTTTTGTTTATTCCAGAATTGAAATCAAGATAAATTCTATTATTTCTAAATTAAGTCATAGAAATTGATATAGGAAATAAATATTACAAAAAAAAAGAAGAAATAAAATGAAGAAAAAAAAAACCTTGTAAAATCAAAGTGCTAAAAGTCCTTTCACAGGCTTCTCTAAACAAATTAGGTATCAACTTTTAAATTTGTTACATGGTTATTGTAGAATAAAATAATGCTCTTAGAGATATTTTGGGGGGTAAAATATGAAACACATTAGAAAATAACTGTAATAGAATCTAGTTTTACTTATTTCAGGTGAAGGGCCTTCCTCAATCATTCAAGGACTTCCCAGGGATTTTAAAAATTCCTTATATACATTATTAAATAGAGACCTATAAAAGTTGACAATACATGCAGTGCTGTCCTTGGAACTCTCAAATATATGAGCATAACACAGCCTAAGTTCAGTTGATTTACTGTTTTCTTTGACTCTTTAATTTAATTTCCTTAAATATTCCAATTTTCTTCATTTCATTTGTAAAAGTCTTTTAGTACACAGTATATTCTATTTAAGGGAAGGGATACAAGGGGAAGGAGGGAAGGGGAGGGGGTATTTTTATGCCATCATGCAAAATTTTATTGATGATTTGGGAGTTAAGTTATTTATGAGATGCTATAAAGGTGTCAAAGAAAAAAGTTCAAATCAAATTATATATTCAGCAAAAGAGAAATTCTGCTTCACAAATATCAAAATCCTTATCCAGTAAAACCACTGTAACCATCCTTTATTATTAACAGAAATACAAAGTAATCTGACAATATAGCCGCGCACATATGCCACTACGCCTTCAAAATTTTCTGGGGAGAACCCTGTTCCAATAATATTTATCTTTTAATTCTTTTAGCCTTATTTTCTTTGGTGGCTCTAACAGAAAGACAGGTTTTTGCCATGTTGCTAAAAATAACCACATTATGTCATTTTTCTAAAAAATATCTGTGTGATATCATAAAGGGGTGTTACCACACAGATATTTGTATAGTTATAAGATAATACTGTTTATCATTCAGTATTATACTGGTACCTTTTCTGTAGTCAAATCTCCTTTTATTATGTTAACTCGTACACCACCCTTCCCAACGCTGATGTACTTTCTCTCACTGGCCATCTGGTTTTTATGACGATGTCGTGGTTTGTTTTTGCTAGCAGGATGACTTTCTTCCTTAGTTTTTGAAGGTTCTGAAATAATAAATTATGATTTTGTTACATATGCATATTGGATCTTTTTCATGTCTAAATTAAAATGTAAGCATTTGAAAATTTCTTTGCAGAAATTCGTTTTTAAGCCTTTAAATAAAATTTGACTATTTTGCAGGTTAAAACTATACAAGTGCTTCTCATACATTTTCTTAATCTAAAAGTTTGACAAAAATGTTGTCAAGAATATTGATTGTATATTAGCCCCAATTGAAATATTTCAAAATGCTCAATAACTTGGAAGTTTTTTGCAAGACAGTCGCAAGAATTAAACACTCACACTTATTATGTACTAACATGAACACAATTCAAACCTTCAAAAAAATCTTTTTTAAAACTTTAGTCCTTCAAATAGTGATAAGACAAGTTAAGTAGTCAAGAATTCAGGAAATGGTCTTATCATCTTTTTATTGTTTTTATTTTCCTTGTTTTCAAGGTCTCAGCTCCAGACAAAGGGAAATCGTCAAAACCATTAACCCAGGGGTGTGGAATTCCCATGTCTGACTTGTCTGACATGGGTTTTTCTACCTGCGGACAAGTAGATTTTTCTGTGTCACTTGTTTGTGGAAAAGTAAATCCAGGACAAATCTTGGAATGGTACCTGATAGAGGTAAGAGATTAATTAGCCAAATGTTTGTATCAAAACCTAGAAAATATTGTTTTCAATGAAGAAAATACTGAGTTTCAGTGTTTTCTTCATTAAAAAAATAATTTCTTGATTTATATATATTCTCTTTTTTTGCGTATCCCTGATTTACCCCTATCATGCTGTATAAAAACCTTGAATTGATTGAATGATTGATTGAATGGAGTTTTACGCCACTTTCAACATTTTTGCAGTTATATCGCGGAGGCTGAAGCACCTAACAATGGTTTCCTGGTATTTCTCTCACCAGTACAACCACCACATCCTTTCCCAGTCTCCAGCTACTATCTCACATAGGTCTATGATGATCAACCCATTGGTGAGAGACAAATAGTTGGAAAGAAATAAAAACCTTGAAAAATTGCTCTGAAATCAAAGAGCTGAAAGCACTAAATGCACTAATCCTGAGACAGTAGTTATTTCAAAATTATCATTTCTAAACTTGCCTGGCTCAAAAAGGAAAATCAAGTGGTGTGGACTAAGATCAGACTGCACATATGTACAGTCTGATCTTTGTCTATACCTCCTTCTAAAGCAGGAATATTCAGGGCTCAGAAACATATTGAATTTAATTTTCAGACATTCTGCAGAGTTAAAAAAAAGGCTCCTGCATTGTGATAAGCTAAATGAGTACTAACAACATAGAATACCACTAGTGAAATATTGTAAGTTGGTAAATATATATATATATTTTTTTTTGCTTTTACTCGAGGATAACACGATAAAGGGTCGCATGACTCTTATTTCCATCGTGGTCCTAACTCATTCAAGATCTTATCTTACACATACAGAGAAAGGGGCAATGGTTTCTAACCACTGCTACCCACTTTTACAGCTGGGTGGACTGGGGCCCTGTCTGTAAAGTGTCCTGCCCAAACACACTTGCCACCCCCAGTGGGACTCGAACCCGCAATCACCAGGTTACGAGTAGAGCGTGCTAACCACTCGGCAAACGAGCCAGACATTCCCTCTTTTCAAAAATTTAGACAGGCTGTAGATGCCAATAAAAGGTAAGAGTAATTAGAAAAGAAACCATTACAAGTGGTACAGAGCATGATGGAAGAGGAGAAACTGCTTGCTACAACGAATTTCTTCTTTTTCCCACAATATTTTCTTAATTGCAGAAGCACTGGGAGGTTATATCAAGGGCCTTTAGGGCACATCTTCTCATGATAAAGAGTATTTGTGTCAAGTTATTTTGAAAATCAACCATAAACTGTTGGAGCTGTGCATCAGACAAATTCAAACTTAACTCTATCCATCACTCTGGAGCTATCTGAAAATTTCTTTAACAAACTACTCATGATAGAAAACAATAGTGCTAAACTTTTCTAAAATTTATCCGAAACTGTAGTAGATATGCACTTGACAAAGTTTTGTGAGTCTGAGAGCAAGGATCTGATGTGGGTCCCATATACCCTTTTTTTTTATCAACTTCAGAACAGAATGGAAGACTGTTTATAACAATCTTCCATTCTTTCCTGAAGTTGAGCCTTAATTGTACATGCAAATCAAACACTTTCTTCATGCTTAAACAGTGTCTATTCCATGATTAAAAAAGTAGGGGGGGGGATTTTGTTATAAATCCCCAACATTCCAAAATAGATGTAAACTTTCACTCTTTCTCTATGTAAAAAAATCCCCTATCAACTTCCAAAACAGGGGTGATTTTTCAAAAGTATTTGCTAAAATGGGCAATCCCCCTTCTTAGAATAGACACTGCTATAATGGTATATAGCCCTAATTGATATAAAACAAGAGGGCCATAGTGGCCCTTAATCGCTCACCTGAATTAACAATCTTAAAATGTTTTTCTAAGATTTGACCCGTGACCTAGTTTTTGACCCCACTTGACCCAATTTTGAACTTGTCAAAGATTTCATCAAGATAATCATTCAGACCAATTTTCAGGTTGATTGGGCTAAAACTACGCCTCTAGAGTGTCAACAAGGTTTTTCTAAGATTTGATCCGTAAACTAGTTTTTGACCCCATTTGACCCAATTTCATACTTGTAAAAATTTTCATCAAGATAATCATTCTGACCAATTTTCAGGTTGATTGGGTTAAAAATGTGGCCTCTAGAGTGTCCACAAGGTTTTTCTTAGTTTTAACCCTGTGACCTAGTTTTTGACCCCACTTGACCCAATTTCAAACTTGTCCGAGATTTCATCAAGATAATCATTCTGACCAATTTTCAGGTTGATTGGGCTAAAAATATGGCCTCTAGAGTGTCCACAAGGTTTTTCTAAGATTTGACCCCGTGACCTAGTTTTTGACCCCACTTGACCCAATTTCAAACTTGTCCGAGATTTCATCAAGATAATCATTCTAACCAATTTTCAGGTTGATTCGGCTAAAAATATGGCCTCTAGAGTGTCCACAAGGTTTTTCTTAGATTTGACCCTGTGACCCAGTTTTTTACCCCACTTGACCCAATCTCGAAATTGTCCGAGATTTTATCAAGATAATCATTCAGACCAATTTTCAGGTTGATTGGGCTAAAAATATGGCCTCTAGAGTGTCCACAAAGTTTTTCTAAGATTTGACCCTGTGATCTAGTTTTTGACCCCACTTGACCTAATTTCGAACTTGTCCAAGATTTTATCAAGATAATCATTATGACAAATTTTCAGGTTGATTAGGCTAAAAATATGGCCTCTAGAGTGTCCACAAGGTAAATGTTGATGACGGACGACGGACATCAAGTAACCCCAAAAGCTCACCTTGAGCACTTCGTGCTCAGGTGAGCTAATAAGATTACTGCTTCCAAGCAATAGTCTACCGGTACATCTAAAGCAAGGACTTCCAAACACTCAGAAAGGACCCTTTAGATCTTAATTATTGAGTGCTTTTGACCCCCCATTCGTTGACGTCAGACTAAAACCCTGCACATGATTAGCTCAATGTTCACGTTTCTAGTTGAGTTGTGATCTTTGAAATCCACCTACAAATGCAGAAATAAAGCTCAACACAAGCTCAATTTTAACCTAAAGTTGTGACTTTTCCCTTGGGGTTATAAAAAGATTTGTTTCAAATGACACATCTTGCTCATTATAGAGGACCATTAGTATCATTTTAAAATCCCCCTACAAAATGTAGAATTTATAATCTGGACAAAACAGGAAAGTTTGATGCCTAACCCAGGGTTTTAGACTGACTTCAACAAAACAGGGTTCTAAGGACTTGGTTGTTTGAATCCTACGGGTCCTTTCTTAACACTTTCCTGTTTTACAAAATTTTGGACCTGTCCAAATTCAAAGGTTTTGCAGACGAAAATTTAAAGTGGATTTGAAAAATAACCATTCAGTAGGGTAGAAAATAGTGTGGAAAAGGAAGAAATTGCTTGTCAGAAGCAATTTCTGCATTTTTCACAATGTTTTCTCTATCATAAAATCACAGACACGTATGTTGACTATTTTGGGCTCAACTTCAGGAAAGAATTGGAGACTGTTTTAAATGTAAGGAAAAAAATGAAGTAAGACCCTTTGGCTTGAGAAGATGACAAAAAATAAACTTGTGAAATTTAGTTTTGTTAAGAAATCATGCCAGGTCAAAAACAGGAGGTAGTGCAAGAGTCATTATGTCACCACAAAAATAGGCAGCAGAACATAGCTCATGTTTGACCCTTAAACCAGGGTTTTGACTCCAAAATATCCCATTTTGACCCTCAAAAATTTCCTGCAGGGGGTCGTTTTGAGTGGTGCAACCTGAGCAATATAAAAGATTATATAAATCATTTAATTTTTTAATACTATTACAAAAGATCTATATAAATGATACAACATAAACAATAAAGTATAACTACACTTTATTGTTTATGTTGTTTCAGTTATATAGATTACTTTAAAGACTGATAAGTTTTCATGTTTTGCTCTCTTTTGACCCCTTCAAAGCTAGTTTGACCCCCAAAAATTTATGTGACCATAATTGTAGAAATGAGTTGCGTTTATCAGATGTTGATGTATGTACAGACTGACGGTCAGAGATGTTACTAATATACTGCCAACTTCAGCAGGGTAAAATAACAGTCTAATATCAACTTACCTTCTTTGGTAGACGAATTTCCCATAATACACCAGCTTTAAATGGCTTCCAAAACAAGTCCTCTCGTCATCTGAAATAGTTTTTAATAAGAAAGTATATACATTAGATAACAGTAAATACATCTGTTTTGGGGTATTTTTTAAGTTTGGGAAAGGAGCCCTTAATTTGGGGAAAATTGATTCGAATTTACAAATTCCAGGAGAACATGTGTTAGACCCTAAAATCATTTATGACCTGTCACGCGAAAAGGGTACATCTGGAAACTCTGTAAAATAATTGTTTACAAAAGATATTGACTCAAGTAAATGGACAACCAGATTTCGCATTTCAAAAATTATTTTATAGGAATGTAGAATGATTATTGTAGATTCAGAAAAAATAGCAAAGTACCCAGTACCCAGATGGTCCCTTTTCGCGTGATAGGTCACATTTATATTATAATTATCGAATAATAAAGGAAATAAACCTTAAATTAGAAAAAAAATAACACATAGATTTCCACATAAATCGTATGTGAGAAAGCCTGTATATTCACATTCCAGTACATTTGAGCCTAGGAGGTTGTGGATTGAAGATTGAATGTGTCTTTCTTCAAAGTCAGTGATGGTTAAATATCTGTGCTAAGTTGTGGTATTGTCTTTGGTATTGAAGTGTGAGAAGATTAGGTGACATCAGTCTGTCAGCATTGGACAAATCATATTGATCAGACCTGATCTAAGCTGTAGTTTAAATGTTTGTATAAAAATCACCTATCAACAAAAATGTTTCGCATGGAGCTGTTAGAGCTGGGACGAGAACTCAAGTATCCCAGTTTGAGTAAGGTAACATCCTGCTTGGGTCCTGAATCATTAGCTGTTAACTGACTATTGTATAAGCACTATGTACCTTTGGAGATCAAATTCAGAAAAGAATTGAAGGCTTTTGAAAACAGCCCTCAATTCTATTCTAAAGTTGTTTTCCAGATGGTCCTGCAGACCTACAGCAGATAGTGTTGAGAGTCCTGGCTACTTATTTGCAAGTCACAGACTCGCAACTAGGGGTGAATATTGAGTTCAAAATATGCATCACGATAGTATTGCGATAGTAAAGTTGCTATTGGAATAGTATTGCAATAGTCAGAAAACTATTGCAATACTATCACAATAGTTGTTTTTACATAAAAATAGATAAAAATCAATGCTAAAGTGTCCACCTTTTATTAGACAGTAACTTTATTTTGGTCTTCTATGATACTGTTTACCTTGTCAATAGCTAGTAAATGATCAAATCATTTAATTACAGATACTCCCTTAAAAATAAATGGATTTCACCTCATTCTCTGATAATACAATCATGCAAAAAGGCAGCATTGTTACTACATTTACTTCTACTTTCATTATCAAAAAAAACTATTGTAAACTATCGATAGTCAGAGGAACTATTGCGATATCTATTGACTTGAAAAAATGCTATTGACCTATTGCTATTGCAAGGTGAACTATCACGATACAGCGATAGTCTGACCTATTGTTACACCCCTACTCGCACCGCTCGCATCACTCAAAACCATGTCTGAATCTGTTTCTATACACTGCAGATGCCAAAAAAGGTTATTATGCAATGGGTGGTGAGTGCCTACTTTTTGTCCTTGCCAATGGCTGCTTTAAATTTTTTCATGGAAATTGATTGCTCTAGGCTGGATTTATTTTTTTTTTCAAATTTATCAGTTTATTAGGTCCATATGCCATGATTGAATGCAGAATGGAAATTTTAGCATCATTTTTGCAATTTTCAGGGCAAAGTCCCACATTTCTTCTTAACAAGAGGACCATTGGCCCTTATATAATATAAGCGCTAACCTGAGGCATTTAGTTGACAAAGGTGGCAGTGTCAAAACTGCTTATTTGAAATTCATGACTGGCTCAACAAGAGTCAAGATATCAAGAAGACAAACATACCGATTTAATTTCAAGACATTTGAGTCAAATATGTTGCCTCAAATTGCCAAAAATATGGCCTTAAGGATTTTTCTAAGATTTGACACCCGTGACCCCATTTTAATCCCACTTGACCAAATTTCAAACTTGACCAAGATTTGATGCAGACATGCATTCTGACCAAATTTCACAACATTTGGCCCAAGGCCTATAGAATGCACACAAGATTTTTTCTAAGATTTGACCTCTTGACCCCGTTTTTTACTTCACTTGACACAATTTCAAACTTGACTGAGACAAACATTCTGACCAAGTTTCTAGATATTTGGACCAAAAATATGGCCTCTAGAGTGCACACAATGTTTTTCTAAGATTTGACCCCTTTACTCTGTTTTTGACCCCACTTGACCCAATTTCAAACTTGACCTAGATTGATGGAAACAAACATTCTGACAAAGTTTCAAGACAATAGGTTAAAAAATGTGGCCTCTAGAGAGCACACAAGATGTTAATGGACAACCTGAAGCCCGGACACAGCTCGATTACAATAGCTAAACATGAGCACTTTGTGCTCAGGTGAACTAAAAATTAAAGAGTAAAATTAGCTTTCTTGGTGACGTAATTGATATTAGTTGCCTTGGTATAGCAGAAACTGTGCCTTCTTAAGCTCATCTACTAAGTCTCTTCTTTAAGGCATACACTTAAGAGTACTTCTGATGCTAATTGAAAGTTTGACAGACAATGGTAGAAATTTAGTTGGTAAAGCTAAAGTTACAAATTAGTAAATCTCTTCTGTGTCATACTATTTGTCTCCCATGTAGTTGTCATACGATGTTTTAAACAGGACAACTGATGAGGAACACACTATATCATCAGGCAATTTATTCCATTTGTCTATAACTCTTACACAGAACGAATTTTGTCTGAATGATGAATTCACACAATGTTTAACCAGTTTCATACTGTGACCACAGGTTATAAAATCAGCGAATTCAAAGAGTCCTCTGGTAGATATATTATCAATTTTGTTTAGAATTTTAAATGTCTGATTTATGTCTTAAGATTTTGTAATCCATAATGATGGGCAGATTAATCGATTACAATCGATAATAAGTTGGTTTGGGCTTTTGATTGTGATAATCGACTAAGAAATTTCATAATAGATTTATTAGTTCCTAACACATAATGAAAGCCATATGATTATATTTATATTATATAAACTGACATCAGATTGATGGCTCAGCGTGAAACAGTTGAAACTGCCTATATGTTTATGGGCAGTTACAACTGTTTCATGCTGAGCCATGAAGTTAGTAGAAAAATATGTTGAAAGAGTCTTTAGGTCATTAGTTTAATAAAACTTTCCCATTCTATTCTTCAAACGGTGATACTGGGTGTGCTGTATTATTTATTTCTAAGAAAAACGATTGTACAATCGATCATTAGTTGATTTACTCTTCCAACTAAAAACCAATTATCGATTATGATTTGAAACCGATTGCCCAACACTAGTAATCCAAGGTATGAGTTGTCCTGAACCTCTTCAAGGATATGATTATTATAGAACCCTCTGGTAATGAAAACTCTAGTCAAACGGTCAACCTCATTGTATCAATCCATCCACAGTATTGATCTATTAACAGATTTTGGGATATTTTCATCAAAATGTCACCTTCCCTCTGTTTACCTAAATAACTAGGCCACTAGAAACTTATAATGCCTAGGATGTCAAGAAATGGAGTGGTGCTACATTCTTGCCCTCATTTCCAATCAGCATACTAAAATAGTTCTTGGCAGTTGTTGAAAGTTAGGAACTAGTGTTAGTTAAAAATTTTGTAAAAGTGATAGTAAATTACTATTTTCCCAAAAGGAACACTTGCTATCCCTAAATAACATTACATTCAATTCAAATAACCATTGTCTAGGTACTAATGGGGCTCCATATTGTAAGTTTCAACATCATTTCCCACAATGCATCCGCCATCGATACTAATAATGGAGTGACTACACAATTCACTGAATTTGATATGGCTGCCTAATGTTGGCATTTTTGTATCAAATAATTGTGTTACAACTACCATTTTGAGCTTTGAGCAAAGTTAAAGAATAATTGTCCTGTTGTATCCTATTTCTGTGAGTGACCATATTTCCCCGAATTGTCAGTTACTGCAATTTCAGTTGCTATATTTTGATAAAAGATCTAAAATAATGAACATCTATGAAAGAAATTATTCTTGAATTACCATAAATCACATGAAATCAGTAAAACTCTAAAATCCTCTAAAATTCGTGGAAATTTACTAACAATTTAAAATAAGGGGCCCAGGCTTCAAAAATTCAATATTTAATATTAGATGCATAGGGATTTCCCAAAAAGTCTAGGGGCCCAGCCCAAAATCTGGGGGTCATGGGCGACTGGGCCCCTGCTAGTCTTTTTCCCTGAAATTCCTTATTTCTAAGTACTGGTGTTACGTTTTAATCTGTAAATCTTAAAATAAAGACCCATTTCATCTGTTATTTTCAAACCCCAATGAGAAATGATTATGTGTCTTATGACGAAAATTTTGAGGCAATACATAACTCCAGTAGTGTTTAAGGGACTGCTTAACTTAGGATTCACAGAAATATGAGCACTGTGGATTTTAATAGGTGTTTTATGAATGTTCAAATTACTTTGTTAAAAAAGGATGATTTCAACTTGATTTTTCAGGCTACCTAAACAATTGCATGATGTTTTAAAAATGACAAGTTTGGAACCAATCCTCCTCTTGATTTTAAAATTGTGACAGTTCTTGTTAACATTCACAGAAAAATGGTTCACCAGGATACATATGGAAATATTTTTGAATTTGTCAAGATTGAATATTATCATTACATTTTTCTCTTTTTGTTAAATAGAACAAAACAGTACTTAGGCAAGCTACAAGGGTACAAAATTACTACTTGTCCCAGAGGTGCATTTTATAGAGCGAGAGGAAGAATTCCACTAAATACTTTTATAAAGACATCACAAGAAATGATCTTTAATTTTTTCAGTGAAAACATTTGATGTCGTCAAGGCTACTCGTTTTGAGCCAATGCAAAACCATCTTGTTTCTGCATTATGATATCTTAAAATTCTTATTAAGCCACTTAAAAATCTAAATCTCATGCTACATCTTAAAAATCTTAATTACATTCTTAAATACACTCATGTCGGGTAATCCTACGTGTCCTCTAAAGCTGCGCAGCTATATGACGTCATGTAAACGGTAAGAAAATGGCCGCTTAACATAAAAGCAGAACAACCTTATTTTCATACTCAAAATTCGATCATTCACCATTTTAAACAAACAAAAAAAGAAAAAGTTCATGTGTGTATTTTAGAGTAAAAATATTCCTCTTTTTGTCTCAGTACTTTTCATTTTCATTCTAACAGATTTACGGATATATTTCAGGTTCTTTCCTCTACTGCGCAGGTTTAGCCAACAAAATCTGCATTCATAATACGCGACGGTGCCTGTGTTCATCACTGGATTGTGTAATTCTCAAGACTTTTTGGTCTAGATAAAATGTCTTTTACATAGCCAAAATGGTAAATGAGTTCAGCCGTGTATTGATTTTTTTGTACATCCAATATCTTTACACGAATTTTGTACTTGAATTTCTTAAGTGCGCAAAATAAGCCGACAGCACTGTATCTTTATCTTAGAATCGCACCTCTGGTCTAGAAGCAGTGTTGATTGAAATATCAAGATAAACATTTGGTGAAAAGAAAACTTTAACCAAAGCTTGATTCAATTAGGTTTAACGGTAAGTTTAATATGCGTCAGTGGTGCGACCACAACCTCGGATAAAGTTGCTAAGTCACTAAACACTTTAGAGAAGGGCCCAAGTGTAATTGCGATTTTTTAGACGCCTAATAGAGATATTTCACCTTCATTAAGATACACGCATCGGCCTACGCATCTTTACTTACAATGTACCAAGCTGTTCAAATCTCACCTGTCGATAAGATAAGCATCTTACCTGGAAATTCCATTTTGATTTTTGCAACTTTCGTTTTCAAGGAAGCAATGCGGACGGGAACCAGCTAATCACATAAAACAGGGAACCAGAATGACCCTTCATAACAACCGAAAAAATGCAAAAGTGTGGTAATGCATATGCAAAAAGAAGCAAAATTTAGTAAGTTTAATGATTAGACTGGTTCTACTGTCGACTCATGTATGAATCCTTTTATGATAGTCGACAGTGGGACCAGTCTAGTTTAATGATGACCATATTGAAATAAAAAAGAATAATAATAGCTACGCCGACAAGAACAAGTTAATAGGAACAAGTAATTGGAAAGAATGTAACGGAGGAAAAGTAGCAATTTCAGATAAGAAAATAGTAACATAATAGAAAGTAACACCTTTGTGACTTATATATAATTTTCTTTATGGTTCTTGACTTTTCTAAACAAAAAATGATTGTTTTGTAACCTTCCATTTTTAAGTAAATAAAACATAAACTTAAAATGATTTTTCTTAAAACTTCATTTTTTTTTCAAACACTATCATTAAGTGGCGGATTCAAAGGGAGTGGGGGGTGTAAGCGAACCACCGTCTGAAGCTTAATTACTTGTTTAATGCACATTTCAATTAATCCATCTGCTGATCAAGCCATATTCTTGTTTTGCATGCAGTACTTATAGACTTAGAATAGCCTGCACAATTTTTATGAAGGTTGATCTAAGCATAGACTGCCTGCTTTTTACTTGAACTTTGTGGCAAATTATTTCGACAGACTCGTTGATATGTCCTAAAGATAGGAATTATTGTGTAAGCAAATTTCAAAATAAGAAAAATAAAAGATATCTTTTAATACTATGAAAACGAATCCCCTTTACAAAAAAATTTTGGATCCGCCGATATCATTATTTAAACTAAACTTATCTATATAAAATAGTCTTGAAAATGTATCATTATTCTAAAAGCGCCTTTAGTTCTTAATCTATCTTGAAATGTCTATCTTTTGGCTTGGAAATAATGAAATGAAAATATGTTATCTTAACTTTCTAACAAGAAATGAAGTATCATACCGAAAAACTTCAACTGTCACAGAATTAGATTATTTGGATGATAGTCTGATGCGCTACCACTGCGCTCAGCAGTCAGAGAAATATTAAATTCTAGCAACAAGATACCCGTGATCAATAATAAGGTATTTCTAAAACTAACAGTTCAGACCAATGGATAAGCAAACGGCTTCAAAAACACAATTCTACTTTGTTCGAGGGCAAACATAAAATTTCGATTTGTCATTGATATCTATGCAAGTGCCATGTTTATTGCCATTTTTATTTCGAAGAGCTAACAAGGAATGAGTAGTTTGCTGAATGCAGCCACAAGACCATTTCAAGTCAATAGGACATCTGTTTGTAACACCCTTGCAACTTTTTAACCAAATCGGGGTCAACTATATTCTGCTCTTTTATAAATTCTCGATATCATCACATTGCGATAAAAAGTACTTGTATACGAAATGACATGCTAATGAAATGTAATCCAATGAATATTTTCCCATTTTTCTTTACAGAAGTAGGATACAAATTGTACCCTATTCAAACCCCACAATAGGGTCAAGGCATTGTTTAACCTATATATCAATAGATCTGTCTGTCAGTTTGTTTTTGGAAAACTTCACTCACGAAATTATCATGCACAATAAATACGAGCCCATGAAAATTGCAATACGGATATTTCTGATTATGAAAAAAAAGTATAACGTCGTTTCTCGATGAAAGGATCTATATTGTAAGACATACATGTAAGCACTAACTAAAATCTTAAGAATGAGGTTTTAATTACGTCGTTGAAAAGATTCCTCAAGATGATTTGAACGAGAAAATACTTTTTGCACACAGAATATCGTATTTTTCTAATAAACGCCCATCCTCCAATCAGCGCTAAAAATCGGCCATTTTCTTGTCGATTTTTTGACAAAATTGATAATTCAAATAATTGTCCATACCCTGCCTTGAGAAAAAATTCTTCGCACTCTTTGATATGAACTTTCACATTTCACTAACAAAACGTTTTAATTTCTGCAGCACCTTCCATAAATACCGAAAAAATAGTGACTGGCCATTTCAAAATCAAATTTACGAGATTTTAGAGATCGGAAAATGCACGGACTCTCGAGATCTTTTTTATGTAAGTGATGGTAGATACTGCATGCATAATTTACTCAGATTTTAAACACTGATTTCTACAATATTTTTGTTCGATGTTAATGATAGAACGCTTGCATGATTTTTACTTATAGTCAGTCGTAAATACCACGTTTTCTTTTTTCACTGACGAAAGAATGTTGATTTTTCTTTATTCCTAATAAAGATTATAAGTATATTATCCAAAAGAAACGAAAATTGATAATTACAAAACAATGGAATAGAAAGAATTTACCAATATTTCACGGTTGTTTGTTTAAAAAAATGTGATTAAATTCTAGAAGCAATCTGACCAAAAAGCAAAGTGGATATCGCAATGAGGTAAAGGATGCGGAAAAGTTTATTTCACGCAGAGGACGAACAGGTGAGCAAAGGCATCGACAGTTTGGTTTTTTTTTGCAGAGTTTGGGGAGCGTTTTTGGGAGCTTGCACGCGATATACTTTTGTCCCGGGAGTTGTCAAACCTTTTTCATTCTCAGGATAGATTAATAATTCAGTTGTCTCTTGTCGCTATCTTACGTATTATCAAATTTGGTGAAAAGGCTACTTAAATTCATTTTTGTAGGAAGACGATTGCAATTGCGCACATTTCCTTATTACGGCTTAATTTATCTCTTGTCGGTGCGCGACTTAAACATACGAAAAGCAATCAATCGGTAACATTATGGAGAGACATTAAAAAGTAGGAAATTTAAAGTAAGAACAGCGTTATAACTGAAAATCACGGAGGCTTAATTTAGCTTAGCGTTTAAGATACAGTTGAAACATCACAGTAGTCTTTTAATAATATATATTGCACATTTTGACTTTGCTGGTTACTGTAGTGTCCAATAATCAGTTTGTTTATAGCTCATAACTGCACGGTCTAATGTCACATTAGATCAGTTTAAGCGATAAAGAATAAAAGCAAAGGCATAGTAATTCATGCAACAATGAAACAGAAGCAATTTTAATTTTCTAAGAATTTAACATCGGCAAATAAAGAAATTTGCAGCGAAAAGCAGAGTGGTTGTGACAGGAAAACAGGAGTAGCAAATATGGCAAAATGTAAATAAAAGTATGAATCAGGCAAATAAGGCAAGGAGCTCAAAAGCAGAAGTAAGTTCAAAAGCAAAAGCAAAAAATCGCAAATTGAAAGAATGAGGGAAAAAAGCAACTTAAAGCAAAAGCAGAAAAATGCTTTAATGCCACCTGCAGCCGTCCCAGTCTTGAAAGATAAGTTATTGATGACAAGAGGAGCAATGGCATTTATCTCCATCCCAGGAGTAAAAGAGCTGGCGGAAATGATTAAGTGACGTTGTTTCTCTGAAGTGCGTAGGGAGGGAATTCCGTAGGACAGCTGCTGAGTTTCTACTACCCTTTCAGTTCTGGGTTGATGGATTTCTGCTGTATTCTTGTCCCTAAAATTGTATTTAGAATGTTTGTACTCTATCATATCATGCAGATGTTCGAGGTTAATTTGGTTCAGAATTTTGAAAGTTTCTAGTTGAATAGCTCTCAGTCGTCTTACTTTCAGAGATGGTGAGTCAGATTTTAATAAAAGGTTTCTTTTTTTCATAATTACTTTGGTTGTCTTGATATATGAATCTGAGAGCCCGTTCTTGGATTTTTATATATTTGTGAAATGCCATGTTAGTGGGCAGTAATTGATATTAGACATAATGAATGAATAATAGATGGTTAATCTTCCTAATTTGTTCAGATCTTTACCGCTACGTTTGAGTACGTTTAATTGCTTAGAAGCCTTTCGACAAATGGTACTGACATACGAGTTGAAAGACGGGAGAAAGTCTAGGTTAACGTCAAGTAATTTTACTTCTTCACCACTTTCAATTGTTATGTTATTAGAGGAGAAATTCAAATTTTGTTTGTGCGTCTTTTGACGTAGCGATATTGCTTGAAATTTTGTTTGTGTGTCTTTTGACGTAGGGATATTGCTTGAAACTTCTCTGTGTTAGCTTTCATTTGATTTATAGAGAACCAATTTATTAGAGATAAGCTTTCCTCTTCCAGTGTCTTGATAAGGTCTGGTATGGAGCAACTTGCATATTAGATGGTGTTTTCGTCTGCATAATTGTACAGTTTTGATTTCTGTACAAAGTGAAAAATGGTCATTTATAAAGATATTAAGGAGTACGGGTCCTAACATACTCCCCTGGGAAACTCCCTTAATCAAAGTCTGAAAAGTACTGCAGGTCTTTCTAATTTTCACACATTTTTTTTCTTTTTGAAAGGTAACTCTGAATTGGATTTGAGGCAGATTTTGATAGCCCATAATATCAAAGTTTCAGTAATAATAAATCGTGTGGTAGACAGACAAATACTTTAGAAAGATCTATAAGAATATCTGCAAGGTATTTATTATCATCAGGATACATTTTCCAATCTTCAACAATTTTCAGTAGAGCTGTGTTGCATCCATATCCAGGCCGAAAAGCACTCAAATAAGGGTTAAAAGATGTTTAAAGTGGTCCATGATCTGTGTATACATATACAGATGACTCTTTCATAGACTTGCAAAGTTATACTAAAATCGGCCTAGTGGTTTTGGAAGAGAAGATTTTTGAAGATTTTTTATGAAAAAGTGCCCTGCCTTGCCACACCCATATTTGGGGGTCAATCGAAATTTCTTGAACAATTTAAGTAAAGAGTCACACAAGGAACCGTGATCCATTCCAATTTTCTTTGAATTAGGCTTAATGGTTTGGGGGGAGAAAATTTTTAAAGATGTTAACATGAAAAATGCCTCGCCCTGCCACGCCCAAATTTAGGGGTCATTCTAAATTTCTTTAATTATTTACGAAGAGGGTCACTCAAGGATTATTTCTTCCAAGTATCGTTAAAATCAGTCCATTTGTTTGGGAGAAAATATGTTAAAAGTAAATGTTAACCCACGGATGGACGGACGCACAGTCAGACGCATGACGGACACTCCGCCGTGAAAATAGCTTGCTGTGGAGCTAAAATCATTTCTGTTGCAATTAGATCAGTAGACTGGTCCCACTGTCGTCTATTATTAAAGCCTCATACATGAGTCGACAGCAGAACCAGTCTATTAGATCAGGGTTTGGTGACAGTTTTTGTCAGATTGACTGGACTACCAGTCTATTTCATCTTATTCCCATTTATGTTGCATATTTTAATAATTTATGGACAATGGCTGGTCCCTTGACTCGCACAGGGACGGGAAACTGTAAAATTCTGTAACGACGAACGTGATTGGTCAATGGAATTTAGCCGCATTTTTTGAGAACACTTCAAAACATTTCTACTACAGAAAAAAGCTGGTAAATGTATATCATTTCGAGATCAGATGTATATTTTCGTATTAGCAGTTCCTTTATTTCAAGGCAGTAGTATCTATTGAATCGGATTTCTGTATGTGTGACAAAGAATGCCCAAATTCAAAGATAACTTTGACCATAACGTCCACATTGTTTGCCATCAGCCCATTAGTTTAGACATATGATTTTATTTTAGATTTATGTGTCTAACCAGGGCTTTGTTACAAAGTATCTGAGACATATTTTTAAAGCTTTGACTCTAGATCTTAATCTTTGTAGTAGCCGACAATGGGTAGAAAGACTACTAGGTGCACAGTTGGCTTAGTTGAAAGGGGAACCAGTCAAACAGGGGGCCTACTTATTTCAGGCCCTGGCGGGGCCCATTGTTGTTGTTTTCTCAGCTTGAAACCAGCTCTGCGTTCAGGCTAAAAATATGTTTCACACTGTTTTCAAATTATACCCTGCTTTACACGCAAGTGCACGAGTAATGCGGGGTATTGTAGTGAAAGGGCATATTTAGATGTTTCAAACAGGGTACCAGTCTAATTGTATGTTGCATCATGGGTTACCTATCGTTGCTGGTGCCCAGCCGGTGTGGGACAAGCCATGAGGTTTACTGACACTCTGACAGTAGCTTTCAAAGAGTGAGGACCTTCAAGTCTAACACTGACGAAAACTCCATGTGGATTGTGAACAAAGTGAGTTACACTTTATTGGTGTCAGAAAGGTAACCAGAACCCATGCAATGAATTAATGCAAACAATTTTGGTTTATTTTCATGAATGACAGCTCTGCACAAATAAAAAAAAAATAAAATAAAAAATGTCTGACATGCTGCCATGTGGTGTCTTACGAAATTTAAAAATTTTCTTGAGTCCTTTGTCTGAAAATTCACCACATTCTTTTTTTCTGCAGTCATTCAACAGAATTAAGTTTGCATTTGGAAACAAAAATAAATTTGGTCAAAACTACTTGTCCATTTTCGACATTGCATTGACAGTCCACGAAGTTTCACATGTGACCGACTTGACGCACATGGCATAGGTACACCCGACCTGCTGCAAGCTTACATGAAGCAACCTTTTTAAGAAAGGGGGGCAGGAGTAGTGAGGCTTGTATGAAATAAACTTCGATGGAGTTTGAAACAGCAGTTGACAAATAATTCGCCATCACATGGAAGGAAAAGCAAAATGCCGCGTTGCAGTAACACGATGCACTTAGCACTGAACTGTTACGACGGACAACCAACTTTTGCGATAAATAACCCAGGAGGAGCTGATCGGGAAACACGGGCCTTTGTGACTGAAGTGCTTCCCCCTCCTCACATTGTCCTGGTAAAATGAAAAGATGAATGTTACAAACTTGGGCTTGCATGCCGTTAGCTGTTTACATCTGTAATGAATTTCTGCCTGTTTTCAGAAGCTTACGCAACTACAGACTTTCGTTTGTGACAGCCAATGTGGAGGAATCAGGAATCTCCTTTAATTTGCAGAAGAAAACAGCCAAGAGTCAAGCAGAACATGTTTATCAAAGGCCACAAAGAAGAAATGGTTCTTCGTCCATTGAGTAAACCAGAAATGGGATCCCTCTCTTTTTCACTATCAACAGGGCCCCAGCTGTAAGTAGCCACCAAGGATTCTCAAGGCTGTATCGGCAGCAGCTACTGTAACCGGAGAGGCTTGGGTTGAGGAGGTGAACATGCAGCTGGTGGTTCTATGAAGATGAGATGTCTGACTGGGACACAAACTGTTTGTTAGTGCACGAGCTGACAGTCTTTGGCGCAGTCAATTAAGAAAATACTACAAAGAAGTATTGCGGCGAACAGGATCAACTGAAAGAACATTTATCATTGGATGAAGATAGGAAGAAGTGACCAGGCAACAATGAAACTGATGGCGACCAGTCTTCAAGAAGTATAATAAACTTTCCTGCTGTTTAACTAATAAAGCTACCTGTCAAGTCACCGAAGCCAAGAATGAATGTCAACTTCAACGTCCAGGCAACACCACCAACTCATGCGTTGACATAGCAAGAAGATATTCAACTTAGAGCTACACAGAACTACAACCTTCACCTATGGTATAGCCACTAGAGTAACAGAAGACTTCCAACTTCAGATATCTAGAGGAGTTTACCAAGATGTGAAGAAGAGTTCCAGTTCAGATAGAGAGAACTTACAGCTACTGATGTTTAACCAGAGGGACACAGTCAAGATGAGCTTCTAACAGCTACAGCCACAGTCCTATTAAGTAGTTGAACATTTTGCAGCTGTAGGGTAGTTCGCTTTTTAGGGGTACTTTGGTAGTTGGTGTACTGGTTAGAAAGCCAGGGAATGCATTTCGATGCAGAAGTTACTGGCCAACTATGACAACGCAAACGCTATTAGTGATCTCATTGACCTACTAGCGTTCAGCACAAGTCATATCCCTGATGGATGGTTACTGAACTGATAAATGTGTAGTTTGGGTTAAGTAGTAAGATAGGTTAATGAAAAATGGAAGAAATGATTGTCTCAAGTGCACACAGATCACTCAAGCTTAACAAGATTCAAGGAACCCCAGGTTGCCAAGCACAGTAATGCTGACACACTTTCCAGAGGGCCACTGGTTAGCGATGATCATGGGGGGGCTAAGCTCTTTGCCTTGTGGGGGGTGTTCTTACTTTCAACGCGCAGATGTTAAAACTGGGAATGTTCTAAAGAAGAGTGTGACGATACTGTCCCGTTAGTACGTGGGCCCAGGAGAGGGCCACCCTGTGAAAGAAATGGATCAGGGCAGAACTCCTGTGTACACTGTATGGGATCAAGCGGTCAAACCCGGGGGCCGTGGGGGTCTCGGTGTTAGAACTCGAGGCGAAAACCGGGGCTGTTCGTCGGGAAAATGGCGTTGGGGTAGGGACGCGCAATAATCCAAAATGCTTGAGTGATGGGAGATGATGACAACAGGGACACCATTATTGACCATTATTGACATCAAACAGACTGACCTTGAGACAATACATTGTGAAACTTAGTGGTTTACTGTTATTTTTCATTAACAAACAAGGCTTCAGAAGTTTTTAGGTGGTGTAGGTGGTTTTCTGAGAGAATGTGCCGATCTACAACTGAGGTTGAGTACTCCATTGAAGAAGATCACCTGATGCAACTACTCTTGGATATGGAACTGACTACATGCCACAAGTCTACTCTGATTGGTTCTACCTATGGTTCACTATGGTACAACGAGCAGCAGGACAATCAGGGTAACTAAACCAGACCCTTCGGTGAGTCCTTTTCTAATAAAACCGGGGGGAGTGTAGTGAAAGGGCATATTTAGATGTTTCAAACAGGGTACCAGTCTAATTGTATGTTGCATCATGGGTTACCTATCGTTGCTGGTGCCCAGCCGGTGTGGGACAAGCCATGAGGTTTACTGACACTCTGACAGTAGCTTTCAAAGAGTGAGGACCTTCAAGTCTAACACTGACGAAAACTCCATGTGGATTGTGAACAAAGTGAGTTACACTTTAGTATAACTAAAACCGTTATGTCATCCCAAACGCAGGGCTGGTTTCAAGCTGAAAAAAACAACAGCAACGGGCCCCACCCGGGTCTCAAATAAGTTGGCCCATTATCAAATGGCCCCTCATTCAATTTAGCCACCAAACTTGTCCCAAATAAGTCTAATAAGCCCCTAAATATTTGTTTATATTTTTGAAGATAATCGGATTGCGCTTGTTTCTATTTTGTGCATATTTTTTTAAATGCTTAGGTGCAGAATGAAAAGCTGTTGAACTGTTACAAAATATTGTCAACTTCAAAAATAATTGTAATATTTGTTTTGCTAATTTCAATGGTTATCAGTCAACTCAGCCCAACAAATAGCACAGCCTGGCCAACTCAGCTCCAATATGTAGTCTATATTAATGGTTTACTAACAAAGTGACCCAAAGTTAAAACGGCAGATTGTTGGGTTGCAAAGGATATCATGGCATGTGATTTCATATAGGAAGTGGCTAGCCATACGGGTCCGTACGACTAGTCTCTTAGGCTTAACGTACGGACCCGTACGGCTAGCGTGTCCTCACTGGATAGGCTAGCCATACGGGAGTTTTTCAACCAATCAGAATGCTGTATTTGATTTCCGATTAAATACCATCTTCGGGTTCACCTATCAATTGTTCAATGATAATTTATATTTCATAATGCGAAAGATAATCATAAAACATTAGTTAGTGCCTGTAACAACAATTATGATGGTAAAATGGTCTGTTATCTAAGCTCCATGGCACCATAGCACTGAATTAAAAACAACAAATGCCGCAAAATATCTTGTAATCACAATTAGCAGTGATCTTACCTGGACCAAACATATCAATAATATCACTGCTAAAGCCAGCAACTCGTTGCGGTTCATTAGAAGAAACGTTAAAACTCCCAACCAAAAGGTCAAAGAATTAGCCTACAAAACATATGTTAGGCCCCAACTCGAATATTGCTCTTCTGTCTAGGATCCCTGGCAAAAATACCCTAACAATAAAATTGAGTATGTCCAAAGAGCTGCAGCCAGGTATGTATGTAACGTCTACAGCTACACCAGTAGCGTTACATAGATGCTGAATACCCTCCAAGGGCAATCATTGCAACAACGTCGCAATATCAGTAGCATCGTCATATTCTACAAAATCAGCCATAACCTTGTCTGTGTGGATCACCACCACCTGATGCACACAAGAGGTCTAAATTATCTTATACCGTATTCGAGAACACAGTACCACTCCTACTCCTATTTCCAAAGGAGCATTCGTCTGTGGAATAGCCTCCCCGAATACCTACAAGCTAGTCCTAGTATAGAAACTTTTACTGGACAGCTTCGTTCCTATTATCAAGCCTAATACTAGCAGTACTTTTATCTTTTATCCTATCTTTTATCCTCCAACTTTTAAAACTGAATCTGTTACTTTTTTTATCTGTATATATACCATTTTAAGATGCACATAACATTTATTAACCTCTATTCCCAGACAACGCGCCTGCTTAGTATAATCATGCTTGATTGTGAAGCAGTATGAAGTAGAAGTAGAAGCTTTTTGCAATCATCGACCTAATTAACTACTGTAAATTATGTCACGTTTTCCGAGTTTGCTTTTCACACCGTTTTTGAATGAAACAAACATTATTTCATGGTTTTGAAAGCCATATCGGCAATTAATTGTTATTAATTAGAGGCCACTAGCAGATATTTACCTCAGTATTAGACGTTCCTGTTTGTCATTTTCGTTGAAAATCTTGTCTAATGTACAAACGTTTTGGGAACTTGTAATAGGATTTTCTCATTTCACCAAATGTTATCATGAGAACGGACGTTAACCTGTAAACGTGCCCGGAAAAATTCCAACGTGTTTCGGAAGTGCACCGATACAAAAAGAATATTCGTGGTGGACATAATTCATTAGAGACGGGTGCTAAAAAAAAAAGGTAAAAAATTAAGCATTCTTTCTATTTCCTTATTTGAAGATTGTCATATCAATTTCAATTAAAGAAATTCACACTTAACTTGTGATATGCTTAGACGTTCAGTTTTTCCAGGGACTGCGTGGTTTTTCCCATTAACACAGTCATACAGGCACTAAATTGCTTTTCCTACTTGCGGTTATTTGAATTGTTTCGTATTTCGATTTTCATCTACAAACAAAAAATAATTTTAAATATGTAATTTCTGTAATGCTTCAACGACAACGAAAATTAAAATTGCCTTCTTTCTAGCATTTTCCCACAAAAATAATAACATTGTAAATCTCCGGTAATAAGCCCGAGTTTTGTAGAAGATCATACTTTAAGAATTATTCAATGCAGGGACTCAGGGTCCGTGTTCAATGCGACATTGTGTCAATTTGATTGCCCAGCGAATAATTTCCTTACCAAGGAAGATATATTTTTACGTTTTTGTCGGTAATGGACTTAAACTTTCATTCCTATTCTGTATTCTGATTGGTTGAAAAACTCCCGTACGGCTAGCCTATCCAGTGAGGACTGCCTAGCCGTACGGGTCCGTACGTTTAGCCTCCCAGACTAGCGGTACAGACCCGTACGGCTAGCCACTTCCTTTCATATAATATATATGAAATATATATAAGCATGTAGTTACATCATGGTTAATTGAATTTCAATCATTGAGCAGTGCTCTCAATAAGGGCCAAAATCAGGAATTTTTGTAATTCCATGTTGGGATTCAGGAATTTCAGGAATTTTTCTTACGAAGTAAGGAATTTTTAACCCCTCCCCCCCCACACACCTTCCTGTTTCTGTACACTTTGTAAATGCCCGTTTCCTTGTTAAATGTAAGTTAAATTTTTGCTTCCAAAGTCCATGATTCTGGTTGGTTCTCTAAGAATAAACGACTCCCAAGCCTTAAAACTTGTAGCTTTGACTTAAAGCTGTAGGGACGAGGTATGGTTTCACAATCTCCTTTTATTACTTCCATTGAATAAATTATGGAAACTTATATGAGAAAATGTGGACTTTCTATTTGAGATCGGTCCTTAGCTGTATCTTGCGCGGTGGGCCTAGGAAAGGCGGCTTACTCAAATTTTAGTTGCGATGTTTTGGTATCCGGCGATAGATTTATCACAGAAATTAATGCAGCTTTAATTTTCCTCTGCCTGTCGTTCCAAAGGTGGCAAACGTTCTAGGTAGTGTGCCAATAAAACTTAAAGTTCTAAGCCTATTTAAACTTACGCAGAATTATCCAAATAGCAGAAGTCAAGAAAATATCGTCATTTCAAATCTCTCGTCAGACATGTTGCAGACAACTTAAATGACGTCATTGGGATTTCCCCACGTTCTCCGAAGATGCCGATTCTACACGTATTTAAACGAGGACAGTCAAATGACCTTTCGTAAATGTTTACCGGTAGCGTCTTTTTCACTTTGGATAAATTACCTGTAGATCTATTCTAAGAGTTTTAGGAAGCGACATTTCAAAATTTTATCGGTCTAAGCTGCATGAATTACGTTTGATATAACGAATTTCCCCTGATTTGAATTTTGTTTGTTTCAATAATCCTATCAAAGGACCCTCGCGATCTGTATCCGACTAAGAAAGATAATGAAAAAAGCGGTAATGAGGCGTCGCTAACCCGACAAGATTGCGTAATCAGAGACTGGTTGTTATAGCGACAGTCTAATACCCCGCATGTTACACATGGCTTATTTTGGTCAGCTATAATGTGTATGCTCGCGTTGATTATCGATTTTTTGCACATGTAGACTTACGTTAAATCCATTATTAGGTAAATTCATAAAACGTTCGGGGTCAATTTACAGGACGTTTTCCTAGAATCTTGGACATTTTTTTTACGTCCGGGTTTGATTTTCCGGACGTAATTTCTGAAATTCTGGGAGTATATTACGTCGACGTCCGCTTATTGAGAGCACTGCTTGAGAAAAAAAACAAACAAATTTAGATGATGGTCTATGTATACAATGTACTATGGCCTAAAGTTTTGTGATAATTCAACAAATTTCTTGAAATTCATAAATCCAAATTTGTAAAAAAAAAAAAAAAAAAGATAAAATGATATTAAGAAAAATAAAATGAATCATTACATGTATGTGATATCATTTTCTTTATTTACAATGGTTGCTAAACATCCTTAGCTCATTAACATTGTTATTACACTAGTAAGTAAACTAATACAAATCAAAAGGTTATTTCACTCCCTCTTCAGATGTCATTATAATACAAAATGATTGTTCTTGTTCTAGTTGGATGGACAGTGCCCAGAATGTCTGTTATTCCCCTGAAAGTTGCTGTTAGGGCCCGCTGTCTGATCCAGAAGGAGGTGGACGAGGGATGCCAAAAATGTCTGAGCTTTGTCAAGGGTGAACCACAAATCATCCTTGGTAAAGACAAAGCGTTTACATTCGACCATGTCTTCTCACTGGATGTTGGGCAGGTTACTGTGTACAATGAAGCGGTTAAACCATTAGTGGAGCATATATTCAAAGGTGGGTGCTTTCAGCTTGGCAGTAAACCCCAGGTATTGCTATAGCCTTGGCTGCTGCAGCAGCATTGTGCAAAACTTGTCTCACTTTCAGGGATCTATACTAATCTATGTGAGTAAGGAGTCCGTTTGACTCCCGTCTAATGAAATCAAGTAGTCAAAGCTCAAAGTTAGGAGTCTGAATTTTTGTAATGGGAGATCATTGTGGAAAAGAAGAAATTGCTTGTAACACAAAGAGCCAGTGCATGACATTTCCAATAATTTCACATGTGCGCAAAGGAAAGTCTCTGGCCAGTCTGTGCATCTGAACAGTCTAACAAGAGTCTTTGCTGTGTGCTCTGTCGTCAGATCAAGTCTTAAGGCCCATCTACTTACTGTCAGCCTATTCTTATTGCATTCATGATTTTGTGGCTGTGTACTCTCCATTGTGTCTATTGATGATGCACACATGAAATTGTTGGATTTATTTCAATTCATGCACAGGCACACTGATTATGTATGTTTACTTCTTTAATTGTCTACATCATTCTTCATAAGAAATTCAAATTTCATTTGAATTTCTTATAAGATATAGACAATACAGTTAACTTTTAATACATTCATTTTTTTTTTATACTCCCGCAAAACGAATGTTTTAGGGGGTATACTGGAATCAGCCTGTCTGTCTGTCCGTGTGTCTGTCTGTCCGTGCGTCTGTCTGTCCGTCTGTCTGTGGACACATATAGTAGTAAATTTGTGTCGCAAACTCCTCCTTCAGTTTTCCTTCAAAAGCTTTGAAACTTTATAGAAACATTCATCACATGTTGCAGTTTTGCAAGACACAATTTTTAGGTCCCAACTTCTCCTGGTTCATGAATTATCTCCCCTTGAACTTAGACATTTTTTCCTATTTGTTACCATGTACTTATAATTTTGTGTCGCATACTCCTCCTTCAATTTTCATTCAATTGTAATGAAACATTTTTCAAATATTGATCACAAGTTGAAGTTTTGCAAGACGCAAATTTCAAGTGTCAAATCTCCCAGGTTCATGAATTTTCTCCCCTTGAACTTAAGACATTTTTTCCTATTTGTTACCATGTACTTATAATTTTGTGTCGCAAACTCCTCCTTCAATTTTCATTCAATAGTTAAGAAACATTATACAAACATTCATCACATGTTGAAGTTTTGCAAGGCGCAAATTTCAAGTCTCAAATCCCCCTGGTTCATGAATTATTTCCCTTTCAACTTAGACAATTTTTCGTATTTGTAACCATGTACTTATCAATTTGTGTCGCAAACTCCTCTTTCAATATTCATTCAATTGTTATGAAACATTAAGCAAATATTGATCACAAGTTGAAGTTTTGCAATACGCTTATTTCAAGTGTCAACTCCACCAGGTTCATGAATTATCTCCCCTTGAACTGAAAACATTTTTTCCTATTTGTTACCATGTACTTATAATTTTGTGTCGCAAACTTCTTCAATTTTCATTCAATAGTTATGAAACATTATAAAAACATTTATCACATGTTGAAGTTTGGCAAGACGCAAATTTCAAGTGTCAACTCCTCCAGGTTCATGTGTTATCTCCCCTTGAACTTTGACATTTTTTCCTATTTGTTACCATGTACTTAAAATTTTGTGTCGCAAACTGCTCCTTCAATGTTCATTCAAAAGTAATGAAACAGTATACAAACATTTATCACATGTTGAAGTTTTGCAAGACTCAAATTTCAAGTGTCAACCCCCACAGGTTTATGAATTATCTCCCCTTGAACTTAAGACAATTTTTCTTTGTGAACACGTATACTTGTAATTTTGTTTCCCAAATCCCTCCTTCAGTTTTCCTTTAATCAGTTTTCATGTAATATCTTTGAAATTTTATACAAACATTTACCACATGAAGTTTTGCAAAACACAATTATGAGGTCCCAACTCGTCCTGGTTTTAGAATTATCTGCCCTTACACTTACTACATTTTTTTCTTTTTCGTTCACATATACTCTTAATTTTGTGTTACAAACTCCTCCTTCAGTTTTCCTTCAATAGCTAGAAAACATTTACCACATGTTTGAGTTTTGTAAGACGCTATTTAGAGGTCTCAAATCCAAGAGTTATCTTTATATTTGAAGCATTTTTTGCCACATCTGTCAAAGTATCTTATTCTCTGAAAGCACTTGCAGGGGTATTAAGTCACATTCAGTGACAAGCTCTAGTTTGAAGGGTCGTCAGAATGCAAAACTTCAAGGGTAAAATTGACCCGTTGACATAAAATTGTAGCATTGATTGGATCAAATAGTAAAATACTGTCAGTGTGTTTATTTAACGGTACCCTTTATGTGAAGTGAAATGTTGCCTTTTTAAATTGAAAAAAAACCTCTCCTCATCTTTAGCCTCATTTCTTCTTATTTTTCAGGTTATAATGCGACTGTCCTTGCTTATGGTCAAACAGGGAGTGGGAAAACTTTCACGATGGGCGGGGGCTATGAGGCGTCCCTCAAAATGGATCCTGTAGACATGGGTGTCATTCCTCGTATCATCCTTGATCTTTTTGAAGGCTCTGCAGAAAAAGAAGAATATGAATATTCTTTCAAAGTATCCTATTTAGAAGTAAGTGTAATTCTGTTTTTAGCTCCACTGGCCAAAAGGCCAGAGGGCTATTGTCATGGGGGGGTGTCAGTCGTCTGTGCGTGCATGTGTCCGTGCATTTGTCCCTTCGTCCGTAAACTTTTACTTTAAAAATCTTCTCCTCATAAAGTACTGGATGAATTTCAATCAAATTTCACAGGATTGTTCCGTGGGGCTCCGTCTATCAGATTCCTTCAAAGAATTTTAATTGGTTGAAAATCATGATTGTAGAGGATGTGGCTAATTTCCATATATGGTAATAGGTGGCTTTTCTCAGAAACTTATTGATGGTCCATGATGGATATAAACCAAACTTCACATGAATTATCCTTGATTGACCCTCTATCAGTCTACAAAAAATTATTGTGATCAGATGCAAAATGTGTACTTTATGGGCGGAGGTAATTTCTCTGTATGTTATATAGTGGAAACTTTGAAAATAATTTTCTCAGAACCAAACAAATGTATAACAGCCAAATTTCTATGAATGATTCTTTAGTGATCCATTACAAGTCTGTAAATATATATATATCAGATATAGATATATATACCATGTGATCACATGAAAAATAAATGTTTTATGGGCGGAGGTCATTTCTCTATATGTAATACAGTGAAAACTTCGAAAATCTTTTTCTCAGAATCTAAATGATGGATATCAACCGAATTTCATGATTCTTTAGTGATCCTTAATCAGTCTGCAAAAAATTATTGTGATCAGATGCAAAATATGTATTTTATTGTCAGAGGTCATTTCTTTTGATATGTTATATGGTGTAATATCCAATAAAGGGTAAAACAAACTTTTTTCAAAGTTTAAACAGATGTATTTCACCCAAAATTCATGGGAATTTTATTTCTGTGAGGTTGTATTAGGCTGCAAAAAAATATTTGATTAGATGAACAGCAAGCTTTTTATTGGCAGAGGACATTTCAACATATAGAGTGAATATTTGATCACCCTTTTCGTATCACCTAAATGATGAATTGTTTTTAGACTTATTAAATTCAATAGGTGTAGCAATGGCGCGGCCTGGGCAGAACTCTGCACATTATAGAATTTTGAGAGTCCTGGCTACTTATTCAAGACTCTCTGATGTGCAAAACCTGCATCCCTTAAAACCCTGAGTGCTATAGAAATGTTTCAGAAGATTACATGTCCACTCTCTACCCTCTATCTGTAGCATTGTCAAGGTGTTAGTCTGACATCAACAAAATAGGGGCCAAAGGACTTGGTCATTGGGATCTTGGGGGTCCTTTCTCAAATTTTGGGAGTCCCTGTTTTATGATAAGACTGTTACTTTTAGACTATAAATCTTGTATTTTGTAGATTTAGAGATATTCCCAGGTTAAATGTAAAGTAATTGAAAAAGTTTATTAAAATTTTGGGTTCAACTTCAGGAAGGAATTGAAGACTGTTTTAAGCAGTCTTCAATTCTCTTCTGAAGTTGAGCCCCAGAGAGTCAATGAGACTCACATCACATAGTTTTGAGGGTTCTGTCTACTTATTTTTGTGTCTCAGATGTGCAAAACTCTGCATTGTATTTTTACAGATAATCAATGAAGAGTTGCAGGACCTGTTGTGTAATAACAAAAATCGTGACCAACTTGCCATACGTGAAGAGAATGGTGAAATTAAGGTAAAGTTACTAATTCGTGAGTTTTTTAAGTAAATCCTCCATCTTATTAGCTCACCTGAGCGCAAAATGCTCAAGGGGAGCTTTTAGGATTACCGAGAGTCTGTTGTGCGTCGTCAATTGTCTACAATCTTAGAAACTTCTTCTCCTGAATCACTGTCATGGGTGACCCTTATAAAAAAAAGGCAAGAGAAATTTTGATTGGCCCAGAATTATGGGCGTGGCAGGATGGGGCTTATTTTGAGCTTGAAATCTGTGAACAACATCTCCTGAACCACTGGGCCAATTTCACTGAAACTTGAACAAATGTTTTTTCTTGAGTGATCTTTTTTAAAACCTATTATAGAAATTTTGATTGGCCCATAATTATGGGTGTGGTAGGGAGGGGCTTATTTTGAGCTCAAAATCATTGAAGAACATCTCCTGAACCAGTAGACTGATTTCATTTTTATGCCCCCGTATCAAGAGATCGGGGGCATATTGTTTTACTCATGTCCGTCCGTCGAGGTCCCGGGTTCGATCCCCGACGGCGGCACTCATTCTTTCCAACGATTTGTCTCTCACCGATTGGTCGATAATCGTAGACCTATGTGAGATAGCAGCTGGAGGCTAGGAAAGGATGTAATGGTAGTACTGGTGGAGAAATACCAGGAATCCATTGTTAGGTGCTCCAGCCGCCGCGATATAACTGAAATAATGTTGAAAGCGGCGTTAAACCCCATTCAATCAATCAATCTGTCCGTCCGTCTTCTGTCCGTCCATCTGTCCGAAAACTTAACCCGAAAACTTAACCTTTGCCTTTTCTCCAAAAGTATTTCACATACAAAGCTGTACACCAAAGTCAAGGTCATGTGACAAGGTCATGTGACAAGGTCATGTGACAAGGTCAAGGTCATTTGTCAAGGTCAAACTTTAAAAAAAATGCTGTTATGGGGGCATTCGTGTTTCATAAACACATCTTGTTGTATATGCTACTGTGAGGTATATGAAAATATGCTTTTTATGCTCCCCAAAGGGAGAGCATATAGCTGCCGCTTCTTCTGTCCGTCCGTCCGTAATTCCGTCCATCCGTCCGCCCTTCCGTCCGTCCGTCCGTCCCCACCTATTTCTCCATAACCCTTGGGCCAAATCAAATGAAACTTACCATGTGAACTCCCTATGATATAGTGATGATGCACCTGTGACGTTTTTTGGATTTGAGGCCTCGTCATGGGAAAAGGGGACTTAGGGTAAAAAACAGTTTTTCCCAAATTTCTCCTAGTCTAACTGTCAGAATTTAGTGAAATTTCATATTTGAGAAGCAAATCAGATGCCCTTTACTATAAACAATTTGAAATTTACGTAAAAAAATATATATCATGGAAAAAGGGGGCTAAATGTTGGTAACCTTTACGCTAGCGCGTAATATACAGTTTATTCTTTCATTTCTCCTAGTCTTATGCTCAGAATTTGATGAAATTCCACAAATCAGATGCCCTTTACCATAAACTATTTGAAATTTGTGTCTAAAAATATGTCATGCAAAAAGGAGGTTTAATGTTTGTTACCTTTATGTTTGCTGTGTAAGATAACACCTTATTTGAGTCCTTGCAATCTGACCACAGAGCATATCTCCTAAAGTATAATAGCTATCAACTTGAAACTTTATGGGTGGATAGATCTTATGGAGGAGAAGTGCAGTGCACAAGAACTACAACTCTTGCTTGCATAATTTTGGAGTTATTGACCTTTGTTATTTTTGATACTTAGATTATGTATGGAGCATATCTCCTAAAGTATAACAGCTATCAACTTGAAACTTTATGGATGGATAGATCTCATGGAGGAGAAGTGCTATGTATAAGAACTACAACTCTTGCTTGCATATTTTTGGAGTTATTGCCCTTTGTTATTTTTTATACTTAGATTTTGTCTGGAGCATATCTCATAAAGTATAGTAGCTATCAACTTGAAACTTTATGGGTGGATAGATCTCATGGAGGAGAAGTGCAATACACCTGAACTACAACTCTTGCTAGCATAATTTTGGAGTTATTGCCCTTTGTTATTTTTATAAATTAGATTTTATAGGAGGCAAATCTTTGACAGAACAAAAGAATCTTTTATCTATTAGGCTTCAGTTTACTATCAAGCTTTCTTTGCGGGGGATGTCCATGTCCAACATGGCTTTTGTTTTTGTGACAATGCCTTATTCGGGGAGCATAATCCGTCTCTGACGGCTCTTGTCTCCTTTAGTCCCTGGGCAAGAAAATGATAATGTCCTACTTGTCCAGGACCAAAATGAACTTGTGTGTGAAAAAAGAGAATAGAAAATTTTGAGAGAACATATTTTTTACCAAAGAAAATGCTGGAACCCAGGATTTGCTTCATTAAGAACAACACTTACTCCTCTTTGATTCAAACATAGGTTAATAAATCTCGTATATCTATATAGTACCTTTTCCTGATTTGTCCTGGTATTTACTTATCCACAGACAAGTTGCCTAAAAAATGTAGATGTCTGCAGGTAGAAAAGCTTGTGTGGGACAAGTCAGGCATGGAAATTTCACACCCCTGTCATGGTGATGTGTTGAACTTTCGCACTGAAAAATGCAAGTGCTTCCCTTTATCATTGACTGAACTTGATAAATGTAAAAACTTAGCTTGTCCGTCCATTTTCAATGTGACAAAATAGTTTTGTGATATGCTCTATAAAGCTCAATTGCATACTTATTTTGCAAGTGTTAAAACACCCTACAATATGAAAAAAACTCAATGGGGGTAATTAACTCCCACAACTTGGGTCATATCAGAAATATCATTTAATTCAGGTTCAAGGGTTGAAAGAGGTTGACACAAAGAGTGCTGTAGACACCATGAAGTTGTTGGAGATGGGTGGACATAATAGGACAACAGCAGCAACGGCCATGAACAACTCATCCAGTCGATCACATGCTGTTTTTACAGTCTATATAGAACAGAAACATAAGGAAGACATGTATGTATCTTAGCTTATTAAATTATGATAAACAGCTAATCTTGTCTTAACCCTTTCCTGTTTTACAAAATTTTAAACCTGTATAAATTCAAAGGTTTTCCAGACGAAAATTTAAAGTGCATTTAATTTGAAAAATAACCATTCAGTAGGGTAGAAAATAGTGTGGAAAAAGAAGAAATTGCTTGTCAGAAGCAATTTCTTCTTTTTTCACAATGTTTTCTCAATCATAAAATGAAAGGCACGTAAAAAGCAGGGATTAAACAGCAAAGGGTTAAACAACCATACAGTGAACAGCATAAAAATGGTTGTTTAATAAAATGGTCACTGAATCTTAAACATGACAATTTAAGTCCCCCATACCCACTCCACACACTCTTGCTTCCTCCAAATCAATCTTGAAAAAGTATGTTGTTGTTCGGGATTATTATTTTTGATTTGATATTTAAAACATATAGAACAGAACAGAACAGTTTATTTATTTTCTGACATGTACATGTATGGTACATAGTCATATCACATAAATGTATACATAAATCTCATCACGTGTATATATAAAGTAGTGAAAAAAAACAACATATAAATAAACAAGGAAAGTAGCTAGTGGATCAGACAGGTAATTTCTATTATGTTTGTTTACATGAACATACATATAGAACATATAGATAATAAAGCAAATTAAAATCAGGCCATTTGATTATTTTACAGTTGTAACTAACAAAGAGAGTAATTTTGCTGGTTTGTTTACATTTAAAGCATTCTTCTTTCATTTCTGTCATGAATAGGATTCTTCTTTCATATCTGTCATGAATAGGAATCTTGTTTCATATCTGTCATAAATGGAATTCTTGTTTTATATCTCAGAATTGGCATTCTTGTTTCATATGTGTCATAAATGGCATTTTTGTTTCATATGTCGTTGTCACTTGTAATAGAACAAGAGATTTTACTTTTTTAAAGCAAGCCTATGAAGAAAAGGGTATAGTCAGTTTGACTTCTATTAAGACCAACATTTCGCCAAAATCTCAGAATTGAACAATTGATTCGTATTTTTATGCCCCCATATCGAGAGATCGGGGGCATATTGTTTTACTGGTGTCTGTCCGTCTGTCTGTTCGTCTGTCTGTCCGTCTGTCTGTCCAAAAACTTAACCCGAAAACTTAACCTTGCCAATAACTTCAAGCCTATTCAAGATACAAAGCTAATATTTGGCATGATGATAGATCTCAATGATCCGCATCCGCTGGTACCAAAGTCAAGGTCATGTGACAAGGTCAAGGTCATCTGTCAAGGTCAAACTTTGAAGAAAATAAAAATGCCGTTCCGGGGGCATTCATGTTTCACAAACAAATCTTGTTTTTCTTGTCATATCATATTTTCTATTTAATACCATGAAGATTTTCAATTTTACAGAATTTTGTATTGTAAAATACTGATTTTGTCTGTTTGTCTACATGTAAATTCTCAGCCTTTCATACCTTCTTGTGACTGTATTAAACGGAACAGCAAATTGTCTTTCCAAAAATAGTTCTGATTTGCATAGGGGCCGAGTCAAAAGTGTATGATTTTGAGAGGTTCGTTTCAGTATAAAATCAAGTATTTTTATAAGATTGATTTCATCGAAAAATTTATCTACCTTAGAATGTCAAATCAGAGTGTATATTGTCTTTGTTCAAAAATAGTTTGACCTGATAATTGAAAATTGTCTTAATCTATTCTGAGATGAACCTCATATTCCTGTTTTTGTACTAATCAAAAAGCATTATTTTACGAAGATGTTTGGATTTTCACAGGGAAAACTGGTTAAGCAAGCGGTACAATCAATGTGATATCAAAGCTCAATATGAAATGACTGTCCATATGCTAATTAACATTCCAAATGAGGAATAATGGCCATTTCTTCTGTCAAATGTTACCTATAAAACCATGTGTTTTAACTATATGTTTACATTTTCTTACTACTAAACAGCCTTCATTGCCCCTAGTGTTTAAGAGCAGAAAATGTGATAAAATAAACATTGATCAGATAGACAAAATCATTATTTTGAAATCACAATTTTCAGTGATAACTATTGGAACGCTAAGCTGCAGTTGGTTGATTTGGCCGGTTCTGAGAAGATTAAGAAGACACATGCTGAGGGAGAAAGATTGAGAGAAGGTGACATGTCATTTTAATCTTGTCCTGCTTTTGAGAAAAAAAGGAGAATTTTTCTTCACCCTTGTCATGCTGAATAAAAGTATTGCCAAAAGTGTATTAAAATTAAAGTATTTAAGGTAGTGGACCCATAATAGTTCTGAAACATTTCGGAACACATGATCTTTGACAATGTGGACCAAGGTTTCCTAATGAAAATCATTAGGAAACCTCGGTGAACATTGTTAAAAGTTCATTACTCCCAAGTCGTGGCAGAACAATAAGGGTCCACTACCTTAAAGGATTGAATGCACTACTTGTGAGTCAAGCAATTTCACAGTATGCTCTCAAAACTTTTTTCTGGTTAAACAAAGAAAACAAGGTGGTATACTACATAAATCTGCATTTTTGTGCAGGCTGATCTTTGTCAATAGCTCCTGCCAAAGCAGGAACATTCTGAGTTAAGTGTGACAAGGGTCAATAAAAAGACATTGCCTTTCACAATGAAAAGTGGGAAAGAATGTAATACCAAGAATCCTATGTTAGGAACTCTATCTGCCTTGATAAGACTGAAAAATTGTTAAAAGCAATGTTCAATCCAACAAACAAAACATACTGCATGATTTTAACATGACAGGATGGAGACTTATAAAAGTTTGATATAAAGGTATTGTCAGATAGGTCTTAATTATTATATTATACAACATGTCTACATTTCATTTGAAAGTTAAATTCACCATGGGCAATCAAATATCTTAATGTCAGCCTCAATACCAGTGATGAGTCTTGATATCCAAACAACTAAAATGTTCACTATTGATAAGCATGTTAATCTTTATGGTTTTATTTTACATTTTTGATATAAGCTAGATCTGCCAAGGTTTTTGAAGTAAGGGAACAATGTACCCATTGTAGGAAAAAAGGGGACATTTTTACAAACCCATGTGTCACAATTACAATCTAGGTACCAGGTTATAGAACCAAAAAGACAGTGTCCCTATGGTCTGAATATGGTTATCTGTAAAGATTTGGGGACAAGAGTGCAAAAATGCAGCCTTGGCATATCCCTGTATAAGCACTAAGAATCTTATTTTCAAAAAATCTTTAATCCGAGACAATATAATGAAATAAAAAGTGTGAACATAACTCCATGAATATGTTTATCTTACAGGAATCAATATAAACAAGGGTTTATTGGCTCTTGGTAATGTAATCAGTGCACTTGGTGACGATGTACAGAAAAAACTCCATGTTCCATATAGAGACAGCAAGCTTACTAGGATTTTGCAAGGTAAAACCTTCCCCTTGACCCCGAGAAACGGTCCAGATATTGAAACTTTATTTGTCAGCATAATATATTGTCATGGACATAAACTAAAGGTAAATCATGAGTGACCTTGATGCAAAAAGTTGGCAAACTTAATATTGTATCTACAGCTTAGTCACGATTTTTAAGTCTCCCCATTTATGAAAACCCTTGGTAGAAAATGACAGACAACAATGGAGGTCTGACTGAATGATTTGATTGGTAAATCAATTTTAATGCCCCTGAATTGATAGATTTGGATCATATTGTTTTACCTGTGTCGGTCTGGCTGTTAAAACTTAACTCTCAGACTAAACCTTTTCCTTTTACTTAAACACTCATCAATTTACAAGGTTTAAGGCTTAAACATGTATTTGCTTGAAGGATTCTCTAATCATTACATATCATAGACAGTCAAGGTCATGCATCAAGGTCAATTCTCAAGGTAGAACAACCGTTTCTGGGGTATTAGCATTCCATGAACACATCTTATTTGATTGCCATTTGCGATCTGACAAAAACATTTTGAAGAAGGTGAACATTTAGTTAAACAAAGCCTGTGCCTTGATAAGAATTTTAATAGCTTCTAAATAGTGATGGTTAAATACATAATTCTTCAGATTCTCTTGGAGGTAACAGCCATACATTAATGATAGCCTGTGTCAGTCCAGCAGACAGCAATATGGAGGAAACTCTAAACACCTTGCGATATGCTGACAGGGCCAAGAAAATTAAGAACAAGCCAGTTGTCAACTGGGACCCACAGTCAGCCAAGATTATGCAGCTACAAGAACAGGTTCAGCAACTGACAATGAAACTTATTCATGCAGGTGTTGCAGATATCACAACAAGGTTAGTCCAATTTCAAGAAAGAAAAAGTGACTTTGCTTTCAATTGTGACCCATCACATAAAAAGGGACCATCTGTGTTGCAATAACTTAAATAAGTCAGATTATGTGGTATATATACGGACTGATTAGGCTCCAAACTTTTTGCTCTGAGCTCATTTTTAGTTCCACTAGCCAAAGGCCAGCGAGCTATTGTCATAGCAGAGTGTCCACCATGTGTGTGTGAGTAAACTTTTTCTCAACATCCAACAAAACTTTGAAGTATGATCTTATGGTGACCTTCTTCTTAAATTGTTAAAGAAAATTGATTGGCCCCCCCTTATATGGGTGTGGCAGGTCGTGGCATTTTTTCATTTGAAAATTTTTAAAAATATTATCCTCCAAATCCATTAAGCCGATTTCAATTGAACTTTGCATGGGTGTCCTTGGGTGACCCTTTACTTAAATTGTTTTTTTTTTAAAAAAAAAATATGATTGGCCCCCAAATATGGGCAGGGCTTATTTTCACTATAAAATCTTGAATAATATCTCCTCCTCCCAAAATATTGGACTGATTTCAATGAAAGTTTGCATGGATGTTCCTTTGATGACCCTTTACTAAAGAAATTTTGATTGACCACCCCAAATATGGGCATGGTAGGGCGAGGCTTGTTTTTTCACATTTATCTTTAAAATTCTTCTCCTCCCTTCTCTTTGGGTCAATTTAAATTAAGCGTAAATATTCCATGGGTACATTTTTATTAAAATTAATTAAGAAATGTTGATGGGCCCATAAATGTGGGTTTGACAGGGCGGGGCCAACTTTCACTCTAAAATCTCAAAAATCTCCTCCTCCCAATTAATTGGCCTTCAGGGTCCAAAGAATCCATATTGTCCGCTCGTATTTACGAGTAAGAAATCATTGAGGATGAGTGGAAATCCTAAGTCAGTGGTCCGCCCGGACGAGTGAAGAATTAAAGGCACTAAATAACAATGCCAAGTGTCTGGGTAAATACGGATAAAAGACAGAAAATGGGCTTTAAACAGATTACATGATGATAGAAGTTCGCAAGAACTCGAATTCTAGACAGTCATGTACTTTGATTTCTAAAAATAAACTTCCGGTTTTGGCATGATATAACCCGGTACCCGAACATCGTAATTGTTTATCGATCCCCATAGCAGGGAAATTATCGAGAATTCAACGGGTTTTCACGTGTTTTGTTTATATCTACTACTTCTTTAGTGGTATATAGACATGATCATCAAATTGAACATGAAAAATCCACAATATGGTATGTTAAAAAAATAAAATATTTTCCTTGTCCGAATCTTTTACCGATATTTAAACTCCAAAATGAAAGTTATTTTGACGTCATAAATTTTGTCTTTTTTGTATCGTCTGCACTCTGGAATGACATTTTCAGATATAAGTAAGTTTTTTTTAAAAATTCATTGTCCATTGTCCAATCGTAGGGCGAGTAACATTCAAACCAGGACGAGTAACTCTTTCAAGTGACTTGCCCTGCAGGACGAGTGGCTTTTTCTGAATTCTTTGGACCCTGGCCTTATTCAATTATTCTTGGTTTACATGTTCCATGAATGACCCTTTACTGAAATCGTTCTACAAATGAATGGTGTGTGCAGGTTAATGGTGATTAAGAATTTTGAAGCAATGTGGGCCAGATCCAGTAAATCATTATAAAATAGTTCTAAAGAGGTGTTGTTTTCAGTCATAGTAAGCTTTGTTAAATGAAAGTCTAGAGATGTTAAGCCAGTTGAGCAATATGGGCCCTCTTGGACCTCTTGTCTGAATCTAGAATGATCATTCTAATGATACTACTTTCCAGTTTAAAAAATCAGATCTGCAACAACTGGTTGACCTCTAAGGAAACTAATCTCATTTTCAAATGTTTAATTTAGTTTAATTTAGGGAGTTCTCAGATCATCCCTTTTTGTGTGCAGGTCACAATTATTTGTCGTTCAAAAGGTGTTTGATATTCACTGAAATAGTATTGTTAACATGATTCCAATGAGTATTCAAAACAAAGCCACCAATTGAATCTATAGGAGGGATAGCAGCTGGAGACTTGAAATGACTTTCCCTTATCTTAAGCCCTGATAAGTTATAGATTCCAGTATCTTATATGAAAAATTTCTATTGAATATATGACTATCAAAAACTAATGACTATATGAGTTTTATAGATATCATTTTCATTATATCCCTCACTTAAAAGTTAAAATTTTAACTGTTTAAACAACAGAGCTCATACTTTTAATTGAGGGTAGCTTGCATTGATTTACAAATTTATTATACACCCGAAGGGTCGTATTATGTTATGGCCTCGGTGGTCTGTCCGTCAGTCTGTCTGTCTGTCCGTCCGTCTGTCCGTCCGTTAGCAATTTTTTGTCTGCGCGACTCCTCCTAAACTATCAATGGGAATAAGCTGAAACTACATACAATTACTCCCTATGATGTCTAGTTGTGCATAAGACCTTTGAAATTCAAATCGCTCCAGTCATTCCTGAGAAATCTTGAATTATCTGCCCTTTAATTTAATGAAAATCACTGTTTTTTGTGTGGGCAACTCCTCCTAAACTATCAATGGGAATAAGCTGAAACTATACACAATTACTCCCTATGATGTCTAGTTGTGCATAAGACCTTTGAAATTCAAATCGCTCCAGTCATTCCTGAGAAATCTTGAATTATCTGCCCTTTAATTTAACGAAAATCACTGTTTTTTGTGTGGGCAACTCCTCCTAAACTATCAATGGGAATAAGCTGAAGCTATACACAATTACTCCCTATGATGTCTAGTTGTGCATAAGACCTTTGAAATTCAAATCGCTCCAGTCATTCCTGAGAAATCTTGAATTATCTGCCCTTTAATTTAACGAAAATCACTGTTTTTTGTGTGCGCGACTCCTCCTAAACTATCAATGGGAATAAGCTGAAACTACACACAATTACTCCCTATGATGTCTAGTTGTGCATAAGACCTTTGAAATTCCAATCGCTCCTGTCATTCCTGAGAAATCTTGAATTATCTGCCCTTAAATATAACAAAAATCACTGTTTTTTTGTGTGTGCAACCCTCCTAAACTATCAATGGGAATAAGCTGAAACTACACACAATAACTCCCTATGATGTCTAGTTGTGCATAAGACCTTTGAAATTCAAATTGCTCCAGTCATTCCTGAGAAATCTTGAATTATCTGCCCTTAAATATAACAAAAATCACTGTTTTTTGTGTGGGCAACTCCTCCTAAACTATCAATGGGAATAAGCTGAAACTACACAATTACTCCCTATGATGTCTAGTTGTGCATAAGACCTTTGAAATTCCAATCGCTCCAGTCATTCCTGAGAAATCTTGAATTATCTGCCCTTTAATTTAACGAAAATCACTGTTTTTATGCCCCCGTATCGAGAGATCGGGGGCATATTGTTTTACACATGTCTGTCTGTCTGTCTGTCCGTCCGTCTGTCCGTCCGTCTGTCCGAAAACTTAACCTTGCCAATATCTTCAAGCCTATTCAAGATACAAAGCTAATATTTGGCATGATGATAGATCTCAATGATCCGCATCCGCTGGTACCAAAGTCAAGGTCAAGGTCATCTGTCAAGGTCAAACTTTGAAAAAACTTAACCCGAAAACTTAACCTTGCCAATATCTTCAAGCCTATTCAAGATACAAAGATAATATTTGGCAGGATGATAGATCTCACTGATTCGCATCCGCTGGTACCAAAGTCAAGGTCATGTGACAAGGTCAAGGTCATCTGTCAAGGTCAAACTTTGAAAAAACTTAACCTGAAAACTTAACCTTGCCAATTTCTTCAAGCCTATTCAAGAAACAAAGCTAATATTTGGCATGATGATAGATCTCAATGATTCGCATCCGCTGGTACCAAAGTCAAGGTCATGTGACAAGGTCAAGGTGATCTGTCAAGGTCAAACTTTGAAAAAAATGCTGTTACGGGGGCATTCGTGTTTCACAAACACATCTTGTTTGTGTGGGCAACTCCTCCTAAACTATCAATGGGAATAAGCTGAAACTATACACAATTACTCCCTATGATGTCTAGTTGTGCATAAGACCTTTGAAATTCAAATCGCTCCAGTCATTCCTGAGAAATCTTGAATTATCTGCCCTTTAATTTAATGAAAATCACTGTTTTTTGTGTGGGCAACTCCTCCTAAACTATCAATGGGAATAAGCTGAAGCTATACACAATTACTCCCTATGATGTCTAGTTGTGCATAAGACCTTTGAAATTCCAATCGCTCCTGTCATTCCTGAGAAATCTTTAATTATCTGCCCTTAAATATAACAAAAATCACTGTTTTTTTGTGTGTGCAACCCTCCTAAACTATCAATGGGAATAAGCTGAAACTACACACAATAACTCCCTATGATGTCTAGTTGTGCATAAGACCTTTGAAATTCAAATCGCTCCAGTCATTCCTGAGAAATCTTGAATTATCTGCCCTTAAATATAACAAAAATCACTGTTTTTTGTGTGCACAACCCTCCTAAACTATCAATGGGAATAAGCTGAAACTACACACATTCACTCCCTATGATGTCTAGTTGTGCATAAGACCTTTGAAATTCAAATTGCTCCAGTCATTCCTGAGAAATCTTGAATTATCTGCCCTTAAATATAACAAAAATCACTGTTTTTTGTGTAAACAACCCTCCTAAACTATCAATGGGAATAAGCTGAAACTACACACATTCACTCCCTATGATGTCTAGTTGTGCATATGACCTTTGAAATTCCAATCGCTCCTGTCATTCCTGAGAAATCTTGAATTATCTGCCTATGAATTTATTGAAAATCACTGTTTTTTGTGTGCCCAACTCCTCCTAAACTATCAATGGGAATGAGCTGAAACTAGACACATTTACTCCCTATGATGTCTAGTTGTGCATAAGACCTTTGAAATTCAAATTGCTCCAGTCAATCCTGAGAAATCTTGAATTGTCTGCCCTTGAATTCAAAGAAAATCACTGTTTTTTGTGTGCAACTCCTCCTTAACTATCAATTGAAATGAGCTGAAACTAGACACAATTACTCTCTATGATGTCTAGTTTTGCGTAAGACTTTTCAATTCAAAATGCTCCAGTTATTCTAGAGTTATCTTGGATTATCTGCCCTTGATTTAATGAAAAACAAAATTTCTTTTCGGCTCATTTTCTCCTACATTATGGATGGGAATGAAAGGAAACTTGCCATAATGACTCTGTAGGTTGTCTTTTTGTGCTTAGGACTAAATATATTTTCATATTTAAATGTTATGGCACCAGTTGTCTGTCTGTCTGTTTGCAATATTTTTAGCTATCATTCAAGCTCACACTACTGACAAGCAAAGGTTACTAACAAGCCCCTTCGGGCGTATATGCGCCGCTCTGCGAAGCTCTTGTATGTGACCTGTCACACAAAAAGGGACAATCCAGGAATTTTATAAAATGAATAATTGAAATAGATTTGATCCACCATAGGTCAACCAGTAGTCGCATTTCAAAAATTTTGTAACTAGAAGGTAGATTGATCATTCTACATTCAGAAAATAAGCACAGTGCTAAAAGTCTCGACCCTAGTCAGTCTGCGCAGTCCGCACAGACTGACTAGGGTCAACACTTTACGCACTACCCAGATGGTCCCTTTTTGCGTGACGGGTCACATATAACAATGATGACACGATTTAAAGCTTTGCAATTTCTTGTTAACGTTTTTCAGTACAGTAAGTTCAACAAACGAAGCCACACCCACAAAACAGAATCTACGAAAGAAGCTGGATGAATTGACCGAACAATGTGATAAATTGAAGGTAAACATTAATTTCACCATACAGTGGAATATCACAGAATGTTCTGTTTATCCTGCCCAGTACAGTTGCTATATTTTACGTTCCTATGGTTTTATGATTGAAAACAATATTGTTAAAAAAGAAGAAATTGCTTGTAACATAGAATGATTTTCATTCAAAGTCCTACCAAATTTCATTGTCTTAAACCTCTTTCAATGTGGACCAGTCCAAAATTTTGTTAAATGAGAATGGGTTTTTAACTGCCAAAGTTACGAGGTTTCAATGTATGGATTAACAGTTCATAATTGAATCTAGTTGATCAATATTTATCAAAAATTGAAAAACATGTTTATCTGTAAGTACATCTCTCATGTTTGAATACAAAATATTTACAAATGTCTATATGATATAGAAAAAAATGCAAAAATCACGCATCAAGCAAATAAAATCTTAACCCTTATCATGCAGGATTTAAATTTAGTTTGAAATAATTTACCTACTTTTGGGTCAATTCAACAAATCTGATGTTGTAACTAAATAAATAAAATAAAAAAAACTAAGTGAAAAGCAGATAGGTTAGGTTACTTTATGAACAGACTGTGCAGGATGATTTTCGTCTATGCTGTCTGCCAAAGCTTTGTGTACAAGAGTTATACACTTGGAATATTACTTTAAATTACATAAGTAAATAATACAAAAGATAATTGCCTTTTTATTACTTATATTGAATAGATGCCATTATTTCTTAATATTAAAAATTGATGGGACATGAAGTGAATAAAGAGAAATTTCAGAAATCATTGTTGCTTTTGTGGATACTAGTAGTACCATATTTCTCCTAATAAACACTCCCGGGAGCTATACATAACATGGTAAGGGAGCTTTTATTAAGTATGCAATTTCTGATGTAAGAAATCATTAAAATTGATATCTTTAAGCCCTTTATTTTAGAGGAAACTCATCTTTAATTAGGAAAGAAGTCCCAACAAATTCTTAAAATTTAGGTATTTCAGAGTTTTCTTAGTAAGAAATGTACGGGTGCTACTATTAGGGAGGGCACTTTAATTAGATGAAATACAGTTTTTTAGACCTTTCTTGGGATTTTCTTTGAGTCTTTAAGGTAGTGGACCCGTAATAGCTGCACATTGTTTCAGAAGTAAAAAGCTTTAACAATGTTAACTGAGGTTCCTAATAAAACCATTAGGAAACCTTGGTCAACATTGTGAAAGATTATGTGTTTCGAAATGTTGCAGAACTATAATGGGTCCACAACCTTAAGAGTTAAGAACTCAGGTAATTAGTATAAACCAAGACATTTTTCACAAACTTCTATCAATCACATTCATCCACCCTAAAGATAAATTAAAATGAGATTTATTAAGATAGTGGATCCGAAATAGATCCTTTATGTTTCGGAAGAAATGTACTTTTACAATATTACCCAAGGTTTCCTAATCATAATGATTTTCATCAGGAAACCTCAGTCATTATTGTGAAAGATCATGAGTTCTGAAATTTTGGAGAACTATTAGAGTTCCAATACCTTAATATCCTTTCTATTCCAAGGCACTGTTTGCAATATCCAAGTACAGGCATGTATTTAGGGGACAATGCAACACTTGATATATTGATATAGGCTCTAAGGACAGTATTGCATTAAAGTTAAAGTTTGGTTTTATTGTCTCTTTTTATGATATACGTATTCACATGACTTAACACTGTAACACCTTTGAACTTAAAACATGCTGTGCTAATTTTCAGGAGGAAAACGATACACTGACTAAAGGACTACAGTTAAGTGTTGATCAAGCTCAAGAAATGTTAGAGAAAGCTACAAAAGAAAAATTAAAGTGTGAACGTCTGGAGGATAAGATCAAGGAATATGAAACCAAGATAGGGTAAGGAGGGCTTAATTACGCAGCATACCCACTGGGTTTTCATTTTGGGGGTACATGTACCCTCTAAGTTTAAAATTGAGGGTACAAAGAAAAATCTAGAGGTACAGCAAACATTTTACTTTCAGAGTTAAGGGTACACCATATCTTATATAAGATACTCTATATACAGTCAACTCCCGCTTGATCGACATCTGTTACATCGACATTTTCGTATACCGACACTTATTTGTTGGGAACGGATTTGCAGTTTATTTTTCTCCCGTTACAACGGAATTCTCGTTTTCCGACATCGACACAAAATATCAGGGAACGAAAGTGCAAAATCCCTATATGTTGTTATTCAATACATCAACACTTACCTGGAAAATTCCTAGCGGCTATTTTAAGCACCTCGCGGTAATGTGTTAATCAATAATGTACGCGTGTATACTAAATTATGCTAAGGTGCGAATACAGGTTTTCCCCTTTGGCGATTGTCGACAACTAAACCACCCATAACACAATAGTCTCGTCTGTTAATCTTTTGTAGGTGGAGGGTGATATTGTCGTAATTTATTACAAAATAGGTGTACCCTTCGACGAGTTCAATTTGACTCATTTTAGTTGTTTTTTTTTTTCTTTGCGAAAATAGCAAGTCGTCATTGTCAGGCAAACATCTAGGTCGTACATTTTACGTTGATCTATTTTGAAAAAAAAAACGTCTGAGCCACCAGCAGAGACGTCGAACCCAACTCTCGTTTGATCAATAACAGACGAAATAAGAATACAAATATGCACATTTAAAAATAATACAGGATCAGTTATCGAATTATTTTTCAAGTGAGGTGACTACCAAGGTAGGTTGATCGGCAATCAGTGATAAATTGAAGCAATAGGATTCCATAATTAATTCACAAACACAAAAGCTGATTATTCTACTGTCTCTCGATTTTAAGCTAACTCATGTTTCAAAACTGTCATAATCTATTTTAAACAGCAGAGAAACAAATACCGCGAAGAGAACATATAGAGTGCATGGAAAATATTATTCTGTAGAGAACAATCAAGGACAGAATTCTATCAAAGATTTCTTTAAAAAGTAATAATTAACAAGTTTCAATATTCAGTTAAGTCTTGTAGAGTTAGTTCATTGATATTCAACGGTAAAATATGAGTATATAATTTGTTGTACAGTGTATATTGTACATAAGTGGCATCAACTTTCTACTTAAATGGGTGATTTTCAATACACCGACATTTTCGTTATAACGACATTTCTATCGGGAACAAGCGTGGTCGTTGCAACGAGAGTTGACTGTAATTACAAGTTAGAGTAAAACTGATTTAAGGTCCGAAAGATGTACAACTGTTTTGCTGTTAAAAGCATCTAAATGGAGTTCAAAAATGGAATAACCATTACTCAAAAAGTACTCTAAGTAAATGCACATGCTACATAATTTGCTATTAACAACCATTTTAGTTGCAATTTTAAGCCCCTCTAATTCTTGCAAGTTAATTTATAAAATTGAAGAAATTAGTTTCTTAAAATTAAAAGAAAGTAGTTTTCAGTTAAAACATTAAATATCATATAAATAACAGGAGTCAGTTGATTCACTGAAGTATCTTTTGAATTCTTTTGATATACACAGACATCAATAATTGGAGTTTCATGGCTGCCAGTGTTTATGACTTTAGAATTACCTGTTGATTGATAAGCCATACAGCTTCTTCAATGGCTAAAATAAATGACTGACCAATTAATGATTGGATTTACAACTGATAATCAGGCATGCAAACCAGATACTCTTTCATTTAAAACTTTCACGTGATGGTCATTATCTTTCTACGTTAATCAATCAATCTTTACGTGCTTGCACGTCTGGCCCATAAACCTGTATGTGAATTGATGTATTTCTACGTGAATTACGTACTGTAGTATGTGAATGGGCACCCTGATTACGTGAACAGTATCATAAACAAGTTGATTGTAAAATTGTTGTAATTAATACATTTTTACATCAAAATAATATTTTATTGTTGATAAATTAAAGATCCATCGCTCTTTTTATACGCCACCAGAGGTGGACGTATATTGGCGTCATCTTCTCGGTCTGTCCGTCCGTCCACTTTTCTTGTCAACGCAACTCCTACTAAGTTTCTCGCTGGATCTTCTTGAAACTTGGTCAATGTTATCACCTCAATTGGTAGATGTGCATGAAGGAAGGATTTTATGGTTCCTTGATTTTGCCTGAGTTATACCCCTTAAAAACTTAGTCTCTGGTCCACTTTCTTGTCAACGCAACTCCACCTAAGTTTCTGGCTGGATCTTCTTGAAACTTAGTCAATGTTATCACCTCAATTGGTAGATGTGCATGAAGGAAGGATTTTATGGTTCGTTGATTTTTGCTTGAGTTATGCCCCTTAAAAAACTTAATCTCTGGGGCTTATTGCCTCAGTTATGCCTCCTTAATATTTAGCCTGAACATGAAGTAAGGATTTTATGGTTCATTAATTTTACCCTAAATTATGCCCCCTTAAAACTTAGTATCTGGGGCTTATTGAAATTGCAGCCTTTTGAACGCAACTCCTCCTTACTTTTTGTCTTTATTTAAATGAAACTTGGTCAATGTCATCACCATAATTTGTAGATGTACATGGGTCAAGGATTTTATGGCTCATTTATTTCCCTGAATTATGCCCTCTTAAATCTTAGTGTCTGGGGCTTATTGAAATTGCAGCCTTGTGAAGGCAACTCCTCCTTACTTTTTGTCCTGATTTAAATGAAACTTGGTCATTTTGAATTTGGTTTTGTCAAAATAAGTAGTGTCTACAATTATTTTCAGCAGCAAAGTGGCGGCGTATTTTGTGACTATGGCACTCTTATTTTGCATGCTGAAGAAAATGTCAAACAGCAGTAAACATTGAGGAAAAAGAAGAAATTACTGGTTTAAAGCAAATCCCCCTTTTCTCATTTTTATCTGCCCAAAATAGTTCTTGCTTTTAATTCGACAAAAAAAACACACACACAAAAAAAAAACTTATATAATTAACAACTTCAATTTCTTTCAATTGGACTAGTCTAAGAATTTGTTCTTGCTGCAAGATTCACTTGTTCCCAAATAACAATAAGAAGAAGAACTTAGAATGTCTGCACATGTTGGTGATTGTGACATTTCACTCAAAAATGGACCTCCATTATACACATTTCAGAAGTAGCCTCAGCAAAGTAGACTTGGAGGTTTTAAGTTCATCCATGGCGGAGGGACCTCCAGAATTTACAGAACAACTGGGTCATCTGAAACAGCTGGTGGAACAGGTGGAAGAAAAATCTGTAAGTTCTAGTGATGGGCATGGATCAAATATGATTGTGTCTGTGCATGACATTTCCAACAATTTCACATGTACTTTATCCACAAACACTGAACATTCTAGACAAACATACAATGCAATAAGAAGAGTCAGTAGTAAAGACTTCACCTATCTACAAAACAAATAAAAAGACCCTGGGCAGACTGTGCAAATGTATAGTCTGACCAGGGGCTTTTCTATGCGCACATGTGAAATTGTTGGAAATGTCACACACAGGCTCAAATATAATTGATTGTCAGTTGGTTTCTGATTACGTTAATTGACTAAAAGATTTCATTATTCATTAAGCAGTTCCCAACACATGAATGTAAGCCATAATTTATTGTTTGTGAAATTGACCAGTTTGTAAAAATTCTGCAGAATGAGTCAGACCATGTGTTTAAACTAAGCTTTCATAATCTGTTCTCGGAATGTGGATCCTGGGAGTGTTGTATTAATTTCTCAAAAAAGGAAATTATTATAAAATCAATCAGTGTTTGGTTTACCTTTCTGCCTAAAACCTGATAATTGCTTTTGATTTGAAACAAATTTCCCAGCACTGATAATTTATATTTCAAGAGTTCATTACCAAAGAATAAGTCATCATAATGAAATAGTGTATGAAATACACTATTTGTTGTTTTTTTTACCATATTTTTTATACACCGTTAAAAGTGTTGGTTTATTGATATCATCTCTGTCCGCTTTCTGTATGTCCTTATATAATAATTATCATAATAATTCAATTCATAATTCAATTCTTGTTGATGCAGTTCCTTCAATTATGACACTCTTGTTATTGATTAAAAAATCACAGAATCCTACAAATCAATATATTCTTTGCATATTTGTTAAGTGCGTTAAAGTTGTATCATGATTTCAAGAGTTATTCTCTTCATCTGTTGAATGTAAAAGTGGTAGATCATATTATTTTCTTTTAGATTCTGGCTGAAATTCATGAAGAAAGTTTACAAGAAGAGGATTTAGACCATGAAGAGGCAAGTACTGTATCCCGGTAAAAGGTTAAAATCATTCACAATCAATAATTAGTTGGTTTGGGCTTTCAATGAAGACAATCGATAAAGAAATCGCACTATCAAATAATTGGTTTGTAACATGAAAATTGCAGTTATTTATATCACAAGAGATTTGTGTCACTTGTTTAATCTGGGTGACTTCTTTTCATTAAGAACATCTTTTGCTTTTATTTATTTTAAAGTTTCAATGAAAATGACCCTGCACTTAACCTTCAGTGTTTTACTGATGGTTGAGTGTAGTTCTATTCATGATATGCTAAAGGATACAACACATACCAATTGTTCATTATCTTTATAAAGAACGAAGGTAAGATGGTTTAAACCATACCATATTATGCCATAGTGTGCATTCATTGAGAATTGTATTAAATTTAGAGAACCGATGGTAGGTTGGATATTAAGGTGGATTGTGTTCTAGCGTATAAAAACTGATTTATCGATTATGACTCAAACCAATTGCCAAACACTAGTGGTAACCTAATTGTTAATTTTGTGAGACTAAGATCTAGTAATATCTATCTTATAACTAAAAATTTTAATTTGTAATTTGGCATACATGTGTATTCATTCTTCTTTATTTCTTCATTGTCCATACATTTTTTTTCGGCAAAAGACAAAAAATATTAAGATTTCACCTCTTGGTATTGTGAACTTCTTAGAAATTTGACCTGCCAAAAAAAATTGTCTTCTGGTAATGTGTTCAATATTTACAGGCTTTTGATTCTCATGAAGATCTCCCCTTTACTCCTGAGAGCCGGGAAATGGCCAAACAGCATACATTACGGCGGGCCAGAATGAACTCTGATTTGGAACAGCTCAACAAAATGTTAGAAATCAAACAGAAGATTGCCAACCAGATGGTTCAAGATGAGAAGATGCAAGAAATAAAAGAACAGTACCAGGTAATAATGGGCCCAGTTGTTTAAAAGATAACCTTTGGTTAACCTTTGACCTGAAGTTAATCAGCCATTTAAGATTATTGTTTCAATTGGTACAATGGTTACCTATATTTATATGACCTACGTGAGTGAAATAACACCGTTGAATATTTTTGATATCACACAGGTGTTATTACACTAGTGGAATAACTATGCAAATGAGCTAAGAACGAAGAACATTGTTATGTTTTTGTTAGGAAAATGACGTAATAATGGATCTGCTGACGTCATTTTGCAATCGGCGTTATATGTTTTGCGGAATAACAAGAATTGATAAATATCGTAATTTTTATGCCCCGTATCGAGAGATCGGGAGCACATTGTTTTACTCATGTCCGTCCGTCTGTCTGTCTGTCCGTCTGTCCGAAAACTTAACCTTGCCAATATCTTCAAGCCTATTCAAGATACTAAGCTAATATTTGGCATGATGATAGATCTCAATGATCCGCATCCGCTGGTACCAAAGTCAAGGTCATGTGACAAGGTCAAGTTCATCTGTCAAGGTCAAACTCCGAAAAAAATGCCGTTACGGGGGCATTCGTGTTTCACAAACACATCTTGTCTCATTCTATCACCAAAGTTGGGTCATATTATAAATAGAATATCAATTTCATGCTCATCAAATACCGAATTTATAAAACTCGTTAACTATAAACAGATAAAAACTCGACACAGCCTCGTTTTTATCTGTTTATAGATAACTCGTTTAATAAATTAGGTATTCAATAAACACTCATTCCATATCCTCTATTTATATATCTGGAGGCCGACAGTTCAAATTGAGATGTAAGAAATTAAAAGAAAAACAAAACAGTATCTGATAATAATAAGATCCATCATGAAAAAGCTCCTTTTGGAACTTCATGAAATTACAATTGAAAGACCATCACAAGAGCTGTCCAGACTATGAAGGGGGATGACTCTAAAAGCATTTTTAGCTCCCTTGGCCGAATATCAGCAAGCTATTGTCATGGCAGAGAGTCTGTCGTGCATCTGTCTGTGCATAAGTGTGTAATTTTTTTCTTTAAAAATCTTCTCCTCACAAACCAACAAACATTGGTAGAAATTGATCCTTGGGTGACCCTCTTCTTAAAATGTTCAAAAAATTTTGATTGACCCCAAATATGGGTGTGGCAGGGTGGGGCTTATTTTGACCCTGAAATCTTTGAATGACATCTCCTCCTGAACCATTGGGCTGATATCAATGAAACTTTACCAGAATGTTCCTTGGGTGACCCTCTTCTAAAGTTGTTCAAGAAATTTGGATTGACCCCCAAATATGGGCGTGGCAGGGTGGGGCTTATTTTGACCCTGAAATCTTTGAATGACATCTTCTCCTGAACCATTGGGCCGATTTCAATAGAACTTTACCAGAATGTTCCTTGGATGACCCTCTTCTAAAGTTGCTCAAGAAATTTGGATTGACCCCCAAAAATGGGCGTGGCAGGGCGGGGCTTATTTTGACCACGAAATCTTTGAACTACATCCTCTCCTGAACCATGGGGCTGATTTCAATGAAACTGTACCAGAATGTTCCTTGGGTGACCCTCTTCTAAAGTTGTTCAAGAAATTTTGATTGACCCCCAAATATGGGCGTGACAGGGCGGGGCTTATTTTCACCCCGAAACCTTTGATTGACATCTCCTCCTGAACCATGGGGCTGATTTCAATGAAACTTTACCAGAATGTTCCTTGGGTGACCCTCTTCTAAAGTTGTTCAAGAAATTTGGATTGACCCCCCAAATATGGGCATGGCAGGGCAGCGCTTATTTTGACCCTGAAATCTTTGAATGACATCTCCTCCTGAACCATTGGGCTGATTTCAATGAAACTTTACCAGAATGTTCCTTGGGTGACCCGTTTCTAAAGTTGCTCAAGAAATTTGGATTGACCCCAAAATATGGGCATGGCAGGGCGGGGCTTATTTTGACCACGAAATCTTTGAACTACATCCTCTCCTGAACCATGCGGCTGATTTCAATGAAACTGTACCAGAATGTTCCTTGGGTGACCCTCTTCTAAAGTTGTTCAAGAAATTTGGATTGACCCCCAAATATGGGTGTGACAGGGCGGGGCTTATTTTGACCCCGAAACCTTTGATTGACATCTCCTCCTGAACCATTGGGCTGATATCAATGAAACTTTACCAGAATGTTCCTTGGGTGACCCTCTTCTAAAGTTGTTCAAAAAATTTGGATTAACCCCCAAATATGGGCGTGGCAGGGCAGCGCTTATTTTGATTCTGAAATCTTTGAATGATATCTCCTCCTGAACCATTGGGCCGATTTCAATGAAACTTTACCAGAATGTTCCTTTGGTGACCCTCTTCTAAAGTTACTCAAGAAATTTGGATTGACCCCCAAATATGGGCGTGGCAGGGCGGGGCTTATTTTGACCACGAAATCTTTGAACTACATCCTCTCCTGAACCATGGGGCTGATTTCAATGAAACTTTACCAGAATGTTCCTTGGGTGACCCTCTTCTAAAGTTGTTCAAGAAATTTGGATTGACCCCCCAAATATGGGCGTGGCAGGGCAGCGCTTATTTTGACCCTGAAATCTTTGATTGACATCTCCTCCTGAACCATGGGGCTGATTTCAATGAAACTTTACCAGAATGTTCCTTGGGTGACCCTTTTCTAAAGTTGTTCAAGAAATTTGGATTGACCCCCAAATATGGGCGATGCAGGGCAGCACTTATTTTGACCCTGAAATCTTTGAATGACATCTCCTCCTGAACCATTGGGCTGATTTCAATGAAACTTTACCAGAATGTTCCTTGGGTGACCCTCTTCTAAAGTTGATCAAGAAATTTGGATTGACCCCCAAATATGGGCGTGGCAGGGCGGGGCTTATTTTGACCACGAAATCTTTGAACTACATCCTCTCCTGAACCATGGGGCTGATTTCAATGAAACTGTACCAGAATGTTCCTTGGGTGACCCTCTTCTAAAGTTGTTCAAGAAATTTGGATTGACCCCCAAATATGGGTGTGACAGGGCGGGGCTTATTTTGACCCCGAAACCTTTGATTGACATCTCCTCCTGAACCATGGGGCTGATTTCAATGAAACTTTACCAGAATGTTCCTTGGGTGACCCTCTTCTAAAGTTGTTCAAGAAATTTGGATTGGATCAGATCCCCTCGATCAATAAAATTCAGGTGAGCGGTTTAGGACCATACTGGTCCTCTTGTTTCAAAGTGATACCAAAATAATTTGCTTCCTTTTAATTTTACATATCAGTTGAATAAGTTCATTCCTTCATTAGTCAGTTTCAACTTAGAAAAAGTCAGAATTCCTTCTGAATGATGTTCACTTTCATTACCTTCTATTTTCAATATATCTCTTTCAAATTCTTGAGATTTTTAAGCCAGTGGAGCGATACAGGCCCTCTTGGGCCTCTTGTTTCACTTTGAAATCTTAAAAAATCTTCTCCTCCCAAACCATTGGGCCAATTTCAATGAAACTTGGCATGGATGTTCCTTGGGTCACTCTTTACTTAAATTGTTCAGGAAATTTTGATTGGCCCATAAATGGCAGGGCCATAAATCTGCTCCTGAACCACTGGGCCGATTCCAATAAAACTTTACCAGAGTTTTCCTTGGGTGACCCTTTCCATAGATTTTTCAAGAAATTTTGAGCCCTTAAATATGAGTGTGGCAGGGCGGCGTGTTTTTTTTCGGCCTGAAATCTTTGAATGACATTGACTCCTGAACCACTGGGCCGACTTCAATGAAACTTTACCAGAATGTTCCTTGGATGACCCTTTACTTAAATTATCCAAGAAATTTTGATTGGTCCATAAACTTGGGAGAGGCAGGACGGGGCCTATTTTGAGCCCAAAATCTTTGAACGACATCTCCTCCTGAACCACAGGGCCAATTCAATGAAACTTTACCAGAATGATCCTTGGGTGAGTCTTCAAAAATTGTTTTCAAAATTTTGATTGACCCATAAATATGGGCATGGCACGGCAGGGCCTATTTTTGAGCCTGAAATCTTTAAACAACAACTCCTTCTAAACCTTATGTTTTAATAAGATGGATAAAGGGATGCAGATTCCTTGTGATTGAGTATTTTGGTGCAATATGGACCAGGACCAGTTAATCATAATATAGTTCTTAAGAGATTTTGGAGTGTTAATGTATTCATTTAAAGTAAACTTTATTTTAATGAAAGTCTAAAGATGTTACAGCCAGTGGAGGGATACAGGCCTTCTTGGGCCTCTTGTTGTAAGAGTTGTGCCCCTTTTTTGACTTAGATTTTTTGTATTATCCAGCACCCACAGCCGAGTGTTGGTACCATTAGACTGTGCTCTTATTGTACTGAACTTGCACCTTAAAACATAAGTTAAAGTTTGGTTTTTAGTCTTGTTTTATGATATACGTATTCACACGACTCTACACTTTAACCCCAATGACGGAACTGCAGGTCAGCTGTTAACAAAAGGCGGCTTTGGCTGCCACAGCACTTTGACTTACAACTGTCACAGGTACCCACATATATACCTAGGTGGAGATGAGCAAGGTGGAGTATATTCTTTGCTCAGAAAAATTCCCGTGGTCTGGTCGGGATTTATTCCCTGGACCTTTCAATCCCAGAGCCATCGTCCTAACCACTAGACCATTGGCTCCACCTTGCTGAATTGAAATTCAATTTGAAAAAAAATGCTGATTTTCATGACATGTCAACTACCTTGGCTCTTTTTTCTCGTAATAATTATACAGCCCATCACAGTAGAAATGGTATATTGCCTTGCACTTGTCTGTCGGTCTGTCCATAGACCCTTTTTTTCTGTCCGAAGCATTATTTAAAAAAATCGCAAACAAGAATCATGAAACTTCACAGGTAGATACATCTCATTGAGGACATTTTGTTTTTGTGCTTTGTTAATTGACAAAGAATAGACCATCTACCTGCTCTTTTGGGGGAGGAGGGGGCATCAATGTTTTACAAACATCCATTGTTCAGAAGAAAGTAGTAGGTACATGTACTATTAAGATAAGCCTGCATATCTGTGTAGGCTTATCATAGTCTACGCTGACTCCCAAAGCTATGTATAAAAACGATATTAACAGCAGGAGGTTAACAGATGGTGTTTACCCTTGATGACTCACAAAGATGAGTAACTATTTGAAAAGTTGAAGAAAAAAATTTAATTAGGATTAAGAAGTTTGGCAATATTAAGGCAAGTATATGCAAGATGTTGAGGACAACAACTAAGATTGAAAGATTGAAAAGAAGAGAAAAACTTTTTCCAAACTCTAAAAGCGAAAATAAAGATTTAAATTTGTTGTTTCTCAGTTTAATCTTAATTTGAATCTCTTAGGAGGCAAAGAAAACTGTATTCTAGTTGTAAATTGTCAAAATGTACACAATACTGAAGTTTTTGTCCAAAATCATAATAATGAGATTTTCCCCAATTTCTGTGAAAATAATGCATTTTTCCTAAAATGCTGGGATTTAGACCCGTTCCTTAAGACCTGAGAAAAAACTCTGTAAGGCACTTTCAATATTTTTGAGCTTACACCTTGATAAAACCTATTGCTTTCCTTCAGGAATCCATGAAGAAATATGAGGATGAAATCAGTGGTTTACAAAAAGAAAAAGATGACCTTGTCTCTGCTCTTGAAGATGCTAAAACTAACGCAGCTGCATCAAAGTAAGAAAGATTGGTTGCAAAATTTTCTCCATTTGAAATCATATATTTTAGTGAATTTCCATTGCCCAAAGACATTCTCCTACAGTATTGCATGTACTGAACTCAAAGCTAGAAACAATGTTACCGATAAGGTGAAGCCAATCATAAGGTTACAGATTTGAATCCATGATGGTGACACTCATCCTTTCTGACAATTTGACTCATTAATGGGTCAATATTTGTAGACCTATGTGGGATAGCAGCTGGAGGCTAGGAAAGGATGTAACGGCCGTACTGATGTGAGAAATACCAGGAATTAATTGTTAGGTGCTCCATTTTCTGTAATATGACTGAAAGATTGTTGAAAGGGGAGTTAAATCCCATTCAAGCTAACAAATATTAGTAAGGTAAAGCAGTAAATTTCATACTTTTTTGAGTCACAACATCAATAGATGGAGAGGCATATTGTCTATCCATCCATCTGCCACCATCTACAGACTTGATTTGCTGTCATAACATTTCCCTGTAGCTTCAGCCCTGTTTAAAGTTATGATGCTACTAAATAGTATGCAGCTAGCTTGCGTAAAGACACAGTTTGGATGGGTCATTTCATCAGTCAAGGTCAATACTTAACCAAAACTATGTTTTAAAGATATCATGTTTGTATTTGGCATAAAATGCATTATTTGCAAAGTCATCTGTCATGATCAAGGTCATGTATTAACCCTTATCATGCTGAATAAAAATCCTTGGCAAAAATGCATCAAAATCAAAGTGCTGAAATTACTGGTTTCCCTGATTGTGATTCAGTTTTTATTGTAAAAATATAATTTTTCAAACTTATCTGATTTATAAAGGAAAATCAGGAGGTATTGACAGAGATCAGACTGCACATGTGTGCAGGCTGATCTTTGGCTATGCCTCCTGCCAAAGCAAGAATATTCCAGAATCAGCATGACAAGGGTTAAGATAAAACTAAAAATACTTTTTTCTAGGGTACATTAGTGTTTCATGAAAACATTTTGTATGATGCTTAATTTTCTATGTTTGAACCTATTAATTTTTACGTAATTAAGAAATTGCACACATTGAATTTATGCATACTCTAAAAAAGAAATTTTATGCCAATGAGCTGGAAGGGGTTATGATCATGTTTCAGCTTAAGCTCTAGTTGATCGTGTTTTGTATACTCTTGTAGGATAAGTGAGCAGAGAAGAAAGCGTCTAAATGAGCTAGAGAACCAGATGTCTGATCTAAAGAAGAAACTATTGGAGCAGAAGAAAATGCTGAAAAATAAAGAACAGGCTGACAAGGAAGTAGCAAAACTTCATGGTGAAATAAAGGTTAGTGTTTGGATATCCAAATCACAGACAATTTAAGTTTGAGAATTCTTTAAGAGTGTAATCCAAACATGCTTATCCATCCAAATTAGGTCCTGTAAAAGGCAAGCGTTGGAACAGTTTTTATGTATAAAGAAATAGAATATATAGAGGATACAGCCTCGTTAGCTCGGCTGTTTTCAGAGAAAACCCGAGGTATTGCTATAGCCTTGGTGTCGTTGGCGTCGTTGTCGTCGTCGTGCAAAAACTTTGACATTTTGTGATAACTTTTGAATGGTAAGGGATAGGGCTTTCATATTGCACATGATGATTGCCTAGGACAAGGCCTTTCTGATAGTACCAAGTTCAAGGTCATCAGTCAAGGTCATTTTTCAAGGTCAAACTTGTGAAAAAATGCAAATATTTGGACAAATTGCAATAACTTTTGAATGTTAAGTGATAGGGTCTTCATATTTCACATTATAATTGCCTGGGACAAGCACTTTTTGTTGGTTTCAAGTTCAAGGTCATCAGTCAAGGTCAAGGTCATTTTTTAAGGTCAAACTTGTGAAACAAATGCAAAAATTTTGACAAATTGCAATAACTTTTGAATGTTAAGTGATAGGGTCTTAATATTTCACATGATGATTGCCTGGGACAAGCACTTTTTGTTGGTTCCAAGTTCAATTTCATCAGCCAAGGTCAAGGCCATTTTTCAAGGTCAAACTTGTGAAAAAAATGCAATAACTTTGACATTTTGCAATAACTTTTGAATGGTTTGTGATAGGGTCTTCATATTTCACATAATGATTGCTTGGGACAAGGCCTTTCTGTTTTTACCAAGTTCAAGGTCATCAGTCAAGGTCAAATCATTTTTCAAGGGCAAACTTGTGAAAAAATGCAAATAATTCAACAAATTGCCACAACTTTTGAATGTTAAGTGATAGGGTCTTCATATTTCATATGATGATTGCCTGGGACAAGCACTTTCTGTTGGTTCCAAGTTCAAGGTCATCAGTCAAGGTCATTTTTCAAGGTCACATTAGTGTAAAAAATGCCAAAACTTTAACATTTTCGTGATATCTCCGGTTCTACTGAAGGCATTCACATGAAACTTGGCAAACTTATTCACCATCCAAAGGGCAACCTTTTCTTTCAAGGGGGATAACTTTTGAAACTTTTTCTGCAAATTATGCCCCTTTTTCTATTTATTTTTTTTCACCATCCATTAGTTTTCTAAACAATCCAGCACTTACAGCCGAGCGTAGGCACCCGTAGGCGGTGCTCTTGTTTTTATATGTTTTAGATGACGAGTTTAATGAATTCTATATCTTATGAGCACAAATTTTATGTTCTATTTATAATATGACCCGAAAAATCATCATATTCTTCAAATTCAACCACCATTTCAATAAAGCTGTTTAAAATTGACGTCACAACATATACATTATGACGCCATTTTTACGATTACAGAATTGCATTGCTGTTTGCTCTGAGATCATTTGCATAGTTATTCCATTGTCTAAATAACACCTGTGTAATATCAAAAATATTCAACAGGGTTATTTCACTCCCGCAACATAGGTCATATTATAATGATTTGTTTTAAATAAATGAGCAGACACCTTCATTGCCACTTTTGCAAATATAGCTTTTATTGTTTTCTCAATGGAAGTTAAAACTGATCTTGCACTGAAACATCCTCTGTTTACAGAGTATGAAACAACAGAGAGTCAAGTTGATGAAACAAATGAAAGAAGACGCGGATCAGTGGAGAAAATGGCGACAACAAAAAGATAAAGAGGTTGTACAGCTGCAACAAAAGGTAGAAACTTTGTCATATAGCTAGGGAGGGGACTTAACTGGTGTCTTATTCAGAGCTCCGGATAAAGGGAATTAATAATGCAGATCTACAGATTGAGGAAGTATTTTAGATCAAAGTATTTAAAAAAATATAAAGCACAAATCAAATGTTGTTGGTACTCATTGGAATCGTCTCATCAAGACAATTCCAAAGAGTACCCACATCATAGCTTATCATCGAGAAAAAAAGATTTGGACTGGCTTTACCCCCTCTTATCTGCAACTCTGCTATCGTTTTCAATACTTTTCAATTTTATATATATTATTTGTCATTAAGACCCTATGGTGTGAATACTCAGTGTTGGAATTGTCTCAACAGATATGATTGCAATGAATTCCCACAATGTAGGATTGAAGAAAAAAATTAACAGTTTTGGAATTTCATCACTACTTCTTAACTCGATTCCTGCAGACTATTTTGTTGATTGTATATAGACTCCTGAGTAAATGTGTCTGAATATAGTAATTTAGGAGCCAAACTGTCAAGTACAATATGAACTGAATATTTTACTTCAGTACTGAAAAATTGTTTCATTTGCAACAAATAATGCAATCACAGCTTATTTAGGCTGTCATTGCCATGTCTGGGACGCACACCGAGAATATAATGACATTATTATTTGAAATTCATCGACGCCATCCACATAATGATATATTGCAAACAAAAAGAAATTTACTTTATTATCTGGTTTCCAATTAGATCTACTTTGTTTTAGTTAAACTATTATTTTTCCTTCATTTAATTTATCTCAATCCAATTATAACTGTTTGAACTTCTGTAACCATATTGTATGTTTATACCATACATGGTTTTGAATAAAGAGTTGTAGCAGTAATAAATTGGCTAACAATGATAACATTATGGATTGCTGAGACATAGAAAAAATTCATGGACTACCATTTGTTAGAAAAAAAAAAGTAAATATAAAAAGATTAACATGGTGATTCCATCATTTATAAATAAGCTTGAAGTGTCATTAGCCATTTTGTCTGTCAGACTGAGTATATATGTCTTTAAGCAGATAATATTCAAAATGAAATCGTGTTAATTTCAAGGTTGCTTAGGTTTTTGGCTGGGTTCATTTTTATGCCCCTGTATCGAGAGATCGGGGGCATATTGTTTTACTCATGTCCGTCTGTCTGTCCGTCTGTCTGTCCAAAAACTTAACCTTGCCAATATCTTCAAGCCTATTCAAAATACAAAGCTAATATTTGGCATGATGATAGATCTAAAAGATCCGCATCCGCTGGTACCAAAGTCAAGGTCATGTGTCAAGGTCAAGGTCATCTGTCAAGGTCAAACTTTGAAAGAAAATGCTGTTACAGGGCCATTCGTGTTTCACAAACACATCTTGTTTATGTATGAAAATGTCATTCACCGGTTTAAATATATATTGTGTGTTGTTCTCTTAAACATTCCGTTGTCATAATTAACATTTTTTTACATTGATAACTTTACTTTCCTTAATAGGACAGAAAACGTCAATTTGAAATGCAAAAATTACAGCGAGAACATCAGAGAACCCAGTCAGTTCTGCATAGAAAGTCAGAGGAGGTAGGTTTATCTTCTATGCTATTTCTTTAACACTTTCTTGTTTTTCTAAATTTTGGACCTGTCCAAATTCAAAGGTTTTGCAGACGAAAATTAAAAAGGGAATTTAATTTGAAAAATAACCATTCAGTAGTGTGGAAAGAGAAGAAATTGCTTGTCAGAAGCAATTTCTTCTTTTTTCACAATGTTTTCTCAATCATAAAATCACAGGCACGTAAAATGCAGGGATTAAACAGCAAAGGGTTAAGTGTGGTCAAAATGCTTTGGATTTTTTAAAGATTAATGGATATCAGTAGTCTTTCTCTTAAAAGGTTTGCGGATTTTGGATTATTTCTTTTAGAAAAATAAAGTCAAAAGAATTAAGTTTCTGAGACTTTCATTTCTACAGTGGCGTCCTTGATCACTGATAAAGCAGAAATTAAGTGCTCTACAGTATTAAGATTCTTGCCATTTGTAACAATTGAATATCAGCAATAATCATTTGCAAAATGCTTTAATTTTAGACTTAACAATTAAACCAATTTCACAAACATTCTTCAGTCTTTGACTCGATGAAAGCTTACTATTAAACCAACTTATATATTCTATATGTAAGTCAATCCATATCTGTTGTCCAGGGTTGGTGTCTTGATCAATGTGTCCTGAGCTTTTATTCCTTGAAACAGCTGCTGATCTTGGTTCTTTCACATATTCAGGGAGGTGTATAGTGAATTGTCCAAGATAAACCCATGAGGGTTTCAGCAGAAGTTTTAAGAAGATTTGATGTTTACTTGATAAGACATTTGATAATGATGCAATTAATTATTTGTTGTTTATTGATTTCAGGCTGCAGCCGCTAATAGACGTCTAAAAGAAGCGTTATCTAAACAGAAGAAGGTACTGGATGAGAGAAACCAGAAATTTGAAAAGATGGACAATGCGAGGGCTGGGGATAGAATAAGGGTAGGATGTTTTGTTTTAACCCAGTCTCCCTACATAACCCCACCTTTTGACACCTCTGAATTAAAAGAATATTATAAGGTTTAGAATACATTGAAAATTACGAAATTGCTTCTTACAAAAAAGTTTTTTCATGTTTGAAGAAATTGCTTCATACCAACATGAATGAAAAAAATATGTTTTTATTATAATTTGATTATATTAAGCCAATGGCAAATATTTTACTGCATCTGAAATGATGTAACATAAACTACTTCGTACAAAGATTTTTTATTATAGATGAATCTGATAACTAAATTCTTACAGGCATTAAAAAAGGACCATGTTGGAACTCTGTAATATAAGAAAAAGGGATTGGTTACAGTATAGGTCAACAGGATTTCCCATTTCAGAAATTCACACACATGATGGTAGATAAGTCATTCTTGTTTAAGAAAATCACTCAATGTTGACAAGTTTTGAACCTAGTCAGCCTACGCAATCTGCGCAGTCTTACTAGCCTCAACGCTATACAACACCTGACAACCTAGATGGCCCCTTTTTGCCTGACAGGTCACAAAATTGTTTCTAAATGTGACCCATCATGCAAGAAAGGACCATCCAGAGCTCTATAAGATAAATATTTGGAAACCAGATCAGATCCAGCATAGGTCAACCAGAAGGTGGCTTATGGAAGTAATTACATTATTGGAAGATTTACTAATCATTCTTTATTCAGAAAATTTGTAATTTGAGAAAAGTTTCGACCCTTGCCAGACTGCGCAGATTGCGCAGTCTGAATAGGATCGAAACATTTTCCACTCATTAGATGGTCCCTTTTCTCGTGACGGTTAACGTACGTTCTGATTCCAGAAACTACTGAGTCACGAGATGGATGTGAAGGTGGGTGTAGCGGAGGCAAAATATCACCGTGAAGTACTCCTGCAGGACAGGAAGACGTTGGCGGAAGAATTAAAACACATCAAAGAAAGCCTCGATGATGATGGACCTCCGTCTAAAGTAAATATTGTTAAAAGTAATTTCTTAACTTGGTTCATAAATATGTTTCATTGTTCATTTGCTGTCATTATAAGTCTTTTCAACTCTAATTGAAGCACTTACAAATGTCCATTATGTTGACAATGATCCAAAGAGGTGACTCCTTGTTTGTGGCTTTTATTGGCAATCTTTTGAAAAAAAAAGAAAAAATGTTTTGTTACTCACAAGCAATTTGTCCTAGAATATTTAACTATTATTGTGAATGTTCAAAGGACGTTCCTATTGTTTTGGGAGTCAGTAGAATTAATCTTCACAAAAGTCAAGTGAAATTTTGTCCTTTACTTAAATAAGGACAGGTGGCAAAATCTGCATTTCTACAAGTTTGAATTTGGCTGTGCTGCATGAAACAAATAATGAAATATCTTACTTTGGTAAGTAGTATTGAAATTTGTCTCTACCTTAGAAAATGGCATGGATGGATGACTCTGGTCAGAAATGTGAGACCAGTTTCCAAGAAGAGAAGAAGAGAGAACGTGTGAAAGAACTACAACTACAAATAGAACTTATGTAAGTCACATTGTAATAATGGAATCTCACCAACAGCATAAACCCACATTTCAATGGGTCAGTGCAAAACAGTTGTAACTGCCTATATATTCATAGGCAGTTACAACTGTTTTTGGCTAAGGAAAATCAGTATTGAAAGCTTTTAAGAGAAAGGAAAGAATTGTTGTCAGAAGCAATTGCTCTTTTACTTGTATTTTTGTTCTTGCACATCAATGAAACAAATGCATACTGTTTTACTGATGTTTGACATTGGGTGGAATGTGTTTGATCCTCGACTGTGGTTCATATCCTTTTCTACATTCCCCACCAATTGGTGGATAATCAGAACTCTATTTAGGATAAGGGCTGGAGGTAAGGAAAGGATGTGACTGGTGCAACTAATAACAGGGTCTATAGTTAGGTGTTCCAGCTTCCTCGATTTGACTGAAAGATTACTAAAAGTGGCATGAAAACCCATATCCATATTTATTTGAGCTTCTGGGAGTGTTTATTAAGACAAATACAGTAGATTTAGACTGATCATATGTTTTAGTGTGACTAGCATTCAAATATGTGACTCGTCACTGAAAAAGGGACCATCTGGGTAGTGTGTAAAATTTAATTCCTAGTCAGACTGCTCGGATTGCACAGACTGACTAGGATCGAAACTTTTAGCAATGCGCTTATTTTCTGAATCTTGAATGATCAGTCTACATTCCAGTCCAAGAATTTTTGAAATGTGACCTATGGTTTACCTATGGTGGACCCAATCTCTTTTTCAAATTTTCATTTTACAGTTTCCAGATGGTCTCTTTTCACATTGCAGGTCACATATATTTTTATGCTCCTGTATTGATAAGATCTGGAGCATATTGTTTTACTGTCATCTGTCAGTCCCTCTGACTGTCTGTCTGCAAACCTTAACCAAAAAACTTAACATTGCCAATTACTTCCAGGCTATTCGAGATACAATGCTCATATTTGGTATAATAAGAGATCTCCATAAGGTATATCTGCAGCTGTCAAGGTCTTGTGACAAGGTCAAGGTCATCTGTCAGGATCAAAGTTTAAGAAAAATAAATACTGTTTTGGGGGCATTCATGTGTTGCAACCTTATTTTTATCTATCTTTTTTAATATTTTAGGAATGCACAGATTGCAGATTTACAACAGAAAGTTTTTGATGCAGAGCAAGGTAATCATTTACATATTGAATATTTGTTTACTGTCAGGCTAAAAGGGACCTTCTGGGTATTAGGAAAATTATCAATCTAGGTCACACTGCATTGGCTACCCTGGCTAATTATCCCCCACTGTGGGGCGAAGGGGATATAGTAATGGTCTCCATCCGTCATTCTGTCATTAAACTTTTCCGGAGCTGTCAACTTGAAACTTCATAGGTGGATAGATCTCATGGGGAGAAGTGCAGTGCATAAAACTGCAACTCTTGCTTTCATAATTTTGGAGTTATTGCCCTTTGCTATTTTAAATACTTAGATTTTGTCCTGAGCATATCTCTGAAAGTTAAATAGCTATCAATTTGAAACTATAGGTGGATAGATTTCATAGAGGAAGTCAAGTGCACAAGGACAACAACTTTTGCTTGCACATTTTTTTAGTTATTGCCCTTTCTTATAATAGGCTTCAGTTAACTATCAAGCTTTCATGGTTGGGGATGGCCATATCCGACATTGCTCTTGTTAGGATGGAATTTTTTCTTATTATGCTGATTAGTGATGGGCAAATTAATTGATAGCAATTGATAACCAGTTGGTATTGGCTTCCGATTGTGATAATCGACTTAAGAAATTTCATAATAATAAGTTCTTTACACATAAATGAAAGCCATTATATAGTGATTTTCTAGACTGACATCAGTTTGATGGCTCAGCAAGAAACAGTTGTAAGTGCTTATATGTTATAACTGTTTCATGCTCAGCCATGAAGATGGTAGAAAAATCTACAGTAAATGTCTTTAGGTCGTTAACTAAACTTTAAAATTCTTTTCTTCAAACGATGATAACTGGTAATGCTTTATTGATTTTTTAAGAAAACGATTGTACAATCGATAAGTAGTTGATTTACTCTTTCAACTAAAAGCCAATCATTCAGAATTTAGAATTATCATTCTACATTCCTGTAAAAGAACTTTTTAGAATGAAACCTCTTTATGACCTTGAAAAGTGGAACCTTCCCTCTGAAAACATGAATAGGAGCCTTAATGACAATTTCCTTGTCTGCATTATAGGGTACCACTATTTCGACGCAATCTTCATAAAACTTTTATTGTTTGCCTGTTCTTTTGGATGAAACCTTTGAACTCTTGTCATGCTGATTCAAGATTATTTCTGCTTTGACATGAGGTATGGACAAAGATCAGCCTGCACATATGTGCAGTCTAATCTTAGTCTTTACTAAAAAGGATGAGCATTCCATCAGAAAGCATTGAAAAAGGGGCTTGGTCTTACTTGTTGGCTGAGTATTCAGGGCCCAAGGTTATAAAAGTTTTCTCAGGCTCAGGCTCAATTTTCTCAAATTTTGAATTAAAATAAATGTATGAAAATAAAAGATAATATTAATAAGTTGTCATTTATAACAACTTATTGATATCATCTTTTATGTTAATATATTAAAATGAGTGTTTAAACAGAATTGCGGCTTTAATCTCAAATTGAAATTTGAGAATATTTTGAAATTGAGCCTGAGAAAAGTTTTATAACCTAGAGCCCTTGGGCCCATTTTACTAAACATCTTACGATCATTTTTTGTGCGAGTCCAAAATTAAAGTTACTTCTAAGGCTGTAGTTATATATGGAATTCTGCCGTGCAACATCTCATTGGAATCGTCTTCTCAAGACGATTTCATTGAGATAATGCAAGGCAGAATCCATAAATGAATGAAAACACTAGATAGGATTTGATTTTGTCTTACGATTATTTTTTTCGTAAGATGTTTAGTAAAAGGGCTCTGATCTTTACACAAAGATTGAATCTTGTTGCAGGTAAATCGGTGAAGGACAATTTTCACACTATGATGGAAGCCAAGATTGGTATTAAATGGCTTATGGAACAGGTTTGTTGACTTGAATTTCTTGAACTGTGACAGAATTTCAATTTTGATACTAGTTTTTGTTTGTAGAAATTGAAGTCTAATCCTTGTTCGAAACTGTGTTACTTCTAAAGAAAGTAATGGTTAAAAATTGGTTTTGATATGATTGATTTCAACATATTTCAAATTGAAATATTTCCCTCTTGAAATTTGCAAAGAATGTTTTCAGGTTAAAATCAAATGTTGCATTTTTTCCTGGAATTTCAACACTAGTCAGGTCACAATGAAGCATGGACATCCTGTCCCCCTTATCAATGAAGTGTAAAGTTGTGAGAATATGTATGACATAAAACTAGAATACAAAACCAAACTTAGACTTAAGTTTATTAATACATGTCTTTTACGGTCAAGGCAGGGTCAAGATATTTTTATGCCCCCGTATCGAGAGATCGGGGGCATATTGTTTTACTCATGTCTGTCCGTCTGTCTGTCCGAAAACTTAACCCGAAAACTTAACCTTGCCAATATCTTCAAGCCTATTCAAGATACAAAGCTAATATTTGGCATGATGATAGATCTCAATGATCTGCATCTGCTGGTACCAAAGTCAAGGTCATGTGACAAGGTCAAGGTCATCTGTCAAGGTCAAACTTTGAAAAAAATGCTTTTACCGGGGCATTCGTGTTTCACAAACACATCTTGTTTTTTTTTCTTTAATCAGGCAGTACAACAAAAAGTTGAGAACAGTCGATTGACCATAGAGATACAAGATATGAAGGAGAACATGCAAGAAAATCATACAGATAACGATAAATATATCGATGAGTTGGAAAATGAGATTGAAGACTTAAAGAGACAACGACAAGTAGCTGAGATAGAGCTGGCTACACAGCACCAAAAACAGGTGAAGGGACCTTTATACTGGCAATATTATTGACAATAATGTGTCATAGATGTGACCTATCAAGCAAAAAAGGACCATCTAGATAGTGTGTAAATTGTTGACCCTGGTCAGACTGCGCAGATTGCGCAGACTGACTAGGGTAGAAACTTTTCAAAATGTGCTTATTTTCTGAATCTAGAATGTTCAATCTACCTTCCAGTGAAAGAATTTTTGAAATGCGACCTCTGGTTGACAAATGCTTGACCCATCTCTTTCAAATATTTATCTTACAGAGTTCCTATATTGCCCCTTTTTGCATGAAGGGTCACAAATTTTTCTGATAACAATTTCACATGTGGAAGCACCAAGTAGCCTTAACAACCATACAATTCAAAAGTAGTGTTGGGCAATCGGTTTCATATCACAATGGATTATCGTTTTTTAGTTGAAAGAGCACAATTAACTAATGATCGATACTACAATCAATTTGCCTAGAAATCAAAACAATACTCAATGAAAGTACACTATGGCATACAAAGTTATTTTTCATCCCCCGCCATATTCAGCGAGGGGATAAAGTAATGGTCTCCATCCGTAATTCCATCTTTCCGTGGTTCCGTCACTAAACTTGTCTGGAGCATATCTCCTAAAGTATAAAAGCTATCATCTTGTAACTTTATGGTGGATAGATCTCATAGAGAGGGGTGCAGTGCACAAGAACTACAACTTTTGCTTGCATAATTTTGGAGTTATTGCCCTTTGTTATTTTTGATACTAAGATTATGTCTGGAGCATACATATCTCCTAAAGTATTTGAACTTGGAACTTTATGGGTGGATAGATCTCATGGGGGAGAAAGGCAGTGCACAAGAACTACAACTCTTGCTTGCATAATTTTGGAGTTATTGCCCTTTGTTATTTTAAATACTTAGATTTTGTCCAGAATATCTCCTAAAGTTTAAAAGCTATCAATTTGAAACTTTATGGGTGGATAGATCTCATGGAGGAGAAGTGCAATGCACAATAACTATAACTCTTGCTTGCATAATTTTGGAGTTATTGCCCTTTGTTATTTTAAAGACTAAAATTTTGTAGGGGGTAAATCTTTTAAGTACAAAAGAATCCTTAATCTATTAGGCTTCAGTTTACTATCAAGCTTTTGCGGCGGGGGATGGCCATGTCAACATGGCTCTTTTAAAACTTCTTTTCTAGGAGTTTTTTTAAGAAGATAATAAAAAAATAATGGTATGCGCTTTATCCTTTAGCGCTGGAATAGTGGAATACTACTGGTCTGGAGTAGACCTACACTCAAACATTGGTGGTTAGTGACCACGGATGGTTAAGTGTAGGTCCATTCTTAGCGTTCTTTTTAGATAAATAGTTTTCTCAAGTCAAAGGATATTATCAGTAAATAAGAAGTTTCCAAGACTTAATAAGTGACTTTAATCATTCCAAACATTAAATGGTTGCACTTTTACACATTTATAGCTGATTTATGGATTACGTGATTTCTAAATCGATTGTTGTCATCAGAAGCCCAAACCAACTGATAATTGATTATATCAATCAGCCTGTTACTATTCAATAGGAATGTTCTTTGATTTTCACGCAGCTCAAAGGTCAAGGTCAAATTTTCCAGTTCAGCTTGTCCTGAGTATTGATTCTACATTTGTTTATAGTTTTTTATACGCCACCGGAGGCGGACGTATATTGGCGTCATCTTCTCCGTCTGTCCGTCCGTCGGTCCACTTTTCATGTCAACGCAACTCCTCCTAAGTTTCTGGCTGGATCTTCCTGAAACTTGGTCAATATTATCACCTCAATTGGTAGATGTGCATGAAGGAAGGATTTTATGGTTCGTTGATTTTTGTCTGAGTTATGCCCCTTAAAAACTTAGTCTCTGGGTCCACTTTTCTTGTCAACGCAACTCCTCCTAAGTTTCTGGCTTGATCTTCTTGAAACTTGGTCAATGTTATCACCTCAATTGGTAGATGTGCATGAAGGAAGGATTTTATGGTTCGTTGATTTTTGCCTGAGTTATGCCCCTTAAAAACTTAGTCTCTGGGTCCACTTTTCTTGTCAACGCAACTCCTCCTAAGTTTCTGGCTGGATCTTCTTGAAACTTGGTCAATGTTATCACCTCAGTTGGTAGATGTGCATGAAGGAAGGATTTTATGGTTCGTTGATTTTTGCGTGAGTGATGCCCCTTAAAAACTTAGTCCCTGGGGCTTATTGCCTCAGTTATGCCCCCTTAAAATTTAGTCTCTGGGGCTTATTGAAATTGCAGCCTTGTGAATGCAGCTCTTCCTAAGTTTCGGGCTGGATCTAAATGAAATGTGGTGGATGTTATGACCGAAATTGGTATATAAGCATGAAGTAAGGATTTTATGGTTCATTAATTTAACCCTTATTTATGCCCCCATAAAACTTAGTATCTAGGGCTTATTGAAATTGCAGCCTTTTGAACGCAACTCCTCCTTACTTTTTGTCTTTATTTAAATGAAATTTGGTCAATGTCATCACCATAATTTGTAGATGTACATGGATCAAGGATTTTATGGCTCATTTATTTCCCTGAATTATGCTCCCTTAAAACTTAGTGTCTGGGGCTTATTGAAATTGCAGCCTTGTGAAGGCAACTCCTCCTAACTTTTTGTCTTTATTTAAATGAAACTTGGTCATTTTGAATTTGGTTCTGTCAAAATAAGTAGTGTCTACAATTATTTTTGTGAAACAGCAGCAAAGTGGTGGCGTATTTTGTGACGATGGCACTCTTGTTTTCAATTATACAGATAACCAGGGATCCCTTTCTCCTTTAAACAGATATCACTTTTGAAGAAATAGAAAGAAAAAAAAAACATAAGCTTATGATATATTCTAATATTTTTCCAAGGTAAGGCTCTATCACTCCACATTATTCCTTTCATTTGTAAGGAACAAAGTGGAGTTATGGAACTTTGGCTTGAAAATGGTGTATCCTAATCCCATGAACTATTGCATTCTATAAATATGGAAGGATCCTGAATAAATCCCTTGCTAGAGCTTGTTGGATCCATCCTGATATATAGAGGATAATCATTTGTTTCAGTGTAAGATTGATTTATATTTCGTTGAGTGAACAACAGAATCTATATTTTCACTTAAAATATAGCTTTTGTTTTTCATGAAATGGAAAGTAGGGTAAGATCAATACATGTAATATATGGTGAGGAAGTTTTGGATGTTTCTTACAGATGGAAATCGTTAGAGGAATGGTTTCAGAAGAACACTCTAAGTTACAGAAACAGTTAGAAAAGAAGGTAAATACTGGGGAAAAGATACTGAATTATAATTGTTCCTTCCATTGTAACATTAATTATGTCCCCCTTTAAAGAAGAGGGGGTATATTGCTTTGCACTTGTCAGTCTGTCTATCCATCTGAAGACTTTTTTGTCTGTAGCATATCTCAAAAAGTATGCAAGCTAGAATGGTGAAACTTCACAGGTGGATAAATCCCATTCAGGAGAAGTGCAGTGCACAAGAACTATGGCTCCACTTGTCATACTTTGTGAATTATTACCCTTTTTTTATTGAAAAAAAATAGGCCATTGACTTGCTTTTATGGGGTGCAAAAATGTTTTGCAAACATCTCTTGTTTATCTTTCATTGAACGAAATCTTTCATTGAATGAACAATAAAAGATATATTTAAACAAATGGTGAAGCCATAAGTGAAAATAAAGCCTTTGTTTTTAAAAAGATTTGTCATGCGTACACAACAAACTATTTGTCTTTTTCTTTGAGGCTGAAATTAGATGAAAATGTGACAAATTTTAGGACAAGTTCCCTGAAAGTACTTCATTTTGCACATGATTTCTAAAGATGTCATAATATTTTGTGTGTAATTGGCATCACTTAAATCAAAAGGGTTAAACTGAACTAAAGAAGAGAAAGGTATTATCTTTTACAGGGTTTTAGTAGCACATTAACAAAATGGGGTCCCAAGGACTCAATAGTTAGGTTGTAGGTGTCCATGCTTATGTTTTGGAGGCCCCTGCTTTAAATGTTGACTATTTCTTTTGAGCTTCTTCATGTATTTGTGTTAATGTTAAACTTTCTCTTGATTGAGCTACACAGCTTTTTACTGTCGAGGTATTGTATAGATTAATGAACTCTCTAGTATCAACTCCAAAGATGAATTGAAGACTGTTTGAAGACAGTCTTCAATTTATCTCTGAAGTTGATCACCAGAAGGTCCTAACTACTCACCTCAGAGACCTTTGAGAGTCCTGGTAACTTGTTTAAGAGTCTCAGACTCTCAAAACCTATATTCTTTAAAACCCTGCTTTTAGTAATTTCAATGGTTTATCAAGTGATAATCTACTGATATTGTCCAATAATCCATCATAAAGCATTACAAAATATTGTAGTCATCCACAATATTTGACAGATGCCTATAGTGAATGCAACAGCAAAAATCAATGACTTTAATTATTTGTTTAAATATTGTTGCTGGTCGGCAACTTAAACACCATAAAACAAATGCAAAGTTTTGTTCACACATAAAATCAGGGTTCGACACTAAGGGGAGTCCGGGAGACGAGACTCCTTGTTTACCAATTGGACTCCTTCATTTGCAATTAAGGAGTCTGATGGACTCCAAGGGTCATAAGGAAATTTTTGCAAAAAAAAAAAAATGCTCAGAGCAGTATCCTTTCTTACACTTGCCAAAACAGTGGATCCTTTTACTACAAAAGTTGCAAACATTTGCTTTAATTCTGTAGTGTTTTGAGGAGAAAAAAACTTCTTCGGAAGATTGTTGTGGAAAAGAAGAAATTGCTTTTAACAAGCAATTTCTTCTTTTCCACAATGTTCCCCCGTTATAAAAATTCAGACTCCTTAATTAATGGGATTATCTGCCATGTTGTTGGTTATTAGACATGGCAATCTATTACTAAATAAGTTCTTATTGTTTTCACTCTTATTGACTTGAATAATGTCAGATGTCTAAATTAAATTTTGCATCTCTTTTCCTGCTGCATTAAAATTTATTTGATTCAAACAAAAAGCATTTTTTTAACGTTTAAACCATTCTGGCTCAGGTTATTCTCATAGTTAAGTAATTTGAGTGCAACAGTTAATCCTAAGACTGCATATCGACGTTATATTTTTTCTATGTGAAAATGACGTCACAATGGATTTGATGACATCATTTTGTAGACCGTTATATGTTTCGCCGAATAACCTGAATTGATAAATATTGAAATTTCCTCATTTAATCACAAGAATAAAGGTCATATTATAAATAGAATATCAAATTTGTGCTCATTAAATATCGAATTTATTAAACTTGTCACCTTATACAGTTAAAAACTCAGTGCAATCTCATTTTTATTTGTTTATAGATGACTCGTTTAATAAATTCGGTATTCAATGACCACTCATTCAATCACCTCTATTTATATACAGCAGATTTAGGGTGAATGCATTTTAATGATATTGTGATATTCTACCTGTAAATGTGTTCCAAGTCATCGAAAAAGGGTTAGATAGAGGATAGCTATTGTTTCAGTGTAAGATCGATTGTTATTTTATGAATGGCAGATCCACTCGAAAATTAAGCTTTTGTTGTTCATTCAATGAAATAAAAACAATCTTACTCCAAAAACAGATGATTATTCTACTTGTTAAATACAGAAATGAGACAAAATGTGAAAATTTTGGGGCACATTTTCTTAAAGCACATCATGCAATTATATGATAATGTCACATATTTTGACTCCTCTTAGATGAAGATAGATATGTTCAAATGAACGATAGTGGGGTGAAAGTTTTGATAATTTCACTGGTTAGGCAGGGAGTTTATCAAAATGATAATCTACAGTTCTTCCTAGATAAACAACTGAAAAGCATTTGAGAATGTATCTTGATTTTTCAAAATTAACCTGTTATATTTCAGAGTTTTGAAGTGTCTAAGATGAAACACCAACTTGAAGAGAAAACTAGGACACTTGAAGAAATGGAGCAGGTATTGTCGTAATTAGGTGGTCTATGTTACATGAACCTGTCACGAGGTTTTCAACAGTTGGATCCTAGAGTTGACTGAAGATTCAGGGCTTGAAAATTCTACTCGTCCGCTCGTCCTTCATGATTTTTCCTTCTTTGTCTATATAAGCAGGACAAGTGGATTTTGCAAAATTTCACATGACATTAATGTATCACTTTATTTTCTTGTATAGCAGGACGAAATTTCAAGAATTTTCAAGCCCTGAGATTTGTATCAGCCTGCATAGCTATACAATCTTATCCAAGGGATGTTTTGTTGTTGTTGTTGTTTTTTGCAAAGACAGTGGGGTGGAATACCAGCCCATTCCCCTTTGAAAGTATTTCCCCTAAAATTGCAATATCCCCCCCATAAAATAACCCTTGGCATGCTGAACCTGGAATATTCCTGCTTTGGCAGGAGCTATAGATAAACATCAGTATGCTCATATGTGCAGTCTGATGTAAGTCTACACCACCTGTTTCTCACTTTCAAACAATAATTGTCAATAGATTTAGTTTTTCAAATAAAAAATGACCTACAGTTGGTACTTTAAGTGCTTTTTGCCCTTTGATTTTGATAAAAAAAAATTTAACCAAAATTTATTCAGCATGACAAGGGTTAACATTCCAACCTCTACAAGGTTTTCCCATGGAAGAATTTATGTAAAGAGATTTATGGAAGAGCTTCAATTTTAAGTCCATACACTACTTCTAAAATCTTTCTAGTATTTTCAGTAGTCAAGCTAATTAGAAGATTTTACCTCTGAAACGGCTTATTTGAGACATTTCTTTCCAAATAAGGGGCCTGACCCTTCTAAATACTTGTATCGTCACTATCGTGATAGAGTGAAAACTTAATCATTGGTTTGTTTCAAACTTTCACAAAATAATTGTACCAACATAAGGATTGTTCCTTTCAAAAATTGGTCAGGTCCTTGAATGGAAAAGGGGCCGTATGCAAATGTGATAAAATTATCCCTACCCTTGACCTTTGACTGCCTTCAAAGAGATGGCTTTTCCTGAAATAAATGACCTTTCACACCATAGGCTTTTCTAGGGCCTCTTTTTTCATTGCATGCAGTGATCTGTTGTTTGTTGCCTGAAAATTCATTGAAATTTGATTACGATTATGAAAATTTTGTTGTGTGTAATGCTTTTAAATACTAAGGTCATTTCGTGGGTTCGGTGCAAGACTGTAGTAATTGTATATACAATGTATATACAATTACTACAGTCTTGCACCAAACCAACAATTTGAATAAAATTGGAATTTCTATGTGTTTCAGCATATAAAAGTGTGTATGTATAAGGAGAAAAATCTCGCCTTGATGCCAGAACTGACTGATGATGAGGACCCATCTGTGATCCCCAAATCTCCCTTCTTGTCCCCTAGACCTAAAGTGATGTTGGAATACAAACGTCGAAAAACGGGACTTTATGATCAGGAGACCAGGAAGGAGGTCAGTATTGCACTATTTTCTCTCATGCTTTTCGGTGGTTTATCGAGAAATAACGGTAGATTATCACTTGATAATCTCACCACAAAAGCAGTGAAATTATCAAAAAACTTATACCCTGCTTTTGTGCATTTCATCCTCTTTGATGTCATCTATGCAGGGCGTAATAAGTGATGTCACAATGAACGTTGCATAGCAAACTATGTCCTTGAAATTTCACATTTCGTCTCATTTTTGCAATAAAGAAATAGAATAAGTGTTTGGTTTTGGAGTAAGATCGATTAATATTTCATTTCATGAACAACAAGTTATATTTCTGGGGGAAATATAGCTTTTGTTGTTCACTCAATTAATATAAATCAATCTTACACTGAAACAAATTATTATCCTCTATGTAATTTTTCCAAATATTTGTATGTTAGCCCTGCGGTTACGATGAAAATGTTTGCTTAATATTTGATAAATGTTGCTCAGCTTTGCACATGTGCTCCTTATTATACCTCCACCAACAAAGTTGAGGGGGTATATTGATTTCACCATGTCTGTCTGTCCATCTGTAGACCTTTTTGTTTCCAGACTCTAACTAAAGAACCAAGCCACCTAGAATCATGAAACTTCTTACAAATGCTGCTTATGACCCAAGGAAGTGCGCTATTGTTTTTGGTTCACATAGGTGAATGGGGGAGTATTAGTCTGCTTTGCGACAGCTGTAGTTTATGTAGAGAGCACAAAGTGAAGACTCTATTCTGATTGTTAGTCATTGCAGTCTTTCTCTATTAGAGATTAGAACATTAGAAATTGTTTGACATTCCATGAAGACGCTCAATTATGTGATGCCTTCATATTACAAAATTTTGTTAGATGTTTCAGGGGATATAACCAACTGATTAATTTCAAGAATTTTATCAATTTATCACAAAAAATTGGGCCATATTATAAATTTACTACTATATGATCTACAACTCAGGAGTGATATAACGCCCAGGAGTGATATAACACTGTAAATATTTTTAATATAAGACAGGTGTTTCTACACTTGTGTGATAACTATGCAAATAAACTTAGAGCATTTAGCAATTTATTTTGTTACCATGAAAATTTGGGACACATTATAAAAGATATTTTCAAATTTTTTTTGAAATTTGCCATCTAGAACAGATGCAAATTTGACAATATGTTTTGTTTTTATCAGTTTATAGATGACTCGTTTGATAAATTTGGTATTTCATAACTACCCTTTCAATATCCTCCATATATGAGATAGGTGTTGGTCAATTAATAAATTCATTAAACTCAGCATTTAAAAAGGATAATAACTAGTCAAGGCCTAATTTGCATCTGTTTAAAGAATATATGATTTGATATACAGTCAAAACTCAATAGTGGCCACCGAGATGAACAACGATTGGTTGATATCATAGCTCCATCGGATGTCACATCGAAAATGTTGTATTCATATCAAAAAGATTTCATTAAAAAACTGTGATAGGAGACCAAAACAATGTAAATCTTTCTTGAATGTCTGTATTTACGATGTTTTGGTCATTCACTATTAATATGTTCTCACCTGGGGAATGTAAACAGCGTATGCAAACGAGTTGCATTAACGGAATCAACCAATACTAAACGAAAATACGGCAAATTTAATTAAGTTTTTAATTATTTATTCATCTGTGTGTCATTAAATTTTCCAAAAAGGACATGATTTTTTATGCAAAGAAGAGAAAAAACAAAACGTTTTTTCTGACAAAAATAAATACATTGTATTTCCTGAGCTGACAATAGGTTTAATTAGGTTTAATAGGCTAATCAATCGAAATATAAATAATCTGTTCCCGTTATCAGCCAAGTAATATGCAGGTCGTTCAGACAACACAAATTAGTATATGTGTTGATAAGGTAAGCGTCAAGGTAAATGCATACGATAATCCAGAGGCGTTATCGTTTTTTCGTTAATCAGTGAGTCAACTGTCATAATTTGATGATTCGGTGACCACTTAAGGGGATATACAATGGGTGTGATTCAGACATTTAAAGGTGATCGCTGGCCACATATGACAGATTTCTGCTATTCACAGTAACGTTAAAGAGCAAATTTGCACGGGCAGACCTGAGCTGGCCGCATACAGTGGTTTGGCCGATATTCTCAGGTGACCACTCACACAGTTCTGACTGTATTCTGTATTTCTTGACCACTCAATTATTATTCTCCTTAATTTCAGGTGGGGAGAAATTCTGCAGAAACAGTAAGTAGCAAAATTTGATTAAGGTTCTGTTTCACCAAGGGTCAGATGGCTTGCTGTCACTTTTCATTGTGACAATTCCTCAGCACAATTCTAATATTTACTATGATTTCTTAAGGTGCCAAGCTAAATTGAGGTAATGGAACGGTAATACACCCACAACATATCTGCACTCATGAACTTTTACAATGTTGACCCAGGTTTCCTGATGGATTCATTAGGAAACTTTGGTTAGCACTGATACAGTTCATTACATGGGTGTAGCTAGGAGTTTAGAGTATATACGCACTAAGAAGGCGACCACGAAGGAATATACGCGTAAAGGATATAGGCGACATGGGGACTGTGTCAAAAGATGAGTGTCATCTGTCCGTTCCCCTTTATGTGATTTGAGCGTTGGTGAATAATCAAAACATGGTAACTACAGCTTAAATAATGGTATTTTTTGAAAGAAGATTTATTTCTATTACGCACTTGCGTAACTTGCGTAATGGGAGCTACGCCCTTGCATTACCTCCAAAACGTTGGGGAACTATTACCAGTCGACTACCTTAAAGAAGAAATCTATATAGAGGCTTGCACTTGGACGTTAAACCATTTCGAGGGTCTCTGTAAATGTTAACGCCTGAAAAAATATGAATTGATGCTATTATTGCATAAAACGAAAGACTAAAGAACTTATTAAAACAGAACTTTCAAAATAATTCATTGGAATGCTTTAAAACTAGCTCCATACCATCTAATGTGCAAGAAAATTGCGTTATGCAGTGCATTGTCACTTTTGTTTATACTTACGTTTCTGGGTTTATTAATGACATCACAAAATTTAACGCAGGTATAGGATCAACGTCTTTATTTATGCTCTATATTGATGTTACACAAAGAAACAGATAAAGTATATGGGCCCCGACTAGGAATATGGGTGTTAATGGCGCATGAATTTACTTATTTATCCTCATTTCCTTTCGTCAAGGCCCATGTTTTGTCTGTTAACAGGGTTGCCAGCAGTCTTGAAAAGTCAGGGAAATTGGATATTTTTTCAGAGCTGACTAATCAATTAGATTTTCTGTTGTATTGTAGGAATATAACACCAGAAAAGAGCATCCAATTTAAAAAAAATCAACCTGAATTAATATGAATAGATAATGTACTTAAGCTAAATTAAAAAAAAACTCCTAGGTAGGGTGAGTCTGATTTTCCTATGATTTATCCTTTTTTTGATAGCTGATTCTCTACTTATTATGATAAGCTTGGTAGCTACTTTCTAATGTTTAATAAAAAAAAAAATAATGCCAATATTCATTTATATGCAGCTGAGATATTGAATCAGGGAATAGTGATACAAAATATAAGGAAATCTTTTAAAATGGGATAAATGTGATGCTTTACTGTCTAATGTAAACAGCTTGCATATTACAATCAGAGCTTATCAGTTTTATCACATTTATGTCCCTTATTTATTTTCTAATTGTTTTGATATTTTGAATCAGCAGGTAGGGATAAAAAAGGACTTCTTCCTTACTTACCACTTGCTCGACTGTAAAAAAAAATCAAATAAAAATGGGAAAAATGTTATGTTTCACCACTTTTTGAAGGTCAAGGGTCAGGACTTTTTTAGGCATCCTGCGAACCAAAAAGAAAAAAAAAATGGAGTGTCCTAAGGAGGTCGTTTAAGAATTAAAGTATTTGATGATTTTTGTCAGTGAAAAATTTGAATCAGTCAGGGAAAAGTCAGTGAAAAGTCAGGGAATTTTGTTTCACCAAAGTGCTGGCAACCCTGGTTAATGTATGCCTTTAACGACCCAGAAACTCACTTTTTATGCAATAATGTTTCTTACCACAAATTTTGGAATTTCAAAAATAATGGATATTTCTAAAAATGCTCAGCCTAGAAAAGGGGTGTTAGCTAAGTGACATACTACATCACATTATACAGACATTTTATTGAGCAATATCTATTGTATATGTAGGTCGATATGTTTATTGACTTAAAATGAATTTTAACCGTCTTCAGAAGTTGTTTTACCTTTCTTTCGTTCATTTTTAGCTTGGCTTCAGAAATTTCTTTTGTCTTGGTGCTGTTGTCGTTTTGCATAAACTGACATATTTTGATATCTGCTTACTGAAGGCATTCAATTGAAACTTGGCACACATATTCACTACAAAAAATACCCTAAAAAAATACCCTAGACTATCAAGGGGGATAACTTAGATGAATTTTATGTGAATCATGCCCCTTTTTGACTTAGATTTCTATTTTCCATCCAGCATCCAACAGCCGAGTGTAGACACCAATAGGCGGTGCTCTTGTTATGCCCAGTCATTGAAAAAAGTGAAATTGTAATTCTTACTACAGAGAGGTTAAAGAGGGTTACTCCTAGGCAACAAAATATGTGATCAATTGTGAAAGATTGGTGCTTCAGTTACAATAATATCAATGAAATACTATTTGAATTTCCATAAAACCCAATGAAGGCAATTTGAGCCCATGCGTGAGATTTCCAACAATTTCAAATATGTGAAAAGAAAGGACTCTGACTAGACTGTGCATCCGCACAGTCTGACCAGAGTCTTCACCATGCATTTAGTAAATAGATAAGGTCTCAAACTAGCTGTAGACCATCAGGTAACTTTATATTTACAGTTTGTGGCTTTCTACCCTATTCAATGTTTGAACTGAATATGAACATTTTAAATTGTTGGAAATGTCACACACAGGGTCATTTAATATTCAGATTGGTCTTAAGATGAATACGTTTTGATAGATAATTATTATGATTTCTTTTTTAGACAGCAAGCTCTGGGCTGAATACTACATTTGAATGTGAACCTTCGGTGATAAACGTAAATGGACAACATTCGGAGAATGAGGATCAAGAGGAAGAGAGAGTTACCCATAAACCACCAAAAAATGCGCGTAGACTTCGATCAAGTACCAGTCGTCAAGCATTGAAAGTCATCCAGGATGATACAGTTAGTCGCAGCTCAGATGAGTTTGAAAAACCACGTCCAATGAGGAAATCATCGTCGGCGGGGAGTCTTGGACGGAAAAATTCGAGATCAAGTCTCAAAAAACCTATAGGGATTCGTAAGAAAGCATCTTCATCAGACATAAGTGTAAGTGACGATTCAGCGCAAGAAGAGTGTAGCTTGCTAAATGAGGGTGTGCAATCAAAGAAAAGACGGATGGTGTCATTATTTAAGAAATCTGATAGTTTCTTTGGACCACCAGAATGAATGTATGTACAATGATGTGATTACAAGGGTTTGACACAAAGCCTTGAAAGGGGGCATCCGCACAGTCTGCCCAGAGTCTTTACTATGCGTTTAGTAAATAGATAAGGTCTCAAAGTATGTGCAGACTATCAGGTAAATTTATATTTACAGTATGTGGCTTTCTACGCTACTCAATGTTTGCACCTCACAAAAAATTCAAATTGTTGGAAATGTCACGCACAGGCTCAAATATGTTCAAGATGACAATTCCTGACAATTTTTATTTTAAAAGAAAATATAGCAATTAATTCCTTTCCACAATGTTGTCCCCATTTGGAAATTTTGGCTTCTTGATATCTTAAGTAAAGTCAAAATTTACTGTAACTTCAATTCTAATTAAGTAACAAATCTGATTTTCCATATGCAGGTAGCTTATCATCAAGGTAAAATTTTAACCTTTATCCTCAGCATTTGAATTCAAAACTTAACCTGCAAACTATACACTTTCTTCTAACTGCAAAAGTTATAACTTATAGCATAAGATATCTTATTTATGAGCAATATATCAAACCAGAGGCTCTTATTTTGCTTGAAGATGCTTTTGATCGATACAAATCACCCTAGGTCAAGGACATTAAGTATGTTCAAGTTTAATTTTCTTAGGAAAATTCCATTTCAATGACATCAGTGTTTCATGAACACATCTCAATGTACACCCTTTTCTTTAAAATTCAAAATTTTCCTTTAAGCATAGATTTTCATGAAATTTTAACAGAATGTTACTCATCAAGTAATCTTCAGCATTTTGTCAGGGGTTTCGGGGTTTGGATATGTTCTGTAAAACTTTCCTGTTGTGGCGTATCTTGCATCTAATAAATCTTGTTGTATGGCTTGTTTAGAAAAAATGACTCTCAAATTACAATGTTATTGGTTGAAAGGAAAGGACCCTGCTTCGGTTAAACTTACAAAAATGATTAATATGTATCATTTTAATGTCAAAGAGCTAAGTGTTGCCTCAGCATGAAACAGTTGTAACTGCCTATAGACAAATAGGCAGTTACAACTGTTTTTGCTCTGAGCCATCAAGGTGCTTATAATCTGTTGATCTGTTTCTACACAGATGTTGGTCAATATTTGACTGGTTGTGTTTTTGTCTGCATGCATGTGTTGAAATATTTATATGTATGTTATATAGTTGTTTATATTGAAAGAAAAGGAAAAAATGTAATTCACAAATATGTAAATGTGTGTAAATACACTGGATAAGCTAAAGAAACTTTTTTGTGTTGGTTATTAATTCCACCGTTTCAACTTTTATTTTGCTGAATAAAATGTCTGTCTATACCCTGTTCCTTCAGGCAAAGGGGAAATTGTAATGATCTCCATTGGCCATTCCGTCACTTAATTTATCCTGAGCATATCCCCAAGAATGTAAATGTTATCAACATGAAACTTTGAAGGTGGACAGATCTCATAGAGGTTTAACCTAAATCTTGCATGAACATGTCTGCTTAACTTATGTATTATAACTACAGTTAGTTTCATCGTGAATTTGACATTCACCTTAATCAAAACCATTCTAAATCGCTCACTCAGCGCTCCATTCATTTATTCCAAACACTCACTCAAACCACCCAAAAGCACTCAAACTCATTGAAAATATAGAATCACCAAAGTCATTCAAAATAAATTTTGATAGAGAAAAATCGCTATTCCACTGACATTATTCAAATTGTAAGCTTCTCATAGGTTCTTGAAGAAATAGGAAGCTATGTATATAACTTGTATGCATATTTTATTAAAGGGAGGTAATCAATATCGCTAATTTTGTTCATCCTGCACAAAATTTGCGATATATAGGACTACCTCCCATTAAATTCACTCAAAACTTGCTCCACACACTCATTCAATTTCATTCAAAAATCATTCACCTTGTCAATTTCACGATGTTAACTGTATCAACTTTCGATTGAGCCTCAGATGTCATTGGTGGATATATCTTATCAAGGAGAAGTGCAGTGTACAAGAGCCATGACTTATGCCTGCATAATTTTTGAAGTCGTTGCTTTTTGCTGTTTTGAAGACTTTGTCCAGAGCACTGAACTTTACTAAAAATATTTACTTGGAGACCCTGATTTCCTTTATGAATAGATATTCAATGATCTTTACTATTTGGTTGTACGATATGCATAGTTTATTGTACCACATCTCAATAACGCCTAGCTCAATTTCGTCAATATTTTTACGTCCAGATAGGTCTTCAATATGTTGCCAATTAAAAAAACACCAGCCTTCATCTGCACATTGGCATAACTCTGCTGGCTCAGCGGTAACCAAGGTCGTAACTACCATTACGTATGTTATGCAAGTGCGTAATAGAAATAAATCCTCTTCGAAAATTGTAGTTGATAAATTATCATAACATCGGAACTATTTCATGAACAACAAAAGCTATATGTTCACTCGTGGCTCCACCACTCGTGAAAATATAGCTTTTGTTGTTCACTAAATTAAATATTAATCGATCTTACACTGAAACAAACGATTATCCTCTATTTTCTTTAATGCTTTTGGTGGTTTATCGAGAAATAACGTAGATTATCACTTGATAATCTCTATGTAAAAGCAGTGAAATGATCAAAAACTTATACCCTGCTTTTGTGCATTTCATCCTTTCTGACGTCATCTATGCGGGCGAAATTAGTGACATCATAATTAACTTTGCGTAGCAATCACGTGCAAAAAGACGCGCTTTACGAAAATATGTCCTAGAAATTTCAAATTTTGTGTTATTTCTGCCATTAAGAAATAGAATAATCGTTAAATATTTCGTTTCGTGAACAACAAAAGCTATATTTTAACTCGTAGCTCGTGGAAATATAGCTTTAGTTGTTCGCTCAATGAAGTATAAACCGATTTTACACTGAAACAAACGATATTCCCCTATTTCTCTTCCGTCGACGTATATCATAACGGTTTTTTTTGTCTGACCCTCCCCGGTCGAGCAACAAAACCTTGATCGTAAGTAGATTCAAGATAGTTGTTTCTAACTCAACGGACCCGTTTATATATTTGTGACGGTTCACAGTCAACTCAGCCTGTGAATAACTTGGCCCGTCAACTCGGCCTGTTTATGTATTATGTATGACGATGCAATGTAAATATTTTTGTTACCTTATGTGCTTTTTTGATAATTGATAAATATTAATTAATAAATAATCACTCGTTAAAAGGGTTTTATAATAATAATCTTATTTTACTATTATTTGGCATTTGTGTAAATATAAGATAACAAAGATATAATTAAATACATAATTCACCTTTTATTCAAATTTATTTTTCAAATTATTTTTTTCTAAGCACAAAAGAAGATGACAAGTTATATGCGTATTAAATATGAAGATCGTAGATTTTAGTCATCATTTGTGAATTCGCACCTCCTTTAAGTACATTTCATACATCGATTAACTATCTGATAAGTGTGCTTATATATCTGTTTACTAGGCTAAACACTATATAAGTTATATACAGGCCGAGTTGACGGGCCGAGTTATACACAGGCCGAGTTTTACGCTGGCCGAGTTTTTAACGGGCCGAGCTGACAGGACACCATTTGTGACCCGTCACTCGAAAGGCAACATCTGGGAACTCTAAAATACATATTTGAAAGGGCGATTAGGCCCAGCATAGTTCAACAAGAGGACGCATTTAAAGAATTCTATCACGCGAAGGTAAACTGATAATTCCAGGTTGAGGAATTTAGCAAAGTGCGAACAGTTTCGATCCTAGGCAGTCTGACTAGGATCGACACTTTACACACTACCCAAATGGCCCCCTTTCGCGTGCCGGGTAACATTTACATCTTTATTTGAAATCACGGATAATTATTTAATTCTCTCCGTTCAAAGCAACAGCAGTTGAGCACCGTGTTGATGGCTAGCAGAAGCACCGACAGTACAATGGGCATAGGCCATTCGGAACACCACTCAGCCAATCTCACGATCAACCTCGGATGTACATAGACGGACTATTTTTAAAAAGTACGGGAAAACCTTGGAAAAACGCGATGACGTCAGTTAAAATGGCGTTAGCCCTCGAAACTGTGAGTGCAAACATTCGACGTCGCCAACGCTACTCGTTTAAGACTCTGACGTGAAACCATCGTATCCTAATATAAATATCTTTAGATTCTTTAATAACGGTTGAAAAAAAAAACTTAATTTTTGAGAATGATTCGTCATTCTCAAAAATTAAGATTTTTCAGCTGTTATTTACTGTAAAAGATATAAATCTACAGTGCTAGTTTTTCTTACACTGTTTCCGCCTAACAAAATGCACGATTTTGTTACATATCCATCCGCCTTACATACGAGGTCTGTTGCAGTTTACGGAAATGGCCGAGTGATGTTCCGAATGGGACACGGGCCTGTCCTGCAATCAGGATGACAAAACGGTGTAATCTGTTGGTTAATTTTACCCCACCTTGCACGTGTACTTGCGTGCAAAGCTTGGCATAATTTACATATGTGACCCGTCACGCAAAAAGGGACCATCTGGGAACTCTGGTAAATAAATATTTGAAAAAGAGATTGGGTCCAGCAGAGTTCAACCAGAGGGTGCATTTCATTCTTGATTAAAAAAAGAATGGGCACATTGCGAAAAGTTTCGACCATAGTCAGTCTGCGCAAAACGCGCAGTCTGACTAGGGTCGACACTTTACGCACTACCCAGATGGTCCCATTTCGCGTGACGGGTCACATAAAGTTTGCTCCGCTTTGCCATCCTGAACGCAGGACAGGCTTTTCTATACAAGACATTAAACAACAAGAACATTAAAAACATCTTCTTTAAGAAAAACACAGAAAAAAATAAATAATTAAAAAACGTTATAAGACCAAAAAAAAAAAAAAAAAATCAAAGTACATAAGATAGCAAAACATAAGTTTAAGGCACAAACGTTCGTCTAGAATTTAAAAAAAAAGTTCTTCATGGTAAGAAATTAACACAAGTTATTTTATAATAAATTGATTTTGTGCTACCCTGTTATATGTATTCCAAACCATTTTGAAATATTTGAATATGGCCTGCGTTCAGAAAACGAAGCACAGGCGAACCTCCAACTTTGAAAATTCGCATAAGATGCGATGTTTTCGGAGACAACCCAGGGTATTGCAATATCCTTGTTGTCGTCGTTGTCGTCGTCTTGCGAAAACTTTGACATTTTGTGATATCTCTGGCTTTACTGGTTTTACATTCACTTATACTATCAAGGGGGATAACTCAAGATGCATTTTGTGCAAATTATGACCCTTTTTCGACTTATTTTTTTTTTCCACAATCCAGCACTCAACAGTCGAGCGTAGGCAGCTGTAGGCGGTGCTCTTGTTTTCAAATATTTTCGTGGATGGACGAATTAAGGCAGTGGACCAAAAATAGTTCCGCAAGGACTGAACTTTAACAATGTTTTACCTAAGTTACCTATTGATTTCATTAGGAAACCTCGGTCAACATTGTGAAAGATGAGTTCCTAAATGTTGCGGAACCATTACGGGTCCACTTACTAAAACTTCGGAACTGCAGCTATATGGTTTCTTGTCCATGTACATACATGACAATATTTTTCCAACTGAAAAAGATGTTCTTACCTACTTCTAGCTTGGGCATCAACTTTTTTTACAAAACGCGAATAAATAGTCATGTACGAGGGTGAATAAAAAATTATATAGACTTGCGTTACAGAAATTTTGATTTCATAGACCTCGAAAAGAAATCTAGGCTTCACTGTTATTAAATTGCGGCATTCTTCTTTTTGGCTTGTAAATTTAAATGAAATCTAACAAGTTGATCACCTGTAGCAACCATTCTAAAACATTTAGTCATTTGGTACCGGCGCACGGTAACGACGTCAATATGACACTACGGTATTGGTAACTTCCATTGTAAGTCAGCACTTTTCAAAATAGTCAACTCAACAATTAACACGATTTCTGTATCGCCTATTCATTGGATACATATTATTTTCATATCAATCTGACAAAAAATGATGAACTTAATGTGTAATGTGTCCTTACTGAACTGACGTTGATCTGTGACAATTACAGATCAAACGTCGAGGGGACGTTTTCCATTCTCTGAGTGTCATCCTTCAAAAACGCTCTCCATTCTAAAACAAACCTTTAAAACCATTTAAAAAGAAGGTATCTGCTTATACTTGAAGAACTTTTAGCATATTTTATCATTTTAACCTCTCAATTATGCTTTCCATAGGTCCAATAGAACTTTATTATTGCCCGGTTGTATATGGCTGCGCCGGTGATGTCATTTAGAAGTTAAAAAATCGCCGCGTGCCCTTAGCTTACCGACTTTGAATTCAAAAATACCGAATGGAATATGCTTAGATTTCAAATATCCTTACAGATTACATCAACACGTAAATATGCGAAATTTTGGAGGGTTTGGACCAAATTGAGGGGACAATTACGTATAGTAACACTAGGAAATAACGTTGTAGAATGGGTTGCGCCGTCGGCACCTACCCAGGAATGTCAAACTTTGGATTTTTTATATCATAGTCATAGTAAACTCTTGTAAATTAAGTATAATGTCAACATTAAATCGTTTAAGACGTGTACCAAATTCCAAAGTTAAAGTAAAAGTCCACGTATATTTTTATCCACCCTCGTACGTAACAAAAATGCATATCTCATGAATACTTTGCATCGTTATTCTATAGTTGTCCACGTATAGGTGGAAGCCTCTGTCCGGCAACATCAACTGTATCACTCCGCGGTGGGAGGGGCGTCAGGGTGTTTCTCTCTGGAATTACTGTGAGGGCGGGGTTTTCTATATCAGCTAGGGCGTGGCCGTTTATTGTAGATACCGCGTGACCGTTTGTGGAAGGCACTGCGTGTCCATTAGATGTGGGAGTTGCAGATCCATTGGCCATTGTTACTTCTACGAGCAAAATTAAACCATAGTTATGATATATGAACGAAAGAGAAAAAATAACATCATGTAGTCTGTTTGACTTCTATATGGACCTTTATTTCGCCAAAAATCTCAGAAGCGAATTAATGAAACTTATTTTTTTCATTTCACATCTTATTTTCCATCTAATACTATGAAGAATTTTGTTTTTCAAAATTTTTGAATGTAAAATAATGATTTTGTCCCTCCGCCTACATGTTAACTCCTATCCTTTCATACATTTTTGTGACTATATTAAACGGAATAGCGAATTGTCTAACCAAAAATAGTTCTGATTTACATAGGGGCAGTGACAAAAGTGCAGAATTTTTTTTGATAGAAGTTGTAGTATGAAATCGAGTTTTATTAAATAAAATAAATTCTTTCAAAGACTTTTACTTTCTTGTGATATCAAATTTGAGTGTATTCTTTCTTTCTTTTGATGAAAAGTTTGGTGAATATAGAAGTTAAACGTACTATAGTAATTTTCAAGGGGAAATTCATATGGCAGTCCGGGAGCCGAGAGAGATGATGTAATAGCTCAAAATTAACTGTAATATGCATGCGCAGAAAGGACAATTATGTGAACGGTGTTACCCTGTAGCGGTAAAAAACAAACTTCAAATATACAGCTACAATAATTAATTAGTTCATGAAATATTGTTATCCGATGAACAAATGTGATAAACTCGTGTAAAATACTGTATGAAATAAAAAAAGTATTTGTTGTCTAAAGTAAAAGAGACGGGTTGTTTTTTGCAATCGAATTGCCGTGCAATATTTTTGACGCCATTTTGGAACCCAAGTAAAACCGGCCAGCCAGGATCAGCCTACTTGTGTCTGTATCAAACGGAACAGCGGATTGTCTAACCAAAAATAGTTCTGATCTGCATCGGGCCGGGTCAAAAGTGTATGTTTTTAAGTGAGTCGTTTTAACATAAAATCGAGTATTTTTTATAAAATTCATTTTGTCGATGCTTTTTACTTCAAATCTGAGTGTATTCTCTTTAAGTTCAAAAAATATTTGAATAGATAGCTTTTTAATTATTCTGAGAAGAACCCCATATTCACATATTTAGACCAATCAAAAAGCATTATTTAACGAAGTCGTTGGGATTTTCACGAGTAAAACTTGATAAGCAGGCGAGTAATAACAGAACAAAACACGAGATATTTAAGTTTTAGATCACATGACCGTCGATATGCTAATAAGCATGTCCAAATAAGGAATAATGGACATTTCTACTGTCAAATGTTCAGTATTTAAGCACTTGTATTTACTATATGTTTACAATTAAACATCCTTCATTACCCCTCGTGTTTAAGAGCGGAAAATGCGAAAAAATCAACATTAACTAGATAGAAAAGTCATTAATTTGAAATTCTTTATATTTTTTCAAAAATATTTTTTTGAATGGCACTAAGCTGAAATTAAGATTTTACCACATACAAATCCCTCATCGGAACGTAATTTCGTGTAAATTGAAAATGTTGGTCCATATAGATGTCAAACGGACTATATATCTTATAATCTTATTAAAAAATCTCAGTTTATTCAAAGACATCATTATATTTTTTGTTTTATATTTTGTTGTCTATTTAGATGTCCACAAAGGAACAACATGGTTAGCCGCCAAACCTACGTATAACACACGCTATATGGTTAGTTAGTGATTTAAGCGCTGAATAAGTGCCGAATTAATGGTAAAATGCTAATGAATGGCACAACGTTGTAAAGCCCAAACTTGCATTCTATTTCTGCTTCTTGGCTGCCGTGTGCTACAGAATATTATCTTATAACCACATGTATACAAATATCCGTGTGATAACATCCCGTATGATATTATTTTTAGAAAAAAGATATAATGCGGTTATGTTTAGAAACTTGTATATCTGTTAGAAATATCCACGGAAACTAGGAAAATAGTGGTTATAAGATAAATATAATACGTACTTAGTGTTGTATGAATAAATATCTAACTCGGTTGTGGGAATTGATAATTGTCTCGACAGAGCCTCGACAATGATCAATTTTCCCAACCTCGTTAGATTTTTTTTCTCATACAAAACACTAAGTACGTATTATATATTTCCATATCCGTCGCAACGAGGTGAATGGAATGGGAAACCGTATATAACGTGACAGCAACGTAGAAAATAGTTCATGTACAGTGCAAGTAAGGGTTGTTACTCAAATACCACGAAGTGGGCAATACAAGATTGGTTTAAAACCGGTGGTTCAGTGCAACACTGTACTGAGTGTCTATATATTTTATAGACACTAAGTGAGTCTTGCACTGAGCCATCGATTTGAAAAGACTGCGTGAAATACAGATAGGATGAGCTGAAAGCGTTCCCTATTTTGGTTCACACATTTGTTACCTGGCCGTACTATCTCGTCTATATCAGAATGAGACACACCATGTGACGATTGCTTCTTTTTCAAACAGACAGCCGCCACAACAATGATAGCAATAAGGGCTAACACTCCGACAACAGCCCCGGCAACTATCGGGACAACACTGGATCCTCCCCCTCCACTCTCTTCACTACTGCTTCCGCTTTTAGGTGTCGCTGTTGTTGTTCCGGAACCGGAAGTTGTAGTCACTGTTGTTGTTGTGACGCTAGTGGTTGTCGTTGTAAGAGCTTGATTTAAGGAAATTGATATAGTTTTGAAATGTTAAATAAGATGTAAAAAAATAGAAAATTCTAAGAAATTTAGTTTTTTTAAATTCTTATCAGTAAAGAAAACAAAGCACTACTTTCACAATTGTTTATAGGGACCTACCCATTGAAAAACACATAATTGAAACGTATGTGCAGTGAGCTACAATGTCTTAGGTTACCTTTTACTTTAATTATTGTAACAGTTTTGGATTGTGGGCAAAGGGATGTGTGATACTTGGCGGGTTTTTTTTGTATAAATTTGACTTTTTTTTTCTGTGAAAACACACACACACAACTATAAGGGACCAAAGACTCCTCTACCCATATTCCATACACATCTCCCCAAATATGAGAAAAAAAATAAAAATACTAATTACAACGACTGTTGATAAATGTTATTAGTTTTGGAACTATTTGGAGTGATCTGCCCAAAACTGCATCGTCCTACCTTGAATCCAGCGGTTGAATTCAACGGTCTAGATATCGCCTAAAAACTAGACGTGCTAAATGAAAGACTGTACTTACGACAGGAGACTGGAATATAAAAGAAGAACTTAATTAGAGACAGAGCATTAGAAAATGTATACAAAAAAAAAAAAAAAAAAAAAAGAAATAACAGAACTAAACACAAACTGAGTAAAACAGACCTGCCTTTTGGATGCAAAATGGTTTGCAACGATTTAAAAATTGAACCGGCTTTGCAAGAAGAACCAATTTCAAAGCGTTTTTATAATTTCTTTAACGATTTTCAAACGGTTTGTTGAAGAACTAACGCATGTGAGTGTGTGCGTGTACCTCTACATTGAAATTAAATTGATACTCAAAAGAAATCCATTTCGTGTTTGTTACATCTTTTCTTTTAAGCTTGATGATACCAATTCACAAGACCTGAAAAATATATATTCCTTTTCTTTTTTATCCTTTTTTTCTCGAGGATGACACAAAAAGGGGATCGCCGTCATAGCGCAGTGGTAGCACGTAGTGCCGACGTGCTACCACGGCGCTATGACGGCGTTCACGCTCGATTTGAATTTCCATGTGTAAACCAAAGCGGAAATGATTTTGTACTGACCTATTTTCGTCATTGTGAGAAGTGCCCCAATATTCGTTGTACCGTCAGACGATTTAGCATATGACGTCGGTGTCTGTGTCACCGTACAATTGTTATACACCATAGATGCCGTCAAGCCATCTGAAGACACCACCTGCACAACGTAGTATAAAAGTGTTTCATTGGTAGAATTTTAACCGGAAATTATCTCCAGCCATTCACATTTGTTGTTTCAATTAAATTTTCTAGTTTAAAAACTGTTTATAAATATTTCAAACATCTAAATCTGTGTATGAGATTCGTATCTGTGTCATAGGTATTCCATACATGTTCTTAGAACATGTGTCAATCTATATGTAGAGCTGTATAGATCTGTATTAAAGAAAATGGGCAAACATACTATGTCTGTAAAGCTCGTTAAAAGGTTTAAAGGCAACAGCATTCTTTCAAAACGAGTAATACTGTATGTAGGGCTCGTATCTGTGTTTTAGGGAACGTCGTTTTTACGAAACATGTGTATAGATGTCTATATGTCTATGTTTTCACAACAACATATTATCCATGATTAATGCCCTGGCAGGGCGGAGCCTAAGTAACGGTTCGTGGCACTTAAGGTTAAGGGAAATCAGCTTTTATCTAAAATAGCCTACTTCCAAACAGAGTCGACACAAATAACTCGAGACCTTAAATCGTGGATTGATAACGCAATCCTCGTAACTTCAGCTTAATCAAGCTGAAGTTACGAGGTGTTGGCAACCAAACGATGAAATCTCTCAAAGCGTGTGAATCCTTTAGGTTTTAGGATACAGTTATTTGCACGCGTTAACGATGATTACCGACTAAAATTTGAAAGAACCCAACTATTGAAAAGTTAACTCGCCAAATTACGTCACATTTAAGCCCCGCCCTGCCAGTTCATTAAACACACAGAATACTTACAAAACATGTAAATCTATTTGTAGGATTCGTATCTGTATTATACACAATCACATACTCATGGGTACTTGTTATACCACCAACACACCATACAATACCAATGGCTGAAAAGGATCAAATACAGTGCCGTTTATCCTTGCCATGTTCAAATGTTGCCATGCTTTCTCAAAGCATTCCTTCGCTTTGTGTGTCAAATAGAAAACATGAACCTTTAACGTCAAAGTCATCAGTAAATTCAATATGCTTTTAAACCTGTTTAAATCAAGTTGGCATTTGGATCTGCTTTTATCTACTTTTACTTTATAAAAAATATATTCTAGCGTAGAGATTACCCGGTTACTCGAGAACTTACTACCGGCGGAAACACGAGTACACGATGACTGCAGTCCATTTATTTATTAAAACATCTAAATGCAAAGGTAGATCCGGAATTTCTGTAAAGAGCATACAATTCCGACTTTGTTGTAAGGGACGCAGATTTTGCGCTTCTATAACGCGCAAATAAGTAGCCAGGACTCCCAAAAGTATCTGATGACCATCCGGAAACCATATTCAGATAAGAATTGAAAACTATCAAAAATAATCTTCAATTCTTTTATGAAGGTGACTCCAAAGGTAAAAGTGCTTATACAATCGTCGGGTAACAGGTAATGATTCAGAATTCTGGTAGAAACCCTACCCGATACCCGGGTACTCGAGTACTCATACCAGCTCTAACCTTGAGAGGTAAAAAGTATACTAAAATCCTAACAAGAATCGTCAGCCGTTTTTCTAGTAATCAGATGTAAGTGTTATGTCTATAGATACTCAATTCCTAATTTCACATAATGTGTATAACTTACTAGAATATGTTGACTACATGTGTTGTAGTCCAACGTCATGACCCGTCTGTGAGACTATCACACTAATGGATAGAGGAAACACTCGTGTATATAACTTACTAGAATATGCCATTTGTTGACTACATGTGTTGTAGTCAAACGTCATGACCTGTCTGTCTGTACATACATCCCAGTTGTCTACAGAACTATCACACTGAGTGTTGCCATTCCCGTCAGTGTAGTTATAGTCCATACGGGCTAATAATGGATCAGGACAGTTCTGCTTAGCACTGCTTTCAGAACCTGTAATTCATAAAACATTGTCTTTTATACGAATATATTTTTAACCGAAACAACAACAAATTAGTTCATCACATCCCGGATTTGAACCACTGCATTTTATGATAGTAATGGTGTATAGTATTATTGAAAATGGCAGCCTGAATAATATCAGGTTAGGTTCTCTATTTCTTTGAACATATAAAATACCGATCTAAGAGTAATATATAAGGAAACATTCATGCATATTCCTAGAAACATCTGTATTTAACTATTGAACCTTTGTGTGACATGTCCAACAATTTAATGTGCGCATGATGGACTTACACAGTGCAGCCCAGACACCCAACGCACTTAGAAAACTCAGTGACTACCTGAAGAGGGCTTAAGACCTAATCTATCTATAGGATGTATGGCATAAATCTAGTTGACGTGATGCTTTTCTATAGCACACAAGTGAAAATGTTGGATATGACACGCACTGGCTCAATTAAAGTGAAGAATAACACTCAGAGAGATTTTGAACCTGAATAGAATAAATTTTCTTTCGTCTTGTAAAAACTAAAAAAGAAAATTCTCAAAGTTTTTGCTATTTTCTCGCTTGGTATATTCGATTAATATTGTACAAATATTTATAAATGTCATGAATTGGTCTCTCAGTAAGTAAGTGTTTTTATATACATGAAGAACTGTACTTATATGTTAATTACTATACATACTTATCAAATTTATTAATACCTGATTTTAACATAAAATGGAACTCGGCTGTAGGTACCGTTAACGCACTACAGATTGTCGATCGGTCCGTTAGTGTACCACTTGTTGAAACCAGAACCCTCTCGTATGCTGCATTTGATTCCTGGTCTAAAGACAGATAAAGATGAAGACAGAAATAGAAATATAGAGAATAAATGTCTGTGTCTTAAATATCAATGTTATCTGGTCGAGGTTGGAAGAATTTTTCATGACGAGACTGTGCCAAGTAATGATAAATTCTCACTGCTCACCAGTTTAGGACACTGATATGTTTTTCTATTTATCATGCAATCATTTTTTCCGTGCTTAATTATTATAAACCTTTAAATATCAAAGAAATTCATATGAAGTATAAGGAAACTAATTCTAAAAGTAGACTGTCTGATATCATATTTTGTCATCAGACAGGTGATATCAGATCAAAACAGGCTCCATTGCATAATAAATAAATATTGTCATCCTGGATCAATATTTATAAGCTGAACTAGAATTGGATTTATTTGATTCATTATATAGCTTTATACCTAGATTTTAAATTAACATTAATCATGTAAAATCGATTATTGCAAAATAGATGAGTCGTATTACCAAATTGCATAAATAAATAGTAAACAGTTCGTGACGTTTGAAAAATGGCTTTCAAAACATCGTCTACTTTAGGGATAAGAAGCAGTATAAGATTTTTTGGAAAGAGAGGAGGGCGGGGACGGTAGGCAAATGAACTGCCACCATCTTTGATGACCAAGTTTTTTCGACTGTAATTGATGACCTTTAGATAAACACATTCGTTGCTGTTAGTTTTTTAGGAAGTCAGTCGTCTTGTATGAAATAGTTCGTAAATTTAAAAGTCGGTCATTTTTTATGACCAAGTATATATTTCACTTTGGGGTACCTATGCTTTTCTTTCGGCCGAATTGGATATTCTTAACATTGTATATATAATCAACCTGTGGAGCAACCAGGCGTCATATCTTAATTACTTAGATAAGAGTAATTGAGCGCTTTAATCTGTATCGGGACCATTTTCAATGCCTCGACCTTTGACTTATCAAAGCTGGTCATATGGAAGTTCCTGTACACGGTACCCTGAAATTCTCAAGTTCTTATTATGGATATTGACTCTGCCTAGAGATGCGAAGAATCTAACGCTATAACACCCGCTATAAATCTCTCGGTAAAATGTTTTAGATCGTGTTGGTGATCTTGAGGGTACCTCTGAAGAGAGGCTCGTTTAAAGCGATAGTCAATATGGTCGAGTGAAAAAATCAAATATTACCGAGTTGTCATAAAAAATTGCTGAATCACTATCGATATGAAATATAAAATAAAAAATGGCTTACTTACCAGTAAAAGTTACATGTGCTAATAAGGTTATTTATACATCAAGGAAAATTTCCGAAATTAGGAATTAGGTCACCAAAGATTGTGGCTGGATGTTTGAGACAAAAGACACCCTTATACTACTAGTGGCTTCGTCGAAAATTTCGATTACTCTCTCTGGATTGAATTTAGTTTTACGCTGCCTTAATATCGCGACGGCTGGAGCATCTAACAATGGTTTCCTGGAATTTCTCTTACCAGTACAACCACAACATCCTTTCTTAGCCTCCAGCTGCTATCTCAAATACTGTAAACGGCTTTATATTGGCGGTGTCCACATTGGCGCATCTTACTATAACGCCAAAATAAAACGCTTGATCTATGTTTCATTTTTTTCTCGTTCAAAACAACGTAAGTATATGAAAGTCAATTTCTAGATTATCGTCAACATTCTACAAAATTTAACAATAGCTTGTTTTCACACCTTGTGTTAGAGTTATAAAGCGTGTATCAGTTTTTACACGTTTTGCTGTGATTTTCATTGCAATTTATCAATCAAATTGGATCTGGAATCTTGAAATTGAGGGATCACTGCAATTCTATTGTAAGTGCCTATAGGCACTTTCAATCGTATTGCGCTGACCCCTCTAAATGTCAATTTTGTCAGCAGATTTTCTGATTCCAATTTGAATAAGAGTGGTCTGCATATCTTTGATAAAAAGTTAATTAAAATTGACTAAAATTCATATCACGCAGAGTTTCATATCCATCATAATAAAGAAATGTCTAATTCATGTTGACAAATATTCGCGGTGGATTAATTTTGGCGCAACTTAGCTTGACCGCCAATATAGCCAAAATAAAACCACCGCCAAAATTACCCCGTTTACAGTAGATCTACGATTATCAACCCATTGGTGATCGACAAATAGTCGGAAAGAATGAGTGCCGCCGTCGGGGATCGATCCCGGGACCTCTAGTTTGACAGCCCGACGCGCTACCAACTGGGCAATGACGGCGGCGGCCCCGGCACTCGATCCGAGAACCATTTTGAAACCGTTTGACCAGAATGCCCATGGAGTAGCAGACTAGTGTAAACACGCCAGCGTCTAGGAGAACTGCATGTAAGCTCTAGAAAGGGCATGAACAATGATTTTCTGCGTTCACTAATGTACTTTATCCTAAAAACCTTTTTAGCTAGCAAATCGTCAGCTTTGCTGGCTTTAGTTATCATACAAAATTTTGAGGAAATTTCAAAGTTCAAATGATTGCAAGTTGCCTCTTGCAGCTTAACCACCACATCAATAAATGCTTTTGCCATAAAAAGTAGTTCTCCCGTAATGTTGCATACCTATGTCTGCAGTTTCAGCCCCCTCATTATTTAGTTAGGGCAAATCGGGCTTATAGTAAGCTGTGTGATCAGTAAATATCCCCCGTACGTCGTTCCTTATCAACTCTCTTTAGTGTTTAAATCATAGGGGCGACAATTCATGAATATTGGATAGTAATGTTTTTAATGTCATTTAGATGAACCTTATGAAATGAGATTTGAAATATTCCATATGAAAACACGAGAAAGGGATACCTGTTGACACTTTCTTTGTTTACATTCTAAGGGCCATACATTTTGCGCATTTATGATGAAACTTGTTCAATATGTTAGTCAAAATGATATAACCTTCTGAACGAGAAAAGTTCATCAGCAAAAACAAACGTAGGGACATGAAAATTTGGCTCAACCGTGATGAACTATGACCAGAATACGTTTTTATGTCAGAAAGGGGACTCAATTAGAAAATGAGAACATTTGAACAGAAAAAAAGGAAAGAAAAATAGGGATTAATGAGATTATCTCTAGATGCACGGCTGTTCATTGTATTGGAATGTGGATTTTCAAGAATGTCACAAAGTAATGACTAAGCTTGACCAGAATTTCACTATGCACACTACATTTTGTCCCTTCAATTCTTACAAAAAATTCGATTGGTCAATTATTATTATTATTTGGTTGTCGTTACACTATAATCATTATATAAACTGAAATTGATAGTAAGAAGCTTCATTTACGACTATATGTTTTTCCCAAGGAGCAAACATTTAAATGAATGTCCTAAACTTATAAAATTATCTTTGCAACTTCTTTTAAATAGGACCAGTCGAAATCTTGTCGTATGGTAATGGGTTAAAAATCTTAGCTTTTTGATGACGGGTGAGGTTAATACCCTCCTCTCTTACGTTTTCAATCGATTGACAATTAATTGATTTACAACTTTGGGCTGTTCACGAATTTCGATGCTTTGTCAGATTAAATTTTCATATTATTGATTTTCACTTTGTGACATTTTGAAAGCAACCCAAATTCAATTATAAAGATACCGAGTCCGGTAAGTTTGGTCGGTAAAGTTAAAAAACATTGTGACATTGTCACTCATTCCGATCATAATCATTCTATATCATTTACTTAGCGCTCCATTCATTCATTTCAAACACTCAATAAAATCGATCAAAAACGCTCCGAAATCATAACAAAGCATTTCGAAATTGTTCTAGACGATCAACACTTAATTCAAATCGATCAAATATTTCTACGATTTTATTGACTGGTGCGGATTTCCAAGAGTCTGATTGGTCAACGAAGGCACACAAACAGAAAAGTACATAAATTTTATTGAAGGGGGTGGTAAATAGATATCGCTAAGTTTGTTCATCTTGAACAAAATTAGCGATATTGGATATCCTCCCTTTAATTTCACTCAAATCTCGCTCTACATCCCCATTCAATTTCATCACAAAATCATTCACCATGTCGATAATCTTGACTGTAGTTCGGGTAAATTTTTGGATGAGAAGCGACAGGAAATTATTGACATTTGAACCAGCCGCTGGAATTTAAAATTGCAACTTCAACTACAACTATAACTACATACATTTCCAAAGTAGGATTAAACCCCCCAAACAGTAAAAACTTTTTATATAATATATCACTTCTAAACAATATCCGGATACGAAAAAAATGAAGAGGAGATACTTTCAAATGTAAGAAAAGTTTCGGATTCGGAATCAAGTCAAGAATAACATTTTTTTAAATTCATGTTGTATGAATGCAAGAAGCAAGTTTAAATATCAGTGTAGATAAGCTTTTACTTATTTTGCTTGCTATGCTTTCACGTCTTGTCTTTACATATCAACAAGCCGAAAAAAGAAGAAAATTTTGCTTATTTAATCTAATTTATTTTTATCGTATACAAAATAGTTTTAAAATGGAAAATGCGCACTCGGAGAATTTTTATCGTCAAGCGAGATTGTTCGTTTTTGATATACGTAATTGAAAAAAAAAATGACGAAAACGTCTTTTTTTATAAATGATAAATATAACTTTTTAAAGATCATTTTTTTTCGAAATGCTACCTTTTTTGACCTCGACTGGGTCTAATATCTTTTTGTAATTATGCATCAATTGCAAAATTGCCCCTTAAAATTTGTGACCCGTCAAGCGCAAAAAGCCCATCTGGGAAGTGCGCAAAGTGACGACTCTATTCAGAATTCGCTCATTAATCCCTCTGCTGATTTTCTTATTTCAAAATGATGAATCTATCTTCCTATGTAAGAAGTTTCTGAAATGCGATCTCCGGTAGACCTCCACTGGAAAAAATATCATTTTTTCAAATATTAGTTTTACGGTGTTCCAAGACAGTCATTTTCGCGTGACGGGTCACATATTTTATCCAAATAATAATACATATCTGTGACCCCGTCTTGCGAAAAGGGACCATCTGGGTAGTGCGTAAAGTGTCGACCGTAGTCAGACTGCGCTGATTGTGTAGTCTGACTAGGGTAGAATCTTTTTCGCACTTTGCCTATTTTCTGAATCAAGAATGATCAATCTACCTTCCTGTGAAAGAATTTTTGAAATCCGCCCTCTGGTTGATCTATGCTGGACCCTATCTCTTTTTCAAATATCTATTTTCCAAAGTTTCAAGACGGTCCTTTCTGGTGTGACGTATCAAATGTTTTCTCCAAATAATATAATAGATATCTTTTATCAACAATTATTATTTTTAATTCATAGATTCTTGTGAAAATACCTCTCATTCAAGCCAGTTTCCTTTGTTGCGCATTTAATTTTTTCCCACGATATTGAACACATCAATTTTGCCGCTTTTTGAACAATTTACTTTCGTGCTCCTCTGTGTTCAAATTTTGCTTTAGGCAAAAAGCCAATTTAATGGTATTTCATACATTCCAACCCTAGTTTTTCATACAACAATTATGTAAAAAGCAGGCTGGGGTCAGACTGTATGAAGGTGCAGGCTGAATTTAGTCAAAATTGTCTGCTTATGCTTTGCATATGTGGTGAGCAGCACGGGAAAGGTTTTTAAGAATATATTTGTGACCCGTCACGCAAAGAGGGACCATCTAGATTGGTCATTCTTGATTCAGAAAATAAGTAAAGTGCGAAAAGTTTAGACCCAAGTCAGCCTGCGCACCCCGCACTACCAAGATGGTACTTTTACGTGTGACGGGTCACATTTGTATTTCTATCAAAGTGTATATTCGTCACTTCTTATAATAAATTACACTTACGGCACATGAACATCGTAGCTAAAGATTTTTTCAAACTATAGTTACGATGTTTTGGTTGCACATCGACGGTATACAATATAGACAAACCTCGTCTAATCGCCGATACAATTTGAAATGTTTTGTATGAGTTGTTTTGTATGACGTCTATGAATTATATATTGAATGTTTTTTTATAACATATAAATATTGGTTTTCAACAGAAGCTGCATTTTATAAAAATATCATGACACAAATGAATCACTTATTATCGGTATTTATTTACTAAGCTTCGCTCTATAAAAATACAAAAAATACAGAGAGAGAAAAATCACCAATCAAAACCTAAGCAGCAGAGGGTTGAAGGTTTAAATCTTAACTTAAACAAAACCTTTCTCGTCGGAAAAAAATCTGACGGGGCCTGATGGTTAATTTGTGACCCGTCACACGAAAAGGGACAATCTGGGTCGTGCGCCAAGTGTCGACCACAGTCAGACTGCGCTTATTGCATAGCCTGTCTAGGGTTGAAACTTTTTGCACTTAAATCATCTTCTGAATCTAGAATAATCAATCTACCTTCGAATGGAAGAATTTATGAAATGAGACCTCTAGTTGTCCTGTACTTAAATCAATCTCTTTTCAAAAGAATCATTTTATGGAGTATAAATTGTTCCTTTTTACGTAGTGGGTTACATGTACGTTTGAAATGTTTGACTTCACTTCAATATTTCTTTCATATCGAAGCCGCTCGAGCATCTAACCTTTGGACGGTTGTTATTTATCTCACGACTACAACTACGAAATCATGTCCGAGACTCCAGCTTCTCATCCCACCTAGGTTTACGATTAGCGATGGTTAGTGATAAATTTCGGGAAAAAAAGATGTGCCGCTGCCATGTGTTCAAACTAACTAAATGTTTACAGACGTCCCAAAATTACGCACGATTTTGCATTAAAATCGGGTTAAGAGAAGATAATCTCACTTGGACGAAAGATGCCCTGCATTCAAAATAAAACATAATCGAAACATTTGAAACATGGTACTCTGCTTAAGCACGTGCAGAGCGAAATAAAAATTTTAATCGCTCGTAAAAAATCTATGCGTCCAGGGGCCTCTTTCAAGAAAAATATCGTACGATTTATCTTATAATTATCGTACGATTATATTTAAGGCGGTCGTAAACGGCTTTCACAAAAATATCGTTGAAAATCGCAGACTAAACGACCTCATAAGATTATCGTAAAGTTGATCTTTCGCATCTGCACGTGCTGATCATATGATATAAACTTCCGCGTTAGTGGGTAAATTGTCCGCTTTTTTACAATACCAAAATGGCTAAATCAGCAAACTGACCGTAGAAAAGCTATTTACTTGTATTAAAACTAAATTCGTCGAACTACACATTTCTCATCGATGTCTAAATATCCATGTCAAGAAAATAATACAATTACTCTTAAGTGCATAGTTCATTTACCTTACACTAACGATTCCCTTTCCAATGGGAGTACACCGGCTGTAGCGCCGAATTTGGAGCAATCGAACATTGGACCGCATGGTAAAATTGCACGTGTTCTAGTTAATGATCATCTCCACCAAGTTTTCGGTGTACATGTATGACTTTATAATCATTTTATTTTATTATCATTGTTGTTTGTTTGGTTGGTTGTTTTCTGGTGAAGTATATGCATGTATAAGAATACAAAATTGTTAAAAAGGTAAGATGAAAATTATGGCTCATCCATTTTTCTTATATGTATTTGTTATATAATTTCTTTAAATCTGTATTGTTCTGTGCCTATGTGGAAGGTATTGAAACGATCCATAGAATAATGGTATTGAAACGAACTTTAGATGGATATTATATTTCATCGCTTTCATACAAAATTACCGTTAACTCTAACTTCAGTTCTAGTACAGTGCTCGTTTTCGTATCCTGTAACTACAACATTTATATGTAGCTTAGACATGTTTCATCTGGCTTAGTATCGCCGTTCAATTATTGTATTTGCTTGATTATTTGCTCAGTTCATATTTGACGAAAGGATAGAGAAAAAATATATCGAGTGCAGCGGTTTTGTTGTTGTTGTTGTTGTTGTTAATGATAATAAATCCTCCTATTTATCAAGAATTGTATGGTTTTGACTATAGGTTGTGGAATTTACCTTTTAATTAATGTAGTTCTTGAAGCATAAAACACTCGAATCTATATCGCATAATGTGAGAGTAATTTGATTTTCAAAAAATAAGTAATTTATATATATGTGTGTAAAAAATCTATTGATTTGGTATCTCCCACTTTCTGTGTCACTAGGAAGGGTTAAGCAAACATTTTCAGTCATGATCATCTTACGGTAAAATAAACAACTTACTACCACTATGTAAACATTCTGCGACAATCGTACGATTATCGCAGAGTATAATCAAATATCGAAATGATGGTGCAGCAATTGTTTTCAATATATCTCGTTTATTACACTATATTGTTCTGGGAAATTTGGCATGTGCATAGCTAAATAATCGTTCTAACATCCTCGAGGGCTAGAAAGGAATCTGAGAACATTTTAGGCTCATAGGGACAAAATCGTAAAATTTACGACTGGTCTGAAGGTGTCGTATATTTTATCGTAGATTTCACGATACGACGCCTTTCTTGAAAGCCAAAAAGTTTCTTAAAAGCCAATTTTTATCGTACGATTGCGATACGACCAAATTTCAATCGTAGGACCTTTCTTGAAAGAGGCCCCTGGACTCAGGGCTGGTATTTCCGAAACTCTCACCAGTACTATCACAATCCGCATGAAGCCAGACCCGATGATATAGGGAAACAAGTATCTGGTGATGTATGCAACACATAAAGTCCCCTACCGGCTTCACATTGACTCAATATGGTAATCAATAATAGATTAAGATGAACAAGTCATCAAAATAATTGTCAAACATATGAAATGTTATGCCCAAAATTTCGGAAATATAATTCAAATGACTTGAATAAAGTTACTAAAAGATCAATGATTTGTAATTGCTACCATAGCAAGTGTAATTTTATAAAATAAGAACAACGGTAATCTAAATGTTTAGTGATATTTTTTGCAAGCAAGTTTTCAGCGATCTTAATAAGTTATAAAGACCTTAACCCTTTCCCAAACGGCAAAAATTTAGGGTTGTCCCATTTGAAAGCTGCTGCAGACGACAAATTGGATGCTACTCAAGGTATAATTTGACAATATTCTAGCTCAGAAAACATTGAGACAAACGGAGAAAATGCTGTTTATCAGCATTTTCTTCTTTTGTCTCAATGTTTTCCCACGCCAATTCTATCAGGGACGTCAAAACCAGGTCTTGTTTTGGAAAGGGTTAAACAAGACTTGCATGAGTTGTTGTCTCTGCTGTGCCCACTATACAATTCATGCAAGCAATAGACAGATGCAAGAAATAGTATCAATAACAGTTACCTTGTCTGATCCAAGATGTTTTTCTTCAGTCTTGTTGGTAAGAAATGAGAACTTTCACTGGAGGTGATTAATACTGCTGCATCACCACCCTGACTAACATGGCTTATACATTTTTTTACATTTTAAAACAGGTTTCATCAAGTTAGCTTGCTTAGTTATTAAGTCATTGCAGGATCCATTTTTTGCCATATTTTCACTATTTCCGTTACCATAGCAACCGCACTTTTTGTCAAAGAACAAAGATAAAATGATGTGCATAATCTACACATTGCCATCTAGTCATATACCAAGTCTCATCAAATTAGCTTGCTTACTTATTAACTTATCGCAGGATCCATGTTTTTTGCCATATTTTCACTATTTCCGTAACCATAGCAACAACAATTTTAGTCTAAAAACAAAAATAAAATGATGTGCATAATCTACATATTGCCATATAGTCATATACCAAGTCTCATCAAACTAGCTTGCTTAGTTATTATCTTATCGCAGGATCCCATTTTTGGCCATATTTTCACTATTTCTGTAACCATAGCAACCTCAATTTAAGTCGAAAAACAAAAATAAAATGATGTGCATAATCTACACATTGTTAGAGGCTCCGGCGGTGTTACAGTCTTTGTAAAGGATTATTTAATAGAACAAAATTATGTAAAACGTATTTTTAATGATGTGAAATGATGTGAAAGATTGTGTTGTTTTATATTTCAATTGTCAATCATTGATTAATGTTCGTGACTTTATGCTAGTTTTTGTTTATGTTTCTCCAGAATACTCTTCAATTTATGATGTAAACAATAACAATGGTATACTTATATTAGGTGACGTCATTGAAAGGATTAATACGTCATACCCAAATACTGCGTTATTCTTAGCGGGTGATTTTAACTCTCGAATAAGTAATTTACTCGATTTCATACCTTCAGATGATCTAAGGGCTATTTTTGGTGAAGATGTACCATATCCTTCGTCAGACTTTAACATCAAGAGATATTCTAAAGATTTAGACTATAATCGATTTGGTCTTAGTTTAGTTGAGTTGTGTTGTACACACGACGTGCACATATTAAACGGAAGATTTCCGGGCGATAAATCTGGAAATTTCACTTGCTTAGCTAATAATGGCAAAAGCGTCGTTGATTATATGATAGCGTCAAGTTCCTTATTCAAGTATATACATGACTTTAAGGTTGAGACAACAGATGAGTCTGTCCATTTTCCAATAAGCTGTATTATTGAATTTCCAAAGGCAATAAACGCTACAATAGGTCAAACCGATACAACAGAATATGCTACTTGGAATAAATACACGTGGAAAAACGAGTTCAAGGATATTTTCTTTGCTCAATTTAATCTTCAACTATCAAGATTTCAGTCACATATACAAGATATCAATAATTTCATGACAGCCCCTTCACATTTTTCAGAATTTTTAAATATATACAAAACTGCTGGAGATGTAATGAAAAGTTCAATTTCGGGACCGAATCATTTCAATACAAATAACTCCTGGTGGGATTACCAGTGTTCTATTAGTAAACGCGAAAAATTAAAAGCACTTTATATCTTCCGACGAACCAATTCCGATTCAGACCTAACCAATTACAGGATAAAACGCAATAGATTCAAAGCCATATGTAAACAGCGCAAAATTTCTTTTTGTAAACGAAAGAGATTAGAATTAATTAATTCTAGAAACGACAACAAGAAGTATTGGTCTATTCTAAAATTACGCAATTCTTCCCCAAAACAAGTTTACCCTATAAACGGCGGGGCCTGGATTGATCATTTTAAAACAATATTGAACCTCGAGTGTCAATCCGAGACAAATTTCACCCGTGACGCGTCTTTAGACCAAATTACGACTAATCACGATTGTTCACCATTAAACAGTCCAATAACAGACGATGAAATTCTCTATAGTTTGAACTCGATTAAGAATAATCGGGCTCCGGGTCCGGACGGATTATGTATTGAAATGTTTAAATATACAATACTTTCATCATTGTCATACATTAATATTCTTTTTAATCACATATTCGATACAGGCAATTTCCCCTCGGAATGGGGTAAAAGCATTATCACCCCAATTCACAAATCGGGTGCGTTGACGAACCCGGACAATTATAGAGGAATCTCTTTGATTGACAGTCTTTGTAAAGTTTTTGTGCATATTCTATCCAATAGATTAACTTTATGGTGTGATAATTACAGTGTTTTACACGAATCACAGGCGGGATTTAGAAAGGGGTATTCGACTACAGATAACAGTTTTATTATAATGGCATTAGTTCAAAAGTATTTATCAAAAAAGGGAGGAAGATTCTATTGCTTTTTCATTGATTTTGCAAAGGCGTTCGACAGCATCCAACACCAGAAGCTGTGGGACGCCTTTGCAAGAAACAACATATCTGGGAAATTTAACATTATTTTTAAATCAATGTATTCAAAAATCAAATCTTGTATAAAAATTGAAGATTCGTTAACAACATATTTCAGTTGTACAACGGGAACCAGACAAGGATGTGTCAGCAGTACGATTATCTTTTCACTTTTTATAAATGACCTTATCTTATTGTTAAAAAAGAAATGTAATCGTGGTATTTATGTAACCGACGAAATTGAAGAGTTATTCGCCCTGATGTTTGCTGATGACGTTGCAACTTTCTCCGATACAGTGTTGGCTTTACAGAGGCAAATAAATGTTGTCGAGGAATTTTGTACGTCAACAAACATGAAATTAAACCTAAACAAATCTAAAATTATTGTATTTAGAAATGGAGGGCCATTAAAACAATCCGAGAATTGGTATTTTAAAGGTCAAAAAATTGAAACAGTATCATTTTACAAATATCTTGGTCTTTATCTTACTCCAACATTTACTTGGACTAAAACATGTGAATATTTATCATTACAATCTGTCAAATCATTTTATTACATTTTTCGGTTTCAAAGATTATATGGCCGACTTGATCCGTATGACGCATTTAACATTTTTGATACCACTATCAGACCTATATTATGCTTCGGTTCTCAAATTTGGGGTTATACTTATAATCAAAGAGTTGAAAGTACTCATATCAAGTTTTGTAAGCAATACTGTAATTTATACAAAAATACGTCTGATGCATTTGTGTTAGGAGAATGTGGTCGCCTTCCTCTATGCGTTTACTATATACCAAATTGTATCAAATATTGGCTTAAACTTATACGTATGGAAAACTATAGATATCCAAAGCAATGTTATCTTATGCTTAAAAGATTAGATGATTCTGGTAGGAAAACATGGGCATCATGCATCAAAAATCTTTTATATTCGCAGGGTTTTGGATATGTATGGATTTCTCAGGACGTAGGTAATGATGATCTATTTCTTAATACTTTCAAAACTCGCATCAAAGATTGTTATGTTCAACAATGGTTTTCTAATATAGCTTTATCTGGAAAAGGTGATCATTATCGACATTTTAAATCTTTGTTAAATCCAGAATTATATTTATGTGCATTTCTGCCACCTAATCTACGTAGAATTTACGGAAATTTCCGTTGCTCTAATCATGAACTAATGATTGAAAAAGGCAGGCACATATCTTTACCAAAACACGAAAGGTACTGCCCTCTTTGTACCCGAGAAAATAGATTCGTAATTGAAGACGAATTTCACTTCTTTTACCAGTGTAATCTATATGAAAACTTACGAATTGTATACTTCCCCAAGAAATGGCTACGTTGTAGAACTCCGGACTCATTTTATAGAATTCTAAATACATCAAATGAGTCTGAGGTTTTTATAATAGCTAAATTCTTAGAAAATGCATTTAAAATTCGATCTGAATCGCTTCTAAATATGTAAGTTTGTAATTTTTGTATACATGTACAATGTATCTATTGATAGTCAATCGTTCAAAACGACCATTTCACTCGAATGAAAATCACAATTAACTTTCTAGTCTTTAGTCTCACAACAAACATACTTTTCTTACCGCGACGAAACTAGGATTGTGTATTTTTCTTTTCGCCTATTTTTGTACAAATGATCTGGGCTCAGTGCTAAAGGTGATCGGTAGAATTGTCTCAGTCGGACAATTCAGCCGATTACCCTTAGCACGGGGTTTTTGGTTTAATATGATCGACTTCCTGAAATGTTGACTTCTTTGTAAGCAATAACGAGAAGTTTCTACTGCAGTATAAGTCTTTTTGCTTCTTTTTGATTTTCCATTACATTTAATGTTGATCGTATTTTGAGGGCCATCATTTAGATATCTTATTCACGTTTATCATGTTGGTATCACTCTCATGATGTGTAATTATTATGACATATTTGTATCATGGGCCGGTGGCCTATATTACCAATAAAATGAATTGTATTGTATTGTATTGTACATTGCCATCTAGTCATATACCAACTTTCATCAAAAACGCTTGCTTAGTTATTAAGTTATCGCGGGATCCAGATTTGAGCGGACAGACGGACGGACAGACGGACGGACGGACGGACAGACAGACGGACGGACGGACGGACGGACGGACGGACAGACGGACGGACGGACGGACGGACGGACAGACGGACGGACAGACGGAGGGCAAACCTTTAGTCCCCTCCGGTGTGAACACCGGTAGGGGACTAATAAAGATGATAAAGCTTTTATAATTGTTGTTGTACTTATCATAATTTTTATCATAATAACTTTCATTATTAATAAAACACATGTATTTTCATTACTATTATTACAATTATTTCTAATATTATAATTATTCATTCTACATTATTATTTCAATCATTATTATTATAAGCTATTATGAGCATAAGAAACGAAATCTAAACTTATCTTATAACGTTATCTTGTTGAGCTTTAGCTATGAGAACAAATCCTTGGATGCAACCTAACCGGAGTAAGCTTGATTAAGCTTAAGTCCCGACGGTTATCTCGCCCATTTATAAAAGAATATTTTGTTATTTGCAGAAATTGACGGAGGTAAACATTTCCCTTCAATTATGACGAAAAATTAGATTGGCCAACTGAAATTTAGATTGAGAGAGGAGATCTATCAATTATTTTCAAGGGTTGATGGTAAATTTTAGATGCTTTTCTTGCAATGCCTTGTGGATCAAACAGACCTGCTTTCAGGATGTCACAACTGTACAAACTGTTTGTAACATATACCCCGCTTTGCACACAAGTTCACATGCAAAGCCGGACCTCATTTGCAAACAGATTGCACCGTTTTGTCTTCCTGAACGCATGGCAGGACAGTAAAAATTCTGAAACGACGCGAGAACATTCGACGTCAAAAACGTCGAGCACTTTTATCTGAAGTCGGGAAATACTTTTTAGGCGGAATATCTTACCGTGCATTTGATAATAGTAATATGAGACGTCCGTAACGACAGCGGTAGTTTGTAGACAGAGGTACGGAATATAGGTCAAACCTAGTACCGCGATCGTATCTGTAGATCTGAAATATCGTGAAATATGTTTATCAACAGAGGTACAGCATATAGGTTAAACCGCGATCGTATCTGTAGATCTGAAATATCATGAAACATGTTTATCAACAGAGGGACGGAAAATCGGTTAAAGCAAGAACCGCTACTGTATCTGTAGATCTGAAATATCATGAAATATATTTAACAACAGAGGTACAGAATATAGGTTAAACCTAGTACCATGATCGTATCTGTAGATCTGAAATATTATTAAAAAATATCTATCGATAGAGTTACAGAATATTGGTTTAACCTAGTTTCGTGATCGTATCTGTAGACCTGAAATATCATGAAACGTATTTATCAACAGAGGTACAGAATATAGGTTAAACCTAGTTCCGTGATCGTAACGGTAGATCTGAAATATCATGAAACGTATTTATCAGCAGAAGTACGGAATATAGGTTAAACCTAGTTCCGTGATAGTATCTTTAGATCTGAAATAGCATGAAACGTATTTATCAACAGAGGTACGGAAAATCGGTTAAACCAAGAACCGTGACTGTAATTTAGATCTGAAATATCATGTATCGTATTCATCAACAGAAGCACGGAAACTGAATTAAACCTAGGTTTGCGATCTGAAACATTAACAAATTACGAGATGAAGGTTAAACACAGAATCGTATCTGTTATATCCCTCAATTTATTAATGAACAACAGTACGGAATAAAGGTAAACCCTAGAAGGATGAGTTAATCTTTAGGTTAAACCCATAACCGTTAAAGCAGCCTATCTGTAGATCTGAAATATCCCCAGTTTACGAACAATGTTATCGAATATAGGATAAATATCCGATGCATATGCTGGCTAGATTCTTACTTTGCGCACATGGGCGTAACTAGGAGTTGAAATTCATACGCACAAAATTGGCGACTACCCGGCATTTATAGACTTTAGGGAAACACAATCAAACTGACGCCCATCCGCTCCATTTGGCGAGATGTGGAGGAGATGGAAAGTCGTCTAAAGTCGTTTAACCATTTGCTGTTTAATCCCTGCTTTTTACGTGCCTGTGATTTTATGATTGAGAAAATATTGCGAAAAAAGAAGAAATTGCTTCAGACAAGCAATTTCCTTTTTTTCCCACACTATTTTCTACCCTACAGAATGGTTATTTTTCAAATTAGATTCACTTAAAATTTACGTCTGCAAAACCTTTGAATTTGGACAGGTCCAAAATTTTGTAAAACAGGAAAGTGTTAAAAATTGATGAATGGTCAATACACCCTAGCTACAGCTTGAAAAAGCTGTCTTTATGATATTTGATCATTCATCAGTTTCTTTCCATTCAGAGGATTTATATTGTATTACCAACTTGCGTAATGTGCGTAATGATAATTTCGCCCTTGGCGATTACGTGAACCTGTTGGAAACGTCACGTACAGGCTGAAATGGTTATATACAGAAATAGGTAACAATTTAGATCCTGTTATCATCGGCGGTATAAAAAGAACCCGAAAGTACAAAAACCAAACCCTTGGCCAAATTCGGAGACACGAAAGGTTAAGACTTTGATTTGACGCTAATGTAAAATTCGAAGTCAAACATGGAAATATAAAAAGTAAAGAACCCGATACGTACTAACGCGTTTTAACATGCGCTAGTCAGAATTTCCTTTTCATACACAGTTTTTACAAAAAATTTACAGATACAATTTGGTGTAACATAGAACATTAATAGTGACAATTTAAATGAAATATTACGTTCATGCCGTTTACAAAAGGACCAAAGCTTTTAAAATTTAATAGACGTAATAATACGAGATCAATAAACGAGGGCGGATGAATTAAATACACATTTGTAAGTCGGCACAATAGATTGAGAAACGTAATAAGTTCAACAAAAAAAGTCCACAAATAATAGCTGTGCGGTCTGGAGATAACAAACTGACCCTCAATCTATCGTTTGCGAGTGTGAGTGTGTGTTGGGGGATGGGGTTGGGGGATCGAATCGTTCTATCTTCATCTTGAACAAATCTGAAGCTTCGATAATTTTGTAACTCAGTGAGGATTTATGATTTTTAAGATAAAAAATTCACATGATTGAGAAAAGATACAGATGAGAACATCGTGACAAGGTGAGGAAATAGACAAGGTGAAAGATTTCGGAATGAGTTCGGAATGAAATTGAATGGGTGTGTGGAGCAAGTTTTGAGTGAAGTTAAAGGGAGACAATCTAATATTTCTAATTTGTTCAAGATGAACAACATCAGCGATGTCATTTACCTCCCTTTAATAAAATATATGTACTCTGCTGTTTGTAGGTCTTCGTGGACCAATCAGACACTTGAAAGTCCACACTAGCTAATTAAACCGTAGAAAAAATAGTTCGATTCGAATTCATTGCTGAAAGTCTTAAACGATTTTTTAATGTTTCCTAATGATTTTAGAGCATTTTTGTTCAATTTGAGTGAGTGTTTGAAATGAATGAATGGAGCGCTGAGTGAATAATTTTGAATCGTTTTGATCAGATTGAGTGTCAATTTCACGATGCTTTTAACTGTACCTAACTCGTGAAACCAACATGCAAAGCGGGGTATCATTTTTCAACGTCAGCAAACGCAGCACTGTTTAATATAACTATGCGATACACTATATACGTACTTGAGCAGAAGTTTTCCATCCGACGTGAACGTGGAGTTGTCAAGACATTCCCAGTTGTTGATGGTGACGCCGTATGACGTAAAGGAAAACCCCGACATCGTCGTTGTGGTAAATGTCAGGTCACCGCGTGTATTGTCCCGCCATACTGAATTACGAAACGCCGTCGGCCAATCACATCCGCCCTCTGATATGAATGAATAAATAAAAAAAATCAATAGATTATTACAATGGATGAATAAATTAATAAACATGTGCCGAACTAATACACCAAAAGAGAATACTAAAAATAGTCGTCCAAACCGACCAACAAACCTATCAGCTTACATTGAGCTTATGCAAGATATGAAGCAAATATAAACATTTTTCTGAAAGTGGTAAGTACTACCCAATCGCAGATAACTCTAGAATAAAACATGGAAAGGTGTTTTTAAATTTTAATAAGAACACCGTCCACGGGTGTCGTAAAAAGGGACATAACTGTTACAAAGTATCACCCTTATTAATGTGGATAGTTTTTGTGATGACGAACACACATGCCAAGTTTCATGAATAGTCTTCATTAAGAACAGATATAAGACCAAGGTTAAAGTTTGTCACTCCGACGCCAACGCTAACACCGACACAAACGACGCCAAGATGATGACAATACCCCATGTTTTCACCGAAAACAGCCGAGCTAAAGAAATGGCTATGCAATGTCAATCTACAATTCATAGGAACAAGAACGCTCGGTAACTTGAGAACGTGCAATCGGTTTCAGACGGATGTAAGACTTAAGCCATGCAACTTGGGGACAAGTTTTGACCGAGAAAGTCAAGACTTCCCGTATGCGCTATTGCAGACAAGCAGTAGGACCTGTTTTGACAAGACTGCATCAAATTGTCAAGACTGCTCTGAGCAAAGAACCATGAATATTTGGAGTTGCGTCACTACACTTCTGTTCTTTTCACAGGTTAATCAAACTTTCGTTTGGAATTTCAAAGTGACAGGAGATTATAGTGTTGCATGCCGATTGATTACTCCTTTTAGCATTTGATTTCATAAATCGATCGTCCGTTAAGTTGCATCATTGTTGGTATTGTCCAGAATTTCAGCGTCATTACAAAGATAAAGTAATGTGTGAATTAAAAAGGTAAAGGGAATGAGACCATTTTTGTAAATGACTGAATTACTACGGCTATAATACATGTACAGATTGTATTTTGGGAAGAGTTTGCCTGACGCTTTTACTTTAAAACATACATGACATATTCTATCATGCATGTTGATCATTTAAGCAATGAATAATTAAATGACATATGATTTATTACTGTTTTGTTTTTGTTTTAAGTAGAAGGGCAATGCATAATTTAGTTTCACAATGAGAACAATTTCAAGAGAATATAATTGACTCTATTGGCATAAATTTAGGAACATTAGAACTAGGCATTCGTTGATAATGTAAATTACAGTACCGATAAATAATATTATGAAATTGACGCTCATCTCGTTCAGCGCTCGCACTGCTCTCGAAACAATTATTCAAATCGTTCCAAACGCTTTGGAATTACTCAAAACGCATCGATAATCAATTCAACTTGGTTGAAAGTTTCACGATTGTATTGGTCGGCGTAAATTTGGAAATCTTTTATTGGTCCACTAAAACACATTTATTTATTTTATTATAGAATTAATTATCAAAGGAAATTAAAAGAATATCGCTTATTCCTTTGAAATTAGCCATGTTCTTTAATCTCTCTTTGATATCATTCAAAACTCGATCATCAGTCTGATTCAAATTCCTGTAAAATCTCCAATAAAAGATGGAAAATATTTGTGGTTGTGCTCTTTGCGCAAAAGTGACCAGTTAACATCGATAGACATATGATTAAACGTGACAATTGCAGTTAAGCCTCCGATCTGGAGAGCGTAACAATTCCAAAATATTCCACTATTTCAGCTTTACTGAGTAAAAAAATAAAAATTCAGACAATCATTATAAAGAAAACATAGTATTATATCAGCCTGAACGGTTAAAGACAACAATGAAACGACGATTAATTTGTGACTTTTTATAGATTCGGATTTTCCCAATTTGAATAAGCGATATAGGCCTACACGTGGAAGCAACAATACGGTTTTAATTTTTTGGTCTTGATAAAAATAAAAAGACATTTTTTTCTGAATGAACTGTTTTACAAAGTGCTGTTCAAGAAATGAAATATTAAAAGGTGGAGTAAATAAGAAACTTATTGAATGAATGAATGAATGAATGAATGAATGAATGAATGAATGAATGAATACATGAATACATGAATACATGATTGAATACATGAATGAATAAATAATAAAACAATATGAAATTCTGTCCTTTATTCAAGTGCATGGTGAGGGAGGATAAAGTATTTCTGCTTAGTTTGGCAATAAAAAATGTACAATGTTTACAAATATTTATTTTTCTTGTCTATGAATTAATAAAAAAGTTTACCCACCTATCGAGGTTATAAATCCAAAGAGTATCACAAAAATATAGATGCACACCATATTTGAATGCTACAAGGAATATTATGCAAACTCTGCCATTTTACAGATCCTACTATTATTTTTCGCGATATGCACGTTTTTGAAATAACATAAATAGTGTTTTTTTTTTGTTACCAAATTGTCAAAATAAATGTGGAAACAGTTCGAAATGAAGTAAATTTGTAACTCATTCTCATTATGTTATTATTCTTTTTTTCTGAGTATTTGAATTAAAAATATTGCACAGTATCCTCGAAAATCGACTGTAGGTTCAACAGAATAATTGTAACATAACAGTTACTCCTAAACTGCTTTATTAAATTCCGTGATCGATTAACATCTAAACTCACTAAAGAAGCAACGGACTGTTACTAACAAAACGAGTGGCCCCTTTATTTTCTAAAGCGATATACCATGTATAGTAGCAGTCTTACATGTTTTTCTAACAGCAGGATCCGAGAATGTGGCTGAATCAAATATGGCAAAATATTACTAAGCGCCTCCCTCTTGTAATTGGCTGTTGGTAATTTTAAGTACATTTACGAAAGTCAGCTCCTTTTAAAACGTGTAGGCAACATTAAGTACTGTACAAATGTGCATTTATATAATTATGCGAATGAGCATCCATCCTCGGGATAACCATTTGATCTTTGTTTTTAGCATTCACAACATTTGGTGTTTTAAAGGTCGACGACGGTGACATCGACAATAATAACAACTGTTAAATTAAGAGATAAAGAGAGGGTTTGTTGATTTCATGGAGGTATGAAACTTAACGAATTCATACATGAATGTGATTATGTTATTAGTTTCATACTTTCATCAAATAAACAAATGCTTTCTTCATACCTTCTTATTAAATTTCTTGAACCAAAATGTTAAGATTTGTCCTCAATTAGCCTACATAGATTGTTTTGGGGAACACTTTTCCGCGGAAATTTACAAAAAAAGTTGCATTATCAAAATTGAGTACATTGAGTAATGAAACCGATTTTTCAGTCAATCAGATTACATCAATCTTGATGAACACAACTAGAATTAAATCGTTGTCGAATATTGATCAATTTATAGAACCAGAATCGTTTATCTGAGTTTAGGGCTACATAAGGGTTACTTATGCCAACGGACAGATCAATGCTGATAATAATCAAAGCACTGAAAGTACTGAGTATATGGACGTTTCTATTGGCATTGTGGTATAATAACGAGACGAAAAAGGAAACTATCCATAGAAATAAATGATGAATGTAGCATGTTTTAACTCAAGTATGGCAAGTTTCAATCTAATGAATTTGTGAAAAAAAGTTTGACCCTGGTAAACCTACGCAATGCACAAAGACTGATCGGCATCGAAAATTTTCGCACTACCCATCGTTATTTTTTATTCTCTCTCTTGTCTCACGGGTCTCAGTGAATGAATGTCTCAATCGTTCACTACTTCTTTTTCCTTATTTTTACAACAATGAAAATAAATCGGATATGAAATTAATTTCAGTATAAAAAAGGAAAAAAACAGTATTTTTTGAATTTGACAAAATCTGAAATCTACAAACCAGCGTTTGCCGGGTTCGATCTCCCCACTGCTAGCAAAAGAGTGGATAGTTGATTGGTTAGGACCTTCTGTTTAGCCCTCTCAGCTAATTCGCGGCTTTATACAAGAGCTCACAAAATTGTACTTTAGTGTAAATGATTGTTACCGGAGTCTATATATATACATTTTTCTTAATTTAATAACGAAAAAATATTTTTCAAGAATAACAATTTCAACGATCAGTATTTTTTCTCTTCTGTATGATAATAACAATTGAATATCAATAATTTAATTTAATTTAACTTTCCCCTCTTGTTATATTGATAGCGATCAACTAATATTCTAATAAGTTTGGAAGATTTTTTCTTCAATTCAAATATACCTTATTAAATATTCATCGCCTAATAACAGTGAAAACACATATAATTCTTAAATAAAAGCCAGTCTTTTACCGAAACATCAGTGCTGATAAGCCAGTCCATGTACGTTCATAGATACGTGAATGTACCAATTTTCGAGTGAGTGCCCTGTGGGCAATCCTCTGTCTTTTTCTCTCTCTATCCCTCTTCAATATCATATCAATACATTGCCACGCTAGAAGGGGACTATACTTCTTGGCTGTCAAAAAATGTGCAGGCTACCAGCCCTGCGTTCAGGATGACAAAACTGTGCAAACAGTTCGCCATGTATACCCAACTTAATGCGCAAGTGCAGAGCGGGGCATATTAATGGCAAACCGTTTGAACCGTTTTCTCATCCTGAATGCAGGGCTGTATTAAAATGTCTTTTTTCTGAGTATGGTAAAACTACTGAGCATTAAATCGAAAAATCGATCTTTTGACACTCCTGCTACATTATACGAGCCTGTGCGTGACATTTCCACCAATTTCAAATGAGCATAAAGCAAAGACTCTGGTCAGTCTGTACATCCGCAAAGTCTGACTAGGATCTTAACTGTACAATTGGTAGATAGATTGGTCTCAAAGTGCTTTTAGATAGCCAGGTAATTTTGTAAATGTAATATGTAATTGTCCAGGCTGCTCAATGTTTTCGCTACACGAACATGTTAATTATTGGAAATGTTACGCACTAGCTCATTCATGTTTATTCCATTGAATTGAACCTGGACCCCTTTAAGTGTGGCATGGTGAAGAAAGAAAGATATGTAAGCATGTCGATGAAATGTGAGAGGAAAGGAGGGAATGGAAAATGAGAGATAGAGCGGAGTAAGAAAGAGAAGGAGATGGCGCATATCGAGAGAACAAGTGGTGAAATGAGGGTGAGAGTTGAGTGTGGGAGATAGTGGAGTGTGAGGGAGAGTGGAGTGTGGGAGACTGGCACGGAATAGAATGGAAGGTGAGAGAAAAGAGGGTGAAAAAGTAGGAAGAGAGCAAGAGAGTTAAGGTTAGAGTGAGAGAGAGAAAGAAGTGTGAGAGGAGAGGTGGAGTGTGAGAGGAGAGGTGGAGTGTGAGAGGGATGGAGTAGAGTGCAAGTGGAGATAGTAATTGTGGGGTGAAGGGGTACAGTGTGAGGGTACGAGTATGGGGGTAGAGAGTTGATTGTGAGGGCAAAGGAGAAAGTGGAGTGTGCGGGGAGAAAGTGGAGCGTGAGTGGGGGAGATAGTGGACAGTAAGGGGAAAGATTTGACTTAGAGAGAGGGAAGGGTAGAAATTTTAGGGAGAGAATAGACTGTTAGAAAGAGAGTGGGAGAAAGTGGAGTGTGAGAGGGGAGGGAGAGAGTGTGTAAGTGGGTGAAGAAATACTTATTTCTTAAAGTTTGGTTACATAAGAATAATAGCAAATATCTCAAGACCAGTTCTATCACCTTAAATAGCTTTAAAACCCGACTTTTCACATAATAACAATGTGACCCGTCACGCGAAAAGGGGCCATCAAGGTAGAGCGTAAAGTCTAGATCCTGGCCAGACTGCGCAACTGACTTGAGTCGAAACTTTCCGCAATTTACGATTTTTTATCGATCTAGAATGATCAATCTATTACCCAGTGAAACAATTTTTGAAATATGGCCTTCGGTTGACCTGTTCAAGGACAAATTTTCTTTTTCAGATATTTATTTTACGGAGTTCCCAGATGGTCTCATTACGCGTGACGGGTCACAGATTTATATAAACCGTGTCAAAATTACAACTATAACAATGAGAGTTATTGTAGTACAGCCCTGCGTTCAGGATCACAAAACGGTCTAAACAGTTTTTCAATTGTACCCCGCTTTGCACACAGGTGCACGTGCAAAGTGGGGTACAATTTGAAAACTATTTGCACTGTTTAGTGATCCTGAACGCAGGGCAGGCTTACAAATAACAAAAATGACTTAACGTAAACATTCTAATAGAGCCCGATGCACTAACAAAACACCATCCCCCGTTCCTAAGGTTGAAATCGACCATGTTTGATGTTATTTTATAAACTCTTGAAGCGTCTGATACCACAGAATCAAACCCCCCAATAAAATGTCGATATTGCGCGGATAATGTTGATTTCTGGCCATTTTTTCACCGTTTTAACAAATATCGATGGCTCAGCGTGAAACAGTTGTAATATTTATGTTTATGCTTATAGGCAGTTACAACTCTTTCGCACTAAGCCATCGATTTATAGTTAAGTCTTTCCAAAAAGCCCATCCCTTTCTAATGGAAGTACGACGATTCTAACAGAACCCCTGGGCTCTCCTAGAGCTTTTCCGATATGTAGCATACTATCTCATGACTGAGTATTTGATAACAAACTGTTTCTCAGCTGCCGTCAAAGGGCAGTTGGTAGCGCGTCGGACTGTCAATCTAGTGGTCCCGGGTTCGATCTCCAACGGCCGCACTCAACCGTTACGACTATTTGTCTCCTACCACTGGGTTGTTAATCGTGTACCTATATGGGATAGCCGCTGGAGGCTATGAATGGATGTAATGCTAGTAATAGTGTGAAAAATACCAGAAATTCATTGTAAGGAGCGCGGTGTAACTGATAATGGATTATGATTTGAAACCGATTGCCTAACACTAATTATGGGTGGGAGCAAGCAAGCCAGAAATTGCAAACAAGGAAGTTGCGATGCAAACCCCTTAAAATCTAATTTTGAACAAATTATTTTTGTCATAATACGGCCATCTTATGAAAACAAACGCTAAGGTCAAGATAGGTTTCAAAGGTCAGCTAATTACTACAAAGAAGGTTTGGTCTATTGATGGAAATAGTTTAACTGAATGTTATCAATAAAATAGAAAACCTCTCGATTAAACAAGGTTTGTCGTGTTTATATGAAATTGCTTTGTGTGGCCAAATAGGTCATTGGAAAATGGGTAAAAATGAATTAGAAAGATATCAATGAAAACGAAATCAAAACAAAGCAAATATCTGTCAAAAAGAGCCGACTTCGATTTAAACAGAAGGTTACACAGCTCTGCCATCCGGGTGATAACACGGTGCGAACTATTTGCAAAACGAACCCCGCCTTAAACGTGCACTTGCGTGCAAAACGAGGCTTAATTTCCAAAAAGTTCGCACCGTTTTGTTATCCTGAACGTGGGACAAGATTCTTCTTGAAGCAACCACCGAGGTAAATTGTGATATTTTGACACACCATTATAAAATAATGCACTTAATGTTAACTTTTCGTGCTCAAATTGAAATTCAAGAATTGTAAAAATATTCAAAGCAGGGAACAAGTTATTGCTCTAATATGGACGTCTTCATACAAACCATCACTCGGTAGGAAGTTTTGTAGGGAAAGGAGAAATAGGTGGTAACAAGTATTTAGTCCCCTAACGAGAAAAAGACAATTGACCGCAAGAACCTCATTAAGTTTTAAAATTAACAACTTTTCCCTTCTATATTTTTGGCGGGTATCAATGAAATAATACTTACGACAGAACACTGAAAGAAAAAAGAAATAATACTGTGAATTGCACTAAACGTCCAAATAAGTTCACACAAGTGTTAAAATGGATCAACAACAACTACAACAACAAACATAGTGTCATATATAAAGGATATGAACACAGCGGTCAAGAAATATAATTTTCATTAAACGATGCATCTATTAACAGATAAAACAGGCCTTTTCGAGGTATTATCTTTTTTAGATGATGAAGTTAATTTATTTGGTGTCGTATGTAAACAATTTTGATATTATATTTATATATAACAATATTTTCTGCCAAAAAATCCACAAGACTGATTAAATACAACGGTTTGATATTTCCGCGGAACAAATAACGCCTTTTGAAAATGTTCACATTAACAAAATAGCGCTGCTTTACGCTCTAGGATCATTTGCATAGTTAAACAACCACGTATCTTCAAAAATATTTCATTCTTCCGACATAGGTGATATAATAAAAAATGTTATCTAATGTTCTCAATTCAGTATTGTCGTAGTATGTGTTCACGTGTTGTGACGCAGAAGTGTCCTTACCAATAGGGGTCCGAAATGACCCCCCTACCACCATATAGACCAATAATATGAATATATTATTGGTCTATATGGTGGTAGGGGGTAGTTTCGCACTCCTATGTCCCTACCCCAAAGAGGGGCGTTCTGGGAAGCGTAGAGTAGAGTAAACCCTGGTCATAATCCACTGGTAGCGCAGTCTGACGGTAATCGCAACTTCTTTACTTTTAGAATGTTTCGGAGTCTTGTTTTTTCAAATGCGACACGTACTTTATCTCTGCTGGATCCTATTTCTGTAAACGGGAACCCTCGATGATTCTACGGAATAGAGCTCGGGGATGATAAGGGCGCGGCTATGCAATCCCGTCTTTTCTCACGTGGGTTTAAATAACCTCACAAACATCCATGATATTGTTGAGTAAAATAAAAATCACCTTTAAATGACGTAACTTTTAGCAACTATCCGCCAAGGATGACGTTGCATAAAACCGCATTGAATGACTGAGGTCAAAACTATCCGTACTTGGCTGAATTTTCAATCTTGAATGCCGAATTTTCATTCTACGGCCATGTATAAGAATGCAACCTTCGATCGACCTCTACCAAAACTAATCTGTTATTCATTCAATTTTAATTTGGAGTTCCCATGCGGTACATTTTTGTATTACGGATCGCTATCGAAAAATAATCAGAATTACCGGAAAAGCTCGGTTTCAGGTCTAAAGCTAGATCGATCCACGTAATGTCAAATGTATATACAAGAGTTTTAAAATAGATATTGTTTCATTGGTAGGCCGCAGAAGCGGCCTACCAGTATGAATGCGTTTTGAATATGACCATGGGGGATTAGGGATACATTATTATAAAACCTGTCCAATGTTTTTATTCAAAACATAGAAAACCGTATAATGCAGCCTGGATCAAACAACAGTTTTTCAAAAACTGTTTTGTAATGAAAATTATTGAGCAATAAAATCATGGTTTTTGGTTATGAACTTGATTTTAGAAATATTGCACATTTCATTAAAATGACTGATCACTCAGACATGTTTGACCTAGTTTTTACTTTCTTTCCCCCTGTTTTCTGCATTTTTTTTTACATCAAAGTGATTCTAACAGGAGATACATCTATGGTTACACTCCTGTCTGTTTTGGTCTTGTTAAACATATATTAAAAATGGCATTTTTTGCGGTTTAAAAAAAAACACAATACTTCACTGTGCACAATTACACTCGAAATCCTTTTGGTACAAACGTGTGTGATGACTTATATCAAAACTCTGGTCTAGAGAATAAATGTTTCTACCTTAATTAATCTAATCCTGTGTGTGATATGTAGCAGTTGTCTGGCACTTAGCATAACATAATTTCAAGCCAGCTACTGTTATTCAAGCATTAAAACAATGCGACAAAAGGAGCATATCACTTTTTCTAACCGAACTATTTTGGGACAACCGAAGTAGGTCCTTTTACTTCAAATAGGTGCAGTCTTAGTACTAGTTTGAATGACAGCTTTTGAATGATAACTTAAATCTTTTGCCTCGTGTTCTGATTTCAGAATTGTTTGTGCTATTATTTTGAGTCTGTATTTTTTTTCTTTATGCTCATTTCTTCGGATAACTCCGCATACATCAGCATGAAGGTTGAGTGAATATATTATTCTAAGAAGAGCACCGCCTATGGGTGCAACCCTTGGCTGTGCTAGGCTGCAGGTGCTGGATAATACAAAAAGCTGAGTGGAAAAAGGGACTCTTACAAAAACCCTTTTCAGAGTTGTCCCCCTTGATTGTCTGGATAGCTCTTGAGATAGTGAACATACATGCTAAATTTTATGAAGATATCTTCAATAACAACAGGTCAACAACAACAATGCCAACGCCGCTAAAATGATCTCCATACCTCAAGTTTTCTTAGAAAACAGACAAGCTAAAAAAGGCAATCACTTTACAATCATGTGTAATTCATTGTGCCTATGTTGAAATAAAGTACCCTTTAGTGTATTTAAGCCGGGTGTGAATGCTAAAGTAGGGCCATTATTGTTGTAAAAATCTTTAAAATCTAGATAGGTATTGTTTGCAAAAAAATATTTTTATAGAAAAATACATTATTCATTGATGATAACCAAATAATTTGCGGCCTACTTTGATGCATTGCATCAAAATTTTGTCTTGTTGACTATATTGCATGTGTGCTCTTTAGGAGTGTATGGGAGAATTCTGACCTACAAATAACACTCGCCACAAAGATACTGTGATAAAAAGCATCATATGTATTTCCTGTGCGACGTTTATGGGTTTATGTGATCATTAACAATAATACTTACCATAAGATAACTATGGTATGATACGCCGATTGTATTTACTTTGTGATCTTTAGGAAGCTTTTTAATCAATCAACAATAATTCTCACTATATGGGGACTGTGGTAAGAAACACCGATTGTATTATCTTTATGATCTTAAGGAAGCTATATGATCATTAACAATAATACTTACCATAAGAAAACTGTGGTATGATACGCCGATCGTATTTCCTTTGTGATCTTTAGGAAGCTTTGTAATCAATCAACAATAATTCTCACCATAAGGAGGCTGTGGTGTGATTTGGTTGGTTGAATGGGGTTTTATGCCGCTTTTTACATTATTTCAATCATATCGCGGCGGCTGGAGCATCTTACCATGGATTTCTGGTATTTCTTACACCAGTACTATCATTACATCTTTTCCTTGCCTCCAGCTGCTATTCCACATAGGTCTAATTTATCAACCTACTGGTAGTAGACAAGTTGTCGGAAAGGATGAGTGCCGCCATATGGGATTGAACCCGGGACCTCTAGGTTGACAGTTAGACGCGCTACCAACTGCGCTATGACGGCGGCCCCGACTGTGGTATGAAAACATCGATCGTATTTCTTGTGTGATCTTTAGAAGTTTATGTAATCAATTAACAATCATACTCACCATAAGAAAACATAGATTTTGTTTGAAATGGCTGTATTCTCTTTACATGGTCATGTGATCAACATACATACCATAAGGAGACAGTGATATGGAAGCACCGATTGTATTGCCTGCGTGATCCTTAGCCACCACCGAAGAGGTCATGTGATCCGTACAGTTCTTATAGACAACAGTTACCTGGGTACTGTCTTCAGATACAGCCTGTACAAAAATGATTAAAATTTTAAAACAATTGGCTGTCTTTATGGAAAGTGGTATAAGCAACGGTCCGTGGTTCGAGTTCCGCCGTCACCAGGGTGTGTTAACAGTCAAAACACCAAAAGCTGCCAGCCCAGTCAACCTGGCTGCAGATATGGGTAGCAGTGGATTTAGGCTACTGTTTTTCTCTTAGGCATTGAGTGTTTGAGGGTGACTCTATAAGCTTAAGCTTTTGGAGCAAGTCGAAAGTTTATAAGTATTAACCAAAATAAAACAGAAAAAAATCGAATTCATAAGTATTAAATATGAGCTAGTTTATGGCATTTCCAACAATTTCAGTTGTGCAGAAAGAAAATACTCTTATCAGCCTTCACTCTCTTCGATGTGTCGACGGCAACTAGCTTATTTTTTCATTAGATGAATTGAGAGTTTTCTATTTTCTCATTGTGGCCAGGCTGCTGAATGTTTGATTCCCTCGTGCAGGTGAATTGTTGGAAATGTCACGAGCTAGCAAGTGTATACACAGGCCGTGTAGCATGCATCAATAATAAAAACTGATTGGGTGTCATTCCGTAGAGGCTCGGTCAACGTTGAACCGACATTTTAATAAAGTGCTTGTGTCGCGAATCATTTGTCTCCAGCCAATATGCATAATATACATCATAAACATGTATGACTACGCCAAACAGGGATAGGGTATTGGTGGCTAGAAGATAATGCTGTGGTTTTGGTGGTGTGTTAAACGACGGGAACCCTTGGTTAGGTAAATCAGCCTCAGAAAAATAACTTCAATAATGATGATCGTTGCGTAATGAGCCCAATAAAACGAACAAAATCGGAATTCCATTGACCACTTACCATACAGGAAAATCTATAAGTCATGACGTCATCAACCGTGCTTTCTGGGTTAAGCAGAGCGACGAATGTATCGGTACCGATTGTTTTACTAGCTACACAAAACACGGAACCAGCTAAAAGAAAGTGCATGTAGGTCACGTCGTTAATTGTATGTTGAAAAAAAACAAACAACAAAAAAATATTGCTCAAAATTTACTATATTTTTTTACGGCAAGGGCAGGTAACTCAAATTCTTTTTTAAGTTTTTTTTTTCAAAATTAAAATCTTTTATATCATCTTTGTGTTAAATATTAAGAAAAAAAAACTGTTGTTGCAAGTTGTGAATCTGTAATGCCACAAAAAATGGTACAAAATAAGAAGTATATATTTAGAGTAAATATGGTATCATAAATTCAAAACTCTGTTTTATCGTAAATTAGCCCACCACTTTTAACACTGTATCCCATCTACACCGGTAGCGTAATGTTTGTAAACGGAAACAATGGCGGAACTCATCGACTGACATAGGATAAAGCGCTTACATCAGGAACCACTATGTCAATTCTGCGACTTAAAAAAAACCAAGTACAATTGGAATCAATTACAATTGAAAGAAGGAAAAAATTGGGAAAGTCTGAACGAAAAACGTCCATAGATGACCGAGAAATTCACGATTTTGTCCCTCGAAATCATCGCATTTTGAACAAACCATGAAACTATTGTTATTTTCTCAATATTGTGACGCGATTTTTAAATAAATTCCAGCATTTTATTGCACAATGGATATTTGTAAGTGTCTCTCTAAAGTTACTTTGAAATTGGTGTCGTAATAAATGTAAACGAAGGCAAACAATAATGCCATGTGTAAATTACAGTGAACGGTTGGGAAACAGCACATGGTCCGGTTGGGAAACAGTCTAGGGACTGACTGGTACCGGTTTGTAAACGGAAAACTTCACTTTAGATAGGCGACATTTCTGACCATGTCTACACAAGGATCATTTATGAAGTGGCGAAATAAGTAAAAATCTGCAGTTTAACAAGTGATCTCCCGTCGGTTGGTCGAGTTCGCTATGAAACATACAGAAAGGTGCTCCAATTGGGAAAAAAAGAACAGAAAAGCCGTCGAAAATACAGAAAAGTCCCCCCATTTTTTTTCTTTAAAAACATGAAAATTGAGTTTCGGGATCACCTGATAGTGTTTGGCTGGATTTTACCTACAATAATACATTTTCCCGTGGTCATAAGATTATGCATTATTTTACTGAAATTCGATCAGGTGGTCCCAAAACTCATTAATGCATGTTATTTTCATTAAAAAAATGGAGGACTTGTATGTAGTTTCGATGGCATTTCTGCACTTTTTTAGATATGGAGTACATTTCTTTATGCAGAAAAGGTACTCCGAGTATCTTTCTGCGAACCTTTCTGCATATTTCATAGCAAACTCGACCAATCGAGCATTACTGGTCTGGCAAGCATTTTAAAAAAGTATATGACTCACATACCCTGGTATAACATTACTTAGACACATCAGTAAAAAAACCCACTTTGGTCTATTTCAGGCTCTAGCAATGGATCCGTTTCGTTGCTACGTCTGTCAATTTGGCAGCCCAAATCTTCAATACATTGTACAACATTGTTCCGAATCCCTTGGTTTCTTCAAACATTCGGTTCATGTGAACGCTTCCCACTTTCGTTTTGCACTTACAAACACTTTGCTCGAATGTTTGAAGAAACCACTTGATTTGGAGCAGAGTGAGTTAGAGGCGTGAATAGCCCTCTCAAAGACGCGTTCCGTGCACTTTATCTCATCAAAATCAATAGAGTATAAGCTGAGAAATTAAAGAAAACATACCTTGAAGCGTCCGTGTGGACGCTTTCCAAAAGTCACGTGGGTTACCCACCGTGATTATGAACAACTCTAAGTAAAATGTGCTTTAAGGGGGTTTGTGCTAAAGCCTGGCTAACTAGTGCCACCCGGGAGGGCTAAGGATAGATTCAAGCGAGAATCAATGCCATTGAAGTTGAAGGTCTACCAATTTTGGTTTTGAAATCATATGTCTAGTCGACACCCTTGACCACATATACATGTATGAGATACACGTATATCTTATACACGAAAGTGAGAGCAGCAGTATATAAAGGAAGTATGGCAGAATTATGTCTTATTTATGTAACAATATTACATGTACATGTAATATAATAAAAACAAAAAGGCATCAATTGGTGAAAATTAAGCTGGTAAGTTTAAAACATTTCAGTAATGCAGCCAGAGTTTTGAACCTGCACACTTCCAAGTTTATATGTTAATATAAAGTCAGCCCATATATTAAATCGTGTTTTCGCCATTAGTTTTTGTCGCGAGTAACCAAATGCTTGCAAAAAACTAACAAATAATGCATTTCCTATAAATAATGTAAGTTCCAAACCGGACCTACCCTCGTTTCCCAACCGGTCATCGATAAATTTTAGGCGGTTTCCTAACCGTACACTCCGACAGTAGGGTGGTTCAAATAATCGAACGGTTACAAGCAATATAAGAATGCCCCAAGCTTACAATTTGCACAGATGTGTTCAAAAATGAACAGTGATTTCGTAAGGTTATTGTTATTTTTCAAGAACAGGTGAAAGTATGAGAAAACTGTCGTTTTTTAACGTAATGTTGACAAGTCGATCATTTCGAGAACTAAAGTCCTTGTTAACTCAGCCATCTGTGGATGTTCTTCGCCGCGATTTTCAGTACATTGTTGTTTGTACGTGTGTAATCGATTTCAATTTTACTTGATATTTCTAAACTTGAAGAAAAGACAAAAACGTACCTTATTTAAGCACTGCGTCCAGTTCGAATCGATGGATTCCGCCATTGTTTCCGTTTACAAACATTACGCTACCGGTGTAGATGGGATACAGTGTTTAACACTGCATAGGAAATTAAACTTATTCACAAGAAACTGTTTCGCCAGCAGACGTAGACGATATCATTGTATAGGCCTACATATTCTTACGTATTCTTAGTTTGAAAAAAAAAAATAATAAAAAAAAATCGGACGTTGCCACAAGAAGGCCCTAATGGACACCTGTCCTTTCATTGAGGATACGATATTATAAATATTCATACAAGAATGATAATATCGGAGGCCTTTTCTTAAAACGAATGGCTTGCTCGAAAATAGCAAAAGCTTTTTTACAAGTAATATTCGTATTTTGTAGTTATTCCAAATGGTCAAATATTGCCTTAGGGTGGAAGAGGACAATAACGTTTTTTGAGAGAAGTGTATAATTTTTGGTATATATGCGATCTCAACGGTGTATATTGTTTGCTTTTTAATTTAGAAATAACGTTACCATGACGTCGTAAAATTCACGATTTGGCGCGCTTTCTACAACCGACCCTATTCCCATTTAAATGCGCAGTGCGATTTAAAACAAGACGTTTTCGTTCCGCCAATTGCACTAAAAATGAAGCTAAATGAATGGTCATTACCTAACTGATATATAAAATTCTTTGAATTTAAATATATAGACAAGTGAGTTGGTTGAAATCAATATTCACAGTTTTTACTGTTCCATTTTGATTTTTTTTTCCAAATTTTGATAATATTTTCTCAAATTCTTGTTTGGTTAACAGGGAAAGTTTTAAAAACTTTTACCACACAGATTTTTTATAATCTAGATTTAAAGGTTGACATTTTGACGTTTAATCTATGACATTCACGTTCAAATTAGTATTTTTTTTTGATTAATTTGCAATCTACAATGTATTTGTATAAAAAGATAAAAATTCACAGAAGTGATCAATAGCCTTAATGGAAAGGCCCTCAAAATTTCATTCCGATACACCGAAAACTTCACGGTACACATGAATTTACCGAACACAAATGATTTATGACCTTAGTAAGAATTACGTCGACGTCGCTATAAATAAACACTGATTTTTGTAAGTTTGTATCGCAATCTCGACGTCATGACGTTACTATAAATTAGCACGTTATAAGACAATTGTGGGTGTAGTGATATCATTTCAAATGAAATTGGAAATTCCCAATGAATCTTTATAAAAATGAAAAATCTTTTCGACATTTACTTTTTCTATATACAGAAATCTTTTAAATACTTTGAGTAAAGTATGTCAAAAGAATTTAGCGAATTTTTCGACGTACTGCGTTTGTCTTTCCGAATTTCGAAATTAGGGTAAAAAAGTTTGATCCCTTATTGTAGAAATTCAGTACGGTGAAACGTCATAAAAAGAAGCGAGCATATAAAACGGAAATAGGAAAAAGAAATGTCAAATTTCAGACAAAATTTCATCCGGTCAATTTTTTTTAAACAATTAGTTTAATGCTTTTTTTTCGAGTCGCAATTTTTTGAAAGTTTAACTTTGATTCAATCACATGTTTCTATCGTTGTATATAAGTATTTCCTGATTAAATGTCAATGCTCACAATTTATTTGGCGTCATTTTAGTGTTTTCCATTGACTTGAATCGTCTTAAATACGATCACGCGAAGCGTTTAAGAAGGTGTAGGGTCATTTGTTATAACGCGCAACATCCTCATTAAAACGACGTCATGGTAAGAGCGTTAACAAATATACACCGTTGAGGTCGCACCAAGACAAAGTTTCCATAGATACCAATCTTCATGCACTTATCTCAAAAAACCGCTATTGTCCTCTTCCACCTTAATTATGAAATCCGGACAATAAAAATGAAATTCGTCTTATAACAGTTATTTGTCCATGGATAAGGGTTTTGTGCTGATTATTTAAAAAAGCAAACATAAAATTATTGATGTCAGGCAGATATAAGTCAAAACAGCCCTGCGTTCAGGATGTCAAAACGGTAAAAACTGTTTGTAAATTATTCCCCGCTTTGCACGTACACTTGCGTGCAAAGCGGGGGATAATTTACAAACAGTTTGCTCTTTTTTGTCATCCTGAAAGCAGGACAGGCTTCTTTACATTATGAATCTACTCACAAGCATAAACAATGGATTTATCTGAGCATGGTGTGTCAAATGCAATTGTGTCTTTGTTAGTACAAACATTCATATGTTCCGGGTTCGATGCGTTGTTACAAAATTGTGACCCTCCGGCATCAGTATAGTCGAAGTCGAACCGTCCGAGCAATGGCGTCGGACACTGGACTTTCGCAGAGCTCTCCGATCCTAGAAATTAGTAAAACCTCAAAATAATCTAACAAAGTCTATGTTTTTGGTAACATGTAAGAGGTTAAACCAAATAGTCCATGCTTAAAGAAAGGATTCCAAATATACATATTTTCACATTTTGGAAAAATCGTGGAAATGTAGAAATTGCTTGTAACAAGCATTTTCTTCCTTCCACAATTGGTTCTCGCCAATTATATATTTTGTTCAAAGAACAAGGAAACGAGAGGAAATAGTTTCTGCAAAAGACCTTTATATTGAACTAATGTAACATTTTTGGTAGAAAGGGATTACAAAGGATACTGCCCAGCTCATTTCTTTGGCAAAATTTTCTCGTACGGTTAAAGAGAACACGGGACTCCCTGTTATGTCCATGAAGTTAGCAGACTTACGTAAGAGTAGGTCGGGTTTTCTACGAGTTGGCAAAATAAAGAAGTAGGCCTACTAAACATCTTGCTATTAATTTTTGCGTAAGTCAAAAATTAGAGTTGCTTCTACAGTTTAAACTAAATAAGGCGTTCTGCCATGTAACATCTCATTGGAATCGTCGTCCAAGGCAGATTCTAATACTGAATGAAAACACCAGGTACAACTCGTAGTTTTGACTTACGATTGTTTTTCGTAAGATGTTTGGTAAATTGGGCCCCATGAGTCTCAGACTTCCAGACTACCCTTAGTGTGGATAAAACATGTCCGTACCTTGTTTGACCATCGTGACAAAAGCTGAGCCAGACGCACTCACAGTACTGTCGCAGATCTCGTCTTTAGTATATGATGAAGCACTGGGACGGACAAATACTCTCTGTTGTCCAGCGTTCGGTTCTTGAGCTTTAATGAAATGAACATATAAGGCATTTTATACATGCGTGGATCTAGCACTTTTTTTCTAATGTCTAGAGGGCTCAAGGTTTTTTTGTAATACTCCTAAGTTGGCAAGCAAAATGTCGTAACACTTGGATCGGCAACTCTATAAACCGTATTTTTTCAGATTTACTGACTGAATAAAAATAGTTATTATAGAAATGAGTGAAGATGAATAGAACAAATTCTTTGTAGATTCATTCTGACAGGATACCGCTAATGATCTATATTTCGTCCTTTTGGGGCGGAAACTTGATGCCATAGAAATATACGCAGGGAATTTCGCTCAATTTTTCATGGCTGGCTTCTGAGATTCTCAAGCTAGGTTTATAGAGAACACTTATCCAATTAAAAATCTTGTTTTCCAGATATTTGTTAAAATATCCGGTAACTAACCATCCGGTAATTAGTGAACTCTATTCCATTGCTTGAATATGCACATTCGAAGTATGACGTCACTCTGGCTATGACGTGACTATATGCACTTCGCCATGTTGTCAACCGACTGACATTTAGGTTTCGACGTGTGCTTAATCGAGCTTATCACGGCCAGTAAGTTGGATTTATCGTATGATATTGCTACATACAAGAGACATGGAATATTTGAATATTTTATTTTGGCTTGAACTCACACAAAAACTCCTCGACCGGCTAAATATATTTAACCGAGTGTACTAGTTAGAGACCAATTCTCGCCAAGTAACAGTTCTAGCAACCCCCTCAGTTCACAGTAAAGACAGAAAGCAAACCCTTCTAACTTACAAGTTATTTAGGCAGCAACATATTCTTTTAAGAAATTAATTTGTTTTAAATGAATATTGCGTCTTTACCGCGAAAATGGTCAGTTGGCGAGAAATGGTAAGCAGCGAGAATTGGTCTCCAACCATTGCAACTTGATCAATGTAAACAAAGCTTTTTCTTGAATCCTTTACTGAGCAGTATTATCGTGATAATTGAAAATATGTTAAATGCGGCTTTAAACTATATTTAAAAAAAAAAAAACTCATATAAAATGTTATATTTCAATTCGCCTTCTCTCATATCTCTCCCGCGAAACCCTAAACGTGTCGCCCACCTAGATGAAAAGGGCGATTTTTTGTGGAGCATAATCATTCTAGTTCAGGACATTTAAGGAATGCGAAAAGTGTCGAGCCCAGGCAGCCTTCGCAGCCATGAAGTCTGATACGGATCTACACTTTTTGCACTTAACTTATGATCCCGTTTTGCCTGGAGGGTCAAACTTTGCTTTTCTTCGCCAACAACAATACGTATAGGAATAACTCGTTATATCAATTTTAGGTATAGATAAAGCATCGTGAAATTGACACTTATTCCGAACAAAATAATTCTTATTCATTTACTAGTACTCAGTGCTCTATTCATTTATTCATGCTCTAACCATTTAAAGAAATCGATCAAGACGCTCCGAAATAATATAAAAACATTTCGAAATCGTTCAAGACGATCATCATTTAATTCAAATCGGTCGAATTATTCTACAACTTTAATTGCTGTTTTGATTTAAAAGTGTCTGATTGGCTAAGAAGACACACAAACAGAAAAGAAAGAACTTTTATTTTATTATAGGGAGGTAATTAATATCGCTAATTTTATTCATCTTGAACAGAAATAGCGATATTGGATTACCTCCCTTTAATTTCACTCAGACTCGCTCCACACACTCATTCAACTTCATTCCAAAATCATTCATCTTGTCAATTTCAAGATGTTCTTAACTGCACTTGCATCGTGCTCAGTGGCGGATCCAGGGTTTCTATAAAGGGGATTCGATGTCGGCCTACAACATTCGAGTAATTAGTCCCATAGTACCCATATCTATATAGATAGGGCAACTATGGGAATAATTGCTCAATTTCCGTTTACATCAGATATCTTTTATTTGTATTATTTCAAGTTCATGTGGTTCGAACACTGTTTAAATGGGATTTTTTAAAATTTTCTTTCAAAAATTTGATTGAACTTGTCCAATAGAATGAACTTATTTAAATACAGAGGGGGTTCGTTCGAACCCTCCGAACCCCCATTGGATTCGCCACTGCTGTGGTTGCTGTAGTATCAGATGCTCTAAACCTGAAATTACCAATGATACAGGGAGCGGTTTGTAGGTAAACAAATATGACGTAATAGCTAGGTGGGTCATTCAAGTTTTATAAATAGACTTTGTTTACCTGCAACGTGATAATAGGTGTAGGAGTCACTGGTTACAGCGGTCATTTGAAAACATAGATAGATGTACCACGTAATGGTAGCTGCTGTAAAAGTTGTACTTGACCTGAAATTATCAAACATCATACTTTTAGTAAAAATTCGAAGAGACCATTTACCCCAGACAGTATATCGATGTGTCAAATCACAATCTCGAAATTCCTTTTAGCCAAAACTATTTCCGAAATGACCATGTGCTTGACATTTTGAGTAATGTGCATGATTCAAGAATTATAACTTACAGCCTTAAAAGCACACATTGCAACGAGAAACATATTGACCGAATGAAGATAAATTAAGACATCATTTACTCAGTCAGTCACTCATTCAGACCGCGTAGATGCACAGACTGACAAAAGGCTTTGCGTTTAGCACAGGTGATTTTTTTCAAAGTCGTGCACAGGCATGAATTAAACATAAGGCACTAGGCGATTTCGATATAGCCGAAACGTCTTTGATTGTTTAGTTTCGCGATGATGCTAAGCCACATCAACCAATCTGTTACTTTAACTTTTATTTGAACAAGATCCTTTCTTCGCTAGCCAAAGGTGATGCCCACTGCGTGTTTTATTCACGCATATAGAACTCGTAGTGGTCACCACCATTGATAAGCGAAGAAGACACGTTTGAGACTCTCTGCATTTTTAAAAATATTTTGAACGGTCTTAAAAGTTTTACTTGCATACTAGATTTTCATAAGTCATTACTTTTTCAAAAAGGTGGGCATCGGTAAGTGGGCATGACAGTATTCACCAATGCCAATTCCCTTTTCAAAACTTTAAACGTGAAAGACAAATGAGCATGTGCGTTACATTTCCAACAACATCAAATGTGCACAAAGCTAAGACTCTGGCTGATTCGTGTAACGAAGTTTAATTTCTGGTTGTATATGGCCTACTTTGTTAAAGCGAAAGAAAATCTTCAGGCTTGGTGCCTCGAATCCTTAGAAACTTATTATCAATGTGCTGTCGCACTGAAATATCAAATGACATTTGAGAATTTTGAGACTTATAAATTGGTCTGGATTCGGTTTTGACATATACATGTACTGATGTTTAATACTACATGAGATTTGCTTAAAAATTCAAAAAAAGCGAGATAGAGTTTGTGCACCATTTTTCTATCCATCTTTTTAGGAATCAATGGCGTTTCCGTGATTGAAATCGGTTGATTATTTCCGATAAAATGGACAATTAGTAAATTTGGTCCCTGAAAAGGGTCGGCCTCTATGCAATCCCCTTTTCTGACCGAAATATGAAAGCTTGTGTTTTAAAATTCAGTTTTTTAGCATTTGGCACGGGTTTTAGACTTTTAGAAATTTGGAACTACAATGACCTGCTATATGTCCGCAGTTACCTTAAATTAAACTGACCCGCTTGTTACATGATTTGAAGTATAGAATACAACGTTTACCGTAATAAAAGTAGGCTATCAGAGGTGAAGTATGCTTCGTCGTAACACTCCCATGATGCAATAGTATTTCCGTAAGCTGTGACGGAATATCCGGTCATGATGTTTGTGGTAAAAGATAGAGTTCCCTTCATACTGTCAAGCCACATGCTGTTCTGAAATACACTTGGGAAGGTGCACTGCGCATCTGAAATGGAAATATCTCTCCCCAATGTCGGTCTGTTGATGATCGAAATTTCTTGGTGATTTATCACTTGATAATGTCGCTGCTAGACGAGTGTATTTTTTTTTAAAAAATGGTAACACAACTGTTTTAATAGACCTATTATTCTCCCATTCGTTTCAAAATTCAAGGTGTCATCAAAGCGCCGTCCATAATATCGATGATATCATTCAATTGTCACAAAATAGATACTTCGAGATTCGCTTAAGAATTTATTTTTTTACCAAGAAAGAGGCAGAGTATATATGTGTAACAGTTTATTGTTTTTATACCATATGCTAAGTAGTAGATGTAATGTCTATTTAAATTTTAATACGGTAAGTCGTATAAATTCTTGTAGTAGATAAGTAGAAGATTTTGTACAATACAAAATAATGTGTTTTTGATAATTTCATTATACATGTACTTGTCAAAAGGAAACAAGATGACATTATGCGTAATGTTTATTGACGTAAGAAAATAATCGGTCGATGTTTGAACAGTCATATATGTTTGTAAATACATTCTGCAAGCATTATGTACCGATGATTTGAATGACAAGATGAAAAGTCTGAATAAAGAAAATTTGGACATAATCCAACTTCTTTTGATAATCGTATCCGTCTTTTTCAAATTCACAGATGCAGGTAATAATTTATGAATTCATTGGGGTATGAAACTAATAACCTAATTGTTTGGAAGGACAAAACGTAGGATATTTTCTTTGTCCTTTTGATTCAATAACTACCTTGTGCACAAGGATAAGAAAAAGCTGTATGCTCAAAATTGTTTTCATCGGAGCAAGCATAAATGTCAATCCGATCAGAATGCACGTATTGGTCTAAGAATGATCTATTTTTAGATCAAAATATTTTGTGTGTCGTTTTTCGCTAAACAAAAAGATAATTGCTTGCACAAAGTATTACATGTAATAAACAGATAGACGTCAATTTTGTAACTCGTAGGTTTTTTTGTTCAAAAATTATATCTGTCAAGTTTGTCTCCATTTTAAAACGAATTCAGTTGAGAGGGTTGCTTGATGGATGCTAAGAATCATAACTGCGTGCTTGTAATCATCAATCAAGCGTGACATTTCCAACAATTTCAAATGTGCGCAAAGCAAAGCTTCTGGCCAGCCTGTGAAGCCGCACAGTCTGACCAGAATCTTGGTTATACGCTTTATGGATAGATGAGGTCTTAATCCATCTTCTTGCAGTCAGCATATATCATTAATGCATTGTGTCGATGTCAGCACTAACTAACACTTATACCTCGCTTGAAGTTGAAAATACGAAATTCACCTCCCGCGAATGTCGTAGACTGCCAAACATTAAAGAAAACATTGAAAATAGAGGAGAAAATATATTGAAACAAGCATTTCACCTTTTTTCCTCAATGTTTTCCCTCTTAATTACTTTTAGTGCACAAAAACGGTTTGTGATCCTTTTATTTTTTTTCGAAAAAAAAAAAAAAAAAGAAAAGAACTTGTTTTATGAATATAAATTCTGCTTTCCTTAAGAATTGAAATTTCAGTCTATTGCCAATTAAGTAGGTTTTTCCGTTGAACGGATCACTGATCATGTAGTGATGATGGGTTATGGAATGTGGGCGAGAATTTTTCGAAGCTCTACAACACTGGGCTTGCGGATCGAAAGTCTGAGTTTTTCTCTAAAGAAATCGGTTAGAATTCTTTATTTTGTTGGATTACAATTATTTTAGAAATGATAACCGACATTTGGCGTTTTCCAGCGTTTTAATCCCGATAAACCAAACCAAACCAAACTGTAACTAACAGTTAACAACATCGGGATAAGATGAATGCTTTTAGAATGAATTTGGAGTGTGTAGAGCAAGTTTTGAGTGCAATTAAAGGGAGTTAATCTTATATCGCTAATTTTATTTCAGGATAAACAAAATTAGCTATATTTATTATCTCCCTATAATAAGATATTCATACATGTTCAATAAGTAGCTTCCTATATCTTCAATCAGGCGCTTGCTATTTCAATTGTGTTAGTGAAATCGCGATTTTTTTCTATCTACATATTTTATGAATGCAGTTGTTGATTTTATCTTTTTAGTCATTTTGGAGCGATTAAGAATGGCTTTGAATGCGATGAATGTCAATTTCACGATGTAACTTACATTTCAGATACTGAGACAGACGCAAATTCAAAAATAGCCAAGTACATAAAGTGATGACTAGCTTCTCCGCAAACCTTATAAGGCTTGAACTTTAACAGTGATAACAGAGGTTTCCTAATGATTTCATTAGGAAACATCTATTAACATTGTAAAAGATCGTGAGTATCGAAATGTCGCGAAAGTGTTACGGGTCCACTACCTTAATAGCAAAATGTCAGGCGAAAAGTGGCCATCTGCGATTTTACAGACTGACCAGGGTTTATTTCATGGAGTTGTAAGATGGTGGTCTTCATTCGAGTGACGGGTTACAAATATTTAATATATCGCTTGATTTCTTTGGAGTCATGATCTTTCGTTTTGAATCTGAAATTCGTTGTTAAATGAATCTCTCGCTTTTGGTTATTTGGGCTAGCTCGTGTATTTAATAAAAATATTTAAGTGCTCGCGAAAATATGAACGTACTCTTCGTTCTTCAAATATGCACATGTGTCGAACATTTCTTTCGAGCCTTTTCAGACTACGAGATAGATATGATTTGTTTGTCGATATTTTAATTTTTTATGGCATATCTAAGCTTATCTCGTTGCGCGTAGTCGATGAATTACATCGTTTGGAAAAAGATAAATAAAAAATGTTGAAAGTAGCTCCAAAACCCTATTTTGTCTAGCCTGTTAAGAGTTCCCTTGCTAGAGTCCGTAAGAGAAGATACTCACTTGTTCCAGTAAGCCTGAACGACATCAAAAGCGCCACGTACGTTATCATTTTCATTATTGTTGATATGTGAGTCATCGTCACCAGTTATATTTCGAAATAATTCTTGCTCCACCCGTTGAATATTGTAGAACGTATAAACTGTGTCAAGAACTGTTTGGTATAACGATTTTCTTTTCATTGACGTTACTTTTTTCTCCAATCCAAGAAGTATTCGGGTCATTTATTCCAAATTCATAAACTTCACATTTGCGAGCTATTCCTTCATTTGCAGTGAAAATCTTTTCCTATTTTACACATTTTACACATCAACAACAATAACAACAACAACATGAAACACGTTACAGATAGTAGGCCCTAAGAAGGCAACACATTTTTAATCTTTTAATCTTTAATTAAGTTTTCTGCTCCTGACATCATTTGACAATTTGCTTAATTATTTTATTAGACGTCGCCAAAAACTATTTCTGTAAATCCTTTTTGTGGGTTATCGAGAAATAGCGGTAGATTACCATTTGATAAACTCATTGTCTAAGCAGTGAAGTTATTAAAAACTTACACCCCATTTTCGTTCATTTCGCCCCATCTTACGTCATCTAAGCGGAACCGAAAATTAAAAAGTGACGTCACCATGATTGTTGCATAACAATTACGTGCAAGATAACACGCTTTGAGAAAACTTGACCCAAAAATGTACATATTTTGTATCATTCTTTTTTCATTTAAGAAATAGAATGATTGTTCATTTTTCGATTAAGATCAAATGGTATTTCATTGGGTTACCCACTTGAGAAAATATAGCCTTTTTTGTTGACTCAATGAAATATCAATCGGTCTTACACTGAAAAAAAAAATGATATTCTCCAAAAGTCAACATTGTCATTATAAAGAATAGCCCTTCCGGGTATCCTTGTTTTGCACCTAGGATAACATTCTGAATGACGTCATTACGTCGTCTTATGCACGTGTTCGCGATTTTTCTGTCATCAGAGCGTTAAAAAGACATTTTAAACGTGCAAAATGTTGTCAAATGTTGAAAAAAAAAATATGTAACTCGATTTTATATGAGACAAGCTGATCTTAACCTCGTCGAGAATAGAAAAGTTTTTAAGCTCGCCAAGACTCGGCGAGCTTAATAACATTCCAATTCTAGAATCGGTTAAGATCAGCTTGTCTCAAATAAAATCTCATGACAGCTACTATACATCCTCTTTTTATTCATTAAAAATATCACATTAGTGTTAAAAAGTTTCACAAAAAACAAGAACTTTGATTTTGATTAGAAATTAACTTCACAATTAGGCGAGATCCACAATTAAGAAAGCGTTCTATTTTCCTTTTCCTAAAATGTTTATCTTGAATATTTATTTCTCCCTTAAATAAACTTCACAATGTTAAAACGAATCTTAAACTTTAGCCCACAAATGCTGTAAAGAAAAGAGACAAAGTTCACAAACTAAAATATGCTTGTAAAAATTTCAATGCTTGCATTTTTCTTTTATTTTGACATACAATTCAAGCTTCGATAGCCGAATTCGACTCTCAGATTCACAATCATACAATTTTGTTCTTTATGACAATGGCGCGACGACAAAATTGCGTCGCCAAGCGAATTGGAGCATTGTTGAATTGGTTTAATTATCTGTTTTATTCGACACAATACTTTTGTACTCGAGAAAATAATGTGAAAAAAAGGAGAAAGAAATCGTTTGAAATAAATTGCTTTTCTCGCAATATTTTCTACCTCTAAGTCTGATTTCTAATCAAATTGCAAACGCTTCTTATTGTCGCTTGTAGTCTTTTAGGATTTGAACCAGACTAAAATAAAGTGGGAAAAACCTGGGAAAGGATTAAATTGTCTTAGAAGCGTTTAAGAAATAGTTCCCCGCAATGCATGTGTACTCACGTGCACAGGGAGTATAATTTCTAAACGTGTGCAGCGTTTTTGTCCTTAAGGTAATGTACCCATAATAGTTCAACAATACGGAACTCATGAACTTTCACAATGCTGTCCGAGGTTTCCTTATGAAAATCATTAGAAAACCTCGGTTAACACTGTTAAAGCTTACTTCTTCCGATACGCTGCGGAACTGTTTCGGGTTCACTACCTTTATGCATAAAGGGCAGTTTGCTTTCCTTCTTTTTACTCTGTTTTAAACCATATTTGCGATTATGTGATGTTATACCTCCACTTTCAATTAGAACTTTGTAGAAAGTACTTCAGAAGTGTGTCAAAAGAATCTTTAATGGAACACGCCTCATTGTAATTCCTCTGTTAGCCTTTCATTTTCCGTTTAAACAATCGTCTGTAGTCTTTAAATCGAATGGCTGTTAAATAACAGGGTTAAACAAGCAGTCCAAAAGTTATCTATCTTAAAAAATGAATAAAAGAAAAGCATTTTCTTCTGCCGTTTGATATCACATAGAAAGTCCTGTATTCAACAAACATGACAAAGAGTTAAACGGATAAATGGTTTTTTGGTATCAATCGCGAAATGATTTCTTTTGTTGATCTATTGTTTAGGACTAAAATAGGAGTATATAATTACAAGATTTTTCCTGAATCATGATTTAAATGTCTTTAATGTCTACCCTGCGATTATGATTGCAGAACAATTTTGATTTTTTGAATGGGTTTAGCCCACTTTTATTTTTTCAGTCGTATCGCGGATTCTGAAGCACCTCGTCACGGATTCTTGGTATTTCTTGTGCTGGTACTGTTATTTTATTATTGTAATGACTGCAGATACTGTCCCGTTTAGATTTACGATCATCCATCAAATGTTGGAGGTAAATATCGAAAAACAATATCTGTTGCCGTCAGGATCGATCGGAATCCATAATTAGGATTAGACGGGTTGTAAAAGGTGCTGTGACGAAAACCGATTTTTGAATGTTTGAAATAGTTCCCTGGTCATTCGGAAAATCGCTCGGACTTTTCCGTAAACTGAAAAGTACCTCGGACGTAAGTGTAGTAATTTTTGGTCATTTTTTTTAGGTAATTCGGCTCCTGGTGGTACTTCGGTTAATACGCTTGTAGAATATCACATTTGATTAATTCCCTCCAATCATCTTTGGAGATCTTTGGGAATACTATAATTTGATGACAAAACGCAGTAAAACACTGCGTTTTGTTATCAAATTATAATATGCCCACTTTTATTCTTTCGTTGATTTTATTTTATGCATCGTCATCCTTAGCGGGATCGTCGATGTTTGTGACGTCATATAAACCTACGCGCGAAATGACGCGCTTTCATGGCTGCGTCCGTATTATTCCCGAGGTCTATTCCGTAGAATCGCCGAAGGTTCCCGATTGTGGTTATGGTGATATGCCACTTTGTTCTTAGGCATTTGTTTCGTTATCTCACTTTTGTGCTTTATATTGACTCATATGGAGAAAACCACCCACCACAAATTAAGAGAGTAGGCCTATTTGTTGATTTCACTGAGGTATGAAACTAAAAATCTAACCACGTTGAATGAATACGCGAAAAGAATTCATACATGAGTGTGATTAGGTTTTAAGTTTCATACCTCAAAAAAAATGAAACAAATGTTCTCTTCATATGTCATAATTTGATAACATATAGCAAACATGAAAGATTCATAAATAATGAACACAATTTCTTCTGGGATTATTTTATGTGGAAGCTTACAAAATAGCTGCGTATCAAAATGATTTTCACTGAGATAAAAACCAATTTTTCAGCCAATTAGAATCCGCGAAAATTGGTGGAATCCGCTAAATTTAAATCATGAACAGATAATGAAAATGTGACTGTGACTTTATAGTATTTTTTATTTCATATTCCTTTGCTTTCATAAACTAATTTCACTTTAAACGTTTGAAAAAAGGGCCAACAACGACAGTATGTATCACGTGACTTTATAATAATAATAATAATAATAATCTTTATTTTTAGTCAGGGGTTTGTACGAGGTACAGTTAACAATTAACATAAGCTATGTATAGCTTTTAACCGACTTTTTACTCATTCTAGATGATATCAATTTTGCGTGATAAATTCGGGAGGCAGTGGAATCCTTTTTTAGCTCACCTGAGCACAAAGTGCTCAAGGTGAGCTATTGAGATCGTAGAATGTCCGTCGTCCGTCGTCAGTCGTGCGTCGTGCGACGTGCGTCGTCCGTCGTCCACAATTTCTTTAAACATCTTCTCCTCCTAAACCAGTGGGCCAATCTTAATGAAACTTGGCAGGGATGTTCCTTGGGTCAAGCTCTACCAATGTTGTTCAAATAAATGAAATCCACCTCTAACTTTCCCTTTACCCTTAACAAAAAGGGTGAAAATATGAAAATCTTTCAAAATCTTCTTCTCTGAAACCAGAAGGCAGACAGCTTTCATATTTGGTATGTAGCATCACCTAGTGGGCCTCTACCAAGTTTGTTCATATCAAGACCCTTGGGTCATATTTGGGCTTTGCACGGGTGCATCCCTTTATCTCTTATGAGCACGAAGGGTAATAAATGAAAATCTTCAAAAATCTTCTTTTATGAAACCAGAAGGCAGACAGCTTTCATATTTGGTATGTAGCATCATCTAGTAGACCTCTACCAAGTTTGTTCATATCAAGACCCTAGGATCATATTCGGGCGCAAACCTTTTTACATATAATCAAAGAGAGAAAATCTTTTAAAATCTTCTTTAATTGAAACCAGAGGGCACACTGCTTTCATTTTTGGTATCTAGTATCATCTAGTGGGCCCCTACCAAGTTTGTTCATATCAAGATCCTTGGGTCATATTTGGGCTCCACCCGGGCGCATCCCTTTCAGCTCATCTGAGCACGAAGGGTGAAAATAGGAAAACCTTCAAAAATCTTCTTTTTTGAAACCAGTAGGCAGACAGCTTTCATATTTAGTATGTAGCATCATCTAGTAGACCTCTACCAAGTCTGTTCATATCAAGACCCTTGGATCACATTTGGGGTCCACTAGGGTGCATCCCTTTTTTACATAGAATCAAAGAGCAAAAAGGCATATTTGTCTTGCTCTTCGCTGAAAATGTTCCATGGTATTGATCTTAGGCAATTATCTTCTTTTTGACATCTGCCTATCTAATTAATGTGATGTCCCAGGGGTCAAAGAGACTCAGGTGAGCGATCTAGGACCATCTTGGTCCTCTTGTTTATTTTTATTTTTTTTGTGGAAGGGTTTTCATCCACTGCTACCCATTTACAGCTGGGTCGACGAGGCAGTGACTATTAAGTTTCTTGCCCAAGGAAACACCTCGCTGTCACCAGGACTCGAACCCCTGACCTTCTGATCAGAAGACCGACGCTCTAACCACTGAGCTATCGAGGCAGACTTTGACGAGTACTGAAAATACAGTTGTACACCATTCGGAATACAATACCACTCGGATTTTTCTGTAAACTGGAAAGAAAGTATATTCCGTAGAATTGCCGAGAGGTACCGATTGGGTTGTACACATACATACGGAAAGTTTCCGCTGAAACTCCGAGCTAGGATCGGGTAAAAATCTTCGTTCATCTAGGACCACAATTTAAAAACAATATAAAAGCTGTAGCTTTGCGATTTTAGTCGAGTAATCATTAAAATGATTAAAAGAAAAATGTCGGAGTTCAACAGTTATCTCATGACAAATGAGCGTTTTGATTGGTCAATCGATTTTTGTATTGACAGCAGCGATCTGTTAGTTGTTGAATTGCAAGATTACAGTTAGTAATATCGTGAAATAGACATTTACCTCAATCAAAACCATTCTAAATCGCTAATTCAGCGCTCAATTAATTCATTCCAAACTCTCACTCAAGCTTTTCAAAAACGCCCAAACCCATTGAAAAATATAGAATCAACAGCGTCTTTCAAAATGAATTTCAACAGAGAAAAATCTCGATTTCACTGACATAACTCAAATTGTTAGCGTCTCATAGATTCTTGAAGATATAAGAAGCTATTTATAGAACTTGTATGCATATTTTATTAAAGGGAGGTAATCAATATCGCTAATTTTGTTCATCCTTTGTTATCGGATTATCTCCCATTACATTCACTCAAAACTCGATCCACAGACTCATTCAATTTATTCCAAAACCATTCCAAAATCAATCACTTTGTCAATTTCACGATGTTTTTAACTGTACCCTTTTCGGTTTGATTTTTATACTACGCCAATTGCCATTCTTTGGCAAACTTCTCGTGCTGGTAATTTATTGAAAATATGTTTTGTTACTTTAGACTTCGCACGCAAACAGTATGACATGAAACGTATATACAGTGTTATTGTCGAATATGAAAATATGAGCATGATGAGGCTTAGCGTGAGGAACGAATTCAATATTGACTTCAATTCTTCCCTAAAGTTGAGCCCCAGATGTTCCATTAAACCGTCACTAGTGACGTCAGATAGTTTGAGAAACTTGATTATATATATATATATGTGAGCCTTTATTCTGCATATGCATTTTCAACGATTGCTCATATTTAATGGAAAATGTTATGACTAGCCCATCGTTAAGGATGACAAAACGGTGCAAACTGTTAGACATTTATACCCGCTTTGCACACATCTGTACGTGCAAAGCTGGGTATAATTTTCAAACAGTTTGCACCGTTTTGTCATCCTGAATACATTCATGTTACAAAAACGTTTCTGAGCGTTTCAAGATGGTTTCCCACTTTGAAGGTACACTTGCAAAGAGGGGCATAATGACTGACACATTTCTTTAACTTTTTTTATTTAACGCAGGGCTGTAATCTAAAGAGGGCATGTGGAATTTTTGCTGACTATATGAAGGGACGCAGATCAGACGGCGCAGATGCTCAAGCTGATCTGCCTTGCGTTCAGGATGTCAAAACGTCGCAAACAGTTCGTCATTTATAACCCGCTTTGCACTTACACTTGCGTGCAAAGCGGGGTATAACCGGCAAACAGTTTGTTATGCTTTTTCATCCTGAACGTTGGACTGACTATCACAAAAGCGCAGACGTGTAAATATTGAAAATGTCACACACCGACTCATATGTGAATCATCAGGCGAAAAGGTACCCTCTGGAAAATGCGGAAATCGTCAATCCTTGTCAGACTTCGTGACCTACGCAAACTGACCAGGGTCGAAACTTTTCGCAAACAACTTATTGTTTTATTTTTGACTCCTTATTCCACCATCCCATGTAGTAATACCCGAACCGCGCTGTCAGGTTTTTGAAAAGATTTTTTTTGTTTTGAGTGGGGGTTAACGCCGCTTTTGACATTCTTTCTGTAATATCATGGCGGCTCGAGTACCTAAAAAATGATTCTTGGCATTTCCTCGGCAATTTCTACCATTGTATCCTTTCGTCGCACCCGGCTGTTATCCCTATAAGGTTTACGATTGTCCATTCATTCGCGTTGATTTTAAATGAAATTAACGGGAAGTAATCCAATATCACTTATTTTGTTAAGGATGAGCAAAATTAGCAATATTAATAACCCCACTTAAAATATGCATATACGGTTTACATCTAGCTTCCTATTTCTTCAAGACCTAATCAGGCGCTTCAATTAGTTTGAAGTGAAATCGCGATATTAGTTATTTCTATATTTATTTTAGATGTATATGTAGTTGTTGATCTTATCCGTTTTAGTTATTTCTGGAGCGTTTTTGAATGATTTGAGGGGAATTTTGGCATGAAAAATTGAATGAAGGGCTGATTGGGCAATATAAAATAGGTTTGATTGAGATAAATGTCAATTTAACGATATTGAGTGAAGGAAGGTATGTGTGTTACAGAAGGAGGCCGAAACCATAACGCCCCATGTGTCTATTTAGAGTGTGATGCGCTACCGTCTGCGCTTATGACGACGACAATTCTTGATTCCGAAAGTTTTCAACAACAACAACAACAACAACAACAACAAAATGAAAAAAAGCATCAAAACTGGTCTGCTTGCAAAGGCCGCGCATAATGACCAGCTCTGCGTTCAGGATGAAAAAGTTAGCGAAGCGCTTTCGAAATGATACCTCGCTTTGCACGTATGTACACGTGCAAAGCGGGGTATCATCTCAAAGCACTCGCGAAACGCTTTTACATCATGAACACATGGCAGGGCTTAAGCTCTTCGGACTGTAAGGCAGTCCTTTTTGCGTTACGAATCTGAAATATTTTGTTAAATATGCTTTTATTTGTAAAGAACAGTTTCATATTTAGTCGGTTATATGAATTACGATTAATTTTGATATGTGGCGTTTCTTAATAATGACAGTATAGTTTTTCAAGTCCCTCCGCACTATGACTTACAAATCGCACATTTTCTTCGTGATTAATATGTATTTTAACTTAATAACGTGAAATGTATGCGGTCAGGAAGTAAACTCGTGTGTGGATGATTTGAAATGATGACCCGTTTTACACGTATTTATGTATAATCCGTGAGTTTTGCTCTGACAGGGAGGAGCCTAAGTAACGGGTCGTTGCACTTAAGATTACGGTAAACAAGCTTTTTCTTTAGCTTATGTACTCACTGCTATAGGTGTATTTTCAAGACTTAGCTCTGACGTAGGCGCTGGGTTCAATATCATAGGTAAATGGGGGTATATTTAAACGGCATATAATAGGAATTTAACCTGATCCCTTCAATTTATTATGAAAGTACATGTATGAATAAATCTATAGATTTCAGACAAGCAATAATTTTCATTTGAAAGTTAAATGGTCACTTTATTAAATGAATTATTTAAACCTGTTTTATCTATATCGAAAACATCGTACGGGAATCAAACAGTTGAAAGTATATTTCACGGCTCACAGCACAAAATCTACCGACATAGAGAATCGACATTGTAAACTTGAAATACTTAATCGATTGGGGTTAGCTATACCCGCGTAGCTTCAGTTTCAGCTGAAGTTAAACGGGTTTGATAACTCAAAACCCTGGTTATTTACACGAGTTAATGATAATGTCAGGCTAACTTTAGAAAGAATCTTGAAAATATTGAAAATTGATTGATTGATTGATTGATTGATTGATTGATTGAGTTTAACGCCGCTTTCAACATTTTTCAGCTATATCGCGGCAGCTGCAGCACCTAACAATTGATTCCTGGTATTTCTCTCACCAGTTAAACCATCACATCCTTTCCTATCCTCCAGCTACTATCTCACATAGGTCTGCGATTATCAACCCATTCGTGAGAGACATATAGTCGGAAAGAATGAGTTCCGCCGTTGGGGATCGAACCCGGGACCTCTCGATTGACAGTCCGACGCGCTACCAACTGCGCTATGACGTCGGCTAAAATATTGAAGAGTAAACTCGCCAAATTATGTCACAGTTAAGCAGTGCCCTGTCAGGTGAATAAAAACGCAGAATACACGTGCAAAGCGTGGTATCATTTCGGAAACGTTCACGAAGGATTTCATAATTGACACAGAGAAGATCCATGTAATGCTCAGTTGAATATTCGCCGGGACTGGTCATATTAAGAATCTGTTATCTAACTGTTTTGAAACAAACATTATCAGGAAGATGTTGCTCTGGCTATTCATTACAGTCTGCTCCCTACAAATCGCTGGTGAGTTTATTTTAAGCTCCACTGGACAAAGTCCAGCGGAGCTATTGTTATGGCCTGTGTCCGTCGTTTGTGCAATCGCAAGTATGTCCGTCAACCTTTTCTACAAACATTTTCTTTTAAACAACTTGGCAGAAATTTTTTTTTACAGGAATGATCTTTTGGATTTACTCTTTCAGATTTCTTCATTAAATTCTGATCGGGCTAATAACATGGGTGCTTTGGGCTGCCGATTCATCAAAAAATGGTCCCATGTGATAAAATATTATTTCGCCCCGCATAGATGACGTCAGATAGGGTTAAATGCACAAAAGCAGGGTATAAAATTTTGATATTTTCACTGCTTTTGCGGTGAGATTATCAAGTGATAATCTACCGTTATTTCTCGATAAACCACCGAAAAGCATTGAAGAAATAGAGGATAATCGTTTGTTTCAGTGTAAGATCGATTTATATTTCATTGAGTGAACAACAAAAGCTATATTTTCACGAGTGGCGGAGCCACGAGTGAAAATATAGCTATTGTTTTTCACGAAATGAAATATTTATCGATCTTGCACGAAAAAAAAAAAAACAAAAAAAAAACCGATTAATGTATTTCTTTAATGCAAAAAAGAGACAAAATATGACATTTCAAGGACATATTTTCGTAAGGCGCGTCATTTTGCGCGTAATTGCTATGCAACGTTCATTGTGACGTCACTTATTTCGCCCCGCATAGATGACGTCAGATAGGATGAAATGCACCAAAGCAGGGTATAAGTTTTTGATAATTTCACTGCTTTTGCGGTGAGATTATCAAGTGATAATCTACCGTTATTTCTCGAAGCATTAAAGAAATAAATTTCTTCTTCCTTAAAACTACTCATCAGAATTTAATCAAATTTCATAGGAATCATCATTGGGACGTGCTCTTTCAGATTTCTTCTTTATTTTTTTTTATCGAATTGATAACATGGGTTTGCTTGATTTGTTTGTTTTGAATGGAGTTTTATGCCGCTTTCAACATTTTTTTCAGTTAGCTCGCGCGGCTGGAGCACCTAACAATGGATCTCTGGCATTTTGCTCACCAGTTCTACTATTACATTCTTTCCTAGCCCTCAGCTGCTATCCAACATTGGTCTACGATTATCGACCCATTGGTTGGAGACAAATAGACGGAAAGAATGAGTGCCGCCGTCGGGGATCGAACCCGAGACCTCTAGATTGAACGTCCGACGCGCTACCAACTGCGCTATGACGGCGGCTACTGATAACATTGGCTATGCAGGCTGTTTCATGATCGAAAAATGGATTCATATACGATAGAATAGAAAAAATATGCCTCCCTGAAACTAATTATCAGAATTCATACCATTTGAGTAGGAATGAAGCTTGTAACATGCTCTTTCATATTTTTTAAGGTACCCCGACACAATTTGGCACTTGTTCCAATCTTTTTTAAATAAATATATTTCGTAGAGTGTACCTTTACGATGATTTGACCAAAAAATCAGCATACCTTTCCATGCATTTTTCGGAGAAAATCGGAATTTTGAAAATTTCATTTTTTCTTTCAAAAATGCCAAGAAACGAACGTTAAGAAGCTGAATGGCAACCTTCAATAATAGTGAGTTGATATAAATGATTAATTGAATACAAGGAATTGTAAAATATCGGATAATTAACATTTACAAGACGAAAATGCCGGAAAAAACGTTCTCGAAAAATACTCTTTTCCCCGACGAAATCTAAATTTTATTTTAAAATCAACAAAAAACATACACCTGTAATAAATAAAGTTGAAAGAAAATGATTAAAAAATTAGTTTAACATTTGCAGATTTAGAGAAGGTAAAGTAAAAAATGTGTATCCAGGCAATTTTGGCCACTTTGCTTTCCATGAAACCACCAACCCTCCAAATTCAGGCGATCACCTATTATCGTATTCTGGTAATAAATATCCATAAGATAAGAGTTTGATGATATTTGCTGTAATACAAAACATGTACCTCATTACTATTTATGTAACTGATATTTAAGTTTCAATAACTGATAATCCTGACACGTTAGAAGCAATTTAGGGGGATCGATGGGTTGGATGAAGACTCGTACCTTTGAGATTCTTCTTTCATTGCAAGACAAAATAGAATTTCGATTTCTACGCCTGTTATAATTACTGAGAAGAAAGGGGACTTCTTCTTCTATTTTACATAGGAAAATGCATATGCAAGAATAAATAAAATTTATAATCAACCCAATCATCATGCATATTTCATAAGAAGATGCATTTCAGGCAAAAAACAAACAAAAACAAAAACAAAACAACAACAACAAAAAAAAAAAAAAAAAAAAAAAAAATAAAACAAAACAAACAAACTTAAGCGTCCATGATATACTAAATATCTAAGTGTCATTTGTTGAATCTTCTAGAAAATGATTCAAATGACAAAAGACAGTTGAAAGGTAATTCCATGACAGAGAAAGGTCAGGTTATAACATTATTAGAAAAGGATTACTTGCTTGCAACAAGAGTCTTGTTACTTTCCAACAAATTATCCCGATTTTTCGTAAAGTACGCAATGAAGGAAATAAACGTTAATCATTTAAGCCTCTGTGGCATTGTTAAAGTAGTTATATCAGGTTTTATTCCACTGACCCTGTCGGAACAAATGCTCGTGAATCTACATTACACACTTTTCAAGAGGGTTTATAATTTAAAAAACAAATAAATTTTACCTCAGTATGAAATATTTTTCATTTCATTGCAATATGATTGCAAAACAAAATAACAATAAAGTTACAATATCAAAAGGCACGAACCTTAAATATTAAATATAACGAAAGGCATAAACTTTTATTAAATGGAGGTAATATGTTTTCGTTATTTTTGCTTTTTCTAGTTATGGTTTCCAATTGTGTCGGGGTACCTTAATTAACATCTAATCAGGTTGAAAACTTGGATCTATGGGATGTCCCGGATATATGGTCCCTAAAGATGAATTGGAAAAAAATCTTCTCTGAAACTGCTTGTATGATTTCAACAAAACTTCACAGGAATGATGCTTTAGACATGCTCTTTCAGATTTCTTTGTTCATATTTGAGCACCATAGCGCAGTTGGTTAGGCATTAGACTTCCAATCTGGAAGTCGTGGGTTCCATCCCCGGTGGCGGCAAATATCCTTTCCGACGTTTGTCTCTCACCAATGGGTAGATAATCGTAAAACCTATGTGAGATAGCAGTCGGAGTCTAGGAAAGGTTATAATTGTAGTACAAGTGAAAGAAATACCAGAAATCCATTGTTAGTTTATACTTATTTATTTTAGTTCGATTTCGACGAAAGCTTAAGCTTAAAGAATCGCTCTCGAACACTCAATCCTGATGTTTTCTCGTCCCCGAGAGAGAGACAGTGGTTTAACCTAACTGCTACCCAATTTTACAGCTTGTTGAACTGAGGCTGGCTATTAAGTGTTTTGCCCATAAACACACCCCGGCGACAGTGGGGCTCGAACCACGGACCTCCAGGTCACGGGTCGTGTGCATATACCACTAGGCCACCGAGGCAGTCAATTGTTAGGTGCTCCGGCCACCGCGATATAACTGCGAGATTGTTGAAAGCGGCGTTAAACCCATTCAAACAAACAAATTTGTTCATATCTGATCAGGTTGATACAATGCAACATGATTCTTCAGGCTGTCGCAACACCGAAAATGGTCCCATATGAGGATATAAAAAACTTTTTCTCTGAAACTAGTGACTAGAATCAACCAAACTTACAAGAATGATACTTAAGACATGCTCTTACAGAATTCCTTGTCAAAATATGATAAGGCTAATACCATGGACCGATCGGATTGTTGAGACACCGATAAAAGGTTCCATCTGGTGAAACCTAATAAAAAAATTTCTCTTAAAGTGAGCTGCAAAAGAATTATCAAAAGACCATGGTCAAACAGTGTTCTTTGATTTTTGATGATATGATTATGTGTCATCGAAAAGGGGCATTTGCGATGCAACATTTATTCTTGTTACAGGTTTTACATTAATTGACAGATTTTTGTGAAATAAAGTGGTGCTAATCATATGACTATGGACACATTTATGCTGCTCAGAAAAATCATTTTATCATGCAATGACGCCTGTATTACCCTGATAACACCTGTCTGATAACATAGCATGATATCAGTCCGTCTTTTTTTAGAAACAATTTGCATACACTTTCACCTGAATTTCTTTCCTTTTTAAGGGTGTATTATGATTAAACATTGAAAATGATTGCAAGGTAAATAGAATAACGCGTTAGTGTCTTAAAATATCAATGTTATCTGGCCTCGGCTGCGAGAAATTATCAGGACTCGGAAGAGCCTCGTCCTGATGAATTCTCCCAACCTCGACCAGATAACATTGTTATTTTCAGACACTAACATGTTATTCTCTATCTATGTCATGGAAAAGCTAACCATCTTTTTAAAGTGATGATTATCTGATTATAAATAGATTACATAAAATAGATAAGTGTCAGTGAAGCTTTACTGGGTTGGGTCTCTTTTTTTTGGCATAGAAATCATATTTCTGATTTACGATTTAGCATCCCTCTTATGTTTAAAGATGACTCGTTTAAAAAAAATCGGTATAGAGAGATTAACATGTTTGTGTCTTAAAATAACAATGTTATCTGGTCGAGGTTGGGAGAATTTATCATGACGAGGCTTTGCCGAGTCATGATAATTTCTCACTGCCGAGACCAGATAACATTGATATTTTAAGACACTAACATGTTATTCTATTTATCATGCAATCTTTTTGTGCGCTTGATTATAATAAACCCTTAAAAACCACAGTAATTCAGGTTAATTGATATGCAAATTGTTTCTAAAAATAGACTGCATGATATCATGTTATGTTAACAGACAGGTGATATTAGGTCAATACAGGCTTCATTGCATGATAATTCTTAATAAGAATCCTCGTTTAATGGTCCATTCAATATTTTACAAATAGGTAGCTGTGATGACGGCTGGACATCTTATAATGGCAAGTGTTATAAGGTAAGTAGAATTTCGGTATCTCGAAAACTCTTTTTTTCACTAAAAAATGTTGAAAGTGGTGTAAAACTCCATTCAATCAATCAATCATTCGAAATTTCTTTTTGCCGAACAATGTGATTATGTAATGTAAACATGTATGTCTGATATAAACATTCTTACTAATATCTAAGACAAAGAATCTTGTTCAACGAAAAAAAGTTATCAAAGGGCTTAAAAGTAGTGCTTTGTGCGTGAGTGACCACTATGGAAATATCATTGTCGAAGAAGAAAAATTGCACTGACCAAAACGTTTATACGGTTTAGTAACTTAAGGGCTTCCGAAAAAAAACAGAAAAGGGTTTTAAAAAACGTTTTGGCGAGTTTGTAATAGTCCGTTTGACTTCTATATGGACCAACCTTTTCATCAATTACATAAAATTGCATTTGAATGATGGATTTATATTTGGTAAAATATTAAGTTCAGCTTAATACCATTCCAAAAAATATTTTTTGGAAACAAAAAGATTTTAAAATAATGATTTTGTCTATCTAGTTAATGATAATATTTTCGCATTTTCTGCTCTGAAACACGAGGGGTGGTGAAGGCTGTTTAGTTGTAATAAGATATAAACAAATCGTAAAAACACATGGTTTTATACTAAACATTTGACATGTTGAAATGTCCATTAATCTGTTAATCCATATTTGGAAAAGCTAATTAGCATATCGACGGTCAGGACATCTTAACCTTATATCACGTGATTTGTACCGTTATTACTCGCCTGCTTATCTAGGGGAAATTCAAATGGCAGCCCGAGAGACGCGTGAGATGATGTAATAATCTAAAATTGACTGTAATATGCATGCGCAGAAAAGACATACATGTGAACGGAGTTACCCACTGGTGGTAATAAACAAACTTCTCATTTACCGCTACAATAATTAATTTACCATGAAATATCGTTATCCCATTAAGAAATGTGATAAACTCGTGCAAAATACTATATAAAATAAGAAAAAAAGTATTTGTTATTTAAAGTAATAGAGAATTTTTATTTTTTTGTAATCGAATTGTTGTGCACTATTCTCGACGCCATTTTGGAACCCAAGTAACACCGGCCTGACCCAGGATCAGAAGCGTCGAGGTTGAAAGGTTACAATGACATCACTAGTGTCGAAACCGAGACCGTTCTGATGGAAACCCGGTTAACTCGGGTCGAAACCGAGTCGGATATGAACTTACCCCTAGTTTTCCTCGTATAAATCCCAAAGACTTCGTAAAATAATCCTTTTTGATTGGTCTAAATAAGGGAATATGGGGTTCATCTCAGAATAATTAAAAATTATTATCAATTATCTGGTCAAACAGTTTTTGAACAAATACAGATTACACTAAGATTTGATATCCTAGGGAAGTAAAAAAAATCTACAAAATCAATTTTACAAAAATACTCGATTTTATCCTGTAACGACTTGCCAAAATTTCGGCCCCTATGCAAATCAGAGCTATTTTTGGATAGACAATTCGCTGTTCCGTTTATTACAGACACGAGTAGGTATGAAAGGCAGAAAGTTAACATGTAGACGGACTGACAAAATCATTATTACACCTTCAAAATTTCTGAAAAACAGAATTTATCATGGTATTAGATGGAAAATATGATATGACAAGAAAAAAACACGCTTCATTAATTCGATTCTGAGATTTTCGATGAAACGTTGGTCCATATAGAAGTCAAACGGACTATACCTATATTTCATGAATGATTTTGTTTATTATTTTAAGCTCTACCGGCCCTAAAATCTATCATATTTTAGCTCTATTGAACGAAAGTCAAAAGAGCTATTGCGATACCGGTTTTCCCGTCCGGCGTCCGTCCGTTTGTCAGTCCGTCCGTTAACTTTTGCTTGTTAACGCCCTAGAGTCCACAAAATTATTTCCGATTGTCCTGGTCAGAATGATTGGACCATCAAAAGGATCGTCCCGTTTGAAAATGGCTCAGATCCGTCAAGCGTCATGGGAAAAACATCCTAATGAAAATTTAATTAGAAAACTGTCGTTACCGCTGTTGAGTCTACAGTTTTCATCTGATTGACTTCAATATTGCTCAGAATTATTGTTCTATCACAGGGATGCTTCCTTTTGAAAATGGGCCCGATCCATCATGCGTCATAGGAAAAGGGGCCTGATGAAAACACTTGAAAAATTTAGCAAGAATATCCCCGTTAACTGCCTAATGTCTACAAGTTTCATCTGATTGTCAATTCTATTAATCAATTGTTAAGTTTCTTGCATAATCAGCCAAGAATTGTTTTTAACACAACATTGCTGGATGTAGTGGCATGACGTCACAATTACCTATAACGTCAATACATGTTACTTTTTAAGTCGCCATTTGTCAAAATGGCAGACTTATTGCGATTAGCTGGAAGGGTGTATATGGTGATAGTGTATACTACTTTTTTTCTGGAAATTACTCTCTTTGCACAGGACCCAATGACACCAAAAATTAGTACAGACAGTTTAAAAAAGCAGCTATTTTGTTTGTTTAATGTAATACGTTGACTTATATTTTTCGCTTTGAAGATAGACACAATCTTATGAAAACTTCATAATTGATATCTTGATGTCAAAAGTAAATTTGAGTTGCAAAATTAGTACGCCGAGGATTCTACAAATTTTATCGGCCGCCATATTGGAAAGATTGACGCCCCTGTAAACAAAAACGGTACCGCTTTGTATTTCACTTCCACACAAATATTCGTTCAATGTATTTGGTGAATTTATAGGTGCTTGGGCAATTTATATAAGAAAAAAAATCTGATAGTGCTTGAGCCGAGGACTTCCATTGTATTGACCTAATTTTATTTTGTAACCGCTTTTATGATACTACGATTTTGATAATCCAGTACACAATTTTTCACTTCTACACGATAACGGTTAACATTGAATCGGTCAAGTAAAGATATTGTTGATAAGAATTCAAGAGTGCTATTTGCGAACGGAATTAAATTCTGAACATCGATGTCAAATCAGTCAGCTAGGTTTTATTTTCGTTTTGAACTGAACTGATAAGCTCGTTTTTTTTTTCAAAAAATACGACAGCCGTAGTGACAAAATTTGAGTGTGGTGTAACATATATATTGTCTCCTTTTAACCCTTTCCCAAACAAGACCGGGTTTTGACGTCCGTTTATGAAATAGCTTGAGAAAACATTGAGACCAAAGAAGAAAATGCTGATGATCAGCATTTTCTCCTCTTTATGCCCCCGATAGGCATATAGATTTTGACTTGTCCGTCCGTCATTCCGCCCAAAAATTTAACAGTGCCCAAAACTTTTAACATTGGCTATAACTTCCTTATTACTTAACATATTCACTTCATATTTTAGTACAACATTCCTTGGCACATTACCCTTTTGAAAGCACAAACTTTGATGACCTTGATCCCAGGATGACCTTGGCCTTAAGACGATCAAAGCGGTGTCGGGGGCATTGTCATCTTACAGTGACAGCTCTTGTATCTCAATATTTTCTGAGCTATATTGTACATCCATTACACCTGCATTAACTTTTGTTTTTCTCTCTGCAGCAGATTTTGAAGTGGACAGCCTTAAATGTTGTTGTTTGAGAAATGGTTAATATAATATATTTTGTCGTCTGCAACTCTTTTCAAATTGTATCACCCCAAAATTTCGCCGTTTGGTTAATTGTTGATAATCATAAACCTAAGTGCAATAAAACACTGGATGCTCAGAGAGGATGTGGTAATAGTGGTGGGAAATCGATGTGTAAGTGTTGCATCCATCACAATATGACAAACTGTTAAAAGTGCTGTAAAACTACAATCGATCAGTCAGATTCTGCTTAGAATCTGCAAAACAGAACCCTTGAATTGATAGAAAAGGCTTAGCATCTGAAATTGAACAGCTACCTGAACAAAAGGAGTTTGTAATTCAGCTGTTTTAAGATCAGTAAGTGCTTGGGGTGAGCTATTGTGATCTCTTATCATCTGTCTGCCTGTAAACAATAAAGCCGCCGTCAAAGCGCAGTTGTAACGCGTCGGACTGTCAAACTAGAGGTCACGGGTTCGATCCCCGACGGCGGCACTCATTCTTTCCGACTATTTATCTCTCACCAATGGGTCGATAATCGTAGACCTATGTGAGATAGCAGCTGGAGGCTAGGAAAGGATGTAATGGTAGTTCTGGCGTGAGAAATACCAGGAATCCATTGTTAGGTGCTCCAGCCGCCGCGATATAACTGAAATAATGTTGAAAGCGGCGTAAAACCCCATTCAATCAATCAATTTAAACAATACTGTCGGGTTATTCTTGTCTCAAAATCTGAGTTATTGATCACAAATAACCAAAGTTCCAAAATATCATGGTATCACCCTCATGGCGACTTTCAGGACCTTCAGTCCTTTGATTTATCTTGGGCTCATTGGGGAAATTGGAATTTTGAAAGATTCCATGGATACCTCGGCTTTAAATTGAAAAAAGTTAAGACATATTTAGTCGAAAACTTTGTGGGAATAATGACTTCGTAATATGATTTCTTGCTGGGTTTATGAAGATTTATTCCTGGCTGGAAAAATGATGTACACCATTCAAATCATTTTTTCGAGGCGGAAATAATTCTTTTCATATAGCAAGCAAAGAAACCGCATTACTAATTATGTTTCAGAAATTTCCCGAAACCTCCTTTACCTGGAATGAGGCACGTGTTCACTGTCTATTTTTGTCCGCGGAGTTGGTCAGTGTTCACAGTGGAGAGGAAAATTTGTTTTTAGTATCGTTCTTAGAGTGAGTAAAGTTTCTTATAGGTTGGATAGGTTGGACCCTATTTTTAACATTATTACAGTTATATCATGGCGGCTGGTGTACCTACCCATGCAGGGTTTCCCGGCTTTAGCGGAGCCGCCGTCATAGCGCAGTTGGTAGCGCGTCGGACTGTCAATCTAGAGGTCCTGGGTTCGATCCCCGACGGCGGCACTCATTCTTTCCGACTATTTGTCTCTCACCAATGGGTTGATAATCGTAGACCTATGTGAGATAGTAGCTGGAGGCTTGGAAAGGATGTGGTGGTTGTACTGGTGGGAGAAAAACCAGGAAACCATTGTTAGGTGCTCCAGCCGCCGCGATATAACTGAAATAATGTTGAAAGCGGCGTTAAAACTCCATTCAATCAATCAATTCCCTGCTTTAGCTTCACTGGACTAAGTCCACCGGAGCTTATGTCGTAGCGGGTCGTGCGTCCGTGCATTTTTCATTTGGACATCTCTAAAACTAGCGGGCAGAATGTCACCAAATTTCACAAGAATAGTCTTTTGGACATGCTCTCTCAGATTCCTTGAAGAAATTCTGAGGGCGTTACAGGTATTCGATTCGCCCAAAAAAGGTGCCTCAATGGTGAACTATTAAAAGATAAATTCCTCTGAAACAAATGGTCATAATTCAACCAAAATTTACAGAAATTATCCTCGGAACATGCGTTTTCAGATTCCTACATTAAAACTCTGATCGGGTCGTTAACATGGGCTTTTCATGTCATCAGAAAATTGGCCCCCAATGGTGAAATTTTTGGATAAAATTCTAATGAAAAACTATTGTAAAGAATTGAACCTTACTTTACCAGACACAGACTCTTTCAGATTTTTTTGTTGAATTAAGAATGATTTGATATTATGGATGCTAGGGGCGGGGCTGCCGCGTCATCAAAAAAATTGACCCATATGGTGATATTTTAGATAAATCTTCTTCAATGAAACCACCCATCAGAATTCAACTTTATTTCACAGAAATTATCTTGGGACATGCCCTTCAAAACTCATTCAAATAAACAAAATGAATTATTAGGTCAAGAACTATATTTTGCTATTAATAAGTGTTTGGGATGATTGTCTTTTATTCTGGCATCTTGTTTGAACCCTTGTCCCTGACCATGACCTTTGACGTATATTTTTGTGCCCCCGTATCGAGAGATCGGGGGCATATTGTTTTACTCATGTCCGTCTGTCTGTCTGTCTGTCTGTCTGTCTGTCTGTCTGTCTGTCTGTCCGTCCGTCTGTCTGTCTGTCTGTCTGTCTGTCTGTCTGTCCGTCCGTCTGTCCGTCCGTCTGTCCGAAAACTTAACCCGAAAACTTAACCTCTGCCTTTTCTCCAAAAGTATTTGACATACAAATCTGTACACCAAAGTCAAGGTCATGTGACAAGGTCAAGGTCATGTGACAAGGTCAAGGTCATCTGTCAAGGTCAAACTTTAAAAAAATGCTGTTACGGGGGCATTCGTGTTTCACAAACACATCTTGTTTTAATTTGTTTTAAATAATTGGTTTGAGGACTGTATCAAATGAATAGTGATATTTACATTTTCACAGACCTTGAGCTGCTTTCTAAAATCATTGTTTACTTAAAGTCGCTTAAAGCAAACAAATGTTTCTTAAGGTTTCCTTGGGGGTAATTCCAGTGGAGCGATACTCCATTCGGAACACCACTTGAACTGGTTCCCCGATGTCTGTGAGAGACAACGGGTAGTGTATAAATCTTACGGCAATCTGATTGGCTGGGTACTTTTCACGACAAGTAAGTTATTACAAAACGTAAGAATTTTCCCATCATGCATGTCGATATCCGGTGAAATTTGGCGGCATTATTTAAAATGGAAGAACTGAAATTCTGTTGCTTATATAAATATGCTTCAACGAGATAAACATATGAAAGAAAAACAAAAAATCGACTCATTATTTGCCGTTTTTCGCTGCATTCATCGTGATTTTCGATCAAGTGCATGTCGCAAATCCGCTACCAAAGGCTTTACGATTTTCTAGCTTCCATTTAACGTTGATCAAATGACGTCACTACCGGGTCACATGACCTTACGAAAATTTGTAATATACCTGTCTCTAGTATCGATAGATCTAGGGACAGTAACCCAGTCCAAACACCACTCGGCCAATCTCGCGATCAACCTCGGATGTACATGGACGGACTATTTTTAAAAATTACGGGAAAACCTTGGAAAAACTCGATGACGTCACTTAAAATGGCGTTAGCCCTCGAAACTGTAAGTGAAAACATTCGACGTCGCCAACGCTACTCGTTTAAGACACTGACGTGAAACCATCGTATCCTAATATGAATAACTTTAGATTCTTAAATAACGACTGAAAAATCTTAATTTTTGAGAATGATTCGTCGTTCTCAAAAATTAAGATCTTTCAGCCGTTATTTTCTACAAAAGATATAAATCTAAAGTGCTAGTTTTTTTTCACACTTTTCCCGCCTAACAAAATGCACGATTTTGTTACATACCCATCCGCCTTACATACATCCAAGGTCTATTGCAGTTTACGGAAATGGCCGAGTGAAGTTCCGAATGGCGATACTCGGCCCTCCTAGATCTCAAGTATTTCTTGTTCTATCTTTTGTTTTCGGATTAAATCAATTAGTATAATATTTAATTTCATATATAAATATTTTATTGATCTTAAGAAATTATAGGTTTTGTTGTTCACTCAATGATATACAAACCCATCTTACAGCGAAATAAATGTTTATCCTCTATGTATTGCAGACCGGATGGACCTTACTGGATTGGTCTAAACGATGCAATCAATGAAAATGGTAAGCGTATTTAAGTACGAAAAGGGTCAATCGGGAAATCCCAGCGATTCTATGGAATATAAATGTATCTCGGGAATATTTAAGGCGCGTACAGACATTAAAGTGCACATTGCAAATGGGTAACATGACGTCAAAAGCATCCACGTTACCTCATAAGATGATGTTGAGTAAAAATGTGAACGAATAAAAATAAAACTGCGAAAAAAAAACCCCAACAACAACAACAACAACAAAACGATAAAAAAAAAAACCCCAAAAAACACACACACATAAATAAACCTAACAACAACAATCCGTTAATTAATTACACTTGAGTCCGAGGCACTATTCAGTGTACGGAAATGTCCGAGCGCGTTCCGAATGGAATAGCTCGTTCGTGAGGTTTTACATATGTGATCGTCACGCGAAAAAGTACTATCGGGGAATTTCGCAAGATAAATGTTTGAAAAAAGTGATTCGTTCTAGAATAGGCCAACCAGAAGTCGTATTTCAAAAATTCTTTCTGGGAAGGTAAATTGGTTATTTTCGCCTATAAAAATTGGTAAAATGTGATAAATTTTGACCCTTGTCAGTCTGCGCATTTCGCGCAGTCTGACAAGGGTCGACGTTTTCCAGATAGCCCTTTTTCGCGTGACGGGTCACATATACATACGTTTGCATGGTAGATGCACAAGTACTTTTTATCATCTGCAATGCTGTCCTTGTTGGAGTAGGCGCAGATGCATTTTTAGCTCGGCTGTTTTCGGAGAAAACCCGAGGTATTGCTATAGCCTCCGTGTCGTTGTCGTCGTCGTTCGAAAACTTTGACATTTTGTTATATCTCTTGTTCTACAGAAGGGATTCACTTGAAACTTGGCACACATGTTCACCATCAAAAGAGCAACCTATACTATCAAGGGGGATGACCCTAGATGCATTTTGTGCAAATTATATGTTGCAAGTTTGCTACGCGACTTAAACCTTGATAAGATTTTCACAGTATCTAATCCGAGTACTCAAGCGTTGCACGAGTTCTCGAGTACTATATTCGCTTGTGGAAATCATTTTCTACTTATTGTCGAAATAAAAAAAAAAGTACTTTGTAAAACACGCATAAAATTTACATGTTTGTAGACAAGTCACGTAATAAAAGAATTCTCTGCCACGCGTAAATTTTGAATGGCCGTCCTTGTCCAAGATGGCCACTATCTACATTACGTGTAAATAAATAACAACTGCCCGGCGTTCAGGATGACAAAATGTGGATAACTGTTTGCAAATCACACCCGCTTTGTACGTGCTCTTGCTTTCTTAGAGGGGCAATTTTTTCAAACAGTTTTCCACGTTTTGTTATCATGCTAACGCAGGGCTAGACTACTATGCAAGCCAAATCGTATATATTTTAAACATACATTCACCGTAATCGCCAATGTAAATTTTGAATCCAATATGCATACAAAATCATTTTCGTATTGATATGTTCAAGAATTTTAACCCTTTGCTGTTTAATCCCTGCTTTTTACGTGCCTGTGATTTTATGATTGAGAAAACATTGTGAAAAAAGAAGAAATTGCTTCTGACAAGCAATTTCTTCTTTTTCCACACTATTTTCTACCCAACTGAATGGTTATTTTTCAAAGTACATCCACTTTAAATTTTCGTCTGCAAAACCTTTGAATTTGGACAGGTCTAAAATTTTGTAAAACAGGAAAAGGTTAAGGCTGATTGAGGAGGAGTTAAGCCTGATAGAGGAGGTGTTATTTGCAAACGGGTGGAGCCTGGGGATGTTGCTTTGCATATGATTCTTCTAAGGAAAGTATGTCCATTACATCATGATCAAAGTAGTCACAGTAGTTTTATTATCTTTTTTTAATGTAAATGACATGAAGAAGTTATGGTATTGACGTATGGGCGGAGAGATCTGTCTACACAATGAAAACACATGACATATGAATTATATCCTCAAAAAAATAATGTATTTTATTCTTTAATGCGTTTAACTTTTCCGATATAATTAACCGATTTTTATCCCGAAAACGCCATTTGCTTCGTATAAAGACGCCTGATGATATGTTTTGATTAAATTGAAGATATACGTGTAAGAAATACAATAAATTCTAACGTTTGAAATGTTCATGCCTTCTGAGTTGCTGTTTTCGAGTACAGTTACTGAAAATATTGCCTTTTTACTCGAAAATTTGTGACCTATGCTGAAATTTAGATATGTTGCTGCTAAACCATTCCGCTGAAGATTTTTGAAATAAAAACCATGTGTCTTCAGGCTATATTTTTTTGTAAAATTCGATTCCGCGAAGATATCGCAAATCAAAGGATATTTCAACGTCGCGTCAAATATTCCGAAAGCTGTCTTTTTAAACGGATGAATTTTTGTATTTCTTAAAAATCTCATTCAGATTTGATACTTCTGAAGCTTATATTTTACATTAAACCTTAATTTCAAATATTTTAGAATACGTTATTGCACGAAGATTGGCTCCAAATAAGCATAGTACCGATCGTTTTGTTGCGACGTCGAATTCGACGTAAATTTTGCAACAACTTCACAAAATCGAATTTAATAAAAAAATCTACCCTAAGACATATCATTTTTATTTGATTAAAGCAATGCATATTCTTTTCGCTTCAAAATAACAGAATATCAGCATAGGTCACCGGGCAAAATGTTGAGAAATTTCTATTTATTTACAAAAAATGAAACGAAAAAAAGGAACGTCAAATAGTAAAATTCGCGAAGTAAATAGCGTTCCGGGCCTGTTTTTCCATTTGAACGGCACATAAATTAAACGACTAGCTCGGGCGTTCTTGGACTTTCTAACTGAAACTTTTCATGTAAAAATAGGCCTATTAATTCAGAAAATATTTGCAAATACTGATTTTGGCGGGTCGAAAAGGGGTTGTCCCCTTAATGACGTCACGACGCCAAATGAGCGAGTTTCGGACCCTTTTCATTGCGTGTTAGCTAATGCACTCATTTCAAATATAAATCTCAGCAATTATTGTGAGACTTTAATAAAGCCGAAAATTCGATAATATTATCTGTCCGCAGTTACCTTAAATTTCTCGGATCTACACGGAAGTACACGAACAGACTCAATTATCATTGGCGTTACTGGAATTCATACGCACGACAATGGCAACAAACCCAAAATATAAAGGCAACAGGGAAAATCTGTCTTATTCAAACTGATGCCCATCCGCTCCTTTTGGTGAGAAATAGAGGACAGAGCAAGGAATATTTTCAATGAATTTAACATTGATACATGGTCAATACATCGTAACTATAGATTGAACAAGCCGTAGTTACGATGTTATGACCTTTCATCAACTATGATTTATGTGTATTACGCATTTGCGTAATATGCGTAATGGTAGTGAAGCCCTTGATTATTGCAATTTTATTGTTCCGCCAGTATATCTCTGGAGTGATACGAGTGTTGGCACATATTTCCGACAGAGGATTTTTTGTATTATACGCTTGCGTAATGTGCGTAATGATGATGACACCCTTGATTATTTGTTTCAACAGTATATGTATGGAGTGATACGAGTGTTGGCTCATATTTTCGGCAGATGATTCATTTGTATTTCGCGCTTGCGTAATGTGCGTAATGATGATGACACCCTTTATTATTTGTTTCAACAGTATTTGTCTGGAGTGATACGAGTGTTGGCACATATTATAATTGGAGCACCGACGAACCCAACAATACAGGCGACCAGGATTGTGTTATGATACGCCCTGATGGTGGATGGAGTGACGAACAGTGTAGTACCGTGCAACATAAAGTTGTTTGTGCAACCGACGATGGTGAGTTTATTGGCTTTTTTCATCGTCCCCGCATCAAATGATTAGGGAATGCTGTTTAACCGATGTCTGTCTGTCTGTTTGTCTGTCCATCATTTTGCAAGGCATGGATTCTAAATTCACTTTGTTCCTTATGAACAAAGAAAGGAACAACGTGGAGTTAGAATTCTTTGCTTGCGAAGATGTCAGTCCATTTGTCCATGGATGCTTCTGCCTGTCGGCAAAACTTTTTTTAAAAAAAAAACACTTAATTTGAGCGATTACTTCAATCCATTTCGAGGTATTTTAACAATATTTGACATGGTAGTAGAAAAGGTCAAGGTAAAAAATCCATTTAGTACTATCACATAACTTAATTAAATCAAAGTGCTGTCAGCACTGTAAATCGGACATCATTGAGAGGCTTGCCATAGTGCAATAGTTCGCCAATCAAAAGGGCTCAAATTTGGACAATAAAAGTTGGTAAAATATTTGCCCAATTTAAGAGTTTTTTGTCTTAACACTCCATCTTTTCGAGGACATCGCCAGCTCATCCAACCTCAATAAAGTTTGCTGATTCGATAGCCCTCTGCTAGTCTAAATTATTTCTTAGCAGATTTTTTTACGTTGTTATAATGAGCACGCGCCAAGCTAAAAGCTTGTCTGTTAATATTATTCCTCTCTCTATAGAGTTTAAAAGCCTCTTTAGCAACAAAACATTTTTCATTAAACAATTTACAATTTTGATTACCAACATGTTTGTATTTCAAGCTTTGGGTTTTCCCAAATACTATAAATGCATTTTCCCTCAAGAAACACGTGAAATCGCCAACTATGCTATTTATATCTTTGGTTTCTGACCAATCGATTGAATCTAGCAGCACTCTATGATTATTCATGAGTTGTTCTAAAAATAGATCGCTCTTACTGCTATCCTATATCAGTTTATCGTATGTTTTTGTCGGTTTAATTGTTGTTGAATAATTTTTCTTCATACCGAAATTTGAATTTATTGGAAATAGGATTGGAGCGTGATCAGAGTGCTCATTGAAATCCAATATTTCAAAATTACGAAATTATTTCCATTTGTTAACACATAGTCAACAGTACTCATTCCACCAAAACGTAAACTTCCCACGCTCCCTGTCCGAGTGCAGACGACCATTGACCAATGACAAACAACTTAATTGACACATTTCGAGCAGACGATGTCCATTTGCACCTACCACGTGGTCTGAATTTACGCGTGGGTTTTGACCGAGTGATAATCATAACAGAATTTGATTGGTTGTTAGCCCTACAACTGGTAAATGACCGTTCGAGAAAAAAATCAGAGCAGTAATATTGTAAGTGCTACAAATTTAGTATACAGTTTACCTATTGTACGTTTCAACTCCTTTACTCAACCGAAAATCTTGTTATAAACACTGAAAATACTAACTGGTAATTACTAAAAGCGAAAATTACATCAAATTTTGTATCAGCCTCTTCTCTATTTGTCGAAAAGTAAAAATAAGATAAAAACAAAGTTTGTAGATTGTGACTGAAAAGGCCGTTTCTTCGTTGTTTGAAAACACATAATTTGGTTTGAACACATTGCTCAGAAGATAATGGTAAAAATGTAGTGGGTCAAACAGACTGGATTTCTGGAAAACGGTAAATATAAATGCGAACTGCTTCGCAGTCCGATTAAAAAACTTACCATGTCCAATTTCTACAAGCCTATTTAAGCCCATTTTAACACGTTGTTAGAAGCCATTGAAAAGCATCTACACTAGTTCCAAGGTCATAGAGCAGAGGTTAAGGACATCATCAAGGTAAAAAGTTTAAAAAAGGACTGTTTCAGTGACATTGTGTAGTGACGACAACTGTCAGTAGATACCAAAATAAAATGTATTGGTTATTGTAAAGGTTGTATTGTCAAGGTCAGTTATTTTCAACATAAAAACTTGAACATTGGTCAAAACTGCAGATATAGTAATTGTATTACTTGTAACAAGAATTATCTGTTCGAACCAATTACATGGTCATAATTCTAAGTCAAGTTCAATTTCAAGAATAATTTGAAATTAGAGTAAAACATTTCTCATGCCTTTGGAGTTGTAAGAGATATAGTCTTCACATATCACATTTGCATTGCCTATGGAAAGAACTTTAAGAGGATAGCAAAGTCATAGTCATGAGTAAAGATCACATTTAAATTGTCACTTATTTTCAACTTAAAAAACTCTAACAGTGGTCATGGAATTATGATAGATAGAGACTTCGTATTTCACATATATTACTAGTAAAAAACTAAGGCAATCATTCAATGTCAAGTTCATTTTTTCAGGGCAAAATTGTTCTGAAATCAAAATTCTAATATCGGGGATGACTTTGGAGAGGTTCTTTATAGTCTTCTTCTCGAACATCCTAAATTTTCAGCCAATGAAAGTCAGTTATATCGAGCCGCTGTCAAAACATAGTTGGTAGCTCGTCGGATTGTCAATTTAAAAGTCCCGGGTGCGATTCCCGACGGCGGTACTCATTCTTTCCGACTATTTGTCTCTCACCAATGGGTTGATAATCGTAGACCTATGTGAGATAGCAGCTGGCGGCTAGGAAAGCATGTGGTGGTTGTACTGGCGAGATTTCTCGAGATTTTGCATCAGTAAAGGCATTCATTTGAAATTCGGCATACCCCTTCCCTGTCAAGAGAGCAGCATTTATCATCAACGGGGAAAATTCTAGATGGAAATTGTGCGAATTATGCCCCTTTTTCGTTTTTTTTATTCAGTTTCCAGCACCAAACAGCAGAGCGAAAGCGCCCGTATGCGATGCTGCAATCTGGAACCATCGGCTATTCTACTGAGTAGACCTCTGGAAAAATAAGGGCCCAGTTATGAAAGCGCGTTGTTTCGGACGTGCGTTTACATGACGTCACAAACATCAAGTTTCCTTGAGAAAAAAATCAACGAAATATAGATTAAAACTTGGCATATTATAATTTGATGACAAAACGAGTTCCACTGCGTTTTGTTATCAAATTCTTATATGCCCAAAAGATACCTAAAGACGATCGGAAGGCATTGAAGAAAATGACCGAAATATCGCCAGAACCCGAATTAACTATCAAATGACCAACAACAACTTAACTTTCGTCCGAGGCACTTTTCAGTTTACGGAAAAGACCGAGTGATGTTCCGAAATGCGTTGCTTTTGTTTACAGATAGGTGTGACTGGGTGTGGCAATGTGAAGCACGAAGTCGTGGTAAAAGAAGTGAAGAAGAAAGTGCGTTCAGAAAGGTTAGACGAAGTAATGGTGGAATCGTTCTCGTGCCGAAGGTGTGAAATTGACACAACAAGGCGGATTTGTGGGGCATTTTTTCGTGGGTTTTAATTTGTTTTAATCGATTTTAATTCAATTTAACATTCATACGCAGTATTTTTTCCATTTGAAATGTCCATGTTTTCAGGACGATAAGGACTGCGTAAGGGATTACAAAACGGTGCAAACTGCAAGTTATATCCCTATTTGCACGTGCACTTGCCTATAAAGCGGGGTATAATTTGCCAACATTTCGCACAGTATTGTAATCCTTAATGTATGTCAGGGTCAACCATTTTCACAATTCCATGATGGTCGATTTCCGTTTGACGGTCAACGTTAAAAAATGTGAACTGTCATGCGAAATGTGACCACCTGAGAATTCCGTTAAGTTTATATTTGAAAAAAAAGAATGATTCAAGCAGAGGAAAACTGGAGGCCGCATTTCGAAAATAAATATATAGAGGATAACCGTCGGTTTGAGGTTAAAATAGATTCATATTTCATCGAGTGAACAACAAAAGCTATATTATTACGAGTGGCGGAACCACGAGTGAAAATATAGCTTTTGTTGTTCACGAAATGAAATATTAAACGATCCAACTCGAAAAACAAACGATAATTCTATTTCTTTAATGCAAATATCAATCAAAAGGCGAAAATTTAGGGAAAAAAATTCTTAAAGCGCGTCATTTTGCACGTTATTGCTATGTTACGTTCATGGTGACGCCACATCTTGGGTTCCGCTTTGATGACGTACAATATGATGCAATGAACGGAGGCTTGGTATAAGTTTTTGATCATTTCATTGGTAAGGCGGTGAGTTCATTAAGATGATTGCCTACCGTCATTCCTCGAAAAACCACCGAAAAGCAGAAATAAAGAAATAGCAAGATCGAATGTATCTTATTGATTCTGATTCAGAAAATCAGCTAAGTGCGAAAGTTTTGATCCTAGTATGCCTGCGTATTTCAAGTCGATCTTGATTGAAACAAATAGGTATAGTTCCTCAATTTAGAGTGAGTGATCAAGGGTCAACTTTGTCTATACGGGTATAGACAAAATTGACCTTTGATCACTCACTTAAACTTGTAGATCTATATCCTATGAATGTAATAAAGCGTGGTCCGCCAGTGTCGTCACTTTGTATGTTCTGGCGATGTTAAATTGAAAGTCATTTAGAGTTGATAAATACAACTTCTTGGTGCATGATCATTCAATTTATCTCATTCTCACCTGAAAAGTGTCTACAAGTTAGAATTTAAATGAATATATGGACAGATAAGATAATATTGATAAGTTATTATTTATAGCAACTCATCAATATAATCCTTTATAGTCCGTTTGACTTCTATATGGACCAACATTTCGCCAAAAAACTAAGAATTGAATTAATGAAATGTATTTTTTTCTTGACGTTTCATATTTTCCATCTAATACCATGACGAATCATGTTTTTCAGAATTTTTAATGTAAAATAATGATTTTGTCCGTCCGTCTACATGTTAACTTCCAGCCTTTCATACCTTCTTGTGTCTGTAATAAACGGAACAGCGACTTGCCCATCCGAAAATAGTTCTGATTTGCATAGGGGCCTAGTCAAAAGTGTATGATTTTAAGTGAGTCGTTTTGGTATGAAATCGAGTCTTTTTAAAAAACAAATTTTGTCGAAGACTTTTAATTCCTTGAGATATCAAATCTGAGTGTATTCTCTCTTTGTTTAAAAACCGTTTGGCCAGATAAATGATAATTGTTCTTATCTATTTTGAGACGAACCCCATATTCACATATTTAGACCGATCAAAAAGCATTATTTAACGAAGTAGTTGTGAATTTCACGAGGAAAACTAGATAAGCAGGCGAGTAATAACGGTTCAATTCACGTGATATTTAAGTTTAGGATGACATGACCGTCGCTATGCTAATTAGCATGTCCAAATATGGAATAATGGACATTTCTTCTGTCAAATGTATAGTATAAAACCACGTGTTTTTACTCTTTATTTACATCTTGTTACGACTAAACAGCCTTCTTCACCCCTCGTGTTTAAGAGTGGAAAATGCGAAAATATTAACATTAACTAGATAGACAAAATCATTACTTTGAAGTCATTTTATTTTCAAAAAATATTTTTTGGGATGGTATTAAACTGAAATTAAGATTTTACCACATACAAATTCTTCATTCAAACTCGATTTTATGCTATTGATGAAAAGGTCGGTCCATATAGAAGTCAAACGGACTATACCTTTATATATTTATTTAAGTATTACAACAGAATAACAGCTTTTATCTCAAGTTTAAATTTGCGAAAATTCTCATTTAAGAATGAGAACAGTTTTTTTAACATCGGGCCTTGCTAGATCAGAAGGTCATTATTTTCAAATATTCGTTTTGCCAGATTTACGGATGTTTTCAAACTGTCCTTTCATATACATATGTCGGTACTTTCGGTCATAATCCTTTTCTGTTTTTAGCCCGGTTCTTTTCTTCAGAAACGTAGTCGTCATAATCATGACCGTTGTCGGAAAAAAAAGATTTGAGTCCGTGACTGACATTTCCAATAATCTCTCAGACGCACAGTCTGATCACAGTCTTCACTTTGCCCTCTGTAGATAAATCAGGCCTTTATTCCTCCTCTTCATGCGATCAACAAATATTCCTATTGCATTGTACGGTTGTGGCTGCAGAGTAAATGGTAATTAAATACGCATGAAATTGTTGGCAATGTCACTCACAGGCTGCTTGAGTAACGAGTCACACTTACGCTAATATCTTGTTGAGCAATCTACACATGAAAAGTCATATTGAAAATTTTCATGCATTAAAGACTGTATAGGTGTATTTTCAAAACTCAGCTCTGACGTGAGGGTCGACATTTTCCAGATAGCCATTTTTCGCGTGACGGGTCACATATACATACGTTTGCATGGTAGATGCACAAGTACTTTTTATCATCTGCAATGCTGTCCTTGTTGGAGTAGGCGCAGATGCATTTTTAGCTCGGCTGTTTTCGGAGAAAACCCGAGGTATTGCTATAGCCTCCGTGTCGTTGTCGTCGTTGTCGTCGTCGTTCGAAAACTTTGACATTTTGTTATATCTCTGGTTCTACTCAAGGCATTCACTTGAAACTTGGCACACATGTTTACCATCAAAAGAGCAACCTTTACTATCAAGGGGGATGACTCTAGATGCATTTTGTGCAAATTATGCCCCCTTTTCGACTTAGATTTTTTCCCACCATCCAGCACTCAACAGCCGAGCGTAGGCACCCGTAGGCGGTGCTCTTGTTGCAAGTTTGCTACGCGACTTAAACCTTGATAAGATTTTCACAGTATCTAACCCGAGTACTCAAGCGTTGCACGAGTTCTCGAGTACTATATTCGCTTGTTGGAAATCATTTTCTACTTATTGTCGAAATGAAAAAAAAGTACCTTGTAAAACACGCATAAAATTTACATGTTTGTAGACAAGTCACGTAATAAAAAAATCCTCTGTCACGCGTAAATTTTAAATTGCCGTCCTTGTCCAAGATGGCCACTATTTACTTTACATGTAACAACTGCCCGGCGTTCGGGATGACAAAATGTGGATAACTGTTTGCAAATCACACCCGCTTTGTACGTGCACGTGCTTGCTAAGTGGGGCAAATTTTTCAAACAGTTTGCCACGTTTTGTTATCATGTTAACGCAGGGCTGGACTTGTATGCAAGCCAAATCGTATATATTCACCGTAATCGCCAATGTAAATTTTGAATCCAATATGCATAAAAAATCATTTTCGTATTGAAATGTTCAAGAATTTTAACCCTTTGCTGTTTAATCCCTGCTTTTTACGTGCCTGTGATTTTATGATTGAGAAAACATTGTGAAAAAAGAAGAAATTGCTTCTGACAAGCAATTTCTTCTTTTTCCACACTATTTTCTACCCAACTGAATGGTTTTTTTTCAAATACATCCACTTTAAATTTTCGTCTGCAAAACCTTTGTATTTGGACGGGTCAAAATTTTGTAAAACAGGAAAGGGTTAAGGCTGATTAAGGAGGAGTTAAGTCTGATAGAGGAGGAGTTATGTGCAAAAGGCTGGAGCCTAGGGATTTTGCTTGCATATGATTCTTCTAAGGAAATTATGTCCATTACATCATGATCAAAATAGTCAAAGTAGTTTATTATCTTTTTTGAATGTAAATGAAACGAAGAAGTTGTGGAATTGATGTTTGGGCGAAGCGATCTGTCTACACAATAAAAACACATAACATATGAAATATAACCTCAATAAAATAATGTATTTTATTCTTTAATGCGTTTAACTATTCCGTCCGCCGGGGTACTTTAAAAAACGGCGTTAAGCTCAAATCCAAACAAACCAAAAAGCTATGTCACCTGATATGATATTACGTTTAAGCTTTGTCGTAAAAGTTTGAACTATATCACACATGCTTAAATTAATGACTCAAATATGGGCTCTGTAGAAGAAAAAGTCTTATTTATTAAACATTCTTCAATACGTCAGAAGCGCGTCGGACTGTCTTTCTGATACCCCGGATTCGATCCCTGACGGCGGCATTCATCCTTGCCTATTTGTCTCCATCAATGAGTTGATAATCGTAGACCTATGTTGGATAAGAGCTGTAAGCTGGGAAAGGATGTAATTGTGGTACTCTTGAGAGAAATAACAGAAATCCATTGTTAGATGCCCCAGCCGCCGTGATATAAATAAAAGATTATTGAAAGCGACGTTAAGACCCTTTCAAACAAACAAACAATCTATACGTCAGAGAATCGTCATGCATTCTGTTATTGGCGAAGCTGCCCAATATTTGTACCTCGCGTACACGTTAAGTTTTATATTTCACGGATCTAAACGGAACTTCTCGAACAGACTCGATTATCATTGGCGTAACTAAATGTTATGAACTATGATTTTCGCGAAAAGGATCTATTTATATAACGCATTAGCGTAATGTGCGTAATGTAAGTGACGCCCTTGATAATTGCAATTTTATTGTTTCACCAGTATATGTCTGGGGTGATACGATGGTTGGCACATATTTTCGACAGAGGATCGATTTTTATTACGCACTTGCGTAGTGTGCGTAATGATGGTGTAACCCTTCATTATTTGTTTCACCAGTATATGCCTGGAGTGATACGAGTGTTGGCTCATATTTTCGGCAGAGGATTTATTTGTATTTCGCGCTTGCGTAATGTGCGTAATGATGATGACACCCTTTATTATTTGTTTCACCAGTATATGCCTGGAGTGATACGAGTGTTGGCTCATATTTTCGACAGAGGATTTATTTGTACTTCGCGCTTGCGTCATTTGTCAAATGGTACTGACTTCATTGATTATTTGTTTCACCAGTATATGTCTGGAGTGATACGAGTGTTGGCACATATTATAATTGGAGCACCGATGAACCCAACAATACAGGCGATCAGGACTGTGTTATGATACACCCTGATGGTGGCTGGAGTGACGAACAGTGCAGTACCGTGCAACATAAAGTTGTTTGTGCAATCGACGATGGTGAGCTTGTTACGCATTTTCTAATGTCCCCGCAGCGAAAGATAAGGGAATTCTGTTTAACCGATGTCTGTCTGTCTGTTTGTCTTTCCATCATTTTGCAAGGCATGGTTACTTAATTCACTTTGTTCCTTACGAACGAAGTAAGGAACAAAGTGGAGTTAGAATCCTTGGCTTACAAAGATGCCTGTCCGACTGTCCCCGGATGCTTTTGTCTACCAACAAAGGCTTAAAAAACAAACTTAGTTTTATCAATTACTTCAAGCCCCTTCAAGGTACAATAATCATATTTGACATGGTGATCGATCTAACGGAAACGCAATAGTAGATAACAAGACTAATGATAAATGATAAGGTCAAGCCAAAAAATAAGTGTCGTACTATCGCAAAACTAAATTAAAAGACTTACCATGTCCAATTTCTTCAAGCCTATTTAAGCCTATTTTGAACACGTTGTTATTAGTCATTGATAAGCATCTGCACTAGTACCAATGTCAAGGTCATGGAGCTAAGTTAAGGACATCATCGGGGTAAATGTTTAAAAAAGGACTGTTTCAGTGACATTGTGTATTGCTTAAGACGACAACTGTCAGTAGATACCAAAATAAGATGTATTGGTTATTGTAAAGGTTGTATTGTCAAGGTCAGTTATTTTCAAATTAAAAGCTTGAACATTGGTCAAAACTGCAGATATAGCAATTGTATTACTTGTAACAAGAATTATCTGTAGGAACCAATTACATGGTCATAATTCTTAGTCAAGTTCAATTTCAAGAATTCTGTGAAATTAGAGTAAAGCATTTCCCATGCCTTTGGAGTTGTAAGAGATATAGTCTTCATATATCACATTTGTATTGCCTATGGGCAGAACTTTAAGAGGTTAGCAAAGTCATAGTCATGAGTAAAGATCATATTTAAATTGTCACTGATTTTCAACTTAAAAAAAACTCCAACAGTGGTCATGGATTTATGATAGATAGAGTCTTCATATTTCACATATATAACTGGTGATAATACCGTTATCACCGTTTGAACCAACACTAAGGCAATCATTCAAAATCAAACTCGTTTTTCAGGGTCGAATTGGTCTGAAATCAAAACTCAAAATATCGGGAATGACTTTGTAGAGGATCTTTATAGTCTTCTTCCCGAACATCCTAAGTTTTCAGCCGATGAAGGTCAGTTATATCGTTTGAAATTCAAGCCGCTGTCAAAGCGTAGTTGGTAACTCGTCGGACTGTCAATTTATAGGTCCCGGGTTCGATCCCCGACGGCGGTACTCATTCTTTCAGACTTTTTGTCGCTCACAAATGGGTTGATAAACGTAGACATATGTGAGATAGCAGCTGGAGGCTAGGAAAGGATGTGATAATTGTACTGGTGGAAAAATACCACGAATCCATTGTTAGGTGCTCCAGCCTGCGCGATATAACTGGAAACATGTTGAAAGCGGCGTAAAAAACAACTCCATTCAATCAATCAAGCATTTGAATTTCAAAAAATAAGCCCAGTGTTCTGACGAACTGCTCGTATAAGTGAGTTTCATGACTTAATGTCCTAAGATAGGCGGGAACTTAAAAAAAACAACAACAACAAAAAAGACAGTGATGTCATACTTTTATCTGATTAAATGTCTCGAACGACTCTTTACTTGTAATCTAGCACACGAAAACGCCTTTGATTTTTTTTTAACATTGTGCTTTACACAAAGTATTGCGATATCACTGGTGTCGTCGTCGTAACCGTGATGGTGGTAGTCATTATGCGATTTTTTGTGATATCTCGAGATTTTGCATTACTTAAGGCAGTTACGGGTAAAATTCTAGATCAAAATAGTGCGGACCATGTCCACTTTTCGACTTCGATATTTTTTATCCAATATCCAGCTCCTAGTAAGCGAAGGCACCCGTAGGCGGTGCTCCAATCGGGAAACATCGGCGATTCTACGGAATAGACATAAGGGCGCTGTCATAAAAGCGCATCGTTTCAGACGTGGATTAATATGACGTCAGTCACGTCACAAATATCAAGATGGGGTTGAATAAATAGAGGATATTAAATGAGTGGTCATTAAATACCGAATTTATTAAACGAGTCATCTATAAACAGATAAAAACGAGGCTTTGTCGAGTTTTTATCTGTTTTAGATGACGAGTTTAATGAATTCGGTATTTTATGAGCACAAATTTGTTATTCTATTGATAATATGACCCGAATTTTTGCAAAGAATCGTCAAAATCCTCGAAAGTCAACATTTCAATTTGCCGCGAAAGTTATAACGCCGTTTAACACTGACGTCACAATCTATACATTATGACGTCATTTTCGCAGTTATATAATAGCGTTGCTATTTGCTCTGAGCTCATTTGCATAGTTATTCCACTAGTTTAATAACAACCGTGTAATATCAAAAATATTCAACGGGTTTATTTCATTCCCGCGACGTTGGTCATATTATAAAGCAAAATCAACGAAATCTATATCAAAACAGCTTTTTGTTATCAAATTATTATACGCCAAAATGATCTCTATAGACAATCGGAAGGCATTGAAGAAATTTGCATTTTTTAAGCGAAATGACCGAAATACCGCCAGAACCCGAATTAACTATCGAATGACCAAAATTACTACACTTACGTCCGAGGCAGTATCCAGTTTTACGGAGAAGGCCGAGTGATGTTCCGAAAGGCGTTGCTTCTTTTTTTACAGATAGGTGTGACTAGGTGTGGCAATGTGAAGCACAAAGTCGTGGTAAAAGAAGTGAAGAAGAAAGTACATTCAGAAAGGTGAGACGAAGTAATGGTGGAATCGTTCTCGTGCCGAAGGTGTGAAATTGACACAACCAGACGGATTTGTGAGACGAAGTAATGGTGGAATCGTTCTCGTGCCTAAGGTGTGAAATTGACACAACCAGACGGATTTGTGGGACATTTTTTCGTGGGTTTTAATCTGTTTTAATTGATTTTAATTCAATTTAACATTCACACGCAGAGTTTTTTTTCTATTTGAAATGTTCATGTTTCCAGAACGATAAGTCCTGCGTACGGGATTACAAAACGGAGTAAACTTCTTGCAAATTATACCCTGCTTTGCATTTGCATGCAAAGCAGGGTATAATTTGCCAACAGTTCGCACAGTATTGTAATCCTTAATGTATGTCAGGGTCGAAATTTTCACATTTCCATGATGGTCGTTTTCCGTTTGAGGGTCAACGTAAATAAATGTGAACCGCCATGCGAAATGTGACCTCCTGAGAATTCCGTTAAGTTTATATTTGAAAAATAGAATGGTTCAAGCAGGGGAAAACTAGAGACCGCATTTCGAAAATAATTATATAGAGACTAATCGTCGGTTTAAGCTTAACATTGATTCATATTTCATTGGGTGAACAACAAAAGCTATCTTTTCACGAAACCACGAATGAAAATATAGCCTTTGTGCTCCACCACTTGTGAAATTATAGCTTTTGTTGTTCACGAGATGAAATATCAATCGATCTTACTCGAAAAAAACCCACTCGATTATTCTATTTCCTTAATGCAAAATATCAAGCAAAATGCGAAAATTTCGGGAAAAAGCATGATTATTCTATTTCTTTAATGCAAAATATCAAGCAAAATGCGAAAATTAAGGAAAAAAAATCTTGAAGTGCGTCATTTTGCATGTGATTGCGAAGCAACGTTCATGGTGATGTCACTTCTTGGGCTCCGCTTTGATGACGTCAAATAGGATGAAATGAACGAAACTGGGTAAAAGTTTTGATAATTTGACTGGTGAGGCGGTGAGCTCAGCAAGATGATAATCTACCGTTATTCCTCGATAAACCACCGAAAAGCAGAAATAAAGAAATAGCAAAATCGAATGTATCTTATCGATTCTGATTCAGAAAATCAGATAAGTGCGAAAGTTTTGATCCTAGTATGCCTGCGTATTTCAAGTCGAAACTTAAATTTAAAGTCATTTAGAGTTAATAAATACAACTTCTTGGTGCACGATCATTAAATTTTTCTCATTCTCATCTGAAAATTACCTCAAAGTAACGAGTCACACTTACGCTCATATCTTGTTGATCTATCTACACATGTAAAGTCATATTGGAAATTTTCTTGCATTGAAGCATGTACTGTTGTGATATCGCCTGCTTCATAACATCTCATGAAATGATTTCAGGCAGTCTATTTTTAGAAATAATTTGCATATTCAGACCAAAATTCACCCAAATTTATTTTTTTTTAATTAAGGGTTTTATCAATATTAAGCCCTGAAAAATGATTGCTTGATAAATATTATCACAATTTAGCGGCTTTGAATGTCAATGTTATCTGGTTTCGGCTGTGAGAAATTATCATGACTCCGCACAGCCTTGTCATGATAGAGTCTCCCAGTCTAGACCAGATATCATTGATATTTTATGAAAATAAAAACATTATTCTCTAAATCATGTAACGTCGGGAGAATGATAAGGTTGGTGATTTTGGAAATTGAATAAGTGTGATTGATAAGTTTCCTCATGATACCAAAGGGAGGTAAAATTGCTAATTTGTACTTAGCGATTATCCGTTACCTCTCTTTGATAATATACACACACTGTTCTATTAAAAGAATTGAATGTCTTCACTGACTTACAAGATCCCCCAGAGAAAGGGGAAAAAATAATTATAATAAAAAAATGACCTATCACGCGAAAAGGGACCATCTGGGAACTTCGTAAAATAAATATTTGAAAAAGAGATCGGTTCAAGTGTGAGCCAAATAGAGGTGGCATTTCAAAAATTCTTATACATAAACAATGATCATTTTAGATTAAGAAACATATTAGAGTGTGAAAAGTTTCGATCCTAGTCAGTCTGCACAGTCCGCGCAATCTGACTTGGGTCGACACTTAACGCACCACCTAGATCGGCCTTTTTCGTGTGACGGGTCAAATTTTTTTTTTTTGAGCGATTTGAATGAAGTTGCTTGGCGTTTTGAGTGATTTCGGAGGTTTTTGTTTAGTTTTGAGTGAGTAGTTAAACAATGCTATAAATTGAGAAGTAGGGAGCAAATTTGAATTTTTTGAGTGAATGATCGCCAGTTTTAAGATGTTATCAATTGAATGTGTTTTTTTTTTCCTGAACTGTTCGAGCTAGATTACGAGTGTCGACAGTGTGTTTATGGGTACTAAATGGGTTGTTATATTATTGTTATTATATGATTAATATCATATATATTATATCTTATCATGGAAAATATGAAGTTTTGGTACGGTGCACTTTGTTTGCGTGAGGTTATAAAGCCTCATTTTATCGTCGCTTTCTGATGTCAAAGGAGAATTTCTCAAGTATTGGTCATTTATGGTCTAAGTGCACCGTAGAAGAACAATGCCACTTTTGTTAACTATAATGATGATGTTATGTTATGGAAATAAATGAAACAAAGAAAAACAACAGTTTTTTTTTTTTAATTCCGGCATTGATATATTGCGGTAATATTGTTTGTCCTATCTTTTTATCTGTTAACCTGTTTGTGCACTTGTTCCCCAATAAATTTAACATTGGTCATAACTTTTGATTAGTTTCAATATGAATATAATTTGTGACAGTACTTTTCTATTGGTACTAACTTCATGGTCACCAGTCAAGGTCAAGATCGTTTTTCAAGGTCAAATATCTGTAAAAGTGAACCATTTTTCATTTGCCATGAGCCATGACATGACTCTGTCATGGTATATTATATATTATTCAAATTTTACATGTGTTTTGCTAATGGCATTAACTTTCAGTGGATAGCAAAGTCAAAGAAGTCAATTAATGCCTAGGTAACTTTTCAAAGGTTGCTAAATGTCAACATAAAAACTAACGTTGGCCATTAATTTTGATTGGCATGTTATGGAAACGTCATATTTCATATGTATATTGCTAGTGACATGACCCTTCTGTTGGCGCCAACTTTAAATATAGCAGCCAAGATCAAGGTCGCTTTTTAATGTCAATTTTTAAATTCAATCTTTTAAAATGGCTAAACTTTGCAGTGTTAATTACGGTCTTTATATTTCAAATATGTATCGCTTGCAACAAGACCTTTCTTTTAGTACCAACTTCAAAGGCACTAGTCAATGTCAGGGCCATTTTCCAAGGTCAAATAAAAAACCAACCTGGTTGAATTTTCACTTATTATGCCCCCGATCTTTACGGGGGCATATTGTTTTACCGTTGGCCGTCTGTCCGTCTGACATTCTGTCTGTCCGTCCGTCTGTCTGTCTGTCTGTCTGCAAAAGTTAACCAAAAAACATAACATTGCTAATATCTTCAAGCCTATTCAAGATACAAAGCTCATAATTGGCATGATGATAGATCTCAATGATCCGCATCTACTGATACCAAAGTCAAGGTCATTTGACAAGGTCAAGGTCATCTGTCAAGGTCAAATAACTCTAAAGGTTAACATAAAAACTTGACATTGCCAATATTTTCAAACCTATTCAAGATACAAGTCTCATATTTGGCATGATGATAGATCTCGATGATCTGCACCTGCTGATACCAAAGTCAAGGTCATGTGACAAGGTCAAGGACATCTGTCAAGGTCAAATTACTCAAAAAGTTAAACAAAAACTTAACATTGCCAATATCTTCAAGGCTTTCCAAGATACACGGCTCATATTTGGCATGATGATAGATCTAAATGATCCGCATCTGCTGATGTCAAATTCAATGTCATGTGACAAGGTCAAGGTAATCTGTCAAGGTCAAATAACTCAAAAAGTTAACAAAAAAACTTAACATTGCCAATATCTTCAAGGCTATTCAAGAGACAAGGCTCATATTTGGCATGATGATAGATCTAAATGATCCGCATCTGCTGATGTCAAATTCAATGTCATGTGACAAGGTCAAGGTAATCTGTCAAGGTCAAATAACTCAAAAAGTTAACAAAAAAACTTAACATTGCCAATATCTTCAAGGCTATTCAAGAGACAAGGCTCATATTTGGCATGATGATAGATCTCAATGATCCGCATCTGCTGATACTAAAGTCAAGGTCATGTGACAAGGTCAAGGTAATCTGTCAGGGTCAAATAATCTAAAAAGTTAACCAAAAAACTTAACATTGCCAATATTTTCAAGCCTATTCAAGAGACAAGACTCATAATTGGCATGATGATAGATCTTAATGAGCCGCATCTGCCGATACCAAAGTCAAGGTCATGTGACAAGGTTAAAGTCATCTGTCAAGGTCCAATAACTCCAAAAAACTTAACATTGTCAATATTTTCAAGCCCATTTAAGATACAAGGCTCATTTTTCGATGATGGTAGATCTTAATGAGCCGCATCAGCTGATACCAAAGTCGAGGTCATGTGACACTGTCAAGGTCATCTTTCAAGGTCAAACTTCTATAAAACATAACCAAAAAACTTTCATTGTTCAGTTTATTCAAGCTTATTATATTTACCCTGTCTCATAGTTGGCATGATGAAAGATCTATTATGTACATCTAAAGGTATCAAGTACAAGGTCATGTGACGAGGTCAAGGTCATCTGTCTAGGTCAATATTTTGAAAAAAGTGCTGTTACGGGGGCATTGTGTTTCACAAAAACATCTTGTTTTATTTATCACCATTTTGTTTCAAGTTTTTTTTTGTGGATCGGTGACTAAAACGTATTAACTTCAACGATCCATTTAGCGAACAGTATCTTGTAGTTAAATGACTTAGAAATGCTTTTTCGGAATGGAATTGAATGAGAGTGTGGAGCGAGTTTTTGAATGAAATTAGAGGAGATTACCATATCGCTCATTTCGTCCAATCCGACGATATGGTATTATCTCCCTTTAAAAGATCAACTTAATTCCAAATTTGTGTGTATTCACGCACCATTCAGATGCTTTAAGATCCACTCCAATAATAAAATTCATGGAATAATTTGAACAATCTCAAGGAAATATTGATCGTGTTGAACGATTTCGAAACGTTTTGAACGATTTCAGAGTGTTGTTGAGTGATATGATCGAGTGTTTGGAATGAATGGAGCGATAAGTGACCGAATTAGATAGTCTTTGATCGAGGTGAATTTCAATTTCACGATGTTACTTTTCTGTTTGAAGATCAGACCGCCAACTAATGATTGAGATGTGTTTCATTACTACGATCACATACTTTTTGTGATAAGAAACGATGTAATAGCTTTTTCGGAAAAACTGTCTTGCGTTCAAGACGCGAAAACGTTTGCACTCGTTTACAAATAGAGCCTTGCTTTGAACGTGAGCAACGGTGCAAAAGGGGGTGTCATTTCTCAAAGGTTTCGCGAAAGCTTTCTTCTTGAAAATAGTCCCAGGTCCAGAATGCAAAGCCTTTCGGGAAAATTTTCTTCTTGAACGGCAAAGTATGTCATGATGACCCGGTCTTGACATATCATGAAATGACATCAATTCGACAGAAGTCTTAACATGAATCAATTATTCATAAACGATGTTACAAAAAAAAGGCAATGGACAAAGAGGCTTTAATCCTGTAATAACTGTCATTGTAATCCCCTGTATTCTGCGTCATTATTCATTTGGCAGGGCGTGGCTTAGTCTTGACGTAAATAGGCGAGTTAACTTTCCAATATAGGTAGATTTTGCGCGGTGAGCCGTGAAATTAACTTTTTACCGTTAGATTCTCGTGCCATTTGTTCGAAATAGATAAAACAGGTTAAAATAGCTCATTAAGAAAGTTTCAAATTACCTTTAACACAAACGTTATTGCTTGTCTTACAACGTAAGGTTCACTCAAACATGTACTTTCATAATTGCAGTGAAGGGTTAAGGTTTAATTCCTATCATTTGTTTTTTAATCATACCCGATTTACCTATGGTAATAGACTCAGCGCCTACGTCAGAGCTCAGTTTACAAAATACACCTATATTTTGGATGCTTTCAAAAGTTAGTCAGCAATTTTCGTTAAAGCGTGCAAATAACTGTTTTCTAAAACCAAAAGAATTTGCGTGCTTACAGAAAGTAAACATATTTCATCGTTTGTTAAACAAAACCTGGTAACTTCAGCTTGGACAAGCTGAAGTTACGAGGGCTTGGTTACCAATCGAACATGTAAGTTTTCAAATTATGTATATCGACTATAGAGGTAAGTAATTTTAAATAAAATCTGATTTACCTTAACCTAAAGTGCAGCAGCCCGTTATTAAGGCTCCACCCTGTAAGGGCAAAATTATGGATTATACCATGCGATTACATTATGACCAAGTCATGGGTTTTACTCGGAGATTTCATTTTCTGATTAAGCCTAGTTTACATTTGAATTACGGGACCTGCACGGAGCCCGTAGACTCGCCGTAGCCCGAAAGGTGTGCAGGACGTCAGCATACGGTTTCCGTTGGAATATCCTATGGTTTTACGGGTACCGTAGACCTTTCGTTTTTTATGGGAAAAAATTATATAAATTTAGAAATTGCAAGACAGCACGGAGTCCGTAGCTAGCGGAAACGTTGTTTGTGCGTCGCAAGGTCACCGCACGGACATCGCACGACCGGGATTTCATGCGGGAATTGAACATTTTTTAAACACAAACACTGTAGATAATGAAATCGTCGTCAAGTATATCTGGCTACGAAATTGAACGATAATGTGAGATAGGCCTATAGGACAGTTCAACTTGTATAAAGATTGATTAATTGATTTATTGAACGGAGTTTAACGCCGCCGTCAACTTTTTTTTACAGTTATATCGCGGCGGCTGGAGCATAACCATCGCATCCTTTCCTAGCCTCCAGCTACTATCTCACATAGGTCTACGATTATCAACCCATTGTTGAGAGACAAATAGTCGGAAAGAATGAGTGCCGCCGTCGGGGATCCAACCCGGGACCTCTAGATTATCAGTCCGACGCACTACAACTGAGCTATGACGGCGGCCCTGAACTTGTATAAGGGTTCAACCATGTCGTTTCGCGGCTGACTTGCGTGACTCGATAATCGTAGTTGTTTACTTATATAAAGGTAATACACTCCCTATCATATATTTAACCCTTTGCTATTTAATCCCTGCTTTTTACGTGTCTGTGATTTAATGATTGAGAAAACATTGTGAAAAAAGAAGAAATTGCTTCTGACAAGCAATTTCTTCTTTTTCCACACTTTTTTCTACCCTACTGAATGGTTATTTTTCAAATTAAATCCACTTTAAATTTTCGTCTGCAAAACCTTTGAATTTGGACAGGTTCAAAATTTTGTAAAAACGGAAAGGGTTAAAGTCGACTCGATGTAGGAAAGCTTCCGAAGACACCGTTCTACTTCGGTTTAACCCTTTCCTGTTTTTCATTATTTTCGACCTGTCCAAATTCAAAGGTTTTGCAGACGAAAATTTAATGAGGATTTAATTTGAAAAAATAACCATTCAGTAGGGTAGAAAATAGTGTGAAGAAAGAAGAAATTGCTTGTCAGAAGCAATTTCTTCTTTTTTGACAATGTTTTCTCAATCATAAAATCAAAGGCACGTAATAAGCAGGGATTAAACAGCAAAGGGTTAACCGAACCTTTCGGTTTTAACGCCGTCGTAGCAGAACTCAAATGACGTAAGTGCCTACACTTACGTTTAAACATTGCAATGACGTAATACGTGATGATACGCTAGTGCCATCCACGAGTTATCTCAATGTTTTTCGTCATATATTGTAAATCTTAACACTTAACGGAATCTCCGCCGTTTTCGTCCGAAAATGGACATAAAATGACGCCACCGGTAACTGAAAGGCTTTCTATGAAAAGTACAACAAGAGCTTATCGATTGGAAATTACACCACCATTTTAAGTATATTCGCAAAATAAGTCCCGATTAAGTCCCGCCCTACCAGGTTAAAATTACATGCAGTATTACTATAAAAAAGGAGAAAAGTTTGTCATTTCGACTTGAGTCCCTCTTCTGGTATTGACTTTAAGAGTAATACAAACACTTAAAGGCGATATTATCCATTTGAATAGATGGGCTATTTTTATTGCAATGAGTTATTAGGTCACCAACGTGACACAATCGACAAAACGGACTGTCGTTTCATTTTACTGTTCTTTCTTTCTTTCTTTATTTCTTTCTTTCTTTTTTTTCTCTAGAAGTATATCTGGAATTGTCTTTCATTCCGAAAACAGAAAAAAGTACGTCAAAGGACATTCATATTAAATCGAATATATAGGTTCTAATTTGAAATATGGCTTCGTTTAGGCATTTCAAGTAAATATAAAGTTGTGTTAAATTACATCTTAAACGCCCGTCGAAAGACGGATATCTTGTGAACCCTGTAGGCGTCCGGTGTCCGCCTAATGAGCGGGCGGCGTCCGTCTCTTTGTACGGAGTATAACCCTGCCACCCTCTGACCGATCGACTATACCTTGGCAGCCTCGTCCCTCTATGGCTATGGTGCGCAGTGCACAAGAACCGTAACTTTACTTAGCTCACGTGATCTATGTGGCAGTCGTGTGGTCTGTTCTTCCCGAAATACATCGCATTCCATTGTATTTTCAACCAATCTTCAACGGAACTCAGCGTATTGCCGATGTTGATCGTCAAATACTGGATTGATCGAAGGTGTTCCGATTGCTGTCATGCGTTCAAGATGGAAAAAAATTTGCGAAAAATTTGTATGATTCCCAAATTTATATTTATCTGAACTTGCTTATGTAGGTGTTGTTTTCAAAATGTTTTGAGACAGTTTTCATTCTTACCGCAGGACTATATCATAATTTCCGCTATAATCGAATTATATGTATTCTTTGCGACTTTCGCTTTCTTTGCGAAAGCAATATAGATTTGTCTGTCCGATCTAAGTTTTGGATGATTTTGTTTGTCATAACCACAATATTGTAAGTACAGTACTTGGTAGAATGACCTTGCCTAGTCAACTCTGGAAGAACCCACAACATATGGTTCGGAAACGAAATGCCTTTGGCGGTTTCCTGCTGTTTATTAAAGGTCTCTGATATGGTATAGTACAATGCTCTGTCCTCGGAATGCGATTCTATTTTTAGACACAATGAAATGTATAACGGCCAAAATTGAGACAAGTAGACTGTATAGACTAAGATTAGCCTGCAGAGACGAGCTGTATGATCTAAGACTACTTACACTTCTGCTTTGAATTTAATTATTGGGGTAAAAACTTTAGCCAAACTACTTAAAATTTGTCCCAATAAGCTAATAGCTTGAAAATTAACTTGAATTCAGCAGGATAAGGGTAAGTAGATATTTAGCATTCAAAAATTGTTTGAGGGTAGTCAGTAAACATGTAAGTATAGAAATACATGTAGTTAGACACTGTCATTTATTAAAGCGATCCATATCACCAAAGATATAACACTTGGCGCAATAAAGTCCCCCTTTTATATGCCATTGAAGTTGGTCGCATATCTATATCATTCCGTCAGTCCGTCCGCAATTCTGCAATTATTTGTGAACGCAGTTCCTACAGTTTATAGTCGATTAGTATGAAATTTTCACAGAATGTTCCCAGTCACCTGGTCTTGTGCATATTGTCGGGGTTTTGTGATACAATTTTCTGTATCATAGGGAAATGGATCCTTCATACAATCTTTTGAACGCAGCCTATCCTACTTCTGGTCGAATTTCAATATAAAAAATCCACAGAATATTCACAGTCAGCCGACCATAGTAGGCAGGTTTTGTAATATTTTCCACGTCGTGTAGGAAGGGCCTTCAATTCACAAACCTTGTATACGCAACTTTTCCTACATACATGGTTTGATTTGGATGAGACTTTCACAGAATGTTCCTATAAACATCATCTCGTCTTGTGCATACTATCGGGGCTTTGCAGTATCTTGCTTTGTCCTGGAAAAAGATGCTAAAAAAAAACAAAAAACAACAACAAAAACAAAAAAACCAACGTGCGATCTCAAGTCTTATGCATTAAAGATCAGATTTCAATATCCTCTTTTTTTTCCTAAGATTTTGTTCCCAGTTACCTAACCTCGTACATAATATGGGTGTTTTGTCATATTTTGCCGCATCACTTTAAAATGAGCCTTACAACAATCTGTTGATTTCATACAGGCACATAGGTTTCAGTGCTTTGATTTTATTCTTGAACACTCAGCAGTGTAAAGTGCGTATCTGGTGACAATTCGCCACCTTGTTTAATGAAATCTACAAAATACAAACTGTTTCGACCAAGCTCGCTTTGCTCAGCTCTGTTTGTTTTCGTACTTTAAAATTGATACTTTCTGTGTGGGAAGTCCAATTGATTACGAGGCCAAAATTAATTTCAAATTAAGCTTTAAACTGACAATTTTCGGCCAAGAACAGAAGTTTCTTTCACGGAAAAAGTACTTTTTCGCAGTCAGGAACAAATCCTGTGAGCGAAAGGTCATGGCATGCCACTGGCCAATAAAGACAATATATTACATGTGGTAAATGAAGTTTTCCGCCCGGAATCAATTATTTCCAATCTAAACTAATTGAAACAAATCTGCACAGACGATATAAACCATCATTACATGCATTGATATACGTCTGCAATGAAATATATCGAGCCTAGAACACGCACTTGTTAGTCTTCATTACTCCTACAAGGGCTTGACAACCTCTACGAAAAAAAAAAAAAAAAAAAAAAAACGCTGCAACGTCATACCGCATCGGACTTGTTATCTTAAAACGTTTCCCTTCTTCACCAAGAACTTAATTAAATTTTAAATTGATATTAATGTCGCAAATATAATGTTATACTAATACAAAGAAAAAAATATAGAGAGTTAATGGATATGTCACGCACAGGTTCATATCTTAAGGGTGTGCCCTGAAGGTGGTCACGGTGTGGCGCAAGCGATTCAACCATCACAAGATTATTCCCTGCCCATTACAGGACCCGAGGTTATTAAAACTTTTTTCGTGCTTAACTGAGAATATTCTCAAATTTAGAATTCACATTAAATGTTGTATTGACATAGGAGATAATATGAATTAGATGTTATTTATACTAACTTATTCAATTTGTCTGTTTTGTTCACGAATTTATATATTAGTATAAATATAGAATTGTGGATTTAATCTGAGGTTGAGAATCTGAAAAGATTTATAACCACGGGCCCAATTTTTGAGTTTGATGCATGTAATTTCTTCTTTTTCCTTTTAATTTTCTCTAGTGACGACAATTGGAGTCTGTGGCTGAACTGCACGAAAAAGGCTTTATAGTTATATTAACCCTTTGCTGTTTAATCCCTGCTATTTACGTGCCTGTGATTTTATGATTGAGAAAACATTTTGAAAAAAGAAGAAATTGCTTCTGACAAGCAATTTCTTCTTTTTCCACACTATTTACTACCCTACTTAATGTTTATTTTTCAAATTAAATCCACTTTAAATTTTCGTCTGCAAAACCTTTGAATTTGGACAGGTCCAAAATTTTGAAAACCAGGAAAGTGTTAATGCGTTTGTTTGCGAAATGATGAATATTATAGAAAAAGGTTTCTGTCTTTTGTAGAAGAATCTCGAAATCCTATCTCAGCTAAATCAAATCCACTTTCCAGGGATAATTACATCTAATATTGGACAAATCAGATTCATTTGTCCGGTAATTGACTTTTTATGAGAAAGTATCGGGTGTTTGTCATAAAACGTATAAAACATTTCTCCTATTACAATATTCAATAGAGAGGTAAGAACTAAATCACAACTACTGTATGCTGAAGATCTGATTCCCATAAACACACCATAGAATCGGTTTGGTGAACACCCTGTATACATGTAGAATAATTGCCGCTATGTGACAGTGGGTGTTTATTGACAATACTTTTCCTGTTTGAAAGTGTTCCTTTCCAACCTTCTCCAAGGTAATCGTATATGTAATAACAGAATTGGTTCAGATGCATTTTACAAAGTTTTGCTGGAGAAAACGCGTAGAAAATACACCGGTTTTACCACATCGGTTCTACGGTGTGACGTTGATATCAATAAGAAAGGATAGTTTAATAATTCTTCAGGTCATACTTCCAATCTATTTTCTGCTTCTCTGGAGACTCAACTAGTCCCCCCCCCCCCCAGCCCCCCCCCCCCCACACACACACATGGCATAAAACTAATTACTAAGTATAAAAAGGCCTACCATCCATCTTTTTTATTTTTGTCTTATTTCCTTCGATGGACTGTTTTTGTTAGGTATCTACTATACATGTATATGGAAATCAGACATAATTTAAATTTCCCTTGCCAATTGGAGGAATGTTTTTATAACCATTTCATGGGTATAACTTAAATATTTTCTAAAGAACCGAATCCCAGTGGGGATTTGGTTCTGTAGAAAATATTTAATTCTACCACAAGTTTTGATTGATTGAAGGTTTTGACATATCAACAATTAGAGAGTTTTGTCTTAAAAAGGAATCATCTAAGAAGAAGGATAGTTAAAATTCATTATGATTGAGTTCGAAAAATAATAAAAATAAAAAAGATATTGTTTTGTTTAACTTATTTTTTTCATTCCGTCTTCGGGATTTTTGGCAAATTCTTTTTCTTTTTATTCCCTCCCCAACCCATAGTTTCATTTGAATTATCCCTAAAACCAGAAAGTAAAACATAAATGGCCTTAGCTTAATGTTGAGTAAATTTTCGTGTTTACGGCTTGAATTCTGATGTAGAAACATTATTTGGTCGCCCGTCTTCGACATATGAGTACGGCATAAACTTTCAAGAAAATCAGATAAACACTTTTTAGGCTAAAATTATTCTTGTTTCATACAATTCGACAACTTTTGGAATATTTCAAATAATCTGGCTCAAGGATTTGTCGCAAATATTATGTAGAATTAAGGATTTTTAGGCTTAAATCACACTTATATGGTAGGAACGTGCCATTTTCATAACAATTATAATCTCTTTCTTAAATGCTTTTTGGTGGTTTATCTAGAAATAACGGTTCATTATCACTTGATAATCTCAACGCAAATGCAGTGAAATCATCAAAAACTTATACCCTGCTTTAGTGCATTTAACCCTATCTGACGTCATCTATGCGCGGCGAAATCAGTGACGTCACAATGAATGTTGCATAGCAATCACGTGCAAAATGACGCGCTTTACGAAAATATGTCCTAGAAATTTCACATTTTGTCTCGTTTTTTAATTAAAGAAATAGAATAATCGTTTGTTTTTCAAGTAAGATTTATTAATATTTCATTCCGTGAACAACAAAAGCTATATTTTCTCGTGAAAATATAGTTTTTGTTGGTCACTCAATGAAATATAAATCGATCTTACACTGAAACAACCGACTATCCTCTATACATCTGCACTAACTGTCTACCATACAAATGTCTAACAGGAAGGGTAAATTCGTTGGATGACGATATAATGGTTATGATGAGTGAAATTACTTTTCTTTGTCGCAACAAATTGTTAAATGTTTTATAAGTCAACAGAAAGAATAAGCAAAGTCAAATAGAAAACCTACTTCACACAACTAGACTGAATCTATAAATGCACGACCGCGCCCAGTGTGTATTGTGGGTTGTCAATCCTTAACCCTTTCCTGTTTTACAAAATTTTGGACCTGTCCAAATTCAAAGGTTTTGCAGACGAAAATTAAAAGTGGATTTAATTTGAGAAATAACCATTCAGTAGGGTAGAAAATAGTGTGGAAAAAGAAGAAATTGCTTGTCAGAAGCAATTTCTTCTTTTTTCACAAAGTTTTCTCAATCATAAAATCACAGGCAACGTAAAAAGCAGGGTTTAAACAGCAAAGGGTTAAGTCATTAGTTCGATTCCCGGTTTCGGCAAAATTTCATCCATTATTCGACAAAAGCTATGTGACACGGGTCTTTGTCTTCCATCGATTGGCGTATGACTAGTATGCATTAGTGAGACGTGCACCTTGGGGCCGGGATTTAATGTTATGGTTGAACTGTTGTGAGAAAAAACATCAAGCAGTGGGTAGGAGCAACATCCGTCGTGATATAAACTACAACAAATGTTGAAAGTGATGTTAAACGCAATATACGAATTAACGAATAAAAAATTGGAATACGTGGTAACACTATCAAGTGGTTCCGCCATACAGGAATAGAACATGTAAGTTTCATATAGACTCATTCAACCTTGACAAGATAAACGGCCTCGGTACTGATCAAAAAAAGCACCTCACTATCGAAAAAAGGATAAATCAATTTGGCTGGAGCAACAATGTAATGATACCTAAATTAATCAAGTAGACAACATAAAGAAAGATGACATTTGAGTTTATTTGTCCCAAAGTAGCAATTCTGAAAAGATCCCTACAAAACATTCACGTTTTGTGTCTTTGAGAGAAAATTGAATTTTGATTTATGTGCGTTTTGAGACGGCGTCCAAAGAGGTAGGCCGAATTAGTGAGTCTGATGATTCCTTCATGATGATATTGTGACCCGTCACGCGAAAAAGGACCATCTGGGAAGTGCGGAAAGTGTCGATCCTAGTCAGACTGCGCGAATTGCGCAGACTGACTAGGGTCGAAACTTTTCGAAATGTGCTAACCTTCTGAATCTTGAATTATCAATCTACCTTCGAGTGAAAAAAAAAAATTGAAATACAACCTCTGGTTGAACTCTGCTGGACCAAATATCTTTTTCAAATCCTCCTTTTATAGAGTTCCCAGATGGTCCCTGAGGGGTCACAAATTAACAATTGCTTTCTTTTGAAAAAAAAAACACAAAAAAACCGTATACGGATATTGATATAAATGTAGCCCGACATTCGAAAAATGATCACCAGGGTAGTGCCTAAAGTGGCCACCCTTATCAGACTGTCTGACTTTAGTCGGAGTTTTACTCATTTGGCTGATTTTTTTAATATAGAATGACCGATCTTCTGTAAAAGATTTTTTTGAAGTGTGCCCCCCCCCCCCAGTTAACCGCTACTGGAACAAACAACGTTTAGAAATATTTGTTCCACCCAATTTTCAGACAGTCCCGTTTAGCGTGACGATTATGAAATAATTAAAAACTAAATGTGACCCGTCACACGAAAAGGGACCATCCGGGAATTCTGTAAAATGAATTATTGTAAAAGGGATCTGATCCAGCATATGTGAACTAGAATTCGCATTTCAAAAAAAAATCTTACACTGGAAGGTAGATTGAAAATTCTAGATTCAGAAAATAGGCATGGTACAAAGAGTTTCGACCCTAGTCAGTCTGCGAAGTCTGACTAGGGTCGACACTTTAAGCACTAACCGGATAGTCCCTTTTGGCGTGACGGGTCACAAATACAAAAAATAAATTAATTAAATCACAAAAAAACCAGTTCTTTCTATAAGAGGTGATATACTGCATATTTGTAGCAGACTCGTGGTCACAGTGTTCAGTTCTTCCGATGTATCTGACCGGGTTCGATCCCCGACGGCGGCACTCATTCTTTCCGACTATTTGTCTCTCACCAATGGGATGATAATCGTAGACCTATGTGAGAGAGCGGCTGGAGGCTAGGAAAGAATGTGGTGGTTGTACTGGTGAGAGAAAAACCAGGGATTCATTGTTAGGTGCTCCAGCCGCCGCGATATAACTGAAATAATGTTGAAAGCGGCGTTAAACTCCATTCAATCAATCAATACGATGTATTTGAAGTTCAATAGAAATAAATTATTTTAAGAAAATCCAAATAAAGTGGACCAATGTTTTTTACACATCAGAATGGTTTCCAAGAAGATGTTAACAAAGTTTTTCTTCAAAAAAGTTTTGAACACAATATCCAATCGCATTTTCTTGTAAAAGATTATTTTTGAATTTGCTCTTCTTTTAATTATTTAGGCACATTCTGCTTCTTATAAACCAGTTTATCGAAAATCACTAAGAGGCTGTTTCTTACTTGCAGATGAGATTTATTATTGAGGTCAAATTTCGATGGCTCAGCGCGAAACAGTTGTAACTGCCCTTACACATATGGGCAGTTACAACTGTTTCGCACTGAGTCATCGATATCGTAAATCTATTTGTTTATGTATACCACAGTAACATAAAAATACACTGGCTATTTTAACTAAAAAATGACATTTTCTTTAGTAGTTCGTTTTTCAATCTGGCTTCATTTTTGATCAGCATCTTTGGGAAAACAAGCTTACTTGATAAAGAATATACATATAAACAGACAATTTGGTCACAAAATGAAGTGGAAGGAGAATGATGATAAGAAATATAATAGTTTTCTGTCAAAAATAATCAAAATAAAACTCATTTCAGATTGATTACTGTATGTAATAAAAGAAAAGGGAATTCCACAATTTATACACAACAATGAACTTTCACAAGGAACTTCAAAGAGCGCAAACTCTATTTTAGGGTCACATTTTGTCAACACCTTGGTAAATGGAATAAGAATTGTTATAAAAGCAAATGAAGCTAAGTAGGTAAGAGGGTGTCGCCCTATACTTAGTCATTAGCTACATTCTGCTTCTTATGAATCAATCTATCAAAAATCAGTAAGAAGCCGTTTGTTATTTGCAGATGACAGATTAATTAGTGAGGTCAAATACCGTAGAATAATTGTTTATGTAAACCCCAGTAACATAAACATACACAGGCTATTTAAACTAAAAAAAATGACATTTTCTTAAGTAAATCGTTTTTCAGTCTGGCATCATTTTTGTTCAGTATTTTTTTTTTTTTTTTGCAAAAACAAGCTTACTTGATACAGAAAGAAAATAAAGTAAACAGACATTTTGGTCTCAAAATGAAGTGGATAGAAGATGATGATAAGAAATAAAGTTGTATGAAAACGATAATCACAAGAAAAATATCTTGGATTTATTACTGTATGTCATTAGAGAAAAGGGAAATCCACAATGACTATTCAGCAATTAACTTGTATGGGAAACTTCAAAGAGCGCACATTTTGACAACACCTTGGTATATGGAATAAGTATCGTTATAAAATCAAATTTTACTAAGCAGGTAAGAGGTTGGAACATCGTGATTTAACAAGTTCGATTAAAAGCAAAAAATGCTTTTCGCATAGTCAGCTGGACGTGCCAAGAGCCCGAGAATTCCCTTTTATCTTGGAACATGAAAGAAATTTCAATACATCGGCAGTGTTGAGTATTATAAATGCTTCTTGATCACAAAGAACAAAACGTATAGAATATCCCTTTTCATTTAACCCTCTCCTGTTTCACAAAATTTTGGACCTGTCCAAATCAATAGGTTATGCAGACGGAAATTTAAAAGTGGATTTACTTTGAAAAATAACCAATCAGTAGGGTAGAAAATAGTGAGGAAAAAGAAGAAATTGCTTGTCAGAAGCAATTTCTTCTTTTTTCACAATGTTTTCTCAATCATAAAAATCACAGGCACGTAAAAAGCAGGGATTAAACAGCAAAGGGTTATACATTCTAGCCGGGACAGTATTGTACGGACAGTATTTCTTTTCAAGCAAATTACCCAAATTTGTCCCAAACCAAGCTTTGTTCTGCTTTATCGATACTGAGATATTTTTGACGTCGGTATATTTATTGATAACAAATTCTTCCCGTAATTTATTAAAAATTTTACCACGCTTCTAAGTTTTAAAGCTCAATTAATAATCGAAGAGGGTTATGGCAGAATTAGTGCAAATACAATGCAAACGAGCTTTGAGCGTATTCAACATCGATATTTTGCTGCACGGTAAAATGACGTCATGATGCACACGATGACGTCAGTTTTGCAACGTTGTTACATCTCTCGGGAAATATCATTTTATCGACTGCGTAAAGTTGAATTATGACATACATAGAATAACAAATTCGTGTTAATCAATTATCCCTTGTTTTTATCTAATTGATCAATATCTTCATCTTAACCTGATCAAAACCCTCAAAGCCTCGTTTTTATTTTTAAAAAAAACTCTCTGAATAGATTTCTCGTTTAATCAACTAGGTATTACATGACCACTCACGGAATGTCCTCTATTTCTGTGACCTTCCTGGTAATGTCTCCGATCATACTCACTGTTCAAAACTGTCATTTTAATGTGATTTTATTTGCTTTGTCAATTATACGTCAATTTATATTGTTCATTATTGATTACTTAATTGCTGTAAAACGTAAATCATTTTGTAAATTGATAGGCAAGTAAAATTGTAGGCGTTCAATAAGAATGGTATTCATTATCCCCCTGTTATAAATTTTTCAGGACTTAAACGCTTAAATATACGAAAAAGCCTATAAGGAGAGAAATCGAAGAAGTGAAAGTCCCGTGAGCCAAAATGAACCATTGCACAAAACGAGATAGAAATTAAGACGGGAATTAAAAACCCACTTTCAAGTTGTCGAGTTACCTATAAGATAAGTACAGTTCATTTAATTAATCGTACAACGCAATACACATAGTAAAGATGCTGAAAAAACACAAAACATTCTTGGAAATCGCCAATCTAATTTGAAAACAGTATTGATAAGAATTTTCACATAGCGAACAATTTCATTTCTTCCGTATTTTCTACTTCATATGAAAGTACCATGATAGTCTTAATTCGGTCACAGGATAATCTTTCCGAGAAAAGTATTATCAAGATTTAGCTTTCATGTAAATATTGACGCTTTAAGTGTTCAAAAAATGGCATTTAGACACCTCTGAAGTGTTTTTATACAAAATTACACACTGTTTATCCGTACAAATGAAAAGCATTCGATCAAAGTTGCATTAAAGTTAGTAAAAAATGTGATTTTGGGAAAGTGAACAAAAATATTATTTTTCCTATTTTCCTAATCACTTCGTGCTCCAAGTTTTACCACAACTGAGAAAAAATCGTCACCCCTATGATTTTAGCATTAATAAAAAGGGATAACGAACAACGGACGAGGAGCATTTTATGATCACATAGCTTACCATAAGCACGATGTGCCATGTGAGCTTAAAAGCATTGAACATAGGTGTTGAAATTACAGGTGAAGGTTTGCGACATTGCTGAAATACAGAACTACAGTTAGTTAAATCGTGAATTTGGCATTCGCCTCAATCAAAACCATTCTTAATCGCTCACTCAGCTCTCCACTCATTCATTCCAAACACTCATTCAAACCATTCAAGAACGATCAAACCCATTAAAAAATATAGAATCAACAACGTCATTCAAAATAAATTTTGATAGAGAAAAATCGCGATTTCACTGAAATAATTCAAATTGTTAGCGTTTCACAGGTGCATGAAGAAATAGGAAGCTAAATATATAACTTTTATGCATTTTTATTAAAGGGAGGTAATCAATATCGCTATTGGGTGAACAAAATTTGCGATATAGGATTACCTCCCATTAAATTCACTTAAACCTCGTTCCACACACTCATTCAAATTCGTTCCTAAATCATTCCAATATCATTCATCTTGTCACTTTCACTTATATCTTAAGTCTTGGATAACCGGATGTGTTAAATTTACTATTACATATGTTCCAATTTATTTGTCCTAATTGTACATATATGTACTTGGATGTACGAGGGTTGATCCAAAAGTTCGTAAAATGAAGTTACAAATGTACAGAAAAGTTTACTATCAAATTGAAATTATACGGTCTTTTAATTCATCATATGTTCAATAAACGTGAAAATTTTTAAATGTGTACGTTTAATAGCGGCTTTTAAGTGCATAAATAAAGACAGAGACCCCCACGAAGGCGGGGGAGCAAGAACGTCAAATGCGACGTCATTATTCACTCTTGTCTACTTAGTCTCAGACAACAATCATGCCTTTCTATGCCTGTATTGTCAACTTGCAGAAATTATCAACATACCATTTGGAATCAAATTTGTTTAAATTTCTATATGCATGGTATTTTTAGTAAAGTGGAAACTCAGATGCAAGATCTTTATTTTTGGAAAATAATGAGAATCAATCGGGACAAGTCCGTTCGTTGAAACACTTTTAGACCATTCGAATTCCTCCTATGAAGTAGGCCCTCTTTAGATATCAGGGGTAGCTTTAGGAAAAGTTCTCTTCCGTATATGTTTACCATTTTTCTATATTATTTGAAATATTTGGGTTGGTGAATAACATAGATAATGACAAATTTAAAAAAAAAAAAAAAAAAAAAACGGTATTCATACTTTGGTGTTGTCGTCTTGTCATTTTTTCCTCGAATATTCTGTATTATTGAATTTTGCCTGACTCGATAAAAAGTCTCGCAGCATACTGTAATATATAAATAATTTTCTATTTTTGTCTAATTTATTTTAGCCAAGGAATTTCAACTACATTTTTTGAAAACTTTTAGAAAACTCTATTTATTTAACAGATTTACTTTATTTTTCACGCTCCCCCGCCTTTGCATACATATGTTGCTATAGTAACGTATTATCAGACAATTCTGATTCTAAAGATAATTCTGCAAAAAAAGTAACGTTTATGCTCTCCGTAGTTACTAAACTGCACATTCACTAAAAAAAATATACAGAACAAGCCAGAAATGCGAAAGTTATTAGCCGATTATACGAACTTCTGGATCATCCCTCGTAAATAAAAGATTTGTTCTGTTCTGTTCTGTTCTGTTCTGTTCTTCACGATGTTGTTTAGTGTTTACTGTATTTTCATTATTCAAGTATTCAATTAAATAATCGGTTAAGCTCCAAGAGGTAGTTTCCACTTATTTGAATTTTGAAATTTCTTCAAAATTCTCTATGTTGATTTAATCTCTGACGACTAAGAATAGTCCAAGTAGGAAATTCACAATATTCCATTAAGCCGGAAATGTGTTTAAGACTGCAGTTTCGCGAATTCTGTTATACACCGAAAATATCTAAGAAGAAAACATTTTTATCTTTTTTTTAAAGAATAACTGAGGTATTGCTGAAGCCTTGGTAGCGTAGTCGACAGAGTCGTTGTGATCGTGATGCAAAAACATGGACATTTAACGATTTCTCTTGTATTGCTAAAGAAATTTGGGGGGTGCAGTGCAAGACTACTAACTGGCTCTACATTGTTTAAGCACTAAGTTCTGTCTTGCAACTAACTCTAGATTAACTTGAAACTTGGTACATATTTTAACTATCGAAAGAGAAACCTATTAAATTAATTGTAGATGCATTCAGTGCGAATTATGCCCTTTTTCCAACTCATATCTTTTTTTATCTACCGTCGAACTACCAACAGTCGAGCGTAAGCATCCGTTTGCGGTGCTCTTGTTTCATACATACTATCATTTGTCTGTAGGCGACCAAAACCTCGAAACTACAGCTTTTGGATTTTTGTCGCCCATCGACAACTTGTAATGTTGGAGTTAGGTCGGATTTTGTACAGAAATGGGTGATAATTGGTCCTTTAGGTCCACGAATACCATGTATTTAAAACCAAGTATCGGAAAAAAAGACAAGGTAACGTCTGATAGGAGTCCACAGAAGGTATCTCTTCAACGGGATTTAGATTTGTGATGAACTGACGTGCTTCATGATATAACTTTTTGTTCATGGATGTGTAATATTGTTTGAAATTTTTGTTATTCTTTTATAAGAAAGTGGAAAAATTAAATGGATGATATTAGATACCACCGAGTATTTTAAAATACCATTTTCATTCGAATGATTCTTTCCTCTGTTAGAAAAAGTAATACATGTACCTATTTTTATTTTTTTTTTAAATGTACATATGCGACAATCAAACTATTGTATAAAGACCGTAATATCAGAATGTCAGAGGTCTAAAAAAAAATTTACATGAAATGTTTACTATATAAAGAATATTGATACGTTTAAGTTGAAACTTTTCTACTTTCAAGTCTTTGTAAAGCATTTTAAGACAAGCGGTAAAAAAAATATCATATCCATCGTCTCAAATCCTGATTTCTACGTACTCAAAACCAACGAGGACTACTAAAATGGTATATATGCCTTTTGGATTTACAGATAATTGTATATAACCAAAGGCAGTTTTATTTTATATGAAAATAATGGAACATGAATTTGCCATGAATTGGTGTAATCTTTTCAATAACAAATACTTCTAAATTGGTTCCTAATGCGTTTGGAGGGCAAGACATCGTAACTAATTCTTGATGATATCTTGTACGCCAAACGCCAGCATATACCTACCGCAAAACGTAGTAGAAACGGGATTACCACTTTTCAAGAGTACAACCTACAAAGTGGGAACATAAACGTGTGGAGGATAGTTTTGATGAGAAGGACAATTTTAAGGAATAAGATGAACAGATAACTGTCGTTTAATAAACTCTTGACTCTTGATATCCTAACAGTAAACAACATCCTGAAATTGACAAGATGAATGATTTTTGGAATGATTTAGGACTGAATTGAATGAGTGTGTAGAGCGAGTTTTGAGTGAATTTAATGGGAGGTAATCCTAAATCGCAAATTTTGTTTAGGATGAACAAAATTGGCGATATTGATTACCTCCCTTTAATAAAAAATGCATAAAAGTTATATGCATAGCTTTCTATTTCTTCAAGGACCTATGAGACGGTAATAATTTGAATTATGTCAGTGAAATCGCAATTTTTCTCTATCAAAATTTATTTTGACTGACGTGTTTGATTCTATATTTTTCAATGGGTTTTATCGTTCTTGAATGGTCTGAGTGAGTGTTTGGAATGAATGAGTGGAGCGCTGAGTGAGCGATTCAAAATGGTTTTGATTGAGTCGAATGTCAATTTCACGATGTAACTAACTGTATATATTATAAGGACATTAATTGAGGATGGCGGGCATAGGAAGCATCGGTTCCAGAATTTCCCTGTCGCGGTCCCCATCTATGAAGAGGAAACACTCAACATATTCATATAAATCAACACAGGGACCACAAAGGGAGCGTTACAGTATACAGAGTCAGGAGGTAACATATTTTATTTACTATCAATTGAACACCCCTCCAACTCTCTCACACACATGCCCGCACACGAGCTCACGGCCTTGTATCCAAATTAATCCACGCCAGAAAGTTAGCAAAACACGGAATGTCGAGTTCGTCAAACCAGTTATTTCATTTTTGATATTTTTGTTATTTTATGAAACCAATCTGCTATAAAGAAAATGTCTGAAGATATTTGTTTCTTAGCTTACCGTTACCATGAAGGCCGAAAGCGAAAAAAGGATCGTGCCATTCACATTTGAAAAAACAACAAAAACAAACCTTTCGTCGAAATATCATAGATTTTTCTTTTCATCAAGGAGGAAGTATTTTTGGTCTGTTTTGTCAAATCGACTTCAGAATATAGTCCTAAGGCGATAAATGTGCACAAGAAGAAAAATTCTGTTGACAAGCTATTCTGTAGGTTGAATGATTTTGCAAAGTAATTATCGGAGAGCGGTCGCTTATTCAAAATGTTTCCCCACGAGACAATGTACGTTGTTGACATATGGCAAGATCTCGCGAGATTATCACATGATGTTGTGATTTTCTGTGTTTTCAATGAAAACTGATAAATATACGGTAATGTGAAACCAACTCTTTGAACTCTTTGAACAAACAGCAGAAAATAGATTTAACCCTTTTTCCTTAGCTCTTCTTTATGAAGAATATTCCAGAAATTCGCGGAATGACGTCCTTAGCTCTTCTTTATGTAGAATATTCCAGAAATTCGCCGAATGACGTAAGATCTAGAAGGCTACTAATCGTAAAATAGAAATCATTTCATCTTATCGTATAATTTATCGTGTACGTGTTTACAAACTAAATTTGGTGGACATACATAAAACATCAATCATTTCATTGGCGGCTAAAGGCATGCACTTTACGCGAGTTTCTAACTAAAAGCGTTGATGTCTTGAAATTCAAAACTCAAACAGAAACCTTAACTTAATATTTACACAAAATCACCAAGCTTTCGTTTTACTACTTTTAGCTTCCAAACGTGTCTTCCTTTCGTCTTGTTTATAACCATATAGCTATAACACTGAAGATATCGTAAGACGCTCTTAGTATGAATTGTATTTTTTTAAAAGCTTGAAAATAGTTTAAAACGTTCGATTAATGTCCTTCCTTTGTAGCAAAAAATGTCTTCAATCTTTGACACTTGGCCTAATTAATTGTTTAGGAATAATTTTCGTAATATTGCAACTACGATCATAGTTGAAATGCTTTCCATCACCTGTCGCCAAGTTTTAAAACAGGCAGCTCATTTAGTTTCTGTTCTTTAATTCCTACAATCATATGGGTACTTCGCTTTCCATTTGAAAATAATAATTTGTATGATAAAAAGATTGGTTCAACTAGAAATCAAATGAAGGTCGCAATTCAAAAAAAAAAAAAAAAAATATGATCACTCTAGAACCAGAAAATCAAGCAAGTGCAAAAAGTATCGACGCTAGTCAGGCTGCTCAGCCGGAGCAGTCTGACTAGGGTCTTCACTGTACGCACTATCCAGTTGGTGCCATTTCATATGCGTAACTAGAATTTTGAAATTTATACGCAATCAGAAGGCGACCAACATGAAATACACTGAACAAAGGCGATGTAGACTGTGGCAAAAGATTAATTAATGTCCTTCGTCTACTTCCCTTTTCTATGATATGTGCTTTGGTGAATAATCAAACCATCGTAATTACAGCTTGAATAAGCTGTAGAGTCAATGTATTGATAATTTAATCACGACATTTTTCTAAAGAAAATTTATTTCTTTTACGCATTTGCGTAATGTGCGTAATGGTAGAACTTACGCTCTTTATTTCATCTGACTGTTCACAATGTTAATGATATTTTTGTCACTCGATACCAGTCTTTTAACGAGAAGCATCCCCTGCCCTGCGTTCAGGATGAAAGCGCTAGCGAAGCGCTTTCGAAATGATATCTCGCTTTGCACGTATGTACACGTGCAAAGCGGGGTATCATCTCAAAGCGCTTGCGAAACAATTTTACATCCTGAACACAGGGCTGCGTTTCAACGAAAAGTTCAGATACTATGTACAGTGTGCAAAGTATTGATTGGAACATAATCAAACACTAAGGGAAAAATTACTGAGTACTTATCAAGTAACACGCATTTATATCTTTTCTCGCCTTGAACAAAGATATTTTTCAGAAGTAATTCGAATCAAATGTGTTCCTTCACGAGTATAGGGATCATCCTGTTATTGAGAAAAGTGTCGATTCTTGTCAGCCTGTGCGGACAACGCAGACTGACTAGATCGACAATTTTTGTTTATTCTTTTACATTTCCTGAATCTAAAATGATCATTCTATCGTCTTTTATAATCATATTCGATATTTGTTTGGTCTATGTTTTAACCATTTCCTTTTTTAAGTACATGTAGATCTATTTGTTAACGGTATTCCGAGATGGTCTGTTTTGCTAGTTATGTCAAAAACTTTTTTTTCTTATCTTATATGCATGTACAGTTAAAAAATTCGTGTATTAATTGACCTGTAAGATAATTTAGGAATGACATTGATTTAGTGTGTAACTCTGGGTCGAGTTTATGAAATTCAAGGGAGATAATACAGTCTCGCTAATTTCATCTAAATTGGACGGATTTAGCAATTTTTCATGAGAAAGATTTTGTCCTTTCCAATTGGTTTGTCTTTGCGTACTAATCAGACGCTGTAAAAATCCACACACGTTTCCCGTCACGCGTAAGGGGACCATCTGGGTAGTGCGTAAAGTGTCGACCTTGTCAGACTGCGCGGATTGCGCAGACTGACTAGGCTCGAAACTTTTCGCAAAGTACTTAATTTCTGAATCCTGAATGTTCAACCTTCCTACCAGCGAAAGATTTTTTGAAATGCGACCTCTGGTTGACCTTTGCTGGATCGAATCCCCTTTTCAATAATTCATTTTACAGAATTCCCGGATGGTCCCTTTTCGCGTGACGGGTCACATATGCGAAATAATTCATCATTCCGAAAATTGTTGGTCATTAGAACAACTTTAAATGAATTTTAATGATTTTGGGGTGTTTTTTGAGTAATTTGAGTATCTATTTGGACTGAATGAATGGAACGCTGAGCGACGGATTTAGAATGATTTCGGATCAAGGTGAATGTCAATTTCACGATGATACCTATTTAGAAAAGGTTTTTATCAAACAGGGGTCATTTAGGGGTTGTATTTCGAAAGTTGTTTCATGAGAAGATAATTTGATTTGTGACCCGTCAAGCGAAAAGGGACCATCTGAGAAGCACTCAAAGTGTCGATCCTAGTCAGACTGCGCAGACTGAAAAGGGTCGCAACTTGTCGAAAGTTGCCTATTTTTTGAATCTAGAATGATCAATCTACCTTTTCTCAATCTACCTTCCGAAAGTAACCAAACTGTTATTCAAACATTTATTTTACGCTGTTCTAAGATGAGCTCTTTTCGCGTGACGGGTCATGATTCAGAAATAGTCCCGAAAATGAAAAGAAATTGCCGATCTTGATCCGCGCCTGCGTATTCTGACAATGCACGGTACCTTTCGCACTTCTAAGAGGACAATATTTCTGCTGATGTTTTAAGTTAGACGTTAAAAATTTGACTGCCCCGTTAGCCTCCTGGTAAGGCGCTCGACCTGTGACCCCGATGGTCCGAGGTTTGATCCTCATTTTCGCGGGTGTGTTTATGGGTAAAACACTTTAATAGCCAGCCCCTCTTCAATCAGCTGTAGAATCGGGTAGTAGTATTCTGCGTAATTAATGAACTGGCAGGGCGGAGCTTAACCGTGACGTAATTTGGCGAGTTCACTTTTCAATACTTTTGGTTCTTTCAAATTTCAGTCTGTAATCATCGTTAACGCGTGCGAATAACTGTATCCTAAAACCTACAGGATTCACGTGCTTTGGGAGAGTGAACACATTTCATCGTTTGGTTACCAATGCCTCGTAACTTCAGCTTGATTAAGCTGAAGTTACGAGGATTTGGTAACCAATCTACGATTAAAGATCTCGAGTTATTTTAGATAAAAGCTGATTTCCCTTAACCTTAAGTGCAACGACCCGTTACTCAGGCTCCGCCCTGCCAGGGCATTAATCATGGATAATAGATTTAAACTACTGTCTCTCTCTCTCTGGGACGTGAAAAACATCTTCCCTGCGTTTAGGATGAAAACGTTAGCGAAGCGTTTTTCGAAATGATACCTCGCTTTGCACGTATGTACACGTGCAAAGCGGGATATCATCTCAAAGCGCCCGAGAAACGTTTTTATATCCTGAACACAGGGCTTGATTGAGTTCGAGTGGAGTCTATAAGCTTATGCTTTCGTTGCAATCGAATTTAAAATATTAGATTAACTATAAACTAAGTTTTATGGTTACAATGTATAATGTAACATACAGAATTCAAACTATTCCCTTATCTCAATGTTGATTTGATTGTTTAGGGCATTCCGAGGGGTCAGTGCAACTATATTGTAAGTGCCCATCTATTTAAAGACACTTACAATAGTGTTACATGTTGTATGCGATCTTTTGACCTTTTAAAGGCATGTCCAGAAGCTTAAGCTGAAAGCGTATATCTCCTCAAATCCAAATAGACCGGGTGATTTTTTTTTATTTCGAGATGAAATAGACTGGGCGCGCTACGATAAACGAATTTTGATTGATATAAGCTCAAAAGTAACGAAATCAGAGATATAGTATAACATTCCATTTAAAAAAAATAATACCACATCCTCATACTAAAAAAAAAAAAGAAAAAATAGCCCTATTTATAAAAAAAAGATGTTTGTTTTTTCACGGACCAAACAGTAGCTTCCAATTTTAGGCTAGCTTATAGATCTGTAAAGTGTATAGAGCGATTTGTATGATTTTTGTGTGGTTTGGTCGATTTTTGAACGATGATTTAATGAGCGGTAAGAATTCTTTACATGGAACGTTGAGTGACCGATTAAGAGCGATTTTGAGTGATATGGTGGTCAATTTCGCGTTAATGTATAAGAATATGTAATCACCATGTCCGATATCCACAGTCAAATAATGGCTACCGATTGTGATGCTCTGTTCCATATTACATATTTTGTTCTCTCTCCAATCTGACATCTCGTTTGAGCTATGTATTTGGCCAGAGCTCCGGCATGACACAACGTTCTCGGACCTTCGAAAACGATACCCCGCTTAGAATTTCAGTGTGAGAGCAAAGCTTGGCTACTTTTTGTTTACATTTTTTTCAATATCGTTTTAGCATCCATTATCTTAAGGCTAGTTTGAGGACGCAAAAACGTTTGTGAACGTTTTGAAATTATACCCGTCTTTTCACGTATGTTCACGTGAAAAGTCGGGTATCATTTTCAAAACATTTTGGGAACGTTTTCATCCTGAACGCTAGGCAGGTCACCCCCTTTATCTTGAGCTTTGATCCTAGATTGGGTCATTTCTCCTAAAGCTTGATTAATTATAGGACACAACCCGAAACATCAAAGTCGGTGTTATAATGTAATCAATTCATCATGAACAGTTAATCTTTGTGTGCGTTATTCCCAAGAGCTCACAAAACATGCATAATTTATCTAGGAGGCGCTTAAAGAATGATTATACCTCAATGTTGACAAGTAAACACATATTCTTGACGTGTGGGATTCTTGTTTTCGCACTGGGATTACGCGACGTCAAATACGTGACATTTTGTTTTAAACTGATTTGATATTTTACAGACAAATGTCAAGGCATCACTATTTGTGTCTAAATGGTACGCAGTATAACATAAAGCTTTAAGTTTAAAGCCAGAAAACGTATCTCAATAGACAATCTTTTTTCTTTCTTATAGAAATCCTATGTTTTTGATATCAAAACTACATTTTTTTTAGAAAATAAGTTTCCAGAAAAACCGATGAGTTTGCATAATAGTAGTTCCTTAATGTGGAAATGATGGAAACTAAATTTTCTCGTCACTGATTAGAGTAAATTTGATCTCGATTATATAATAATGTACAGAAAATAGCAGTAGATAAACTGGCCCTTTTTCAGAGGGGAGATAAAAATGTCGAACTAGAGGTGGGATGATGCACACTTTTCAATCTTGAGACCGTAATCAGCGTATACGATAGCAAGTCCATGCCTGCCAATGGCTTCCTGTTGTAATTGTATAGGAGCACCGAGCGTTAACAGTGAGGTCACTTACGGTTAGTTACATCGTGAAACCGACATTTACCTGACTAAAACCAGTCTAACTCGTTCTCTCAGCGCTCCATTCATTCATTCATTCATTCATTCCAAACACTCACTCAAAACACACACACACACACACACACACACACACTCACACACACACACACACACACACACACACACACACACACACACACACACACACACACACACACACACACACACACACACACACACACACACACACACACACACACACACACACACACACACACACACACACACACACACACACACACACACACACACACACACACACACACACACACACACACACACACACACACACACACACACACACACACACAAAAATAGAAAGAAATAACCAACCCCGAAATCGTTTAAGACAATTGATCAAATTATTCCAAGATGTTTTTGCTGGCTGGTGTGGATTTTAAAGCATCGGAGCGGTACATGAAGGCAAATAAATTGTACAGTACGTAGATATTTTAAAGGGAGGTAATAAATATCGCTACTTTCGTCCAAATTTCATTGAAAAACTCGCTTCACAGCCTCATTCATTTTCATTCCGAAACCATTCAATCGTGTCAATTTCAGTGCAACTGTCGCGAGAGAAAACGCGTTTTGATGTTTGTGTGTGGGCAGGGGGGGGGGGATTTTCAAATTATCGCAGTAACTCAAAGGCAATTCTAACCAAAGGCTTTATAGTTTATCATCACCATATATTGTTTGTTGTACAATGAAGCCCAAAGTATTTTGCTGACTGACTGTGATATCCAACGGGAAGTCCGCGAAAATATTAACCCTTGTCATGCTGATTAAAAAAAACTTGGCAAAATTATATATAAATCAAAGTGCTGAAAGCTCTGTTTTCCTAATTGTGAGTCAGCATTTGATTTTGAAAATATAATTTCTGAGTTTTTTCCGTTTTAAAAAGAAAAATCAGGTGGTATGGACTGAGATCAGACTGCACATATGTGCAGGCTGATGTTTGTCCATACCTCCTGCCAAAACTGGAATATTCCGGGATCAGCATGACAAGGGTTAAAGAAGGTTGTATATCTTATATATCATAATAGGGATGAAGAAATTGTATGCTAAAAATAAATTTCTTCCTTTCTGTAATGAAATTGCTTGTTATATGAATATATAGCCTTCAATATGATTTGGTCGTGTTGACATATGATCAAAAATGTCAATGACAAATTTAAGATACGCTATTTACATTCAGAGTAATTCAAGACACGAATGTTAACATTCTTCGCAAATCACGCGATATTTCCATTAATCACCTTATTTTACGACCTTGTCTCCTAGAACATTATATAAGCTGAGGTAAATAACCATTTCATGTATGTAAATAAAGTATGAGAATATGTTGTTTTCATATATGTGACCCTTCACGCGAAAAGGGACCATCTAGGAAGTGCGTAAAGTGCCGACCCTTGTCAGACTGCGCGGATTGCGCAGACTGACTAGGGTCGAATTGTTTTGCACTTTGCTTATTTTCTGAATCGAGAATGATCAATCAACCTTCCAGTGAAAGAATTTTTGAATTGCGACCTCTGGTTGACCTTTGCTGGCCCCAATCTCTTTTTTAAACATTCATTATACATAATTCCGAGATGGTTCCTTAACGCGTGACGGGTCAGATATATGAGTTATCCAAAATGATTGTCCTGGCTTGGGAGCTATCGGTTCGTTGCATTTTAGGTTAAGGTCAATCAACTTTTTTTAATTATTCAGGTTAAATAGTCGAAATTCTCTAAATCGTCGGTTGGTAAACTTCAGCTTGGTAATTTGATTGGTTATCCAATCGTGAAATGTGTTCACGTTTCGCTTAGCATGCTTATCCTTTTAATTTTTTATGCAGTTATTTACACGCGTTCACGACATTTCTCGACTAACTTTTGAAAGAACCAAAAATAACGAAAAGTAAATTTGCCAAATTATCTCACTGTTAAACCACACCCTACCAGGTGAATAATTACACAAAATACGAGTGCATTGGATGGTGTTATCTAAAGTGTGATCCTAAATGATGATTTTAGGCCAGTTTACAGATTCAAATTTTTTAAAGTATTCCTTGACTAATTTGGAACTGTGCAGAACAAGCACGACGTTGGTAAATAATGAATTTGTTGTCCTGGTTTGAAAATAGACGGATTATTATAATGTCACCATTCGAAATAATAATAAGGCTACTTTCAAAACATGACGACAAAGTCATTATTTACCAACGTCGTGCCGGTTCTACACGGTTTCAAACCATGTGTCTACACAATATCAAAAATGAATCTACACTGGTTCAAAATCTTCTCAAAACCTTTGTACATACACTGTACACTATACTTAAGCACTTAATATAATCGTTAGACGTTGCTATCATTTCAAATGTTGAAGATTCCAACATGAATGTAATGTTATTATGCCGTCGTATTGAGAGATCGATGGCAATTTTATTTTACCGTTGTCCATCTGTCGGTCCGTCCGCCTGTCTGTCTTTCTGCAAAACTTAACCAAAAACTTAGCATTGCTTATATCTACAAGCCTATTCAAGATACAAAGCTCATATTTGGCGTGATGATAGATCCAAATGATACGCATCTTCTGATATCAAAGTCAATGTCATGTTACAAGGTTAATGTCATCTGCCAAGATCAGATAACTCAAAAACCTAGCCAAAAAACTTTACATTGCCAATATCTCCAAACCTATTCAAGATACAAGTCCCATACTGATAGATCTCAATGATATGCATCTGCTTGTACCAAAGTCAAGGTCACGTGACAAGGTCATTGCCATTTATCAAGGTCATATTTCTTAAAACATAACCAAAAAACTTATATTGTTCAGTTTATTCAGGCATATTATAGATATCTTTCTCATAATTGACATGATGAAAGATCTCAGTGATGTACATCTATAGGTATCAAGGTCCAGGTATTGTTAAAAGGTCAAGGTCATCTGTGAAGGTCAACATTTAAAAAAATGCTGGTACGGAAGCATTCGTATTTCACAAAAACATCTTATGTTGTTTTTTTTTAATTTAATTTCTTATTTTGTTTTCATAAGTTTGACAAAGCCTTAAAAACACAATGTCTTACATATTTAGCTTATTAGCTGTTGAGATGTACATTTTCTATAATCGGCATCTGAATGATAAATCCTTTATAGGGCTGAGTGTATTTTTCACTGTGTTTATGGTGTATAACGGGCAATTGCCTTAGCACATGGCAAAATTAACGCCGGGCGATCGCGAATGAGCAAACGGGTCTAAAAACAGGAATGTCTCGGCATTTTCAACTGGAACTGAAATTTGCACCATTTCAACTAATGTGACGTTATGACATGGTCGCCACGATTGGTCAATTGGACGTTAAAATAGTTGTTCGACAGTGAATTATTTGAAAAACAGTTAAAGACATCGTGAAATTGACAATTATACCGATCAAAACCATTATAAATGATTCACTCAGCTCCTTATTCATTCATTCATTCGTTCATTCACTCATTCATTCATTCATTCAATTATACATTCATTCATCCATTCATTCATTTATTAATTCACTTATTCATTTATCAATTCGATCATTAATTAATTAAATTAATTAATTAATTCAAGGCACTCAATCACATCGATCAAAAACGCTCCAAAATCTTTAGAAAAAAATCTCGAAATCTGCAATGACGGTCAGCATTTAATTCAAATCGATTAAATTATCCTACGATTTGATTGGCTGGTATGGCTTAAAAAGTGTCTGGTTGGTCCCTGTAGACACACAAATCTAATAACACGTTTTTTCTTATAAGGGGAGGTAATGAATATAGCTAATTTTGTTCAACTTGAACAAAATTAGCGAGTTTGGATTACCTCCCTTAAATTCAACTCAAAACTCGCTCTACACACTCATTTACTTTCATTCCAAAATCATTCCAAAATCGTTAACCTTGTCATTTTCACGATGTTTCTAATTGTACTGGTAAGACTATTCCCAGCCGAAAGCGTTCCATATGGCTGTTCGATAAAGGAGAAAAGTGAGCAAGGTTAGAAATAGAGGATGTTGAATGAGTGGTCATGGAATACCGAATTTATTAAACGAGTCATCTATAAACAGATAAAAACGAGACTGTGCCGAGTTTTTATCTGTTTTAGATGACGAGTTTGGTAAATTCTGTATTTTATGAGCACAAATTTTATATTCTATTTATGATTTGACCCGAATATTTACGTAAAATCGTCGAAATTCTTGAAATTCAACATTTCAATTTTCCGCGAAACGTCTAACGGCGTTCAAAACTGACGTCACAATATAAACATTATGACGAATTTTCGCAGTTACAAAATAGCGTCGCTTTTAGCCCTGAGCTCATTTACATAGTTCTTCCACTAGTGTAATAACACCCGTGTAATATCAAAAATATTCAACGGTCCCGCGACGTAGGTCATATTATAAAAACATTTATTGAATTAATATAACTTCCAAATGATTTTTACTGGGCTTAAATACTCCAACAAAGAATGCTTGTCCAGGAGAAAAAGTTTTATTTTTAAAAAAGGTCTGTTTTAATTCGTCTTATATTATCCCGTAGTTGTAGTCGTCTATAATTATCGCCTCTAATCGGATCTATAAATACTGAATGAGAGAAAGCGGGAGCTAATTCGCATCACCTGAAAATAAATAACCTCCCAGCTAACTTCAGAGAATTGGAGTTCTTTGCTTTTCTTCCTGCAAGCATTGACGCGATAACAATGAACCTTGTTCAGTCATCCGTTCGTCCGACGACAGGGTACCTAGACTTTCTAAATAAAAAAAACAGCTTTTTAAGGCTAAGATCAGACAGCTTGTCTATGCAGGCTGATCTTAGACTACTTTGTCTGCTAATGCTCTGTGTTAAAACAGAAATATGACTTACAGAAGTATGAGGGTTTAGATTTGTTTCATCTTTTAGGTTCATCTGGGTGGCGAGCTAGAAGAACGTCGGCTATTTCACCCTATACGTCAGTATTCGTCAATAGATACATCGAACTACAGTGCCCTACAACAAATCATCGACTATAAATATGAAGCGACTGGATCCATAGACTTTCTAAACACGACCATAGACTTACTCTTTTCCACAGGTAGGTGAACCCCCATTCTTCTGCCTTGGTCAATAAACATAAACAATTACAAATATGAAGTGACAGGGTCCATAGACTTTCTTAACACGACCATAGACTTGCTCTTTTCCACAGGTAGGTCAACCGATTTCTACTGCCTTGGTCAATAAACATAAACAATTACAAATATGAAGCGGCAGGGTCCTTGGAATTCCTAAACACGACCATAGACTTGCTCTTTTCCGCAGGTAGGCGAACCGATTTCTACCGTTTTGGTCCATAAACATGAACGATTACAAATACGAAGCGACCGGCTCCATAGACTTTCTAAACACGACCATAAACCTACTCTTTTCCACAGGAAGGTGAACCAAACATTCATTAAAAAATAATGCATCGCACTTATTCAATTTTTTTTCGAAAATCACACTAATATCAGTTAGCTCTCGACTGTACTTACAGTTAATTACATCGTAAAATTGACATTCATCTAGATCAAAACCATTCCAAATCACTCACTCAGCGATCCATTCATTTATTCCAATCACACTCACACCATTCCAAAACACTCCATCCCTTTGAAATATATAGAATCAAGAACGTCATTCAAAATAAATTTTGATAGGAAAAAATTGCGATTTCTCTGACATAATACATATTGTTAGGGTCTCAAAGATTCTTGAATAAATAGAAAGCTATAAAAAGAACTTGTAAGCATTTTTTTCATTAAAGGGAGGTAATCAATATCGCAAGTTTTGTTCGTCCTGTACAAAATTTGCGATATAGGATTACCTCCCTTTAAATCAACTCAAAGCTCGCTCCACACACTCATTCAATTTCATTCCTAAATCATTCCAAAATCGTTCATCTAGTCAATTTCACGATGTTGTTAACTGTAGTAAGTGTTAAACAGTCAAATAAGCTTTGACGTTATACGAGGGTTGTTCAAAAATTAACCGGATTTTGCCTCGCAAAATTTTATTTTTGAAGCAATTAAACTAAATTTGGTATCATTCGCTGTCGGAATTCAATCCACATATGGTTATGCACAATTGGTATAGTTATCGAACATAGCGCTCGCGCATCTGCCATATAAAATGCCATGGTAACGAGTACCCGGTGCAGCACATAAAATAATCCATATATTTGGTCATCGTTTGTAAATATTCTTTCTTTTCTAACTGTTGAAAAACTTGAAAATTAATTGAGTTGCTGGAAATGCTATTTCAAATGCCTTGTCTTAATTTGAAGTAATTTGAACGCAGAATTTTTAGATAAGGTTCGTTTAAAATGTGGCGGGGTAAGTGTTTCGGAACGTTTTAGACGACGTCAACTGAATGCTTAGAATTTTTATTTTTAATTATTCCATTCGAAATCTACAAAAAATACTGAACGACATAAATCAAATACTTGTCATGCTGAAAGGGAATTGTTCATTCTTCCAAATGCTTTATTATCATCGTTGAAGACGCTTCCGAGCCCCGTGAGAGGCAGAATGGACAGAGAGAAACTGATCCAAGTTACTGTATGGACGTCAATTACCGAGTCTCTAGAAGATATAGGCGATTTTCCAAGGGGCACCTTTCTGAGAACTTTGATTTTGCACCATTTGATTTTAAGCTTATACAAACCGTAAAACCACACCTTAATTACAGGAACTCTGAATTTATCCTTCTCCCTTGAATAACGGGCCTTGACAAGCTAAAATACACATCAAATGTCTCGATTTTCGACAATGTCGCTAGCCTCATGTACTGTGCGCCGCCACCCAATACCCCTGTATTTTTGTTTGCATGAGAAATGAATATACATCCGTCTAATGCTTCAGGGTTTGGCAAGTTTGAGCATATATTGTGCCCTGTTAATATGAGTATACTCTTTTCACATAGCGATAAATCAATGATGATTTATTGATCTTACCGGATAAATATTGAACATCCCTCGTTTGACAGATTTTTTTTTCATTTAGTATTCAAAACATATTCTTCTTCTAATTAACTTTGCTGTTTATGATATCGACATCACATTTGTGTCGTTAGCGTTGTTTTTATCATTTGGCTTTGGAAAAGGCGAGACAAATTTTCACCTTGGTCTTATCTATGTTATTATTGAATGTACAAGCCTATCGAGGAGTACGAGGAGGATGTACGAGTTATTCCCCCTTTTCGACTTCAATTGTTTGGGTTTTCCAGCACCTTCAGTCGAGCGTTGGTATTCCTAAGTAGTGCTCATGTTCCATATATGATCTTAAATAAACGCACGGACACCACTCGAATTGGATGTTACGGTATGCTTACTGAAGTACGTTTTCTGCAGGCCAACTGTTTTAATTACACTTAAGATTAGATAGAAACGACTATTGCAATACTATTTCGAGGATGTTGTGACTAAATCACGCAGACTGACCAGGATCGATATTTTCTCACAACTTAGATGGTATCTTTTCCCACGACGGATATAGAGAATAAATATCATGTTAATGTCTTTAAAAAGCATAATTATCTGGTCGAGGTTGGGAGAATTTATCAAGACGAGGCTTTGTCGAGTCATGATATTTTCTCACAGGCGGGACCAGATAATTTTGATATTTTAGGAAAACAAACAAACCAACAACAGATAAATGAAAAATAATAATAATAACAATAATAAAAAATAAATAAACTTTTATGCGATTCTATTTATCATGCAATCATTTTTTGTGCTTAAAATTTTATGAAATCTGTGAAAACAGAAATGTGGGTGAAAGTGATTCTTGTTAAGATTATGAATATGCAAATTGTTTCTGAGAATACGCTGCTTGATATCACTTTTTTATCAGGCAGGCGATATCAGGTCAAAACAGGTTTCGTTGCATTATAAAACGATCTTTCATTTCAGTTGTAATGAAGATACTGCTCTTTCTGCTTGGAGGTTATCCAATCGCTATGCTCATAGTTGGTAAGTGATAAAGTGACCCGTTGTTGGCGTATTAACATCATGAGCAAAGCATCAGGGTGCGTTTTACTAAACATCTTACGATCAATCTTTGCGTAAGTCAAAATTAATGTGACTTCTATAGTAGTAACTAAATATGGAATTCTGCCATGCATCATCTCACTGGAATCGTCTTCTAAAGACGATTCAAATGAGATATTGTGAGGCAGATTCTAACAATGAATGAAAACACCAGGTACGATTTGTGATTTTGACTTACGATTACATGTATTTATTCCGTAAGAAGTTTAATAAAACGGGCCCCTGGCCCTAGATTAATTTAAATAAATGAATGAATATAAAAGATAAGTTGTTATTTGCAACGACTTATTAATATTTTCTTTTATGTTTAAAAATGTGTATTACGTCCGAACCTAAGGTTCATTTTTCGGTCGGAAACACACAAGAAAAAGGGGTTTATCATAGTAGCAAAGACTTGTTTCCGAATCAATCTGGAAAGCATGAAAATATGTTTAAAAAATAAATAAGTACAAATTTAAAAGCATAATAGCCTAGAAAATATACTGTTTTGATATAAAAATAATCTTTAATAAAACCATAGTTTTGAGAACCAGTACTCAAAAAAGGCTTATCTTGTAATTGAGGCCGTTCATCATAAAAATCAATGTGAATTAAATGAAGTTGTATGCAATAAAAATGAAGGGATTTTTCGATGGTTATTGACCAAATTATCGTATTTACAGCTGAATTCATACTGTAGATACGATATTTTGGTCGTCTTACGACCGTCGACGGTATTATAATAATTATGTCTATATTTCTTTTTTTATCTAAATTCTTGACCCTATCTGTAAAAGAAAAAAAACAATAAGGACCATTTGGAACTTCACAAACTAAATAGTTGAAAAAAAAGGTTTCAATAAAGGACAGCCGGGGGTCGTACTTCAAAAAATCTTGTGCAGGAAGGAAGACTGATCTTTTTAGTTTTTACTAAACAAAATCGTGAAAATGACATGGTGAGAGATTTTGGAATGATTTCGGAATGAAATAGAATGAGTGTGTGGAGTAAGTTTTGAGTGCAGTTAAAGGGATGTAATCCAATATTGCTAATTTTGTTCTGGGTGAAAAAAATAGCGATATTCATTGCCTCCCTCAAATAAGAACTGGATACGAGTTCTATAAAAAGCTTCCTATTTTTTCATGAGCCAAACAGACGCTTACAGTTTCAATATGTGAATGAAATCAAAATTTTTTATAGCTTTATTAATCTTGAATGACGTTATTGACACTTTCTTTTTCAGTTGGGCGAATGTTTGGAAGGAATGAATGGAACGATGAGCGAGTGATTTAGAATGCTTTTGATCGAGATGAATGTCAGTTGCACGACTTTGTACACTGTAAGAAAATTGTACAAAAAACGAAATGTTTCCAGTTTGGTGTCCGCAGAGTCTGATTAGAGTCGACATTTGACGCATTATTTCAGCTGACTGGTCATAAATGAACCTGTGCGTGACATTTCCAACAATTTCATGTGTGCGGGATGAAAAGACGTTGAACAACCTGGACAATCACGCAGTGCATTTAAATTAATTTTTGGTTGTGAACAGCGATTTTAGGTCCGTAACCATCCATTGTGTGCGTAGTTAAGACTCTGATCAGATTGTGCAGTGGCACAGGCTGATCGGTGGCTAAACGTTGCGCACATTTGAAATTGTTGGAAATGTCACGCACAGACTCAAATGACCTGACCCGATTGCGAAAGCACTTTTTGTAAAGGTGTTGGTTCTTATTGTTGAGGTTAGACATTTATTTGGACAATTTGAACGATTAGTCTAGATAGGGAGTTTTATGGAGAAATTAACTGTCTGGTTTAAAGACAGATGAGATTGTTCTGGGAGAAAGTTTAAATTGAAAAATACAATTCTTCGTAAGTTCAACTAATGAGATCACGACACCTTTAAGACTTCTAGAAATATGACCTGTCAGGCGAAAAGGACGATCTCAGTAACTTGTTTGAGGCTTTTGTTATGGTGGTTTTGTTGGAAACACTTTCTGTCCGTGTCGGACGTTTTTTGACTTAGCAGGACGAATGTGTCGAACCTAGACACACTGCGCAGGCTGCTCAGGCTGAATAGGCTCGGCATTGTCGCACCAAGCTGATTTTCGAAATCAACAATCATTCCTCTGCCTTTATGTATTAGAGCTTATTAAACTCGAACTCTTGATGACCTCCAAGGAAACAAATTTTTTTTTTCAGATATTTGATTTACGAAGTTCCCACGTGGTCGAAAATGTAAAATGCAAGCCTGGTCGCAAACCTTTAAGATATTTTTTATCGAAAATTTGAATAAGACTTTATTATGTTTAAAAATTGTCTTTGATACTGGAAATTTCTGAAGCCTTTTTAGAAGGTTTTCTGGAAAGAATACAAACAAACAATGACTAATTCAATCTTGGCCAGCAATTGTTTTACCATAAATACAGCAGAAGATAAAAGAAAAAAGGGACAACGTCTTTTTTATCCCCCTAAGATTGTTCTTGAATAATTATCAAATATCAATTTCGTTTGTCCAATTAGGACTTCATTTAACGACAAAATTTGCTCGTCCTATAATCATAAAACTCATGATTACTTGCTGAAAGAAATCATTGCGTTAATTGATTTCCCGTTTATGACGGGGGAGCTACTTTAATTTCTTGTTATCATATTAGATTTGATTAAAGATATTGTTACAGGATATGTAAGCTAACGTCTTTAGGACCTGTGTCGAAATGAAAAAAATGTTCGCCTAAAAAGAAATTTCGGAAGGCTTGAGCAACTTAAAATCGAAGCCGTTTCCCTAGTAATATTTTACTTAAAGATGCAATTATGAGAGACTCCTAAAATTGAATACTGAAACTATATCCTACATCTGAACTGTATGGTGTATTCATAAACTTATTGCGAAAAGTCGCATTTTGAATGGGTAAAGGCCAATTCTTTAGTAAGGTAAACTATATTTTCATGTACGATTTTTAAGTTCTAAACTTAATCTATATAGCTAATGTTATGATAATTTGACTTGTCCCGGTAACCAAACCATGTGCGCATCCAGAGGCTTTTTCGGGAGAGGGGTCCCACCAAAATGTCCCTGTTTTCATTAGCTAGGAATGATATTTATAAGTTGGTGAGCAAAATGTCGTAAGTACAACAATTTCGTACCCCAATGATGATATGATACTAATCATAAAATCATAAAAAAGATAAATACATACATGTATATTTTAATAGAAACTCAAATGTGATTGTCCGAACCTGAAGTCCTCTCGGCGTCCGCCGATGATCTACCATAAAAACCCCGAAAGAATAAGCCATTTTGTTGTTTATATTCTCAGGGACCTCTTACAAGACTGATTGCCCCAAAGAACCCAAGCTGCCTTTATTTTTGATAGTCGGTGGAGGATTTGGTCTACTGAAAATAGTATTCTTGTTTCTACGTCAACGCGATGTGGCTACTTACGCACGGCTGGACGAAAAAAGTGACTTCGGAGAAGAGACAGAAGATCTCGTTCTCGCGAGATTTGTAAGATTCTCTAATCTCGCACTGAGCGTGTTTCTCGTCACGTGGTTTGCATTCGGAAACTATTGGTTCTATTCGATTTGGGAGCCTCGTTTTAAGCAGCAGCTTCATTCGCCCAACGACTGGTGTGACCCGACTCTCTATTGGTTTACGTTTTATTGTCTTGTCGCGGATTATTTCTTATTTTTCTTTATAAGTGTGTCTGTTATGTTTATAATGTGTTACTATGGCAACCGAAGGTGTTGCGGAAAGTCCCCAGGTGTTCTTTAGACTTTATTATATATCAGACCTGATGATCATATAACAATATTATATACGCGACTTAACAGGCAAAAAGGGACAATCTGGTAACTTCGTAAAAGAAATGTCTGAAAACAGAAAAAATAGACCCAACAAGGGTCAACGGATGATCGTATTTCAAATATTTTACAATGGAAAGTAGAATCAACATTTTATATAAATATATGATCAGTCAAAAAGGGACCATCTGGGAAGTGCGTAAAGTCTCAATCCTTGTCAGATTGCGCGGATTGCGCAGAAAAAAGGGGTCGAAACTTTTCGCACTTAACTTTAATTTTTCTGAATATAGAATATTCAATCTACCTTCCTATGAAAGAATTTTTGAAATGCAACCTCTGGTTGGCCTATTCTAAAGCCAATCTCTTTTTCAAATATCCATTTGACGAAGTTTACAGATGATCCCTTTTCACAAATAAATAAAAAAAAGCGAAAAGTATCGGTTCTAGTCAGACTGTGTAAGCCACACAGTCTGACTAAAATGACACTAAACATACTATTTAGATGGTTCCTTTTCGCATGATTGGAATACACTTTTTTTTCTGAACAGAACTTGTGTGATAGAAGACATGTTCCAAGAAGGTATAAAAAATGGTAATTAAATGTAACCAATTATTCGTTAAAACATGGTGATTACATTTTCGACAATATAAGAACAATGGCATCAGAGTATCATAAAAATCCAAATGTGACTTGTTAGGCAAAAAGAGACCGTATAGGTATGGCGTTAAGTGTCGATCCTAGTAAGACTGCAAGGACGGCGCAGGCGCACAAGGCTCGAAGTAATTCATTCTTAGCTGGTTTACCGAATTTGGAATAATAATTATACATTCATAAGAATTTTTCAAATGCGACCTCTGGTTCGCTCTAATGCAAGTTAATTTTTTGTCAAATATGTGATTCATTAGGCGAAATCGGAAGATCTGCCATGCGTTTTAGCGAGGTGCTTTCGAAATGATACCTCGCTTTGCACGTATGTGCACGTGCAAAGCGGGGTATCATCTTAAAGCGCTCGCAAAACGTTTTTACATCCTGAACACAGGGCTGAGTTTTGCTAGTGTCGATCCTAGTAAGACTGTGCGGATATCTGATTCTATAATGATCAATCAACCGTCTTGTGAAAAAGTTTTTGAAATGCGATCTCTGGTTGACATGTACTGGAACCAATCTCTTTTTCAAATATTTTTTCGAGGAGTTCCAAGGTAGTCCATTTTGCCTGACGGATCATATATTATTGTATGGAGTTCTCAGATAATATATCTACGTTTCGAATAGCATAGTGTAATAATAACTGAAAATATTTTCAAGATATAATTGTTATTATAATGTTATGCTTCAAATATCATTTTCTGACATTTCACGACAAGACATTTCTATCTTTAAGGTAGTGGACCCGTAATAGTTCCACAATGTTTCAGAAGTCATGAACTTTACCGGCGTTAACCGAGGTTTCCTAATGATGTTCATTAAGAAACCTCAGGTAACATTATGAAAGAAAATATGGTCCGAAATGTTGCGGAATTATTAAGGGCCCACTACCTTAATTCTATGATTGATATCGAAGACTGAGAGGCAGTCCCTTTATATAATGGTTCCAAACTGTTTATTATGAAACATAATAATAAAAGTTTAGTTTTTATGTTAGCGTTTTAGAGGTCATCTTTATCCTTTTATACCATATTTATTGAATTTTTCAGGTCGATAAAATAATATAGGGTTAATTCACGTTTTTGTGGGCGTTAACATCTGCTGAGACCTGAGAAATGGTTTAACACCCGAGTGCGAAGCACGAGGGCGTTAAAGCATTTTGAGGTTCTCTGCAAATGTTAACGCCCGAAAAAGCGTGAATTGACGCTATTATTGCATTAAAAGATAGATGAGAGCAAAATAATTCCAAAGAAGCGATATAAAACCAGTTACAAACCTACTTATATGCCGCCATGCATAACACCGTCCATCTTGTTTATACCGACGTTGCTTGGTTAATTTATGACGTCACACAATTTTACGCGGGATTTAGAGCAACGTCTTTAGGTATGTTCTATAATAACGTTGGACAAGGAAACTGATAAAGTGTATAGGCCCAGATCGAGAATATTTAAGTGAAAAAAAGCCGGGCGTTAACGGCACGTGAATTAACTTATAAATTCACGTTTTTCTCTCGTTAACGCCCGGGTTTTCCCGTTAACGTTTGCCTATAACGACACGAAAACGCACATTTTATGCAAAAATAACAGTTATACGTCGGTTGGCGACCACAACATCGTAAATTCAGATCCAGTCTTATCACGGCGAATTTCACAATGTCTTGTCCTTTCCAACGTGAGAGAGTGAGAGAGTGAGAGAGTGAGAGAGAGAGAGAGAGAGAGAGAGAGAGAGAGAGAGAGAGAGAGAGAGAGAGAGAGAGAGAGAGAGAGAGAGAGAGAGAGAGAGAGAGAGAGAGAGAGAGAGAGAGAGAGAGAGAGAGAGAGAGAGAGAGAGAGAGAGAGAGGGAGAGGAGAGAGAGAGGGAGAGAGAGAGAGAGAGAGAGAGAAAGAAAGAAAGAGAGAGAGAGCAAACCGAACGTGATACCTTTCGGGGCTTCGGAAATTTTACCACCTGAATAGGCCCTCTTCATACTCCGAATTAAAATACCCCTGTTTCTTTAACTAATGTTGCACATCGGGGAGAGACAAAATGTATTTGAACATCGACAATGGCTTGTGCATTTTTCGGGATATATCGTCAAACCCTAACTCGGTAAGAGAGAGTGGATTCTAACCACTGCTTCCCAATTTTACAGCTGGGTGGACTGGGGCTCTATATGTAAAGTGTCCAGCCCAAATACACTACCAGCTCTGGTAGGGCTCGAATCCGCAACTATGAGATTATGAGTCGAGCATACTAAGCAATCGGAAAACGATCCAGGCTATCACCAGTTAAAAGTTTATGAAATGTCTTGACCAAAGACATACCCAAATTATAAGACCAATGGCGCAAACGACATTATTTAAACTAACGTCTTTCATCATCCTTCGGATCACGAGTCAAACATCCGTACCACTGAGCCAGACGGCCTCCCCCTTTCCGAAGAAGAACATTAAATAAATAAAAAAAATCCCTGTCCTATATTGAAGACGAAAGCTCTTTCGAAATCAAATGGTTACTTCTTTTGTTCTCAACCTTTTTGGCTGAGCTGTTGAACTGTGATTCATGGGTATATCGTCGGTTTTCTTCCAAAACCTCGAAAATAGGATATAACATTTCCAAACCTTAAATGATTATTCCATTTCGTCGGTTTTCTGCAAAATCCTCGTAACTACATCTTATTTGAAGCTGTAGTCACGAGGATTTTGCAGAAAATCAACGATAAAGAATAATCATTTAAGGTTTGTAAGTGTTTTATCCCATTTCTCCCTGAAGGGTCATATAAGTTATATAAGATCATTTTTGACCTTTAAGCAATGTTCATAAGCGACAGAGGAAAACATATCATATCGCAGTCAAAATAACAAAATAAACTCATAATACAGCTGAGACTTGGATATTATTGGTGACATTTTAACCGAATCGTCGTTTCGAAAATGATCGTATAACTCCAAAATGTCAAAGCTGTTCTTAAGGTAGTGGAACCTTGATAGTTTCGTAACATTTCGGAACCCATGATCTTTCATTATGTTGACCGAGGTTTCCTAATGAAATCATTAGGAAACCTTGGCTAACACTGTTTAACTTCATTACTACAGCTGACACTGTTTGACTTCATTACTACCGAATCTTTGCGAAACTATTACGGGTCCACTACCATTAACACTTTCCTGTATAATCCCCGTTTTTCACGTGCCTGTGATTTTATGAATGAGAAAACATTGTGGAAAAAGATGAAATTGTTTTTGACAAGCAATTTCTTCTTTTCCAACACTATTTTCTAACCTGCTGAATGGTTATTTTTCAAATTAAATCCACTTTAAATTTTGATCTACAAAACCATTGAATTTGGACAGGTCTAAAAGTTTCTAAAACAGGAAAGGGTTAAACTGCAAACAACAGCTCCTCAAGATTCAATATTGCATTGACGAATACCGCCACGCTTTCGCATTCAAGAGCCTTTATCATGGTCGTGCGAAAAGTGACCAAACGTTAACCACGTAAAATATACAGATCTATGATGTTAATCAAATAATCGATTGACCAATCAAAACACTCTTTTACATTAAAGATTAATTTTGAACTAATATATTTTACACTATAAATTTCGTAGTTGCGATGTTATGGTCGCCATTCATCGATTTGCCCATTGTTTCTTGCCTGTACCTATTTATTGCAGATAAATAAGTTTTATGGATAAATATTTTAGGGACGTGTCGTGACGGAGATCAAGAGGCGAGGCAAGAAATCCATCTCTTGGATCACTGGCCTCGCCAATTGATCTCCGACATGGGAAATCGCTTTTTGGCAAAATGTATTATTGCTGATATAAATCTTGTTTAAAATCTTTGGCCTTTATAGTAACGGTATATACGGAAGAAATGCCGAAAGATGAAAGCCGTCTCGGTGTCTATGGTTCTATCTCATAGAATATTATTAAAACTGTTTCAGTTTGAACTCGGTCTAGATCGCTTTCCGACTATTTAACGATAAATAAAACATAAAACGAGTGGGAGAGGACTTTTCTGAACGAGTACGAAAACAACGCACCTTGTTATTTCCTTTTATGAAAGAGGCTATTGACGATGGAAAGAAAGCGTTTCTAAAATTCGACAAGCTCTCAATTGATGGACAAATATTCGTGTACGATGAAACTCACAAACGACCAGCGCCACTTACCACGACGAGAACATAGCAAACTGGCCGCGGCTCAAAAGAGACAAACCATTTAGATTTAAATACTTTGAAACTAAATATTTGTTCTTGGAATATCCAAGGACTCGCCAAATATTCAAATGATGACGCCTTTAAAAACTACTGTTCAAAATTCAATATTTTATGCTTTTGCGAAACGTGGGGTATTAGAGGTGAAAATTTTGACAAATTATTACCAGGTTATACAACATTTGAGTTCATGCGAACTAAGAAGAAACTGGCGGCACGAGGTTCTGGAGGCGTTTCCGTCTTCATAAGTAACGAGCTGATGAAAACAGGTCGCTTCCGTCGCATCTTTGATAACTTTACAGAATGCGTTATAATATATTTTGATTGCTCAGATATATGTGACATGTATAATGATATAATATTCATCTTTACATACATATCACCCGAATATTCACCAATCTATGATTCTCATAATGATAATGGTATAGATATTCTAAATGATAAATTAGAATCTATAACTAGTTCATATCCAAATGCATCGATATTTCTTGCTGGGGATTTCAACGCTAGGACAAAAGATCTTTCGGATTTCATTCCTCACGATAATTTATCTCATATTTTCAACGATGATATCCCATATCCGTCTGATTCCTTCAATTTAACGAGAAATGCAGTGGATATGGAATACAATCGTTTTGGTATATCGCTTATTGAGCTTTGCTGTACTTACGATATTCATTTATTAAATGGTCGCTTTGTTGGCGATGCAAATGGAAATTTTACATGTTTTTCGCATAATGGTTGCAGCACGGTAGATTACTTGATTTGTTCGTCAAATTTGTTTAGTCACGTGAACAATTTTTATGTGTTAGAAAATGACATTTCTGACCATTTTCCTATTTTTTGTATACTGAACTTTCGCTTAAAACAGCATACTACTATACAAAGTAATACTACTTTGAAATTACTTCCCTTTACTAAATACTTATGGAATTCTCAAGATGTGAGTTTATTTTCCGAAAAGTTCCATAGTCATTTCAACAAATTTAAAAGAGATAATTTAAACAATGATATTTTCTTAAGCAAACATGCATTAGAAAAATTCAATGAGGTGTTTGAGAAATCAGCAAAACCCAAAATAAATTATGTTACAAAAAGTATAAATATTCTATCTCAATGGTGGGATAATGAATGCATAGTTGCCAAACGTTCTAAACTAAGTTCTTTACGTCGCTTCAAACTTACGTGTTATGAAGCCGATCTTCTCAGGTACAAATCAGCGAGGAATAATTATAAATCACTCTGTCGGAAAAAGCAGAATGACTATAAACAACAGCTTCAAATTAAATTGATAGATAGTAGAAAAGATGCTAAACAGTTCTGGGCGCTATTGAAATCTACAAATGTTACTCGTTGCACCCCGCCTATATCAGTGACAGATTTATATAACCATTTTAAACAATTATTAAACGATCATTCAAACGATAGAAATTTAGATTCATCATTTTTAAAAGATATTGTCTTAGATTTAAATTGTGATGAATTGAATATTCCAATCTCTCAAAATGAAATTGTAATGAGTATAAGATCATTCCAGCAAAATAAATCACCAGGACCAGACGGCATATGCATGGAAATGTACAAACATACTATGCCTGATATTTCTGCCTTTCTTGAAATATTGTTTAATAAAATCTTTGATTCATGTGATTTTCCGGAAAACTGGAGCCATAGTATTATCAGCCCGCTGCATAAAAATGGACCTACATGGGATCCAAACAATTACCGAGGGATTTCTCTCATTGATTCTATATGTAAGATATTTACACACATTTTAAGTGATAGACTTTCAAATTGGTGCGATCAATATAATGTTCTTGACGAATCTCAGGCCGGGTTCCGCAAAAAAATACTCAACTATGGATAACATATTTGTATTAATGTCACTTGTTCAGAAATACTTATCTAAAAAACGGGGGCGATTTTACTGCATATTTATTGATTTTAAAAAAGCCTTCGATAACGTTAGACATGATAAACTCTGGGACGCTATCAAGCGTAAAGGTATAAATGGCAACTTCTTAAATATTTTAAAGTCTATGTATAGTAAATTGAAATCTTGTGTAAAATTCGATGGTAAACTCACTCCTTATTTTGACTGTACGATTGGTACCCGACAAGGCTGTGTCCTGAGTCCAAAAATTTTTGCACTTTTTATCAATGATCTTGCTGATCATTTGCGCAGAACAAATGAACGTGGGATTTTTGTTAACCAAGATATAAATGAATTGAATATTTTGATGTTTGCTGATGATGTGTCAAGTTTTGCAGACACAACAGTCCAATTACAAAGGCAAATCAACTCTATTGAACAATTTAGTAAAGGCGTGGGTTTAGATATCAACATCGATAAAACGAAAATCATGGTCTTTAGAAACGGTGGAATAACAAAGAAAACAGAAAATTGGTTTTACAATGGAAAATTAATAGAAATTGCACCATTCTATAAATATCTAGGCATTTATTTCACTAGTCGTCTTTCTTGGTCAAAAACACAACTAATGTTATCGCTTCAAGCAAAAAAGGCAATGAATTACATTTTTCGTGTTCGAAAGCATTTTGGTCATATCCCAATTTCAGACATGTTCAAAATTTTTGACGCAACTGTTGTACCAATTCTGTGTTATGGATCTCAAATCTGGGGGTATCAATGGGCAGAAAAAATAGAAAAAGTTCAAGTCAAGTTTTGTAAGAGGGTTTGCTGTCTTTCTCAAAATACCTGTGATTTTTTAGCCCTTGGCGAATGTGGCCGATTACCACTTTGTATCAAATATATGCAAAATTGTATTAAATATTGGCTTACAATCATCCGTATGAATAATCAAAGATACCCTAAACAATGCTATTTCATGTTACTACATTTGGAAGAAGCAGGAAGAAAAACTTGGTGCGCAAATATTAAGAATCTGTTATTTACATATGGATTTGGTCATGTGTGGATATTTCATGATGTAGGAGACGACAAACAATTTTTACAGATATTTACAAACCGATTGAAAGATTGTTTCAGACAAAAATGGGTAGAAAATATTGAGAGTTCCAATAAAACAAATCATTACAAATTTTTCAAATCTTTACTTACTCCCGAATCATACTTAAGTTCTAATATTTCATACATATGCCTTAAAACGTTGTCAAATTTCAGATGTTCTTCCCATGATTTGATGATTGAAAAAGGAAGGCACTTAGGCATTGATAGAGAATTAAGACATTGTCCTTTTTGTAAAGCACAGAACATCTTTGTAATTGAAGATGAGTTTCACCTTTTCTATCAGTGCCAGGCTTATGAAAATCTAAGACAAAAATACTTTGATTCATATTGGTTAAAAAATCGAAACTTATTTAATTTCCATGAAATTTTAAAACTTAACAATAATAATACAATATTCAGAGTTTCGAGATACTTGGTCGAAGCATTCACTTTAAGAAAAGATATTTTAAACGAAATAAGTTGAACATTGATTGACGCATTTGTATTTTTTCACTGTTCTTTATTCATTTGATTCGTATTTAAAAACAACTTTGCAAATATACATAAAAATTACATGTATTACACCAAATAGTCATAAATGTATGTACTTATAACTATAACAACTATAGGGTTGAAAACTCTAAAATTTCGGAAGTTCAAAATTGTTACCTTAAACGAACATTATTATTATCATATGTCACTCCTGTTAATTATGAATTGAAATGTTTATTGTATTGTATAATGGGCCGATGGCCTAAATACTTGAATAAAATATGTCTATGTCTATGTCTATGTCTATTTGTCTTCCACCAATTGGTTGATAATCGTAGACCTATGTTGGATAGCAGATGGAGGCTAGGAAAAGGTGTAATTGTAGTACTGGTGCGAGAAATACCAGGAATTCATTGAAAGGTGCATTAGTTTCCGCGAAATAACTGAAAGATTGTTAAAAGCGACCTAAGGTCCATTCAAACAAACAAACAAAGCTTAAAACAGTCCGATATCGCTTCGTATGAGCATTCATACAGTTCAAATATTACATCGTGAAATTAACGCTCATCCCTCACAAAATGGTGTTGAACATTCGCTCAGAGCTCCGGCTTTTCATAACATTCTTATCAGTCACTCGAATCGCTCAAAACTCTCCGAAATCACACGAATCGCTATAAAAATTTAACTCAAAAGCGACTAACTCATTCAATGATATTTGAAGAGTGTCGATTTGCAAGCGTTTTATTGGTCTACAAAGACACACAAATCTACAGGGAGATGAGAGAATATCGCCAATATCGCCCATTTGAGCGAAATGAGCGATATTCTCTTGCCTCATTTTAATATCAGTCAAATCTTGCTCTAACTAATAATTCTATTTCATTCTTTTACCCAGTCAGTTTCAGGATATTCTTCACAGCATAGTTTTGTGTTCTTTTTTACGAGACGTGTATAGTTAAGGCCTGCAACTTCTCAAGGGAAGTAAATCTTCTGACTTTTAAGTCATATCCTTCTATAGATTATTTCCTATTGTTTTCTTATCTGTGACCCGTTACGCGAAAGACCGTCTGGGAACTCCGTAAAATAAACATTTGACAAAAAGATTAGTTTTAGTGCAGGCCAACCAGAGGTCGCATTTCAAAAATTCTTTCATTGGAAGGTAGATTGATTATTCTAGATTCAGAAAATAAGCAAAGTGCGAAAAATTTCGACCCTAGTCAGCCTGCGCACTCCGCGCAGTCTGACTAGGGTCGACACTTTACGCACCCTCCTGATGGTCCATTTTCGCGTGACGGGTCACATTCTTTTTGAAATAAATCCGACGTCAATTACAAACCAACCTTTTTAGTAGTTATGGTTTTTTATTGATACGAATTGCATTATACAATTGCTTTTTACGCAAAACGTGTAATGTGTACACACTCGACAAAACAAAACTTTTATTGTAGAAAATTTATCGAATCCAATTGTTCCATTATTATTCGTTGAAAATATGACAAACTACCCTTGAAGATGCAGCCTTGATGAATTGTGTTAAAACTTCTTTGAAAATAAGTTGAAAGGGCACGTGAACTGTACCACCCCTAAATGTACAATAACAATTGACTGTTGACCTCGGTCAACAATTTATGTGTGTGAGACTAAAGGGTTGAAACTACAGCTTGAATAAGCCGTTGTTACGATGTTTAGGTTGCACACTGATTATTTAGTTGTTAATTGGATCATTATAACTCATACATAAATTTTCTTTAATGTTTTTCGAATTTAATTTAATTCTTTTATTTAATCGAAAAATAAAAGAAAATTATGACTTGATTGTCTCACTGCAAACCAGTAAAATTATAAAAAAATAACCTTTTTCGGCTCATTTTTACATTAAGTAAAAATAACGTAAGTTTTTTTTTGCCTAAGATTGATAAATGTTATTTCGTGAACAACAACAGCTCGTGAAAAAGTAGCTTTGATATTCACTGAATGAAATATAAATCGATCTTATACTTAAACAAACGATTATTCTCTGTTAATAGCCTCGATATGACAAAATATTTGTCCTATACAGGTAATAAGTCAAGTCATTGTGAATACATGTATTTAGGCCTACTTCGATTTCTGCTCCCAACAATAAACGATTTCAGCACTTTAAAATGGAAAAATAATATGTAATAATCACAACTCGGATTCACTTCCTTTCACTAGTCCCAGTAAAGCGTCTTTAGCAAGACCGAACAGGTCATATCCGAACAACTGTTTGGAGAGTTCGTTAGTGAGTCCAGCTGCTGTCGTATAAATAAGTGCTCTAACACAAGTCACATTGAGTTTGAATCCTGGCCACCTGAAAAGATAAAAGTATGTTTATTTTATAATAATAATAATAATAATAATAATAATAATAATAATAATAATAATAATAATAATAATAATAATAATAATAATAATAATAATAATAATGATGATGATGATGATGATGATGATGAAGATGATGATGATGATGATGATAATAATAATAATAATAATAATAATAATAATAATAATAATAATAATAATAATAATAATAATAATAATAATAATAATAATAATAATAATAATAATAATAATGATGATAATAATAATAAGAATAATAATAATAATAATAATTATTATTATTATTATTATTATTTTCATCAGCATGAATATGCTCGAATATAAGTATATAGCCATGCCCCCTTTGTCTATTTTTTATGAATTTACCAGAAAATAGACGTGCTCATAGGCGTATCTAGGACTTTGAAATTTGTACGCACCCAGAATGAGACCACCATGAATATATAAGATAAAGGCGATATGTGGACTGTGACAAAAAATGAATGCTTCAAATCCGCTCCTTTTTTATGATTTAAGCATTGGTGAATAATCAAAACATTGTAACTACAGCTTGAATAAGCTTCGATGCTTTGATCATTCATCATCGATATTTTCGAACAGAGGATTATTTCTTTTACGCACTTGCGTAAATTGCGTAATGGGAGCTACGCCCTTGGTGCTTGTACTTACTTCGAAAGGAATTGACAATTACACAGGTAGATCTGAACAGAATACTTTCAGCAGATTATAACTTTGATTATTTCTTGAATAGCCCTTAGAGTAATTGACTATACAAAGTTAAGTGGTTTATTTGTTAAGTTTTGCAGACAGACAGAGGAACGTACAGAGAGACGGACAACGGTAAAACAACATGCCTCCGATCTTTCCATGCGGGGCATACAAACAGTAATGATGCAATACTTAACCGTTTTTCAGCCTCTTCAATATAACCCCTTCGGTATGAATGTCTAGCATAAAGGTACGTTAGTCCGAGCAAACACGCAATACCTGAAAACAGGAAGAAATTGGTTGATTAGGTGATCCGTCACATGAAAATGGACAATCTGCAAACCCCGAAAAATTAATTTTTGAAACACAGATTGGGGTAGGGAAGCAGAGAAAAAGCAGCTGTAGAATAATTCGAAAATGATAGCACAAATATGTACAATAATTATTTAGATGTTTTATGTCAAAAGGAAAAGTATCAGTCCTGTTCAGACTCCGCAGTCCGAGCATGAAAAAACAAGCGGGCACTTCCAAGGTGTTTGGGTGAAAATTGACAAGGTATACAACTCGTGTTTTTCTATAATCCTACGTGTATTGCGGTTATCTCTCGGTGTTCTCGACAATGGGCCAACTTATTTCTGACCCCGGGCGGGTACTGTTGCCCGCAACATCAGAGTGTCTTTCAGAAAGCGGGCTACCAGCTGTAGACTGGTTCACATATCGACTATCAGAATAGCCTAGAATAGGCTATTCTGCTATTCGACAGTAATACCAGTCTACACCCGACCCGAAAGCGGGCGAGAGATAAGTTGGCCCATTGTCACAATTCTGGAGGTTACATTTGTAACGTTTTATATTCCATTGTAGGCTAATTGGAAAATTTGAAAATCGGTCGACTGGTGGTTATACTGGGTAACTTTGAATACCTTCGTTTGCAATATGTAAACAAGTTCCTGATTATTCAAATTTGAATTTACAATTGCGGGATCATTATAATGATTGATTCAATTTTGAATTTCCTTTAATGCTTTCCAATGGATTATCATTTTTCTAATTCTTTGACCGTTCGTTTAATACACAAGTCTTCATTGTTTAATATGAATAAGTCACATTCTTTAATTTTCTTCAGGGGTTAATCGAGGATAAATGGTAGATTATCATTTTGATAAACTCACAGGCTAAACGGTGAAATTATCAAAAAATGATACTCCGTTTTCGTTTATTTCATCCTATCTGACGTCATCTAAGCGGAGCCAAATACGTGACATCATCATGATCGTTGCAAAGCAATTACATGCAAAATTACGGGCTGTAAGAAAATTTGTCCTATTTTTTTTTTACATTTTGTCACATTCATGCGTTATAGAAATAGAATAATGGTTTGTGTTTCGAGTAAGATTGATTTGTATGTTATTCCGTTAACAACAGAAGCTATATAGATTTTTTGTTCATCAACAAAACATAAATTGATCTTAAACTGAAACAAACGATTATCCTCTATACAATTAAACAAACTCTAAGATTAATTAGGAAACAAGGCTGAAAACATATTTTGATAAAACATTCTTGGAACCACAATTCAAATCTTATTATCAAAGTGCTGTCAGCACTATAAATCGGACATCATTGAGAGGCTGGGATAGTGCAATTGTTCGCCAATCAAAAGGGCTCAAATTTGGACAATAAAAGTTGGTAAAATCTTTGCCCAATTTGTGAGTTTTTTGTCTTAACACTCAATCTTTTCGAGGACATCACCAGCTCATCCAACCTCGTGGGTCCGATTTTGAAAGTTTGCTGATTCAATAGCCCTCTGCTAGTCTAAATTATTTCTTAGCAGATTTTTTTACGTTGTTATAATGAGCACGCACCAAGCTAAAAGCTTGTCTGTTAATATTATTCCTCTCTATATAGAGTTTAAAAAGCCTGTTTAGCAACAAACATTTTTCATTAAACTATTTACAATTTTGATTACCAACATGTTTGTTTTTCAAGCATTGGGTTTTCCCAAATACTATAAATGCATTTTCCCCCAAGAAACACGTGAAACGCCAACTATGCTATCTATATCTTTGGTTTCTGACCAATCGATTAAATCTAGCAGCACTCTATGATTATTCGTGAGTTGTTCTAAAAATAGATCGCTCTTACTGCTACCCTATATCAGTTTATCGTATGTTTTTGTCGGTTTATTTGTTGTTGAATAATTTTTCTTCATACTCAAATTTGAATTTATTGAAAATAGGATTGAAGCGTGATCAGAGTGCTCATTGAAATGAAATATTTCAAAATTACAAAATTATTTCTATTTGTTATTACATAGTCAACAGTACTCATTCCACCATGCGAACAAAAAGTAAACTTCCCATGCTCCCTGTTTGAGTGCAGACGACTATTGACCAATGACAAACAACTTAATTGACACATTTCGAGCATACGATGTCCATTTGCATCTACCGCGTGGTCTGAATTTACGCTTGGGTTTTGACCGAGTGATAATCATAACAGAATTTGATTGGTTGTCAGCCCTACAACTGGTAAATAACCGTTCGAGAAAAACATCAGAGCAGTAATATTGTAAGTGCTACAAATTTATTATACAGTTAACCTATTGTACGTTTCAACTCCTTTACTCAACCGAAAATCTTGTTATAAACACTGAAAATACTAACTGGTAATTACTAAAAGCGAAAATTACATCAAATTTTGTATTAGCCTCTTTTCTATTTGTCTAAAAGTAAATAAGATAAAAACAAAGTTTGTACATTGTGACTGAAAAGGCCGTTTCTTCGGTGTTTGAAAACACATAATTTGGTTTGAACACATTGCTCAGAAGATAATGGTAAAAATGTAGTGGGTCAAACAGAGTGGATTTCTGGAAAACGGTATATATAAATCGACTGCTTCACAGTCCGATTTAATAAAATTGTAAAATATAATATCGAAAGAGAGTTTAAGCCCTTACCCTGGTGAGTGGTGAGTCCACATGTCCAAAACAAGATTTCAAACGGAACACCAAACTCAATGTCGTTCACCCTGAAATGTAACCGATAGATTAACTTTCTTCAGATTAAATTCTTGATTAAGTTTGGTTGAAAAAAGCCCATTAAATTTGCAAAAGAAAAAAAACGATTGGACGCGCGCACGATAGACACAACGCTATGATAACCACTCACTGGCCTTCGAAAAGTTGAGCTAAAAAGAGTAAAATTGGTTCAACTCCTACGTTTAGAGAATATGCAATCGGGTGGTGGCGGATTCGAGTCAAACAACGGGCTTCATAGGACAGGACTTTTTTAAGCAGGTCCTTTTCCAGACAGATCGATTGATTGATTGAATGGAGTTTGACACCGCTTTCGACAATTTTTCAGTTATATTTCGGCGGCTGGAGCACCTAACAATGGATTCCTGGTATTTCTCTCACCAGTACAACCATAACATCCCTTCCTAGCCTCCAGCTGCTACCTCTCATAGGTCTACGATTATCAACCCATTGGTGAGAGAGTCCGGCTCGCTACAAACTGTGCTATGACGGCGGCCTTTTCCAGAAAGAACCCCGGTCTACTAATCAGTAAAAGGGGGTTGCAGATGTTAAAATGCATTACCTCTCTCTGTATGCATTATGAAATTATTCCTGCGTTCATGATGACAAAATGGTTAAAACTGTTTCAAATTATACCCCGCTTTGCACGTGCACTTGCGTGCAAAGCGTGTCGCGAAGATCGCGATTGTTTTGATACTAAATTAAATACAAGTAGTGCAGATCATATATCTGGCTTGATCATTATTTATCATCCCGATATTGACCTGCACTGTTTAATGTTGATGTATTTCTCGTATTGTTTGATTAAACATGTATTAAAACTGCATACACCGTCAAGTAGACGGCTATTGTTTATATTGAAGTTAACGTAATTTGACTTCCGGTTCTTTGTCAACGGTGAAGTGCCGTTGACAAGCCGGTGATCAAATTACGTATAAATACCCAATGATTCATTAAAAAATTTAGTAACACTTGAAAGCGGAACGAGATAACAGGATGTCACATGAAAGTTGGATTATATGTAGTGGGTTAAATAAAATATAAAAATGTTTAACTGTGTTACTCAATTAATCTCGTGAAATAAAACTTCATTGTGACGGATAAATTAGATAAAAAATATACAGTCTTCTATTTTGTCATAAGTTGAATAAAGAAATCCGCCACATTGATTGGTCCCGCGAGCCGGATCCGGGTACCTTCAAAACGGATCTCTTTTGTGATTGTGAATTGAATTGGTGACTGCGAAAGGATACTATTCGTAAAAGGTTAGTGTTTTTGTATCATAACTTATAAGCATGTCGAAGGTAGCATTCATTAAAGGTGCAAGAACGAGGTATCGAAATATCCTCGACAAAGAGATTCGACGAGCAATAGAATTATTAGTTGACGATGACTCTGAAATTGAAATTGATGACAAAATAGTCAATGCAATTAAGTGTCTCGAAAGAATCAAAGTATATAGTGAAAAGATAGAGAGTCAGGGTGAAAAGTTAGCTGCTGAGTTAGCTGATGATGAAAGCAATGAAATAGATAAAATTCTCAATGAAGATTGTGAATTGTGTTCAGTAGCCATGGATAAATATTTTGAGCTTAAAGAGTTCAAGGAAGGCTTAATAGTTACGAAAGAGAAAGAAAATGTGAAGGAAAAGGAGAAAGATGATTCAGATACGATAACCCTTATAAATTTACAAAAGAACATGCAACAATTGTTGTCAATGCAGATGAAACAACAAGAGCTGAGTCATAAGAAGCAAACTGAACAATGTTCAACGATGAAATTACCAAAGATGGAAATGATTTCATTCAGTGGAGATAAAACACACTGGCTTGAATTCTGGGATTCCTTTAGGAGTGCCGTCCATGATAACAAGTCAATATCCAATGTTGACAAATTCAATTATTTGGAGTCTAAGCTTTTTGGAGAAGCTAAAGGTGCTATAGCTGGTTTGTCGTTGACAAATGAAAACTACCCAATTGCGATAGATCTTCTGAGGGAAAGATTCGGTAATGTTCAAGAGATCGTGGATCTACATTATAACAGACTTATAAATATGCCACCAGCTTCTAACAAAATCAGTAGTCTTAGATATCTTTTGGATAATATTGAGCGACACCTTCGAAGTTTAGAGGTCTTAAAACAGAAAATAGATCAAGATATTTTTGTGTCGATAGTTAGATCGAAACTTCCGGAGGAAGTTTTGATACAGTTAGAAGTTCAAAAGGAAGTCGACTCAAAATGGACAGTTCAAGAACTCAAAACACAACTACGGAAATACGTTATAGCAAGGGAGAGAGCATCAAAAGGTGTAGCCGAAAATGGAAATAAAAGAAGTGGTGATCCTGGTGTAAACAAAGGTTTACAAAAGAAAAATGACCAGAGGAACCCCGAAAAGGATTCAGCTCAAGCTCTTGTAAACACTGATGTAAAACCACAATCTTTGAAGAAAGCAAAAGAGAAATACGTGAAGAAATGTCGGTATTGTGATGACCAGCATTGGTCAGATCAATGTAATCATTATAAAACGCTAAACGATAGAAAAGAGCGTATAAGAGGAAGTTGTTATAAGTGTTTAAAGGAAGGACACTACTTCAAAGATTGTAAATCAAACAAGTCTTGTGTTTATTGTGGGGAAACAAATGTCCATCATAGGAGCCTTTGCCCTCAAAAGTTTCAAATAAAAACAACAATGTCCAATGCTGTAAATGAAAAGGTTGGTGTTCCTGACAAGTCCGAAGAAGGCGGACTTATGTCGATGGATGAAATGGTTTTGATGCAAACTGCATTAACTAGCATAAAAGGTCAAGATCCAAACAGAGTTTCAGAAGTACGTCTCTTTTTCGATTCTGGATCGCACAGAAGCTATATAACCCAAAGACTAGCTCGAAAACCTGGTCTAGTTGAAGAAGGTGAGCAGACTATCAACGTTGTTACATTTGGAAGTAGAGATACTAAGCAAATCAAGACAAGATATGCGAACATTTGGGTGAAATTGAAAAATGGGACATATTTTAATATGACGGTTAATGTGGTACCGTTCATTTCTGGAGAACTACAAAGGAAGCCGATATCAGAACTTGAATCAGATTCAGTAAAAGATATTGTGAATAGCGTTGTTTTAGCAGACGTGGTTCCTAGGTCTCACGAGACGTGTCCAATTGAACTTTTGATAGGTAACGATTATTACCTTGACTTTATTTTAGAAGAGAAGTTAAAAATTCATAACGGGTTATACCTATTAGCATCAAAACTAGGATGGATACTCAGTGGCAGAGTTGGTGACACCGTTAAAGGAAAAGTTGAGCCTAACTTGTTGGTGATGACTTACGGATCTAGTCTACAAACGTCAGATGATCTGTGTCCTATTGACTCTAGTGTTTCATCTAGGGTTGACATAGAAGATTTTTGGAAGCTAGAATCTATTGGAATAGTTGACCAAGAAGCAAAATCCGATGATGAATTAGCTTTAGAAAGATTTCGTAATACTATCCAATTCAAAAATGGTAGATATTACGCTACTTGGCCATGGAAAGAGGAGGAACCAGACATACCTGTAAACAGACAACTTGCATATGGTAGGTTGAAGACATCAGTGAACCGCATGAAGCTTAAAACTGACATGCTTCAAAAGTACGATGACGTCATAAAGGACCAACTACAAAAAGGCGTTATAGAAAAGGTGGAGCCAAATGATATTGATGGGATTTTACATTACATTCCTCATCACGCTGTGATCACACCGCAGAAATCAACCACAAAACTAAGAATTGTCTATGATGCTTCAGCGAAGACCAAGAAGGAGAATAAAAGTTTGAATGAGTGTCTCTACAGAGGGCCAGTATTGCTACATGATCTGAGTGGAATGTTGATGCGATTTCGCACATATCCTATTGCACTGGTAGCAGACATAGAAAAGGCGTTTCTACAAATTGGGTTACGGAAAGACCAGCGTGACGTGACCAGATTTTTGTGGTTAAAGAATACCGATCAGGATGTAACTAATCCTAGGAATATCCAAGAATACAGATTTTGTAGGGTTCCCTTCGGGGTTATTTCCAGTCCTTTTCTACTAGCAGCTACAATTAACTATCATCTGGACACATACCAGAGCGATTTTGCAGAAAAGATAAAAAGTGATATCTATGTTGATAATTTGATAACAGGTACGTCAACGACGACTGAAGCGAAGGAGCTATACAGAGATGCGAAACGTATGTTTACTGATGGAGCTCTGAACCTAAGAGAGTGGGTGTCAAATGATAAAGGTGTTTCCTCATCTTTCCGACCAGAAGACAAAGCAGATGTTGACAAAATAAAAGTTCTTGGACATGGCTGGGACTGTAAGACTGATACCATATCATTCGATCACTGTAGAATCCCTAATTCGTCTCTTTTCTTGACAAAGCGCATAGTCTCAAGGACGTTGGCATCAATTTTCGATCCTCTAGGACTAGTATCACCTGTATTAGTTCCAGGAAAAGTGTTTCTTCAGGATCTTTGGAGAGAAAAGAAAGATTGGGACGAAGAGTTGGATCTCGACAAGAAAGACAAATGGAAAGTAATCACATCAAGCATAGATCAACTTCGAGAGGTAACGGTACCTAGATGCATATGCAATGCATATGGAGCCGATACCATATATCAATTGTGTTGTTTTTGTGATGCTTCAGAAAAATCATATTCGGCAGTAATCTATTTGCGTGAAGTGTCAGAGGAAGGATCCAGAACCAACCTTCTATTTTCAAAGTCACGCCTTTCCCCTGTAAAGCCGTTATCAATCCCTAGATTGGAGTTGATGGCTGTTGTGATAGGTTTATGCTGCATTGAATTTGTTCAAAAGCAGTTGAAGATGAACATTTCCAATACCTTTCTATGGACAGACTCTCAGTGTGTTCTATCTTGGATAAATTCAACAAACAAATTAACCACTTTTGTTAAAAACAGAGTGGCTAAGATACGCGAGTATAAGAATGTCTCATTTTTCTATGTTCCCAGTCATGAAAACCCAGCAGATATTTCCACGAAGGGTATATCAACCAGAACTCTCCAGAAATGTCAACTGTGGTGGAAAGGACCCACATGGTTAACAAAGACATTTCAAGAATGGCCCATAAATCCATGTAATGTAAAAGACATTGATGATAAAGTTGCAACGGAAGAAGAGTCGGAATCCAAGGGAAATGAACAAAGTCTGTCACACTCACTATTGGAGGCCACAAATGATAAACCAGTGTCAACGGTGCAGTCACATCCGTTTGGGATTGAAATTGGAAGATTTTCGTCATTGACGAAACTCCTTCGTGTAACGGCTCTCGTACTTCGCTTTATCAAAAAACTAAAACGTGAGAAACTGCAAACACAGTATGTTTGTTCGGAAGAACTCTGTGAAGCAGAACTCTTATGGCTTAAAAGTGTTCAAAATAATCACTTTAAAGAGACTGTTGATACTATGGAAAACGATAAAGCTACATCCATCAGGCAACAGTTAGGTCTATTTCAAGATCCATCTTCTAGACTCCAACGGTGCAAAGGTCGCATGGTAAATGCAGATCTCAGTGAAGGTGCAAGATTTCCAATTCTTTTACCAAAGAGAGATGCATTTACTGATTTAGTGATAAATAGGACTCACCAAGAATTACTTCATAGTGGAGTCGCTCAAACGCTTTCGAAAGTGCGATTGCGTTTTTGGATTCCTCAGGGAAGAGCTACCGTTAAGGCAGTCATAAAAAAATGTCCGGTGTGCCGTCGGTACGAGGGTGGCCCTTACAAAATGCCACCTATGTGCCCTTTACCTAATTCGAGAGTAACGGAAGCGTGTGCCTTTACCAGAGTTGGTTTAGATTATCTCGGACCTTTGTATGTGAAATCACCGGATGGAGGTAAGAAGGTGTGGGTTTGCTTGTTTACATGTCTCGTCACGCGTGCTGTGCACCTTGAGCTTGTTTGTGATATGTCATCATTGGAGTTTCTTCTGTGCTTTCGTAGATTCCTTTCACAAAGAGGAACGCCTCACGAAATTATAAGCGACAACGCTTTACAATTTCAATTGGCTAGTTCCGTTTTAACGGATCTATGGAAAGACATAGTCAAAGATAAGGACGTATTATCATACGTCTCAAACTGTGGTATTAAATGGAAGTTCAACGTAGAACTCGCTCCGTGGATGGGAGGGTTCTACGAAAGGTTAGTTGGACTAGTAGAGAGATCACTTAAGAAAACAGTGGGGCGAAGACTGCTGACCATTATACAGCTTCAAACTCTACTTAAAGAAATAGAATCGGTCATTAATACCCGCCCACTGGTCTATTTATCGGATGATGTAGAATCAAGTATTCCTCTTACACCAGCACATTTCCTTTCAATTAATCCAAGGATTGGCATACCAGAAATAGAATTATCAGATGATCCTGACTACGTACCCAACCAAAGTAGTAAAGATAAGTTGATCCAGATGTGGAAAAAGGGTCAAAAGCTGCTGGACACTTTCTGGAAGATTTGGCGTCATGAATACTTGACCAGTCTAAGAGAACGTACACAATCCAAACTGAAATGCGGAAGAGTAGCAGCCGATACAGATCCAAACGTTGATGATGTGGTCATAATAAAGGATGATTCTCCGAGAGGAAGCTGGAGATTTGGTAAAGTATCGAAATTAGTGAAAAGTGCCGATGGATTTATTCGGTCAGCAAAAGTTGAGTTACCATCGAAAAGGATTATACAGAGGCCTTTAAACCTTCTGTATCCGTTAGAAGTGTCTCCCGGAAAAGCCATCTCTGAAACGGAAAGTACAAAACAAGTATCAGAAAAGGTAGATAACAAAACAAAGCAAAATTCCCGTGCAACGGTTACAATCTCCGACGGTGCAGATTGTATATAATTAAACGGCTACCAGTGAAAGTCTCGTGCACATTTAATTCCCGTGCATCTCATAACTATTATAAAAACATTCATTCAGTTCAATAGTATTCATATTCAGAAGGTCAGTGTAAACCGTTCACATTTCAAGGATGTATGTTTGCGACTTTTGCCGACGGGATTATCGTTCCAAGAGAAGTTTGAAACGCCACATCAAAGAAAGGCATACTAATACGAGGTATTTTTTGTGTCCTGAGACGCCATGTAGAGCAAGATTTATTAGGCGTAGCTATGTTATTACGCATTTGTGTAGGATACACAAATTGGAGAGACAGACTGCAAAAGAAAGAGCTTCAAGAGTTCAGGTCATAACGGAGACGTCTAATAGATACGTCATTCCGGACCTAGAAGACATAAGTGACAATGAAACTGTCTTTGATTCAACCGTGCCATCTCCTGAATTGTATGATGAAATAGAATCTATTTCACCGATGAATCTAGTAGGCGATGAGAGCAACATCTTTGATATATATGTTGATAGTGACATTGATAATATCAGTTTGGGCGGTGACGAACCGTGTGGAAACGTTACCGACGTTAAAGGCAATGGCGACCCGGTCCCAAAATCAACCGGAAGTATGGTAAATTCGGGTGACCATAGCACGGATGAAAACTTTCCTAGCCATCAAACAAACGCCGATGCTGATGACGGTGACGATCGCCATGACGATGAAGGTGGTGGGCAGTATGGAAGTTCAAATGAAGATAGTGTGGTTGTTACAGCTATAAACGTTACGTTAATTAAAACGGACACTATAAAAGACGGTGTGAAAACAACTAAACGTAGTGCATCTATCGGTTATACCCAAAATGTAAGTGAAAGTGACATAACGGACAATTTGCAGGACATATTCAACTACGTGCAAAGGGAATTTACTGAGTACAGTAACTATTACCATGATTTAAAACGAAATTAAATTATTAAAAGTTATAAACTGACCCTGTGGGGAGTGTCGCGAAGATCGCGATTGTTTTGATACTAAATTAAATACAAGTACATTGTAGTGCAGATCATATATCTGGCTTGATCATTATTTATCATCCCGATATTGACCTGCACTGTTTAATGTTGATGTATTTCTCGTATTGTTTGATTAAACATGTATTAAAACTGCATACACCGTCAAGTAGACGGCTATTGTTTATATTGAAGTTAACGTAATTTGACTTCCGGTTCTTTGTCAACGGTGAAGTGCCGTTGACAAGCCGGTGATCAAATTACGTATAAATACCCAATGATTCATTAAAAAAGTTAGTAACACTTGAAAGCGGAACGAGATAACAGGATGTCACATTAAAGTTGGATTATATGTAGTGGGTTAAATAAAATATAAAAATGTTTAACTGTGTTACTCAATTAATCTCGTGAAATAAAACTTCATTGTGACGGATAAATTAGATAAAAAATATACAGTCTTCTATTTTGTCATAAGTTGAATAAAGAAATCCGCCACAAAGCGGGTTATAATTTGAATTCAGTTTGCAAAGTTTTGTCATCTTGAACGCAGGGCCGGTATGAAATAGGGCCGCGATAAAAGTGGAAAAAAGATCGAATGAGATAATTTCACATTGTCCTGAAGTTTTAAAATTCAGCATATTACATGGTACCGAAAGGCATCATTATCAACCCATTGGTGAGAGAGTCCGGCTCGCTACCAACTGTGCTATGACGGCGGCCTTTTCCAGAAAGAACCCCGGTCTACTAATCAGTAAAAGGGGGTTGCAGATGTTAAAATGCATTACCTCTCTCTGTATGCATTGTGAAATTATGCCTGCGTTCATGATGACAAAATGGTTAAAACTGTTTCAAATTATACCCCGCTTTGCACGTGCACTTGCGTGCAAAGCGGGTTATAATTTGAATTCAGTTTGCAAAGTTTTGTCATCTTGAACGCAGGGCCGGTATGAAATAGGGCCGCGATAAAAGTGGAAAAAAGATCGAATGAGATAATTTCACATTGTCCTGAAGTTTTAAAATTCAGCATATTACATGGTACCGAAAGGCATCATTCTAGCAGAATAATTGCTTGCAATGCAAAATAATTTAATCTTTGTAGTTTCGATCAATATTCGTGCATTCTGATTGGCTTAACAAGTTGTTTCAATACCCTAACGAAGACAATTTTGAGTACGCAGCTATTTTGTTAGCATCAAAGAAAAGTAGTTCCATTTAAAATGTGTCTTTTTGTGGACAATTTTTTACATTTAACTCCAGGTAATACATTTTCAGGTAGAAATGGACACGTGGCGTCATTTTTTTCCACCCAATGAATTTTTTTCTTGTTCACATATGTTGTAGATTAACATTGTCTAGTCATTATATCAAAATTTGAAGGTACCTTTCCATGCTCGTTTTCATGCTAGAGTTACCTGCCCATTGAGTGGTATTGGCCATTTTTCAGTAAAACGTTTATATTCGTTTTAGGTCTAGTACAAACTAAGTACTAGCTTATAGCTATAAAACAAATACATTTTGATAGACCTTATACATGTACACAATGGCTGTTGCTAAGAAAATTTCTCTTTGATCAATTGCATTTGCACAATTTGTCTTCAAAAGTTAAAAATGCACTAATTTTTGTAATTTTACAGGGTAAAAATACCACAAAAATGTATTTTTTGAAGAAATTACCCAATGAATTTTTATTGTTTTCTGATATGTTTAACCCCAATATTGTCCCTTTATTTGGTAAAAAATTCAGCATACCTTTCCATGCAAATGAGAGAGTTTTTGTCATTTAATAGTGACCTCTCCTAATTGAATGACGCTTGTAACGCATTTTATTGTTAAATTCATTGATCCAGTCATTCAATTGATATCAAATGTTGAAAAGAATATGAAAGTTATGAAATTTTACCATCATTATTCTACATTATTTCCATAAGCAGAACCTTACGAAAACCGATCGTTTTAAACAACGCGCAAAAAGAGCCGTAAAATAAACGAAAACCCACTTCCTGTTTAAAGAGTCGGGAAGCGGCTGTCCATTGCCACCTTAAGACAGGATGGGGATATTCATTGATTTCATGTGACTAAAAACCCATCACTCTCATGTGTGAATTCATACAGCGTGATTAGGTTTTGAGTTTAATACCTCCATGAAATTAACACAAATTAACTTCATTTGTTAAATAAGTTCTTTTCTTTTTTCGTCCAAGCCCCGTAAATAACTTTGTAAGTGAAATTATCTTACTGTACACGCATCGTCCTAATCAACTCAGGCGGTCCTTCCATGATCGGAGGGGCAACTTTAAACTTTCGTCGGGCATCACCAACTCTTTTTGCGTTCATCACTAAAATCAAGATGTATAAAAAGATAAAGTTAATTTCATGTAACATTATCGTTATCACTAGTATTATCACACTATCACTATCATTCTATAACATTCGTACTAAAGCTGTAACTTTCCAATTAACGGTATAAAAGTATTTTCATGTATTTTTTTACAACAAAAATGTATGTAAAAACCGGACGACAAGAGCAAAAGTTTCGGAAGAAAAAATGTCATAACTACATTAAATTATTCAAAGCTTAGAGGGAATACCTCGGCGTAGGTCTACTACGATATAAACTCACTTTAAAATGACACATATGTGCATATATAGCTTAAAACATTAAATAAATAATAATAATAATAACAATTAAACAATAAATAATAGTTATATAATCATAATGTTAATAACTAAATTATGATAATTCTCGGGAGAATTTTTCCAGAGAAAAACTGGTAAAATGGTATTTTAACAGAATAAATCGTGCAATGAGTTAAATATTTTCATCAAGTTTATATCCCAAGTAAATGTAAAAGGCAAATAAATATTTAAAGTCGACAAAGGATCTTTTGTACAGAGTCATCCAGGGACAAGTAGGGAATATTTGTAATTACACCTTATACGGTTACGGTGAAAGATGTCTCGTCCTTCCATTTGACCCTCCTGATATTGTTCACAAATCAATCCTGCTGTACACGAAATCTCCTGCAGATAGTTTAGATGAAGATCAGAATGCACAGACGTGCATTTTTATATTAGTTTTAATAGTTTTATATTAGTTTACACTACTTGTTTTCTCCTTAATACTCGAGGGAAGGTCTTAGATATCAAAGATTTAGATGTCAAAAAAGGTATCTATATGTTTAAAACAAAATTTAGATTCGGCAAGATAAGAGTTAAGTGAATCTGATATACCAAAAAAAGTGATATAAATCAGGGTCTGTTTTAGTAAACATCTTTTGATCATTTTACGTAAGTCACAAATTAAAGTTGCTTCTGCAGTACCAACTGGAAATGGAATTCTGCCATGCATCATCTCATTGCACTCGTCTTCAAAAGACGATTTAAATTAGATATTGCTAGGCAGAATCTAGCAATCAATGTAAAGACCAGACACGATTAAGGATTTTGACTTACGATAATTTTTCCGTAAAAAGTTTAGTAAAAACGGTCTCTAGGATCCGCATGCTTCAAACATGATTTTTAAACAGAGACATCTAAACAAGTCTAATTGTTCCACTGGCGTATCGACAGTATGTTACATTTAATAACATTGACATTGAAATAGACTTTCACACCCATCAAAACGTTTCTAAATCATGAACTCAACTCCATTTACTCATTCATATCACACACGCAAATTGAATCACTAAAACAGGCCCAACAAGTACATTCATGATTCAACGCGCCCAAAAAGTTCTTAATTTCACTTGTCATCTTGAATTTGATTGGTCTAATTTGTCCATGAAAACAAGGAAATCTAATTTAAATTATATGTTGTATATCTTATCCAATTTTCTTTCCTGTATCTTTCGTACTTAATATGTAACGCATTTTATGAGGTGATCAATTGGTTTATTGCGGTAAATAAATATCTCATATGCATGCCATATGCGTGTTTGTTTGTGTTTTTTTTATTTGTTTTTTCGCTTTTGTGAAAAGCGTCATGTATTGGCTCGGGTCTTTTTATCTTTGTTCAAGACGTTCTGTATTTATAACGAATGCCTGTACAAACCACCATAGACTAGTAAATGAATTAAATGATGAAAGAAAAATGGATAAGTAAAAGATTTCAGAAGTAAACACCATCAAACGTGTATTAGTAAATCTAATAAGAGGACTGTTTTGGACAAACGTAAAAATGATTTTAGGCAAATACGGAATTCAAAGTAAACGCAAGGGATTCTGTGCTAATGAAAAGTTTGTTTTGGTCGCTTGCTCGTTTCTGGATCGCGTTCAAGATAACTAAAGTAAGATCCGCCGACTCCACTTTGCTAGCGGTTATCTATAATGCGGTTTTGAAATGTCGCATTATTCCCAATCTAGTATCGAGATTTCGTCCACGCTGCATGTCTTTATTCTTTAATCATGGACTTAAAATATTCTGTCATCCATGGCCGAGGAAAGTGTCATCCATAATTTTTGTGAAACGCCGCATGTGTCGACTATTAATGGCCACACAATAAGACCATACTTTCTTCCTACTACAGCAACCCTGATTGTCTAGGCAAAACAATTATCGCTTACTGCCAAAATATATTTATACAGATGGGAGAATGGCCGACCCTGACCAGGCTAAAACCATTATATCACCCTTATAAATCACATAAAGCCCCCAGTAAGTGTTGTATGGATTAATATACCCGTTCATAATACATGTGAGTAAAGGTAAGAGAAAAAATAATTTCTTAGTACTTTTAAAATATTTTACAGTAAAACTTGCGTTAAGCGAACACTATGGGGACCACTAAAAAGCGGTCGCTTATGGAAATAGTCGCTTAATACAATATGTACTGAAAAATAAGGCATGCTATATTATAGTATATATAGATAGTCTAACATTTCTTATAGAATACTATGATGTTCGAACCCATAAGAATCGTCTCGTTGAGACGATTCGAATGGTTTCGAACGTCATGAGATTCAATTATAAGCATTTCTTCGTTTAAGAATGTCCTCTTTTGCGAATATATTGCTTTCGGTGAAGGGACTTTTTATGGTGGTCGCTTAATAAAAGTGGTCACTTTAAAGAGATGTCGCTTGAGCAATATTGACTGTAATGAGCCTATGCGTGACATTTCTATCAATTTTATATTTGCGTGATCGACAGCCATTGAGAAGTCTGGATAACAATTAATATAGATGATAACCGTTTGTTTCAGTGAATGATCGATTTATATATCATTCGTGAACAACAAAAGCTATATTTTCACGAGTGGCTCCGCCAGTCGTGAAAATAAAGCCTTTGTTGGTCACGAAAAGAAAATGTAAATCGATGTTTCTAGAAAAACAAACGATTATCCTATTTCTCAAATGCAAAAAATTAGACCAAATGTGAAAGTTTTAGGACAAATTTATTTAAAGCGTGTCATTTCGCACGTGATTACTACGTAACGCTCATGATGAGGTCATTTATTGGCGGTCCCGCTTAGATACGAAAACTATTTCGTCCCTTGTTAGTAATGGCTGACCATAACTGTATCCTAAAACAAAAAGGTTTGATATTCTCAGCATAAATGTACTACATGTAATCGCTTGGTAAAGAATCGCTAGGTAACCAAATCCTCGTAACTTCAGGTCTTTTTTTTTTCAGTTTTTACAGTTTCATTTTCCTCGACTATATTGTGTATAATACAATAACACAACATGCATAAAAAGATCTCGGATCACAATCTAGGACATCAATCTTTCATACCCTATTGAATTTCAGACTAGTGAATCAAGACTTTCAAAACACATATTACTTTTAGCTTCTTCGAAAAAAGAATTTAAACATTTGTCTTTGAGCTCCACCTTGCGGCCAAAAAAAAAAAAAAAAAAGTGACAAAGCCTCTGTTGTAAACGGGAAAGGGGGAACATCAAAGGAAATCTGTAACTAGATATTTAAAAAGGAGACTTCAATCGCAGGTCGCATTTCTTATACAGAACTGTAAAATAATCAGCCAAGATTTGGAAAATAAGCAGAGTAAGAAAAGTTTTGACCAATTTCAGCCTGCGCAGCACTCTGACAAGGTTCAACATCTGGCGCACTATCCAAATGGCCCCCTTTTTGCGTGTCGGCTCACAAACATTATTTAAAAATGAAAATTTGATGTCATTTTTCCTCTAGTGATTGAACCAACGCGGGCATTTACGATAAAAACAATATCCCAGAAAAAAAGACGTAAAAAGCTGCCTTCATCCCAAAGCGTTCTTCGACTTTCGAGGAAATAGAAAGCTATTTATAGAACTTTCATGCATATTTCATTTAAGAGGGGTAATACAAATCGCTGATTTTGTTCATCCTCAACAAAATTAGCGATATTGGATTACTTCCGATAAATTTCACGCAAAACTCGCTCTTCTCGCCCATTCAACATCATTCAGACATCATTCCAAAACCGCTCACCGCTAACGATATTATTAACTGTACATGTTGAATAACGTGAAGTGATTGTTTTTCGAGAACGCACAAAAACTGAACGCGAAATACAACGACAGCTCCGAACAAAGCGAAAAGTGTGACGGTGGCTTAAAACGAAATATGCCCAGCTATCATCTGTAATGTGAAGACAGACGTGTATTTGAAACCAAAATCTGAAGGTTTTGTTTACGAAATTTCACTCGGGTGAAAATTAACACCTGCAAAATGCACTTGTTATTTGTATAGGGTTTCAGCGCCGTTTAAAGATTTTTTCTCGTCATATCTCGGCGGTTAGAACACCCTTCCGCGATATCCTGTTAAGACCCTGTTCATCTATATTAGCCTATGCGTGACATTTCAAACAAATTCGTGTGTCCATAATGGATATACATTTAGCAATCTGGACAGCCACACAGTGCATAAAAAATAGTCCGAGATCGTAAACAGAGACTTTAGGTCCGTAGCCATGTATCGAATGCGTAGTGAAGACTCTGATCAGACTGTGCATACGCACAGACTGATCGGAGTCTTAATGTTACGCACATGGAATTATTTCCTTTTCCGAGTCATAAGCTGCTTATTCCACATTGGATTACGAATACCAAATCTGGTCGAAGAAAAATGTCGAAAAAGATGTGAGCCGCTCTTAGGCCCTACAAAATCGAGAAACCCGGCCAAATTTAGAGGTTGTTTTCTAAAATCCGTCATTCAAACGAACGAATCAACTTTTTATGATAATTCAATCTATCTCTCGATTTGTTTTTACCCTTCTGTCTATCTGTTCCGTTTATTTCATGTATGTCTGTCTGTCTGACTCAAGTGTACGTGATTTCTCTGCGTGACATTTCAAGTAAAAGGCTTATTGCACTTTGTAAGGGTCACGGCTTACGTGTGATAATTTAACCGTCTTACTCTTAGTCTATGATTTTAACTTTTGTTTCAATCATTTTGCCAGTTTCGGGCATTTCAACCAGTCTGACAGTCACATTTGCCCAACAAAAAAATAAGTCGAAATCGGATAGCGGAGACTGATTTTAGACTGCACGTCAGTGCAGGCTGATCGCAGTCTTTACTTTCTGCCAAAGTTTTGTGCACAGTAGGATTATGCCGTGAACAACATTCAAAGCGGTTAACCTGGGCTCGAGGTTTTACAAGTTTTCCCATTATCAAATCAAAATGTACTCAAATTTCAAATTTAGATTAAAACTGTAATTCTGCATTAAAACAGTAAATGTATAAACATGAAAGATAAAATCAATGAGTTTAATGTTGATGACAACTGATTGATATTATCTTTTATGCTCATTAAGTTATTTCAATTCTAATCTTTGAAAAATTCTCAATTAAGAATGAGAATAGTTTTATAACCTCGAACAATGATTTACAAGAAAAAACGACTTTTGAACCCCTTGGGTAAGTACATTATAATGAATAATGAAATCGTTCGGGCCAGTAACCCATATTTAATTTATTCTTCTTAAGACTGGCACGCGAAATATAGTTATCCTTATGGTTGAGAATTTCCTTTAGGTATAGAAAACTCAATGTGATATGCCTTGATGCTCGATGTGTAATAAAGGCCACCAGAAAATCCTTTGAAAATAACAAGGGGAACAAAGCGGCCCAAAATCGCCCACCCGAGTTGAATATTTTAAAGCCCGTTTTTGTGTAAAATTTTAATCAACCACTTTTTAACCATAAGTAAATCTAGTGTAGATTTTACCAAGAGAATAAATTCTGTCCAATTTACAGATAAATTTGAGCAAAATTGTGGTCTCTTTAGTATTTTAAATGCTTCCAAGAAATACCATAGTAACTTAGTTTTTATCCCAGTAGAATACTATATTTTAAATTTATCAAAGAATTTCACCAAAACAACATTTCTGACTAGTTTTTAAAGGCGATTAGAAAAAAAGGTAGCCTCAATAATAACTACAATGTTTATCTAAAATTTGACCCCGTGACCTAGTTTTTTACCCCATATGAACAATCTTGTCGCGCATTCGTCACAAAAACATTAAGACCAATTTAAAATTTTGATTGAATTCTCAGTGTGTCTAAGATTCAACGATCACACATGCTCAGACAAAACCTGAAAAACACGAAATCTTTATTCCTACACAGTCTTTCATTAGTTTGCTGAAACACAAGCGTATGTTTTGCAACAACTTTTGCAAATTCTGCTACTTGAATGACGAATATCAGCCCTGCGTTCAGGATCATCAAACGGTGCAAACAGTTTTAAAATTGTACCCCGCTTTGCACGTGCACCTGCGTGCAAAGCGGGGTATAATTGGAAAACTATTTGCACCGTTTGGTGATACAGAACACAGAGCAGGACAGACTTTGAAATAATCGCTTGTTTTTGCAACACACTACGCTCAAAAGCAGTCTTGCATGGAATTTTGCGAGACTAATACAGATCAAAGATAAAGGGGTAAAATGGATCTTAATTTAGTGAAATAAATAAAATTAGTGTAGCCCAGTATCGCAAACCCCTGTGCTGTTTTGTTCGATCTAGTTGGAACGCGAGTGCACGTGAAGGGCTGAGTATAATTTGCAAACAGTTTTAACTTTTTGTCAGGGTTGACAAATTCTGCTCTTTCCGGCTTAATATTGTAGTGATAGATAACATAAACGTTTCGTAACTAGATTTAATGATAGCCAATTTTGAGTATTCATGTACGTGTATATTGACATTTTCACAAGTCGGGCATTATTCCTCTTGAATGGTTTGTCATAATTCTGTTTACAACATGATACAACAGTAAAACGGTTTGGGCAGTAAATGATAATTGAGCCTGTGCATGACATTTCCGACAATTTCACATGAGCGCACAACAAAACCTTTCGCCAGCCTGTGCATTTGCACCGCCCGACAAGAGTCTTTGCTTTACGCTCCGAAGATAGATAAGGTCTCAACTACGTCACCAAGTGCCAAAGAAATATTCTTATTGCATTTTTTGGTTGTCTAGGATGCATAGTGTCTCTCCAACTCGGACTTTTGAAATTGTTGTAAATGTCACGCATAGGCTCAATTAGTATAACTCGAATACGCTATTGTGACTTGTGATTACAGTACATTTGTATACAATCGACGAGTCAAAATAGCGTATTCTACTTATATGCCAGTACTTTATCAAACTTAAATTATATTTAACCTTTTAAAAGAATTATATAAATCTGGGTCCTAGTCTATCACAAAAGACCAGTTGGCGCGAATATTCTGATTCAGTATACACATTAAAGTTTAAAAAGAGAGTGAAAGAATGACGAATAAAGAAGATAACTTACATAACTGATAAGCATGTGCGGCCGATATCGCCAGCATAAAGTTAATATCTCCCATCTTCACAATATCCGACATGTTTTTTGTGTTAAACGCTTCGAACACCTGACACGGTTAGTAAGTATAGAATGAATGAATTAGTGAATAGTAAACGTTCTGTATTTTAACCCATGCTGTCTTACTTTTTAACTACTTCGACATCAATAATACTTATGCGTGGGTTTTTCCACAAATTATACAAATCGTTGGTTTTTCTTTGAGTAATTAATGATGAATGCGTCATTAGTAATCGAAGTGCAATAGCAAAGTCTAATTGAGTACAAAGATTATATTTTATGACCGCCGTGATCACGATGAATGACTCGTTTTATAATACAAATTCAGTACATCTTTTTTATATATTACTAACATAACACCTTTTGTGGAGCGGTGGACCCAAAAACGAATACCGAATATTTGATATGAATTAGAGATAAATTGTATTCAAACAGTGTAAGCAGTTTGGAGTATTGTTTAAAGAATAACTAACCCTAGCGCTTTCAAAATTTAATGTTATTTCGTCAGGGGTTCAACGAGAACTGACAGTGAAAATTAAATCAAACATTTCATACTATGATGGCGGACGGTATGCAGGTCAGAAAAGTAGACCAAGTAGGATATGCAGGTCAAATTTGCCCTTAATTATAATATGTCGTCTTTTTTATCCTAAAGGGCTGAATCATATTAAGATGCCCTATCCAATAGGTCTCCTGAGATTTTGTTGTTTGTCGGACCATTTAGTGTTTACTTCATTGCAACACAGGGCATATTTTTTTTAATAAGAGACTGATTTCGGTAAAAATATTCTGCAACTGGATGCCTTTTGAATCTATGGGTTTTCCAGCCAGACCGGAAAAAATACATGCTATTGTTGATCTCATCATCTGCTGCTTGGTTTACACGGTCCAGAATCTCCAAGAGTCATTAGTTGCGGCATTAGTTAAATTGGCTCTAACAAGAATGTCTCGAAGTGACTTAGGTCTTCGGTATACCACAACTGGTTTCCCAGGAAACATTTTGCTGAGTGTACTGGATGACTTATCAAGATGTACTGAATTTACCGTTCACGTAAAACGCGAACTCATTTATAGACAAACACTGATCCAAGATTGATTCAACCAGTAAACTTAGCAAAATGTTTCCCGAGAAACCTATAGCACAAAACGACTATGTCAATAAGAAACAAATCAAATCTCGCAAATGTAGCTTGAGAGCGAGACTAAGATTACAGTCAAACCTGTCTAAGCGGCTACCTGTATTCAGCAAGCAGCCTGTATTAAGCAAGCGGTCACAAAGTTCCCAAATGAACCAATTGCACTGTAATTGACCTCTATTAAGCAAGCACCTGTATTAAGCAAGCACTTTTTGAATGTCCCTTTAATGCTTGCTTAATACAGGTTTGACTGTACCTCACTTTGTTCAGTCTTCAATTTGTATATCCCATGACGTATTATGTTGTATTATTGCATAAAATGTACGTTTTTGGTTTGATATAGGCATGCGTTAACGGACAAGATTCAGACGTTAACTGGAGAAAAAGTGGATTAATAAGTAAATTCGCGTGCTGTTAACGCTCTGCTTTTTTAACTTAAATATCCTCGGTCTGGGCCTATATATGTTATCTAGACTTTATGTCTAACAAAAATATAGAGCATAAATAAAGACGTTGATCCTAATCCCGCGTTAAATTTTGTTACGTCACAACTTAACCTAGCAACGTCGGTATAAACAAAAGTGATGGTGCAATGCATAACGCAGTTTTTCCGGTACATTATTTTAGAATCTTTGTTTGAATAAATACTATAGTCTTTCTTTTTATGCAATTATAGCGTCAATTCACGTTTTTTCGGACGTTAGCATTTGAAGAGACCCTCAAAATGCTTTAACGCTTGATTGCGCATTTTTTCGGATCTCTGCAAATACTAGCGTCCTAAAAAATATGAATTAACCCTATCTTCTCCGTCACTTCTATGACGCAGCTCTGGGTGATAGACATAGAGATTGTCAGCGTTAGACGGATAAAATGTCGTCACAAAAACTGGTTTATCAAATTTTATAAGCGTCATGGGAAGATTCTTAAAATATCGCATGATGCAAAAATGTGAAATGAGATGCACTGTTTAACTTGTTTATGTTCTTCTTTCTTCTTTTCTCACGGAGACTGCCTTTCTCTGTACTTTTGGCAATGTCGGGTTTAGCGGTATGTGTTGGTTATCGTTAAAGGTCAAGGACACCATACGCCGCCTCAGTAGCCCGTTTACCCTCTGGGAAGTGAAACATACTAGTACCCGAGAATTAATTGATATTTAATCGAATGAATAAAAAAATCAGGAAGTTTCGACAAATACTTATATAACATTGAGGAGGAATTTATAAAAGGAAAAGATAGTATACATAATGTTACTTTCAGCTTACTTTTGATTTTGGATTTTCTTTTTAGATATTTATCGATGAAATGCGATGAAAGGGGAAGGAGTATGAAGTAACGCGAACGAGTTGTCTGTTTATTCTTGTACTACACTGCACGGCTAGAGTGGTACAACAAACTCCGAAACTATTGCATACTTGATAATGGCAACGTACACCAGTCTTACCAGACAAGGGACCCCGAGACCCCCTTTTTCCTACGCTTCTTACGAAAAAATCATCGTTAGTCAAAATCACAAATCGTACATGGTGTTTTCATTTATTGTTAGATTCTGTCTTGCAAGACAGATTCCAATGAGATGTTGCATGGCAGAATTCAATATTTAGCTACTACTGTGGATGCGACTGAAACTTTTTACTTACGCAAGAAATGATCGTAAGATGTACAGTTAACAGGCCCCTGGATTCCAACTTGCGATCCTATTTCATGAAATATAATAAACTACCCATTGTCTCCAAGACAGCGGGTTTAAGTTTAAAGTGGCAACAGTCAATCCTTGTATCACACCATTTTTCAAAATGCACAGCTGTCTGGTGGAAACTGTTCTGTAAAAAAGTAATTAACTAAATTCAGATGTACAGTACATCTCATACTACAATGCTTAGAAATTTCTAAAAATCTCGTTTGGATATTCTATTATTAATTTAAATTTAATCTATCTTTTCATTAGCAGTTTTGACATGAACAGTAGAAAGAAAGACAAAAGAGTGAGAGAGCGTATGGGAGTGCGGAAGAGGACGAGGTTGCATCACTTGATGATATAACCTATATTTTGTAAAGACAACGTACTGTATAAGCCTGATAAGATAAGATAATATAGATTCATTCATACACTCATTTTTCCTTATCCTTCATCCATTGTTTAGTGAAAAGCTTTTGGAACACCCTCCGGTACTAATAGGTCTACCTGACTCCTAGCGGTTGACAATAATTCAAATTCATGATAATAATAATAATAATAATGATAACAATAATAATGATAATAATAATGATAATGATGATTATAGTAATAATAGTAATAATAATAATAATAATAATAATAATAATAATGATGATGATGATGGATGTGCTGAACTGATTCTTTGATGAAATATCCGTTTTCAAGTGATACAAGTTCAATGAAACTGATGTCCTTGAATATTTGCGTTTCTATTTGTTCTAACACTTCAAATTATCGAAAATTTTGTATAATGTGCTTCAGTGGTGGATGCAGAGGGGGTTACAGAGGGGGTTCACCTCCCAGCCCCCCTCTGATGCCCAATAATTTGATTCTTGAGAATTTTAATTAGTCCTTTTCCTATTGTTCGCGACATAATCCTGTTATACCCAAAGCTATGGCAGACAGTGTAGACTTACATCAGCCTGCACAGTTGTGTAGTCTGATCTTAGCATATACTGACCTTCTTTCTTCTTGAATGTTTGTTAAAAACACCTTGATGCAGTCTTGTTTGTATGTCAAAATTAAGAAATTCGTTAATAAATATCAACAGAATAAGGTTGAAATTGTGTTACACTAGGAAATCGCGCCAACTTTTTGTATGTTCAAACCATCTTTTAAAAGAAATCCGGGATACGCCGCAATGCTTTTTTGGAAACTATAGAGTATGAGTAGAATAATTGATGCATGTTTTTTGGAGGTTTCACACATTAACAGTAACACATATTTCAAGAGTCAGGTGCTCGTCTTTTCTTGAGGGAGGAAATAAAGATTATCATTAGGGTATGGGTAAAATTCAATTGTCATTTTGTAGTTTCTTTAACGATTTCCGGTATATTAAAGTAATTATCATTATCACTATATAAACCAAACGTCCGGTAGCTTAGCCAACATACGTCATTATTCCGGTTTTTGATTGGAAGATTGCGTAGTATTACTTTGCAAAAATAATAACATTTATATTCTTCGTATAAACTGAACTGCAAACTCAACAAATTATACACCTAACAAGCCAGAATTGCCAAAGTTATAAGCCCATTGTACGAATTTCTGGGATCATTTTACGTATAAAAGACTAAACTTTAGCGGCTAAAAGGCTATTGTCTTTCATCACCGTGACCTGATACACTGTTCATTATAATAACTTGTCTTGAGCCTGTGCGTGACATTTCCGGCAATTTGAAATGATAGTGAGGCTTAAACATTTAGCAGCCCAGACAGTTACCTAGAGTGAGTATAAGATTGTCTAACTATCTACCGATACTTTAAGAACTTATCTATATATATATCGGATAGTGAAGACTGTTATGCGGATGCACAGGCCGGTCAGGTTCTTTGAAATTGTTGGAAATCTCACGCACAGGCTCAAATGTGAGTAACAATACCATTGTGTATAGGCGATATTGAGGATTGAACCAATATTATTGTCAGAATCATCGTCAATAAAATTTACCGTAAATGGACAGCTTTACCCCGAGAGAAAACCTCACAAATGAAAAAGCCGCTGATTGATTATAACAACACATTTCTCGTCGTTGTTTACTTTTTAATAATTTTTGTTGGTACATGTATACTTATATTTTATTATCTGTCAATCATTCAGTCCTGGTGTGACATTTTCTACAATTTCATACAGTCAAGTCGTGCGTAAAAAAGCATCCGTGGTTATATGCATTTTATGACTAAAGACCACAAAGTAATGAAACTGGTTCGACTGTGCAAGAGCAAAATTGTGAATTCTCTGATCGGACTGAATGGATTGGCAGATTGTGGATAACTAGGTTGGCCCGAGAAAAATCAAGCACTGAAAGTACTGATGGTGGACGTTTCTTTTGGCGTACTAGAGTGATTCTTCCATTTGTTGAAAAAAGCGAAATTTTACCTATAAAATTACGATACAAGGAAAATGACAAGACCCAAGTTCGCATCTTTCTTCAGATATACATTTCTCAACATATACCGTCAACCAAAGTCCTGTAATTACAAGGTTTCGATAACTCAGTTCGACACTATGCAGGGTGTAGTTTAAAGAGTGATTGTCTGATCCATTTGGGTATAATAGGCAAGAAATGACAATTAGCTGATCTAGGTTATTATTCTTATTTTTAATGCTAATCGATTCTCCGTAATCACATAATTAAAATTATGGTGTTATCTGCTTAATAAATAAAGTGTCATGGGAAAGTGTTTATATCAACACGTCATGGGAAAGTGTATATATCAACACGTAAAAAATTGCAGACACTAGTCTCGAGATTGGCTGTCGCGTGTTAAAAAGTAAAGTAAAACCCCTTTGCATAAACCTTTATCGCACGACCTGAATGCTTTACCTTACCTGTCTTTGAGGTTTAAACAAATTAGGCAGAATCCTTGTTTCACTCCATTTCTAAAATGCATAGTTGTCAGACGGATACAATTCTTGAAAAAGAGTAAATTGAATCTTAGTGAGTACTACCGTTTTGTAAACCTATTAACATCTGACAGGATAGTTCTTACGTGGTGTTATTATATAATTAACACTGGTGAACGTAAACGTCCACCAAAAATGGAAATGGCAAATATTCATATATCGTCAAATAGGACCATATGGATTTCTGTAGATTGTATTTAGATAGTATGTCATCTATATGGAGTGTTATTTGTTTCTATAGTTCGTCTTTCTGTCCCGAAATTTGCTCCATAATTTTAATCCTCATCATTCCAAACACATCAACTCCGGCAAACTGACCTAGCCAGACATTGAATAAACCAACAGCAGTGAGCATCGACAGGGATCTCAGTCCCAAAACACTTAACTTGAACCCTGGAACCCTGCAATGATTATGTTATAAATAGGGGATATTGAATGAGTGCTCATAGAATACCGAATTTATTTTAAACGAGTCATCTATAAACAGATAAAAACGAGGCTGCGCCAAGTTTTTATCTGTTTTAGATGACGAGTTTAATAAATTCAGTATTTCATGAGCACAAATTTTATATTCTATTTATAATATGACCCCAATTTTTGCGAAAAAATCGTCAAAATTTTTGAAATTCAACATTTCAATTTTCGCAAAACTTATAACGCCGGTTAAAACTGACGACATAATGTATACATTATGACGTCATTATCGGGGTTTGAAAATAGCGTTGTTACTCGCTCTTGGCTTATTGTCATAGTTATTCCACTAGTGTAATAACACTATACACTTTTTGTTATATCAAAAATATTCAACGGGGTTATTTCACTCTCGAGACGTAGGTCATATTATAAAATAAGGTATTTCTTTCATTATTCTGATTGTCCTATAAAAAAATAAGTTATTATATTAAGAGCATCGCCTACGGGTGCAAACCTCGACTTCAGTAACTGGATAATAAAAAAATCTGAGTCGATATGGGCATAACATGAACATACATACCAACTTTCGTGAAGATATCCTCAATAAAAGCAGAGTTATATCTGAGGTAAAAATTTGTTACGCCAACGCATACGCAAACGACAACACCATTGCCAACGCGAACGATGCAAAGGTGATCACGATACCTCGGGATTTCTCCGAAAACAGCCGAATTTTAAGTCTTTTAGTTTATACTAATTTATTTTTAGATCGATTTCGACGAAAGCTTAAGCTTACAGAATCGCTCTCAATCCTGATGTTTTCACGTCCCTGAGAGAGAGGCAGTGGTTTAAACCCACTGCTACCCATTTTTACAGCTGGTTGAACTGGGGCCGGCTATTAAGTGTTTTGCCCATAAACACACCCCGGCGACAGTGGGGCTCGAACCACGGACCTCCAGGTCACGGGTCGAGTGCATTTACCACTAGGCCACCGAGGCAGTCAACTGAGTGTCAAATTTAATTAGTGAAGTAGTTTAATAAGAAATACAGGGAAACTACTCGGGCAAAAAGTCGACAATTTATCAGCAATGCTTATTGCCCTTTGATTAACAGAAGCCTGTTTGTCAATAGTTTAAAAACTGAAAAAAATGATAAACGATTTGAATGTTTGTCTAAAAAAAGCTGAATAACTTCTTTATCTTGTAGATATATAATTCCAGTCAGTTTCAAAGGCACCGTCTAGTTGGTGCGAAAAGTGTCGACCCCATTTGACTTCGCGAACTGCGCAAGCCGACTTGTGTCGAAATTTTTTGCATTGCTCACTGAGACTTTCTGATTCTAAAACGATTACTTAGCTTCACATACAAATGAAATATTATCTAGGAAAACTTACCTACATTGTAAATGGCAATACCTTTGACAAAAGACTAAGACTTCAAATCTAAGAAAAGGAAAAGTTTTTTCTAACAATAAAATTTAATCCATTGTACTTGTTTATGTAACCATTTTCTAGTAATTATTTTTATGTGCTGAAGGCAATAAAATGGGAAAACATTGAGGAAAAAGAGAAAATCCCCCCCCCCCCCCAAACCGAAGCGGATTCATACATGAGTGTAATTTGGTTTTTAGTTTCATACCTCCATAAAATCAACAAATTAGCTCTTCATTTCTTATAATTTAGTATTATCAAGTAAAATTGTGAAGATTTTTTTCCAAAATAAGATAGACTTGGAATGAACTACTTTGTGCGCAAGCTTAGAAAAGAAGTGCGTACTAAAAATTGATTTCATTGAGGAATAAAGCTGATTTTTCGACCAATCAGAATGTCCAAAATTTGATGGACACAACTATAATTAAATTATTTCAGAGAAGAAAAGAAGGCCTGAATTTTCTTCCTTCGAGTGATACTTGAGGCTAAATACCTTTTCTTAGCGTCCTCAATGTAGCCTTTCTTGTACATACGTCTAGCATAAATATACAGCAGTCCAAAAACACATGCTATACCTGCCGATAAAAGAATTAATTACTTTTTTCTTTTCATTCTTAATATATACCTTTGCACCCATAAATGTACACGATTTTTACCCCATAAGTGATTTTATCAGCGTAAGTCAAAAACTCGCACAGTAGTGTCAATTTCATATTATATTTGTTCATATATCTGTAGCTGTTTAAAGCATTATCACTTTATTCCCCCCCCCCCCCCCCCCCCCAAAAAAAAAGAAAATAAATAAAAAAAAAAAATCAGTCACTGGTAATGGTAGACGGCTTTAATTGCATAGAACGACAGAGGACATAGATTGAGTTATATCATTCCTATTGACTTCCAAAAGATCATCCTCAATGCGTTCAGGGTGACAGCAATACGTTGAGAACGACAGACGGTTCAAACTGTCTGTAAATTATTCTCCGCTATGACATCCTGAACGGAGATCTATCGAACTATCGTCGAAACCTAAGTTTGATAAAATTAACATAGATTTGTTGGCTTATGATATAAACACAGTGGAAAAAAGATATTGGCTGTACAGTACTGAGTGTGTGGATCACTCTTGGATAAGAGACAATACTCATGTTGAAATCCCATCTAGCACGTTCGATGCAGCTATAGTTAATCGCGAATATTTGAATAAGTCATATTCTTTTTATAATAGCCATAAAGTGACAGAAAAGGAAAAAGGTGTTTTTTCTGTTTTATTTACAATTACAACACCTACTGAAAATGTTTTCTTGTGCATAAATTGCGACAAGTTACCACAGTTCATTTTTGTCCAAAACTACTTCGATAAAATTGGATGGTGCAATACTTTTTTCTTTGTGTATATGTGGCTGATACTCTGCAGTTTATTAATATACTACTTAGAAAAAAGATGCATACCTATAAAATTATGTAATGTATGTTGAATGGTAATTTTGTAAAGGACAAACTATCCCTCCTCCCATTGTGGTTTATTATACGTTTGTTTTGTACTAATATGTGGTTCATGGGCCGGCGGCCTCAGTGGAAGATCCAGAGGGCGTTCGTGGATTTCGAACAAACCCCCCTGCATCCAAAGTACTTCATTTTATTGTAGAATTAAATCAAAATTTTACAACATAAGAAACACGACCGCCTTTTTGTAGTGTTCGAAATCACAAGAACTTGAAATTCTACAAATAAAACATATCTGATGTACAGAAGTTGAGCAATTAGTCCCATAGCATCCCTATCTACATAGATAGGGATACTATGGGACTGATTGCTCTTAAACTAAACCGACAACGAACCCCCTTTATAAAAAGCCTGGATCCGCCACTGGGCCTTATTATGCATTAAAATGATCTGTGTATTACGGTATTGATAATCTCGAGGATTACCTTGATGAGTTGTCAGACCGCAGGACCAAAGTGCAACTTGAAATGGGATTGCAAACTCTAGATCATTAGCTCTGGAAAAAAATAACGTGATAAATACAATTGAACCACAGATACGAATAAATTGTTTGAATTAAACGTTTATTTAGATGTTTTTGTAATAATATAAATTGAATGAATATAATTATTCGTACTTTCATTAACAAAATTATAAGTACATCGTGATACACATAAAAAATAACTTCTGTTTTTTTGTTGTTTTTTTTAATTCAATGTATTAATGATAATATAAATTCAATTAGTGTGATTATTCGTACTTTCATCAACAACTTGAATTATAAGTACATCGTGATACACATAAGAAATAACATTTGTTTTTAAATTCCTTAAATATACACAATATGAGCAACAAATGTCCATTTAGACTATAGGGACATCTATACGCGTCTATTCTGAAAGCTTCCGTAAAAAACTAGTCCCATGACAATCTGCCACACAATGGTAAAATTATTATATTCTAGCTTTATGATATTGAATAATAAGAGATGAAGTGAATATCTTTTGATTTCAACGAGGCATGAAACTAAAGACATTTGTTGTTTCATATCTCAATGAAATCAATAAATAATCTAATCATCACTTAAAATAACTTTAGCTTAATCTCTAGATCATAACGGTCCCCTTTCGCTTGACGGGTCACATGATTACAAATGGAAGAAACAACACAAACGTTTACCCACTGTACACGAAGGGTCCTTATGAATTCTGGAGGCCCGTCCATCCGGGGAGGATCAACTTTATGTTTTCTACGAGAGGTCCCAACACTAATTGCGTTAGACGCTGGAAGTACAAAAGACTTAAAATAGAAAAGAATAGAATACAATAGAATAGTATAGAATAGACTAGAATAGAACAGAATAGAACAAAATATGAAAAAAATAGAATAGTAACTGTTATAAATTTTGTTCGAGAACTCTGATCTTTACCGAGTCTAGTATTGAAAAATGTTAATGGGCGAGCCTCTGCGAGCTTGATAACTTTTCTATTCTAGACGAGGTTAACACATGACTTTTATTAGAGGTAAGATAGAAGACAGTGTTAGCCAGACAGGTAAAACGACTGATTCTGATCTTGATACGTGGAAAAATATAAAAGATGAAAAGTGTACTCATCAAGCTGAAAAGCATGAGCCATGGACACTGCAATTAGAAAGCTGATGTCTGAGAGAGAAATGCTAAAATCGGCCGCCATGATGTATTTGTGTAGTCATGTAGTGGACCTTTTCACAAGGGATATGATATCGTCTCATGTACATTGTGTGTGTTCTAGATGAAAATAAAATATGAATGTTTTCTATTTTTACACCTTCATGGTTCAGTGAGCTAGAAATTTAACGTAATATAACGCATGTATTGGTGAGGCCTGCTCACCCCTTCAGAGAAATATCGAATTATAGGAAGCTGGTGCGAAGATTTAGCTTAAAGCTGCTATAAGTAAACCACGCTATTTGAATGTTTACAAACAGAATCTCGACGAGTTAATTTAGATAAATTGGAACCAACGAAAAGTTTTTGCTATAACAAAAACAAAAAAAAACAAGAAAAAAAAAAAAAAAAAAAAACGCTAAACTACTGGCATTTTTACCATCCTTTAAAATTTGAAATTGAAACGTAATGGGTACATAGATCTCATGGAGGAGTAATGCAGTGCACAGGAACTAAAATTCTGCTTGCATAATTTTGGAGTCATTGCCCTTTGTTATTTTTAATACTAAGATTTTGTCCGAAACATATCTCCTATAGTTTAATAGCTATCAAATTGAAACTTTGTGGGTGGATAGATCTTATGAAGGAGAAGTGCAGTGCACAAGAACTACAACTCTTGCTTCCATAATTTTGGAGTTATTGTCCTGTTTGGGTTTTTTCGAAATACTTAGATTTTGTCCTGAGCATATCTCCTAAAGTATAATTGCTATTAACTTGAAACTTTATGGGTAGATAGATCTCATAGACGAGAAGGGCAGTGCTCAAGAACAACAACACTTGCTTGAAATATTTTGGAGTTATTGCCCTTTGGTATTTTCAATACTTAGATTTTGTCCGGAACATATCTCCTTAAGTATAAAAGCTATCAACTTGAAACTTTTATGGATGGATAGATCTCATGGAGGAAAAGTGCAGTAAACAAGAACTACAACTCCTGCTTGCATAATTTTGGAGTTATTGCCCTTTGTTTTTTTAAATACTTAGATTTTGTCCGGTGCATATCTCCTAAAGTATTAAAGCTATTAACTTGAAACTTTATGGTAGGATAGATCTCATGGAGAAGTGTAGTGCACAGGAAATATAACTCTTGCTTGCATAATTTTCTAGTTTTTGCCCTTTGTTATTTTAAAGACTTACATTTTGTATGTGGTTAATCTCCTTAGAAAAAGTACAATGTAGAAAAGAGTCCTAAATCTATTGGGCTTCATTTTACTATCAAGCTTTCGCGGCGGGGGATGGTCATGTCCGACTTGGCTCTTGTTTTCAATTGGAATGCTTGGAAAATGTCAATTAGCGTGAAATAACTGAAAGGATTATAATAACGTGAATATCATTATTTGATAGCAGAAGATTGAAAATCTTCTCTTGTTTCTCGATAATCCATCGGAAAACAACAAGGTAAACGAAATAATATTCTCATTAAGTTAAATAGTTCCATTAAAAAATAGAAATATAAGGAATCTCGAAATTCCAAAATTAAGAAATCATTTTTTATATATTTTACGATTTTTTTTACAATTATGTATTTCTCAGACGAATTAGAACTAAAGATTGAGTACATGATCCAACTAGAAGTCTTATTTTTCTGCTTTTTGAAACTGTTCTCGAAAAAAGAGATTGAGCTCCAAGAGTATCTACACGACGCCTACCTGGCGTATTATAATACCGAATTTTAAAGATTTTTTACTTCTAAATATTTATTCAAAGAAACTCGGAACGCTTATAGATATCATTTTCTGATATATTTTACGAACGGTTTTTGGAAATTACGTGCCATTTTAAACTGCCAAATTGTAGGATGGCAATACACATGTAGGCAGTTTGCCTAGCGTTCAGGATGATAAAATAACGGCGCAAACAGTTTGCAAATTGTACCCCGCTTTGTACGCAAGTGCACGTGCAAAGCGGGGAACAATTGGAAAACGGTTTACACCAGTTTGTACTACTGAACGCAGGACTGAATCAAGCTATGCACTCTGTTACGTGCCAATGTAACACGAACAAAGAAGCCAGCAACAAACTTTACAATTAACAATATTTATTGACAATAATACCAGAATTATTGACAATATGAAATTAATACAAAAACAATTTACAATACCTTGAATGTTTAATCCTAAAGTTTTAATTTTAGATCCAATTTAATTAAGTTCCTGGTCCACAAATAATAAGTCCAATAATATCCGAATTTAAAATTAAACACGCTTTTAAACACACTTTTAAGATAACAAGAAATCCCCTTTTAGTTTAACACAGTACTACTAAATGAAACCATAAGTCTAAATCAAGTGAACCAAGAATGCTGTAGGAACCCCTTTATATAATACTATAGAACAATCTGGAATAGTATAGAACATAAGAATACTCTAGAGTCTGAATCACCTTCCAAAAGGCCTTTCTAGAAAGATCTACATAATTCTACATACATTTACGTAACAGAATCAAGAGATAAGAAAATTCCCAGTCTAAAAATAGACACGGTAAATACCATTAGGTTTATTTATAGCTTATACATAACACTTTCCCCCTTGAAAGAAAAAAGAAAGGTTTATGAAATAAATCTTTCTTTTTGTATTATCTTTAGCATATACAATGATAATATACTTTACATAATTAATAATATCATGATTTGTTGAAACATTTCAGCACATCTAGCATGAAAATACAAACAATTTTCATCAAAAGAATTGAAAAAGAGATATATATATACAAACATATATACATATAAACAAAAAATATAGTGAAATGGTACTGTTAAATTCAATTTTATATTAAAGATAAGACAATTCAAAATTTTAGACTCTTGACAGAGCATCTGGTATAATATTGTCTTTTCCTTTAATGTGTCTTACATCAAGATCAAATTCTTGAAGTGACAAACTCCACCTCAATAATCTTTGGTTCTTACTCTTAAGTTTGTGAAGAAAACTTAAGGGATTGTGATCACTGAAAACAACTATAGGAGAAGTTGCAGATGTTAAATAAACTTCAAAATGTTGGATTGCCAAAATCAGAGCAAGACATTCTTTTTCAATGGTTGAGTAGTTTTTCTGATGTTTGTTTAATTTTTTAGAAAAATAACAAACGGGATGATCAATACCATCATCGTCTTCTTGCAAGAGAACAGCACCAATACCCACATCACTTGCATCAACAGCTAATTTAAAACATTTGTCAAAATCAGGTGCTAAAAGAACTGGTGTGCTCTTTAGTATGGCTTTCAAGCGATCAAAGGCAACTTGACAGTTATCATTCCATTTGAACTTAACATTTTTCTTTAATAAATTTGTTAAAGGTTCAGCTATTATAGAAAAATTCTTACAAAACTTTCTATAGTAGCCAGCCATACCAAGAAATCGCATCAGTTGCTTTTTAGTAGCAGGCACTGGAAACTCAGAGATAGCATTGACCTTAGATTCTAAAGGTTTAACTTGACACTGTCCCACAAGATGTCCTAAAAAAGTAACAGTAGCATGACAAAATTCTGTTTTTCCCAGATTAACAGTCAATTTTGCTTCACTGAGACGGTCGAAGAATTGTTTGATTCTTTGAAGGTGGTCACTCCATGTATCTGTATAGATGATGACATCATCGATGTATGCGTCACAGCCATCCAAGCCAGCTATAACCATATTTACAAGCCGCTGAAACGTCGCAGGAGAATTTTTCATCCCAAACGGCATAACTTTGTACTGGTACAGACCAGTTGGAGTAGCAAATGCTGATACTTCTTTAGCCCTATCAGTGAGCGGAACTTGCCAGAATCCTTTGAGAAGGTCAAATTTGGTGACATATTTAGAATTACCGACTTTGTCAATACAGTCATCAATTCTTGGAATTGGAAAAGAGTCAGTTTTTGTCACAGAGTTCACTTTTCGATAGTCAGTACACATTCTGTATGTTCCATTTGGCTTTGGAACTAATATACATGGTGAACTGTAATTACTTTGGCTGGGTTCAATAAAGTCATTCTCCAATAAGTAATTCACTTCATCTTGAAGGGCTTTTTGTTTCACTGGATTCATTCTATAAGGATGTTGTTTTATTGGTTGAGAATCTTCCACAATGACATCATGATATATTTTATCAGTTCTTGTGGGGATGTCAGGAAATAAGTGTTTATATTCATTAATCAACTGTTTCAGCTCTTCTCGTTGAGATGGCTCCAAATGTGAAAGTTTGTCGTCAAGATTCTTAAGTATTTCAGAGTTCTCAAGTTTAGGTGGACCAGGAACAGATTTTTCACTAAAGTCTGAACTAACTTCTGATTCAATCATATTTGATTGTTGTGGGACAGTGTTTACAACTGTAACTGGTTTTGAAATAGAGCTATCTCTGTCAAAATACTTTTTTAACATGTTTACATGACACATTTGTTTATTTTTACGCCTTCCGGGAGTATTGATGATATAATTCAAATCACTTGTTTTCTTATCAATAGTATACGGGCCATAATATCTTGCCTGTAAGGGTCGGCCAGGTATTGGTAAAAGAGCAAGGATTTTATCACCTGGTTCGAATTTCCTATCAACACTATGCTTGTCATATCTTGCCTTCATTTTGCTCTGAGATGATTTAAGATTTGACCTAGCAACCTCACATGCCCTAGACAGTTTATTTCTGAAGTCAGAAACATACTGTAACAAGTTCAAGGGTGTTTCATCATCAGCAAGAAATTTCTCTTTTAAGAGTGTTAATGGCCCACGAACAGAATGACCAAAAACTAACTCAAAGGGGCTAAAGCCAAGAGATTCTTGAACAGATTCTCTGACTGCAAATAATAGCAAATGAATACCTTCATCCCAATTTTTATCAGTATCAAAACAATATGACCTTATCATATTCTTTAGGGTCTGATGAAATCTTTCTAAAGCACCTTGACTTTCAGGGTGATAAGCAGATGACCGATATTGCTTGATACCTAATTCATGCATAACCTGTTGGAATATGCCTGACATGAAGTTTGATCCTTGATCAGACTGAACTGATTTTGGAAGGCCAACAAAAGTAAAGAACTTGACAAGAGCCTTAATAATTGACTTTGCCTTAATGTTCCTTAAAGGAATTGCTTCTGGGAAGCGGGTAGAAGCACACATAATTGTCAACAAATATTCAGAACCTGACTTGGTTTTTGGTAAAGGACCAACGCAGTCTATTATTATTCGACTGAAAGGTTCATCAAAAGCTGGAATGGGTTGTAACCTTGCTTTTGGAATAACTTGGTTAGGTTTCCCTACCATTTGACAAGTGTGGCAACTTTTACAATATTTGGAAACATCCGATTTAAGTCCAGGCCAAAAGAAATGAGTCATAATCTTGTGATAAGTCTTGTTTACACCTAAATGACCAGACATTGGACTTTCATGGGCTATACTAAGTATTTCATGGCGATATGACTTTGGAACAACAATTTGGTGATGAACAGCCCAATCGTCATCAGCTGGGACATCAAATGGTCGCCATTTTCTCATCAGAATACCATTCTTTTTATAGTAACAAACAGGATTCTGAGACATTTCTTTTTCGGGTAATGCCCTATCAATTAACTTTGAAATCTCAGGATCATTTTGCTGTTCCTGGATTAACTTTGACTTTGAATGCGTTTCATGACCTTGGTCATTTGACCTTGGAGATGACTGACAAAATTTTGACGAGTCTGTCTGAGTATCAGGCAGACTAAGATTAAAAGACTTTTTAATCTCGTCATTGAAATATTGACCAACAAAAGTATCAGTTAAGTCAATATCATTTGAATTTTTCAAGGAAGCTTTTTTAGCCATACCCCGAGTTACTGCACATGAAGGGTACAAATCAGGTATTTCCTGCAAAATAGGATCATCTGTTTGACCTACATTAGGTGTGTCAGTTACAAGAGGATTAACAACAACCTTATCTCCAGCTAAGTCATTGCCTAGCAATAAATGTACACCTTTAAATGGTAAAGAATGTTTAACACCAACAACCACAGAACCAGTAACCAAATCTGAGGACAAATTAACCTTATGAAGAGGAACATTAATAACACCACACTCTACACCCTGAATAAGGACACTAGTACCAGACGAAGTCTTCTCAGAAAAAGGCAGAACATCTGCTAAAATAAGAGATTGAGAAGCTCCTGTGTCTCTTAAAATTTTAATAGGGGTAGGTGGGCACATATCACCTGAAAGTGATACAAAACCATCCAAAATGAACGGTTCAAAAATCTCCATACAGGAATCAGAATTTGGTTCTGCCTTAACAATTGAATTTAACTCAAAAGAAGGCTGTGATTTAGGCTGAAGGCTGGTGAGCCCTGTAGGTTTGGCTGCACTCAGTTCCTTCTTCCTTTTTAATCTAAAACATTCCGAAATAAGGTGACCTGGTTTTTTACAAAAAGTACAATGTACTCGAGATAAGGGATTTTGAACATTGGTTTCACCAGTAGACTTTGGTTTAGGTGAATTCGATTGACTAGACATGCTAGATGAATCACCAGACATAGATTTATTTTGGGGATGTGAGGAAGCAGGTTTTGCTTTATTAACGAAAGAATTTTTGTGTGTAAGGTAGTAATCATCAGCTAAACGAGCTGCTTCATGTATAGTTTCAACAGTTTTTTCATCTAAATGTGACTTAATGTCAGATTGAATGCAATTTTTGAATTGTTCAATTAATATAAGTTGTCTAAGATTATCATAATTTTGGTCTATTTTCTTAGAATAGCACCACCTGTCAAATAATTTTTCTTCGTTTCTTGCAAATTCAACGTGAGTCTGGCCAGATTCTTTTCTACAACTTCTAAATTGTTGTCTGTATGCTTCTGGAACCAGCTCATAACCTTTGAGAATGAGTTCTTTTACAGTATCATAATCATTGCTTTGTTCTGTTCTAAGTTGCGAATAAATATTGCGAGCTTTTCCTACTAAGACACTTTGGAGAAGTAAGGTCCATTGCTCCTTTGGCCATTTCAAGTTATTTGCAACTTTTTCGAAATGTTCGAAATATGTATCAACTTCATTTTCTTGAAATTGAGGAACAAGCCTAAAATGTTTTGTTACATCAAAATGGTCATTATACATATCTCTGGGCTGATTTGCTCTATCTTGTATTTCTAATTCTTTTAATCGTAATTGAAATGCTCTTTCTTCTCTTTCCCTCTCTCTTTCTATTTCTCTCTCTTCTCTTTCTCGCTCTTCCTTTTCCCTTTCTCTCTCTCTTTCCCTTTCTTCCTTTTCCCTTTGAAATTGCCTTTCTCTTTCTTTTTCTTCAATTTCTCTTTGTGCTCTTTCTCTTTCAATTTCAATTTCTAATTGCTTTTCTTGAAATTTCCGCTCTTCTCTCTCTCTTTCTATTTCCAATTCCTTCTCCCTTTGTTGAAGTTTTAACAGTTCAAGATCTCTTGAGCTTGAAACTGATGGAACATCAACAATGAGAGACAGAGCCTTTTCATCAAAAATGTCCTCATCAACAAAATATTGAACCAAAATATTCTTAATTTCATGCTTTCGCAATGAGGACTTGACTTCTTTTAATTCATAATGCTTGGCAAGATTGAGCAAATCAGGCTTTTTACCCAAATTCAATAACTCCACGGAAGGTTCGTGCGTAAATTTTTCTAAGTCAAAAGACATGGTAGCTTGTTGCTGTATTTGAATAAGAATGTAAGATTTCGATAAATAATAGTGAAAGTGCACTCTAGATTTATCAAAATTGAAATATGAAATTAATTTCTTAAATAATTTTGAACAGTAGATATAAATAAAGAATTTGTTTGATTTGTTTTGTTTTGTTTGTTTGTCTGATATTCGTATCTCGAGACGAGCCCCCAAATTGTTACGTGCCAATGTAACACGAACAAAGAAGCCAGCAACAAACTTTACAATTAACAATATTTATTGACAATAATACCAGAATTATTGACAATATGAAATTAATACAAAAACAATTTACAATACCTTGAATGTTTAATCCTAAAGTTTTAATTTTAGATCCAATTTAATTAAGTTCCTGGTCCACAAATAATAAGTCCAATAATATCCGAATTTAAAATTAAACACGCTTTTAAACACACTTTTAAGATAACAAGAAATCCCCTTTTAGTTTAACACAGTACTACTAAATGAAACCATAAGTCTAAATCAAGTGAACCAAGAATGCTGTAGGAACCCCTTTATATAATACTATAGAACAATCTGGAATAGTATAGAACATAAGAATACTCTAGAGTCTGAATCACCTTCCAAAAGGCCTTTCTAGAAAGATCTACATAATTCTACATACATTTACGTAACAGAATCAAGAGATAAGAAAATTCCCAGTCTAAAAATAGACACGGTAAATACCATTAGGTTTATTTATAGCTTATACATAACAACTCGATCGTATTCTTCCTTAAATCTGAATTTGTGTGTGACTTGTTGTTGTCAGATGTACTCAATAATTGCCTCAACAAGGTCGTCTTTTCCACACAAAAGTTTGTAGTAAAAAAAATCATTCAGGAACCACTACCTTTAGCGGGCTCATTGATTTAGGTTGACTCCTAGACGAACAGTTTCTTTAGAAATATACTGAGCGACTTTAAAAACGCAACAAAGTAAATTTGAAATTTTAGCACGGAAAAGTAGATTCCTTTTAACTAAATTTTGCTAAAATCATACAAAGAAGATACTCTATTGAATCGACCTAATCTTTATTTGATCTGACGCATTGAATAGTTTCGCCATAGAAATCTACTGTTCACTCTTTCTTTGTCATTGCACTTTTCATGGTTGATTGATTTAACAAATCAGAAGTGCGGAAGGTAATTAACGATAGACATTTCAAAAACAGCTAAAAGAAATGGATTCAAATCACTCACTTTGCAAAAACTATACTCTAAATCGAGTATTTCAAATTGGAAATTGTTCCTTAGAATCGGAACGTCGTTAACCTCGATTAAACTATGAAAATATTGATTCATTCCATTAATATTTGAACATCTGTAAGGTAGGACCTTGCCAATAAAGAGTTTCAGAAGACTTAAAAACACGCTCAAAATGCCATCTCAGACCTAAACGACAATTCTGCTTAGGGGTAAAAACGTGAACAGGCCTTGGTTTGCCAAAAACCGCATTCACGTGATAAACGTTTATGGTTCTACGAAAGGAATGGAAAAGCAGGTAAGTGACGTCATTTCTGGTAAAAAAAAAGACGTCGTTTAACAAAATAAGTATATTTAAGTCCGAGTCTGTTCACTTATATTTACAATTTTAGTATTGCTTTTTTAAAGTCGCTCAGTATAGTTCCCTGGGCGGTTTTCTCGTGGTCTCTGGCATAAAAACTGTTACAAGGTTTTGTGATTTCTTCTGTGTACGGTGACTTGATACTCCCTTATGTCCGTCAAAGCGGCTAACAATCCTCAGCGGCCCTCATTTACAAACATTGGTCAATAAAAGCTCTGTGCGGAGAATAGCAACTTGTGATAATAAAAAGAAAAGAGTATCTATAAGGTCTTATGCACTGAATCAAATAATGATTATTTGTCTAGTTAGTGTTTTAAGTATGGGTAGAGAATGTTGAAAAGTTCAAAGTAATAAAGAAATAGGTTCATGACCTTTTGTATCCAATAAAATAATCATAATATATCGATATCGAACTATTACAGAATACTTATAAAACGGAATATGGTTGGTTAAGGGTGACACAAAAAAGTCACAATGGCGGAAACAACACGAATATATATAAAAAAAAATCAACAAAACTGAACAAGCAATGAAAAATAAGCCATGTGTTCCGGGTGCGAAATATATGCGAACGTTTAAAAAGTGGTACCTACTTTGCAATTAAATACACGCGTAGATCGGGTTTCATTTCTAAAATTCATTTTTCGCGATCGTTTTTATCTACATCGGCGGACTGAGCTGATGGGATTTAATTCTAACCGTGATTTTGTTCAATAAAGTGTACCCATAGGAATACGCCGATTTCAACAATAATATATCGCGGCGGCTGGAGCACTTAAATGGGTTCCCGATATTTCTCTCGCCAGTGCTACCATATCATCCTTTCCTAGTCTCCAGCTGCTATCAAACGTAGGTTTACGATTATCAAACCGTTGGTGAGAGACTAGACTGGTATCAGTAGGCCTATCATTAACATTTATTTTATAATTTTATTATTTTATACTATCCTGTAAGTTCCTATCTACTGAAAGCCGCATTTTGTTTTCAAGTTGAAGACAAGTTAATTTATCTTTATTTTTGTAAAGTTTAACAGGGTTACCTACCTTGTTAAAAACCTTGTAAGCAAAATACTTCTAAAACAAGGCCTGAATCCCAGGCTAGTGAGAGACAAGATAAAAGTGCCTCGAAGAGACAACTTTATACGACCCCAAGCAACTTCTTGTCATGATTCGCTTTTTTCGATACCATGTTCGAACTATACGTTCAGGATGTGCTTACAGATAAAAGTAAGTATAGTTCAAAAAGATATTTTGAACTTATTTAATATGTAAAATAATTTTAATAATATGTACATGTAACGTTACTCAATATATCCTTTTTTATACGACCTCTCGTACTATTTCCTCCTTTCTTATTTCACATGAATAGAGAATCCCAAGAGACCTGCATAACTGATGATCTTGAATTGATTAGACGTGGGTTTGTGACTCCATATTTTCTGCTCTGCGCTCAGGATGACTAAACGGTGAAAACTGTTTGCAAATTATACCCCGCTTTGCACGTAAATTTACGTGCAAAGTGTGGTATATTTTGCATATACAATTTGCATAGTTTTGTCATCCTGAATGCAGGTTAGCAAGAAACGCGTTGTTGAGTTTGCAACAAGATTGGTCACCCTTCTTCTTTAACATCTGATACATTTTAAAATGAAACATGGAACCGACTCTGTTCGGATCATTGTCGCAGAAACTCTCTTGAACGTATTGACTAAAGAGTGGCTCATGGCATTGACCCGCCACCCTCGGTATATTATTGGATGCCATGGGAGGGTAAGGGAGCGTGGGCCCGGACCCCTGATAGGGTCTACAATTTGCAATTTGATGAACATCATGTATAGAACAGGTCTCGTGACCATTCAGTTGGACTCCCCATCCCCCATGAGAAAAAACGCCTGGATTCGCGCCTGCCTTCAGCTGAAGTGGGGAAGTTTGCGTCCGTGGACATCGCAAACACTACTGTCATAAGAATTAAAAGAAATTTTAAAGACGGAGTCTTTGTTAAAAGATATCCAAAAGAAAGAAAGATGCAAAATGCAATTCACCCGTGGCGTGCTGTATATTCCTTTTTGACAAAATTGCATTAAAAGCAAAGAGATGAAAACACAGGGTGGAGTAGCCTTGGGTTGATTCTACTTTTAAAAATACAATATTTCAAATGTTCTGGTTCAAAAAAGGAAATTCAAGTGGTATCGACGAAGATCAAGCTGCACATATGTCTTTGTCTTTTCTTCTTGCCAAAACAGAAATATTCCGGGTTCAGCATGGCAAGGGTTAAATTGAACTCGGAAGTTTAGAAAATAACACAACTTTTTAAACTATTTAACTTTTATAAAACCCACCGCCAACCTCAAATTTTATCATCAAAGTGCAAGCTTTTCAAAAAATTCACATAATTAAGTACTCAAATCGGTGTGGTCCGCGATTTAATCTTAAACGTTGGGAAGTCAAGCATTTTACTGTTCTTTAATCGTGTCCAACAAGTGGTTTATGGTCGTAAATTGATTCAATATGTTAAGAGGGTATTCACTCCATGACCTTCATCCTATGGTTTAGTAAATGGGACATCAATATCAAACAAACTGTAACAGACTTGTATCGGTTAAATTTCTGTCATGAAGGTATAGTATATAGCAAGTCTTCTTTTTTTTTTTTAATTTTTTTTACGAATGGAGAAATCATAACCTTTCTCGCCGTCGGCCGCGTATTTTGTTGACTATGAGAAGCGATTAAATAATCTCTTCAAATGGACGTTATCAAAGTGGCTGAAACAATTGACAAAACTTATTTCGAAGATGATTAAAAAATCCTTTTAGTTTACTATTGATCAAATATACACAGATACATTTCCGTTTGGTGTAATGCTGTATTTCAACATGGCCTATTTTATTTTTTCACTTTAGCTAAGCTTCACGGTTTTATAAACTAACATTTGCAGAATCCAAGTCAACAAGTTGCAATGGTAGACCGTCACAAATCTACAATTAGCTTCAATCAAAGCTGGAAAAAAAACGGGATTTCACTTATTCAATTGACATTGTAAGCGTCTGATAGGTTCTTGAAGAAATAGGGAGCTATCTATATAACTTGTATGTATATTTTATTTAAGGGAGGTAATCAATATTGCTAATTTTGTTCATCCTGAATAAAATTTGTAATACTGGGTTACCTCCCATCAAATTCATTCAAAACTCGCTCCACACACTCAATCAATTTCATTCCTAAATCATTCCATAATCATTCACCTTGTCAATTTCACGATGTTGTTAACTGTACCTGTTACTCTCCCTTGGGTTATTTATATATAGATTTGTCCTTGATATAATGTGGCGGTCAGTAATCACAGTGAAACAACAATCGGGGTGATTTTCCGTCTCTCTTTAACCCTCGGCTATTCAACGGAATAGATCTCGGCAGTGATAAGGGCGCACCCATGAAAGCGCGTCACATTTCGCACGTAGGTTTACATTACGTCACAAACATCAACGTCCTCTAAGGATGACGTTTTGTAAAAAAAATCAACTAAATCATAAAAGTGTGCATATTGTAATTTGATAACAAATTCACGGCAGTGTTTTATTGCGTTTTGTCAAATTACATCATGATATGCCCTAAAGATGTCCACAGTCGACCAGAAAGAATTTGATTTTCTTCAAGCGTATCATGAAATAACGGAAGTAAGTCTACCACCAGAAGTCGAATTACCGATAAATGGCCCAAAATTACTACATGTGTAAGGTACATCCAAGTTTGAAGAAAAGTCCGAGCGATGTTCCGAATGGGGTTTCCGTCAAACTGTATGGTGCCGGCAGAACGTCATCACATCATTGATAACGTACATCTTAAATCGATTTTTTTTTCAATTTAGATCTATTTTAGTTGATTTTCGAGTTACATGTATTTCCATTCTCCATTTATTACCAATTGAAATGGACATAGCCAAATAAAATCAATGTGCATACCTTCTGTGTCTGATTTTTTTCGGACTCGTAGATAAGGTGAAATAGATACGCGGTAGATATATCACATTGGTGTTACAGTTAACAACATCGTGAAATTGACATTTATTCCAATCAAAATCATTCTAAATCGCTCACTCAGCGCTTCAATTTATTCATTCCAAACACTCACTCAACCCATTCAAAAACGCCAAAACCCATTAAAATAAATTGAATCAACAACGTCATTCAAAATAAATTTTAATGAAAAAAAATCGCGATTTCACTGACATAATTCAAATTGTTAGCGTCTCATAGGTTCTTGAAGAAGTAGGAAGCTATATATAGAACTTGTATGCATTTTTATTAAAGAGAGTTAATCAATATCGCTAATTTTGTTCATCCTGAACAAAATTTGCGATATAGGATTACCTCCCATTAAATTCACTCAAAGCTCGCTCTACATACTCATTCAATTTCATTCCTAAAGCACTCCAAAACCATTCACCTTGTCAAATTCACCATGCTATTAACCGTAGTAAGGATTATCGGAAACTGACGAAGAATATTGTTTTGTGTATACATGTATTCTTGACGGACACCGTCTCGGTAACTGCCGGATTAATCTCCCTCCTCCATACCCGTCTCCCACAAAAACAAAAGGAAAAAAAGGCATTTTCCTGTTTCACATGAACACTCTCTCGAAAAAATATTTTAAAAGCCCTTTTGCTACACCTTACTTTTTACGGTCATACCATGTGACTCGACACGTGAGTTATTTGTAGTACAAAACGGCCATGAACTTCCACCCGGCGTTAAACGTACACCATCTATGTCAAACAGGTGTCAAACATGTGATTGGCATCGTCTTTTGGCCACTAAAATGTCGTCACTACAGCCTTTGCCGACCATTATGTCGTCACGACGCGGCTTTGAAAAAAAGCTGTAGTGACGACATTATAATAATAATAATAATAATAACTTTATTTATAGAAGGTAGCATGTTAAGATACATATACAATCTTATTTTCAACATGGCCCTCTTGAAAAAACAAAACAAAACAATATTCGAACTTCGTATTCCTCTCTCTCTCTCTCTCTCTCTCTCTCTCTCTCTCTCTCTCTCTCTCTCTCTCTCCCACTCTCTCTCTCTCTCTCTCTCTCTCTCTCTCTCTCTCTCTCTCTCCCTCTCTCTCACTCACTCACTCACTCACTCACTCACTCACACTCTTTCAAACGCACACACACTCACTCAAACTCAAACCACACCACACAAGCACATAGGCTACCAATTACATGTAATATATATGCATAAAGTACGAAGCAAATGAATTTCAATTTAACTCCTGGAAAAAAAAAAAAAAAAAAAAAAACAGCATGTAAGACATACACATATAATATTAGATTTGAAAACAATTGCTGTACAATCATTTTATATGTAATATAACAGTGGAAGAGTGTAGATGCTTAATTAGAAATCAACTGACAATAGAAAGCTCCTTAATTTGTGTTTAAAACATCTTAAATTGTCAATAGATCGTATATCTGTTGGAATCGAATTCCAGTATTGCATCCCAATATAGGAAAATGTGCGCTTTTTAAATTCTGTTTTAGGTACTGTGCTTTTGCTCATTATATCATTATTTAACTCAGACCTAAGTAAGTAATGTTGGTTCTTGCAATAATTAAAAGCATTAGACATGTAAGGGGGTGCCAGACCATAAAGCGTTTTATACACCATGATGATAGTGAAATATTTTTGGCGACCTTTTATGCTTAGCCATTTTAATGAGGTGAAATTCGACTTAGAGGAAGTCTTTCTAGGTTTTTTCAATATAATACATGCAGCTCTTTTTTGTAATTTACTAACTCTGTTTAAAAACGCTGATTTGCATTGACTCCAGGAAATACAACCATAGTCAAAACAAGGGGCAATGTATGCATTATAAAACAGTTATTAACAACATTATGGTTGCCAAACTCGCAGTGTATGTGCAGTTAGGTAGAATGTCAAATCACGGTAGAATATTAAAGGAAGAAACCGTAGATCTAGTTGCATAATGGGGGTGGGGGGGGGGGGGGTGGGGGGCGGAGTCGAGACCTTGCTTCCCTCTTATTTCAGCAAATATTTCGAGGCCAAGTCAACCTAGAAAGCAAATGCAATTTCGTTTTGAATGCCACGCCTTCAAGAAAAGATAAAAAAAGATGAAAAAATCATGTTCTCTAAAAGTTTTCGCTAATTCTCCAAAATTTCTCCTTGTCCCTTTTCCGATATGTCCGTGATCCTTCTCGGCGCCAATTTATGGTAAGGGTCTGTGGTAGATAAAGGAGCTCAGCAGGGTATAGTGGTTGGCGAGTTTATTTGTGCAGCTAATCTCTATCCGACCCTTATCTCTTGACCAGTTCGATAGCCTAAGACTTGTCTTAAGTTAAGTTGCGGTAGACGATAAACTGTTCAACACGGTAGGTAATATCGTGTTGAACAATTTATCTTCTACCTCAACTGATTGGTCGTCTAACTTTTAGAATATTTTTTTTTGCTATGGTTTTGAATAAACCTTGTTGTGTGAATCCGTTTTGAAGATGGCCCTCCCCAGCTGTGACCATATACAGTCTGCGGCCAAAAGTTAAACCTTAGATATACAGGCGACTCCAGTGGTCTATCCTACCCTTACCCCAGTCAACATGGGTATAGGTGTATTTTCAAAACTGAGCTCTGACGTAGGCGCTGAGTCCATTACCATAGGTATATCGGTTATAATTAAAAAAACAAATGATATGAATTTAACCTGATCCCTTCACTGCAACTGTGAAAGTGCATGTTTGAATGAACCTTATGTTGTAAGACGAGCAATGATGTTGGTTTAAAAGGTAATTTTTAAACTTCTTAATGCGTACCTGAACCTGTTTTATCTTTTTCGAACAAATGGCACGAGAATCTAACAATAAAAAGTTGATTTCACGGCTCATCGCGCAAAATCTGCCTAAGGTTGCATAAGCACTCCCTACACGGAAAACTATACCAATAATTGGCAATTTATATCATGGAATAAATATCTATGGCCTAGGTACTAAATTCAAGTCAAATGTATTTGAACAATATTTCGAATTTCTCATGTATATATAAGGTGCCATAAAATAATAATAATGAAAAACATTACAAAGGATTATTGCGTCAGGTTTTTTTTTTTCATTTTTTTTTTAAACCTTTCAAGGCTTAAAGAAGCTTCGGTTGCGAAGTATTCGAATAAAAAGGGCGAGTGTATGAGTTGCGGATCTCGCGCTATCTGAAAACTCTTCAAAAAGGTTCACTAGTTCACGTATCGGATATAGTGAAGGGTTGATATTGGCTTCATGGTCAACCAATGTGGGTTAGTTAATAAATAGAACACATGTGGGGTTAGGGAACTATTTTGTTTTCTTTGTATTGATTTGAGGAATACCATCTTTTACATGAAAATTTCACTTTGATTAATTTGAATTAATTCACAAATGATTGGATTTAGTAATTTTAATCACGAATTGGATTATATTTAGAGACGAAACGGTATGTACATGTAATTTGTACTTCTGGATAAATCTACGTGTAATACATGTATGTTATGTGAACTATAGTGTGTAATTCTTAGTATTATTTTCACATCTCAGCCGGGTTTTTTCTACAAAAGACCATCAAACGGCGATTACTTGCTTTCTAACAGTACGACTTGGCCCCCGAGAAGGACTTGTAATCCAATGGACGAAGAGGAAAAATAAAGAAAATCATATTTTAATTTTTGCCAAAATTCCATGTATTGCGTATAAACCTTTCTGTTTATTTCTGCTGTTGGTGAAATTTTAACTATCCCAAGCAATTTCTTCTCTTTACAAATTAAGTTTTTTTTTTTTTCAAATTTGATTAAGTAAACTTCTCAGTAATAAACATGTAAGATTCTATGCTTGAATGCATTAAGAGAAAGAAAACATTTAAACTGTACAATAGCCACAGATTAGTACATTCTGTCCTCGGAATGCGATACTATTTTTGGACTGGTTGCGTTGTTAACCCTTGTCATGCTGAATAAATTTTGGCTAAAAATTTTCATCAAAATCAAAGCGCAAATTTAGCACTCAAAGTACCAACTGTAGATTAATTTTAATTTGAAAAACAAAATTTATTGACAATTCTGTTTTCAAAGTGAGAAACAGGTGATGTAGACTAACATCAGGCTGCACATATGTGCAGGCTGATGTTTGTCTATAGCTCCTGCCAAAGCAGGAATATTCCGGGATCAGCATGACAAGGGTTAACAATGCAATTTGTAACGTCCAAAATTGAGACTAGCCACAGATAGGAAAAAAGAATGGAATAACGTGAAATGTTACATTTAAGGAAAAAAACGCAAAAGATGTAAAAGCTACAATAAGTTAACTATTAATGTATTGTTTCAGACATGGTTTTAAAATTAAGAGAAAAGGTTTTTTAAGGTGACAGGCTTTCACGGAGTTAAAGAAAACTGTCATGAATGGACCAAGAAAGGCTGCCAACCGAAATTGCACTATTTTGATTGATATCATTCGCCGGTGAGCTAGCAAAATGTCGTAACCACGGTTTGAATAAAGCTTTAATTGTTACATAAATCTTAACGACTGACCAGATGTTTTTCTTTCTGGATCTTTCTACCTGAGAATCTTTCTTCTCTTTGCAAAATTCTAGAGGGCGGAAGATCCGGACCTCTGCTCCGTGCCCCCTTTTTGATCCGCGCATAATAAATTTGCTCCTTGAAAACTAGAACCCCTGTTATTATCAAGACTCCCATGTAAGTGTAAAGATTTCGATCACGCTCTGTGTTTGCCAACATTACGTCACAAAGGATTCTAACTTCCTTGGGTGTAATGATTAAACAGCAGACATGTGACAAGAGCACTTCGATGGCCCAGTGCGAAACAGTTATAACTGCATATACGTTTATTGGCAGTTACAACTATTTTGGACTGAGTCATCGACTTGAAAGTTCAAGGGCTATTTTCAACCTTTATCCTGTTGAAATTAAATTTGATTCAAATAAATAGCCGAATTTCTCTAACATCTCAAGCGGTCTGACATAAGTTTCCCCCATAGTTATAAGGTAGAATAAAGAAAGAAGACAGATTGGGTTAAGACCAGACTGCATGTCTATGCAGGCTGATCTTAGTCTATGCTGTTTGAAAAAGCTTTGTGTACAGGAGAAATGTGTCGTGAATGGCACGAAAAGGGTTATAGTAAATTGTGTTTTAGATGATTTTTCTTAAAATTTAAAATGAAATCGTAAATATGATTGTTTACCTCTATGAGAACAAAAATTAAGCTCTTTGACAATATAATAAGACGTTTATTTTTCTTATATTTGAAATGAAATCGTTATTATGATTGTTTACCCTTTCAATGAAAACAAATATTAAAATTTTTGACAATGAAATAAGACGTTTGTTGATGTTTGTTTTACGAATACCCAGTCAACAAACACACATTGTCTTCATGCACATTGTATTGGTAAACGCTTAATCAATCGATTATAGGGGTCAAAAGGTCAAAGTTCAAGGAGGGGTCGCCAGACTTGCTTATCTAATAATACGGAACACAGATTTGTTTATAACTGAAAGAACGTTTACCTTCTTCCCTCTGAACCACTCGCAAATTTTAACGTAAATTAGGGGGATTCTGGTTAAAAGCAAATACCAGCATGAAAATTAGAGCAACCAATTACCGAATTGTTTGTTATTTAGGATACATAGATCTAGATGATAGGGGATAATGCAAGACCTAAATCGTTATTGTTCCTCGTGGTTCTTTGTTGTGGGTACTCATGGAATCGCCTCTGCGAGACGATTCCAACGAGGACGCACATCGTAGAAACTGTCTAGCACAGTTTAAATATTTTGGTATAAAATCCTGAATACTCACGCTACCTGAAGCCGCTTTTATGAATGCCTCTCTCCGACTAATTTCACAAATTCCTGTCAGAATAATCAAATAATTGTGACCCGTCAAACAAAAGAAAATCGTCTTGCATTCAGGACTCAAAGACGTTTGCAAACGTTTAGAAAATTATGCCCCGCTTCGCATGCCAGTAAACGTGAAAAGCGGCGTATATTTTCTCAAACGGTTCGCGAACGTTTTCAATAAGAAAGTAGAGCGGACTTCACGGTCAACTGCTTCATTACAAGTCAGTCATATCTAAAACAAAGGGACCGAGAGGACCTTTATCGTTTAATTGGCTTGACTTTTAAAAGTCGCCATCATTTACACAGACCTTCGAAGTTCACTGAATTGAAAAACGACTGTGACACTTATTGCAAATAAGTGTTTCATTATATATGTCAAATTATGTGAAATGATGTCAACTTAATGAGTTACCTTCTATAAATAAAGAATTCATTATTATTATTATTATTATTATTATTATTATTATTATTACATGTAATAAGTGTTTTAGCACAATCTTGCCAAATTTCGATAAAATTGTAACAAAAAATGATAAGAATATATATTCGAGATAATAAAATACAATAATACTTTAAACATTTTTTCCGAAATTGTTTTTCACTTTGAAAGATAATACAGTAATAATAATAATAATAATAATAATAATAATAATAATAATAATAATAATAATAATAATAATAAAAATAATAATAATAATAATAATAATAATAATAATAATAAAAATAATAATAATAATAATAATAATAAAAATAATAATAATAAATAATAATAATAATAATAAATAATAATAATAATATTATTATTATTATTATTAATGATGACGATAATTTTAATAATAATTATAATAGTAATAATAAAAATAATGATGAAGATAATAATATTTATAATCATCATCATCATTACAACAATATCTTTGATTTATCGTCTGCAACTTCAGACTTTGGACCGGTTTAATAGATTTGACGTCTGAGTATGGGTTATATCCGTTTATGCTCACTACAGACAGAATTTATTATAATCAGACTGTGAAAGCATTAAGATTTGACTGCGTCATGTCAAATTGATTGAATCAGAATATTAATTGTTTTTCAATGAGGTTTGTAACTAAAAGACTAGTCACACGTGCGTATGAATTTTTATCTATTAAACAATTTGAATAATGACTTTGGATTCTAGATCAATGCCACAATGAAAAGAAAAGACAAAGAACTGGGGTCATAGATAATAGTTTGGTAAAGCCAGTCTTAAATATTCATTTCTCAAAGAAACCCTTTGTTGTTTGTACTCATTTGAATCGTCTTGTCAAGTCAAGACGATCCAAATGAGTACCAACAACATAGAATTTGCGCAAGTATAGTTGAAATAATCTTATTTGTGTTCCAAAATACCCCGTCTTTCTGTAGCTCTGAATGAATGTATCATTTTCACCTGTAAGTACTGAAAATGTTTACATATTTGTCTGCATGATGTCAATAGTGGCAGAACTCGTGTTTCCTTTATGAACACCTCGTGACGTAACAAAATGCATAACGGAAATCTTCTAAAGCGAGACTTGAATTAGATAATACGTGTAGATATATGTAAAGTATTGCATCTCGGTTAGATAATTGTTTACTCTGACGAAAGAGCTGTGGTTTTGGGACATTTTTTTACAGGACGAAGTTGAACTTGGGTAAACTCATTTGCATGTAAATACATCACACCTGAGAGAATGTATTATCGAGGGTGATAACTCTTGGAGCCATTTGTAAGAATTATGTCCCTTTTTCCCTTTGATTATTTTCATTATCCAGCATCTGCAGCCGGGTGTTAGCGTGCGCATGCGATGATTTTGTTGAAATTATGGTGATTTTTATGTACCTGAAAGAGAACAGATATAACTTTTTTTAGTTTGAATGATATTTCTCAAGGAAAATACGCGTGCTTTCTTTTTGATCCACAGCAAATGTTGAGAAGTATCAAATAAGCCTATTATATATAAACTTTTAACGAATTTGTTCAATTTTTTGTGACTAGTCAAATAATTTGTTGTGGTCCATTTACCCGAAGGTGAAGGTATGTTTCAATGACTTGACTCACTATTATGTCTTGAATAATTATTTTTGACAATACTATAATGTATACAAATTTGAAGACCATTTTGTTCAATCGCCTAGATATTCGTCAAACATACTGTTCTCGTTGACTCTATTGTACGTTTTCACCTAGATCTTACTCTTATCCACTCAAAACACTCAGAAGTCATTCGAAAACGCTTCGAAATCTTTCAAAACGACCCTTAACTTCATTGAAATAGATAATATTATATTATTCAATGACTTTTTTGGCTAGGTAGGATTTTAACCGTCCTATTGGTCCACGAAAAACACCTCGTAGATTTTCTTAAGGAAGATACTACAATACCACTAATTCCATTCAAATTGGGCGAAATGAGCAAAATAGTATTACCTCCCTTTAATTTCATTCAAGACTTGCTCCTCCCGCTTATTCATTTCATCTCCCCATTGAATCCAACCTTTTTTCCCCCTGTCAATTTGCACAATGTTCCTATCTGTGTGGCAGGGAAGGAAAGTATCGTTCGGAAATCATTGATATGCAACTTCTTATCATATTTTTTGTATTATTTTTTTAGCTCACCTGAGCACAAAGTGCTCAAGGTGAGCTATTGTGATCGTAGAATGTCCGTCGTCCGTCGTCAGTCGTGCGACGTGCGTCGTGCGTCGTCCGTCGTGCGTCGTCCGTCGTCCACAATTTCTTTAAACATCTTCTCCTCCTAAACCAGTGGGCCAATCTTGATGAAACTTGGCAGGGATGTTCCTTGGGTCAAGCTCTACCAAAGTTGTTCAAATAAATGAAATCCACCCTTAACTTTCCCTTTACCCTTAACAAAAAGGGTGAAAATATGAAAATCTTTAAAAATCTTCTTCTCTGAAACCAGAAGGCAGACAGCTTTCATATTTGGTATGTAGCATCATCTAGTGGACCTCTACCAAGTTTGTTCATATCAAGAACCTAGGGTCATATTTGGGCTTTGCCCGGGCCCAACCCTTTTTACATAGAATCAAAGAGCGAAAATCATTAAAAATCTTCTTCTCTGAAACCAGATGGCAGACAGCTTTCATATTTGGAATGTAGCATCACCTAGTGGGCCTCTACCAAGTTTCTTCATATCAAGACCCTTGGGTCATATTTGGGCTTTGCACGGGTGCATCCCTTTATCTCTTATGAGCATGAAGGGTAAAAAAATGAAAATCTTCAAAAATCTTCCTCTATGACACCATAAGGCAGACAGCTTTCATATTTGGTATGTAGCATCATCTAGTAGACCTATACCAAGTTTGTTCATATCAAGACCCTAGGATCATATTTGGGCTTTGCCCGGGCTCAACCCTTTTTACATAGAATCAAAGAGCGAAAATCTTTTAAAATCTTCTTTAATTAAAACCAGAGGGCACACTGCTTTCATTTTTGGTATGTAGCATCATCTTGTGGGCCCCTACCAAGTTTGTTCATATCAAGACCTTTGGGTCATATTTGGGCTCCACCCTGGCGCATCCCTTTCAGCTCATCTGAGCACAAAGGGTGAAAATAGGAAAACCTTCAAAAATCTTCTTTTTTGAAACCAGTAGTGATCTTAAGCAATTATCTTCTTTTTGACATCTGCCTATCTAATTAATGTGATGTCCCAGGGGTCAAAGAGACTCAGGTGAGCGATCTAGGACCATCTTGGTCCTCTTGTTTTATTATTTTTTGCATTATTTTTTTATCATTATCATTTGTCTGTGATTTCTCTAAGAATGAAAGGTTTGTCAGTGTTATCGATGTTGATTATAATATTGTTATGCCGTCTGAATCATTTCTATGGACTCTGTCGCCAATTATCTTAATGAACGTTGAAATATGATATATATTCTCCTATTTGATTATTAACCCTTTTTCTACTTTGATGGTGGTTTGATATTCGCGTGTCATTAAATTTCATTCTCATTGGTAGATATATGGTGGATTATTTGATAACTTAGTTACGGACCTGGGAAAAGCTGACGCAAGCCAAAACACGACTTTGATTATCAATATCAATCTAATTAATATCACTATTGTCTAGCAAGTGACGATATGGCAAGTATTTAATTGAATTGATAGCTTTAAACTAATGGTATTGAAAAATATAATTGCTGAAGGCAAGATTTTAGCGTTAAGCATCATTGTTCGGAATGATTTGATTCATGAAGAATTTCAGATAGACGAAAATGTGACATACGACAAGCATAATTATCCATGCTTTTTGGACGCTATTTCAATACCGACGGATTTGTCCCTTCGATTGTTTTCGGCGTTGTTCTGACGTGTTTTCGTTGCGCTTATATCATTTTCGAAAAGTTTCGGTCTCATTGCCGCTTTCGTGCTATTGCACTCATTCAGTATATTATCATTGTTATGTTAACAGTCGTGTTTGATGTTGTCTCACCCTTGCATTCTCGTCGTGGTGTTAAACGTGTCTCACATTTACGATTGCGTGATGGAATCCGGTTGTCGCACATTTCCGCTCTCTTAAAATTGTTATGTATGTTTTTAGCTCACCTGAGCACGAAGTGCTAAAGGGAGCTATTGTGATCTATCAATGTCTGGCGTCTTTCTGTCCATCTGTCCGTCTGTCCGTAACGGCGTCATCAATTTCTTAAAACGACATCTCCTCCTAAACTATTGAGACAAAATCAACCAAACTTGGCAGAAATATTCCTTGGGTGGTCCCTTGTAAAATTGCTAAAATGGAAAAGATCCGTGCTATATTACGGGAAAAGGGGCCTTAATGACAATTTTTAGCTCACCTGAGCACGAAGTGCTCATGTGAGCTATTGTGATCACCTTTCGTCCGGCGTCCGTCCGTCGGTCGTCGGTCGTCGTCCGTCGTCCGGCGTCCGTCAACAATTTCTTTAAACGACATCTCCTCCTAAACTACTGGGCCAATTAACTCCAAATTTTACAGAAATGTTGCTTAGGTGGTCCCCTTCAAAAATAGCTAAAAGAATTGAAATCCATGAAAAACTCTGGTTGCTATGGCAACAAAAGGTGAAATTTTAAGAAAATCTTAAAAATTCTTCTTCTTCTCAACCAGTAGTCCTACAGACTTAAAACTTGGCATGGATGATCAGTTCATAGACCTGAATAAAAATAGCTAAAATTATAACTTTTGGGCCACCAGGTGCGGAGCACCAGGGGGGAGGGGGTAGTACTTTGGGTAAATTTTGTTATCTTTAAGTTTCTTCTTCTTCGGAACCAGGAGCCCTACAGACTTGAAAATTGGCATGGATGATCAGCATATGGACCTTTATATGAATAGCTAAAATCATGACTGTAGACTCACCAGGTGCGGAGCATCAGGGGGGAGAGGGTAGTACTTTTGTGAAAATTTTGTAATCTTAAACCTTCTTCTTCTTCTGAACCACAAGCCCTACAGACTTGAAACTTGGCATGGAGGATCAGCTCATAGACCTTAATTAAATTTCCTGAAATTATATCTTTTGGGTCACCAGGTGCGGAGCACCAGGGGGGAGGGGTTAGTACTTTGGGTAAATTTTGTAATCTTTAAGTTTCTTCTTCTTCGGAACCAGGAGCCCTACAGACTTGAAAATTGGCATGGATGATCAGCATATGGACCTTTATATAAATAGCTAAAATCATGACTGTAGATTCACCAGGTGCGGAGCATCAGGGGGGAGAGGGTAGTACTTTTGTGAAAATTTTGTAATCTTTAACCTTCTTCTTCTTCTGAACCACAAGCCCTACAGACTTGAAACTTGGCATGGATGATCAGCTCATAGACCTTAATAAAAATAGCTAAAATAATATCTGTTGGGCTGCCAGGTGCGGAGCACCAGGGGGGAGGGTGGAGTACTTTTGTGAAAATTTTGTTATCCTTAAGTTTCTACTTCTTCGGAACCAGGAGCCCTTCAGTCTTGAATATTGGCATGGATGATCAGCATATGGACCTTTATATGAATAGCTAAAATCATGACTGTAGATTCACCAGGTGCGGAGCATCAGGGGGAGAGGGTAGTACTTTTGTGAAAATTGTGTAATCTTTAACCTTCTTCTTCTTCTGAACCACAAGCCCTACAGACTTGAAAATTGGCATGGATGATCAGCTCATAGACCTTAATAAAAATAGCTAAAATAATATCTGTTGGGCTGCCAGGTGCGGAGCACCAGGGGGGAGGGGGGAGTACTTTTGTGAAAATTTTGTAATCTTTTACCTTCATCTTCTTCTGAACCAGGAGCCTGACAGATTTGAATATTGGCATGGATGATCAGCATATGGACCTTTATATAAATAGCTATTATCATAAATGTAGATTCACCAGGTGCGGAGCATCAGGGGGGAGAGGGTAGTACTTTGGGTAAATTTTGTAATCTTTAAGTTTCTTCTTCTTCGGAACCAGGAGTCCTACAGACTTGAAAATTTGCATGGATGATCAGCATATTGACCTTTATATAAATAGCTAAAATCATGACTCTTGATTCACCAGGTGCGGAGCATCAGGGGGGAGAGGGTAGTATTTTTGTGAAAATTGTGTAATCTTTAACCTTCATCTTCTAATGAACCAGGAGCCCTATAGACTTCAATATTGGCATGGATGATAAGCATATGGATCTTAAATAAAATAGCTAAAATCATGAATGTAGGGTCGCCAGATGCGGAGCATTAGGGGGGAGGGGGTAGTACTTTGGATCAATTTTGAAATCTTTAACCTTATTCTTCTTCTGGATCAGGAACCCTACAGACTTGAAAATTGTTATGGGTGATCAATATATGGACATTAATAAAAATAGCTAAAATCAGAACTGTTGGGTCACCAGGTGCTGAGTGTCTTGGGGAAGGGGTAGTACTTTGGATCATTTTTGAAATCTTTAAACTTCTTCTAATGAACCAAGAGTCCTACAGACTTGAAAAATGGTATGGATGATCAGCATATGGACATTAATTGAATTAGCCAAAATCATGACTGTAGATTCACCAAGTGCATAGCATCTTGGGGGAGGGGGAGTGCTTTGTTGAGAATTTTGAATCCCTACAGCCTTTATATTTGACATGGATTATTCAACTCATTAAAGAAAACTTTAAAAGTCTCAGACTCAGATTGTATATCTGGCATAGATTTTCTGATCACAGACCTTCTATGAAAAAAGATTAAATAAATAATGATCAGGGGAGGAGCAGGGGGGGGGGGGGGGATTATTTCAAATGTTATCTGATTGAATAAGTGAAAATCCCTTTTCTGTGGTTGCATGGACATACCTAGGTAATGAAGCTTTTTTCTCAGGTGAGCGACCCAGGGCCAACGGCCCTCTTGTTTTTGTTTACACTCTAGAAGCCACAAATATGGTACAATCGTCATTAAACTTTGTCAGAATGTTTGTTAGGTCATGAGGATGAATTCTATTGAAAAGCGGAAGGATCCGTGTCATATCACGGAAAAAGGGGCCTTAATGACAATTTTCTTGTTAACCCTCTAGTTGCCACAAATATGTTCCAATCTTCATTTAACTTGGTCAGAATATTTGCCAGGTCACAAGGATGAATCCTATGGAAAATGGAAAGGATCCGTGCCATATCACGGGAAAAGGTGCCTTAATGACATTTTTTGTTTACACTCTGGAAGCCACAAATATTTCCCAATCATCATGAAACTTGGTCAAAATGTTTGTTAGGTCACGAGGATGAAAATGGGACGGATTCGTGTTATATCACGGGAAAAGGGACCTTAATGACAATTTTCTTGTAAGAGCCCCAGACGCCACAAATATGGTCAAATCTTCATGAAACTTTGTTAAAATGTTTGCCAGGTCACAAGAATGAACTATTTTGAAATTGGGAAGGATTCATGCCATACCACGGGAAAAGGAGTCTGAATGATAATTGACATGAAATAACTCTAAGGGCCACAAATATGGCCCAAACTTTGTGAAACTTGGTTTTATGTAGAAATTATCTTCTTTATGATATCTGCCTTTTTAATTGATGTGATTTACCAGTGATAAAAGAGACTCAGGTGAGCGATCTAGGACCATCATGGTCCTCTTGTTAGCCCATCTGAGCGCATCGTGCTCAAGAGGAGCTTTGAGGATCACCATTAGTCCGTCGTGCGTCGTCCGTCGTGCGTCGTCCATCGTCCATCGTCAACAACTTCTTCTGAACTTCTGGGCCGATTTTAATGAAACTTTACCAGAATGTTCCTTTGGCTACCTTTTTCAAGAATGTTCGCAAAATTGTGATTGGCCAATAAATGTGTGCGTGGCACTTTGACCGACATCTTCTCCTGAACCACAGGGCCGATTTCAACGAAATCTTACCAGATTTCCTTGGGTGACCCCTTTCAAAAAAAAATGTTCGTGAAATTTTGATAGGTCCATAAATATTGGCGCGACAGAGGGGGGGGGGGGCTTATTTTGAGCCCGAAATCTTTGAACGACATCTCCTCTTGAACCACAGGACTGTTTTCAATGAAATTTTACCAGAATGTTCCTTGGGTGACGCTTTTAAAAAAACATTCGCGAAATTTTGATTGGCCGATAAATATGGGCGAAACAGGGCGGGCTAAGTTTGAGTCTTCTCAGTAATGACTGGTTAGGCAGGGCATATTTTCTCGTTAGATTCTTGGAATACCATCTCCTCTTCAACAATTAGGCAAATGTGAATGAAACTTTGCCAGAAAATTACTTGGATGAGATTCACTAGACCAATAAAGTTCAGGTGAGCGGTTTAGGGCCATTCTGGCCCTCTTGTTGCAATTTTTGGTCAAGTCCTCACCAGCATAAATGGTTTGGGCACCCTTACTTTGTCGTCGTGGTGTTCTGGTTATCGCACAATAACGTATTAATGTCACGTTATGAATTTCGCATATTTATGCTCTGGTTATCACACAAGTACGTTCTAACCGTCATTTTATCACATTTACATTCTGGTTATCGCACATTTACTTTCTAACCGTCACGTTATGATTTTCGCATATTTATGCTCTGGTTATCACACATTTACGTTCGAACCGTCACTGTATGATTATCACATATTAAGGTTCTTGTTATCGCTCTTTTACGTTCTAATCGTCAAGTTCTGATCTTCACATATTTACGTTCTGGTTATACCTTCGTGTTCTGATTTTCACATATTTATGTTCTGGTTAGCATACATTTTTGTCCTTGCGTTCATGTTCTGTTTTTCACATATTTACGTTCTGGTTATCGCACATTTATAAACCGTCGTGTTCTGATTTTAACATATTTACGTTCTGGTTATCGCACATTAACGTTTAAACCGCCGTGGACTGATTTTCTCATACTTACGTTCTTGTTACTGCACTTCAACGTTCAAATCGTCTTGTACTGATTTTCACATATTTACGGTATGGTTATCTCACTTTAACGTTATTCTGGGCACGAGGTTAAAACACTTTTCACTTTCTTAAATTAGAATTTACCAAATTTCAAATTAAGTTCGCTGTAAATCGGTGAAAATATCGTTATCAATGTATGAATATGAAATAATTGTTAATATTATCTTTTATGCTCATTCAGTAATCTAGATTCAAAGTTTGAGAACATTCTCAGTTGAGAATGGGAAAGGTTTTATGACCTTGGGCCCTTACTGTGTTGTCGACGTTTTGTTCTGGTGTGTTGCATTGCTACTTTCTTAATATCGTTTATTGGCTCATGCAGCTCTATAAAAACGTCTTGTTTTAGTTGTTGTACCTTTACTTCCTCAATGTCGTGTTCTGGTTATCGCACACTTACATTCTCAAGGTCGGATTCTCGTCAAATTTGTTGCACTCTTACGGTCCAAACGTCTTGTTCTGGTTATCGCACACGTCGCTGGGTTGGTTGCAAACTTACGTTGTTGATCGTGGTGTTCACGCACCAATGTCAATTGAATGTCGTACTCCTTGGGTGACCATCTTCTTAAATTGTTAAAGAAATTTTGATTGACCCCAAAAATTGGCATGGCAGGGCAGGGCATTTCTTCAAGTGAAAATCTTTAAAATTCTTCTCCTCCCAAACCATTAGGACGATTTCAATTAAACTCGGCAGGGATGTTCCTTTGGTGACCCTTTACTTTAATTGTTCAAAAAAATTTGATTGACCCCCAAATTTGGGCGTGACAGGGCTGTGCATTTTTTTACTCCCAAACCAGAGGATCGATTTCAATGAAACTTGGCATGAATGTTCATTTGGTGACTCTTTACTTGGATTTTTCAAATATGGGCGTGACAGGGCGGGGCATTTTTCACGTGAAAATGTTGAAAGATCTTCTCCTCCCAAAACACTGGGCCGATTTCAATGAAATTATAGATGTTCCTTAGGTGACCCTTTACTTAAATTGTTAAAGAAATTTTGATTGACCCCAAAAGATGGGCATAGCAGGGCGGGGCATTTCATCACGCGAAAATCTTTAAAAATCTTCTCCTTCCAAACCATTAGGGCCGATTTCAATGAAACTTGGCAGGAATGTTCCTTTGGTGACCCTTTACTTAAAGTGTTCAAAAAATTTTTTGATTGACCCCCGAATATGCGCGTGGCCGGGCGTTGCGTTTTTCTACGTTCAAATCTTTATAATTCTTCTCCACCCAAACCATAGGACCGATTTCAATGAAACATGGCATGGATGTTCCTTGGTTGACCCTGTACTTAAATTGATAATGAAATTTTTATTTACCCTAAAATATGGACATGGCAGGGCGGGGCAATTTTCACGTGAAAATGTTGAAAAATCTACTCCTCCCAAATCACTGGGCCGATTTCAATGAAACTGGGCATGGATGTTCTTTGGGTGACCCTTTACTTAAATAATTAAAGAAATTTTGATTGTGCCCAAAATATGGGCATCACTCATTCGGCGCTCCATCTTTTCGTTCCAACCACTCACTGAAACCATTCAAAAATGTTCCGAAATCATTAGAAATGGTCAACATTTCCATCAAATTGATGAAAAATGTTATCATTTTTTTTGCTGATGTTGATTTTAAAGCGTTTGATTTGACCGGGAAGAAACTAAGTCAGAAAAATACCTAAATTCTTTTAAAGGGAGGTGAAAAATATTGGTAATTGGACGATATTATTAGTTATGTTTTACCTCCCTTGAAGAACATCCAAATGTTGCCCAATATACTCATTTAATTTCAGTCCAAAATCATTCCAAAATCATCCAACTTGTCAATTCCTTGATGTTCATAACTTTAGTCATTATTACTAAGTAATTTCATACGTTCTCACGTTATGTTTGTGCTATCGAAACCATACGTAACAAACGTAACGTGACCTATCTCTTACTCATCATAGATGTTTTAAAATCTTCAATATCCATATTCTCGCGAACATAAACAGCTATTTCTAAGCTGATTTCTAAGCACTCATTAGCTAAATTTTCCGGGTATTCTAAAACAACAATAAATTAATTCTGTACTCTGTAGGGAATTTTCCTACTAAGTAAAGTATTTGTTTATTATATTTTAGGGATAACATTTTCTTGCTTACAATACATAATACAAGGTAAATTGTTTGGCAGATATACTCACTAGATAATATATACTTTGGACTTGGTAGTTTGGCGTATATTAAGCGACGGTCATTGTGCAGATTTTTCTTCGCAGGCAAAGAATATTTTAACCCTTGTCATGCTGAACCCGGAATATTCCTGCTTTGACAGGATGTATAAACAAATATCAGCCTGTACAGAGTGTGCAGTCTGATCTTAGTTCATACCACCTGAATTTCATATTAAAACCAGAAAGGTTGAAAACAATTCATTTCTGAAATCAATACTCACTCACATTTGGTAACTTCCAGTTCTTTCAGCACTTTGATCTTACACAAATTTTGCAAAGATCTTATTCAGCTTGACAAGGGTAAAGGGTTTATATTCTTAAGAACATCCTAGCTCCAGTTTTACAGAGTTAGATCTACGACGCTTTAGATGTGAACAGCCCAACGTTAAATTTAATTATCTAGACAAGAGCGGACTTCGCTAGCCTACAATTCTTATTTTCCAACGAAACCCTATGTTGTTGGTACTCATTGGAATCGTCTTGACGAGGCGATTCCAATGAGTACCTTCAACACATTGTTTTTGTAATTTTTTTTAATAAAAATAATTAGCTTGGCTCCTAGGTGTCAGTTAGTTTTAAAATTAATGAGGTAGACCACTCATGTTTTACTATTTTATTTCAAAATACCTTCCGTATTCTCAAAAACTGACCACTGATCGGCACAACAGAGAGATCATTGAACAGCCTGTCAGCATAAAATCTATTGATTTGAATTGTACATATATTGTAATTCCTTCAGATCAGTGGGACGGGAGCCAGTCTATTAAGTAATGTAAAATCCAAAATACCCACTCTTATCTTTAGCACTGTGAAACAGAAGTTACATCTATTCAACAGGTTGAACTCATGGCTGTAGAGTAACACATAAAAGCCGTCAACATGACAGACAAACATAACGAGGAACATTCCAGCGGTGCGGAGGAATCTCAGGATGAACGGGGAGAGGAAAATACGGAGGCCCGGACGGAACCTGTACAAAATGGGGGTAAAGGTAATAGCTCTTTGCGAAAATGTGCTATTCCTAGGTTGCTTTATGATTCATCCGGACATAACATAACAATGTTCTCGTAAAGTAAGCAAGACATACCAACCTAGAATTCTATATGTATCTGAAGATTTCATTTTTTTAAATAAATTCCAATGGTGTTCTAATGAAATTTTCAGTTAACGTCTACAATTATTTGATTTTCGGCTGTGTTTTACCGGGCCATACTTCGTTACATATAATGACAGGATGAAATAAGTCATCTAATGGCTTGAATATGCAAGTCCCCTTTTTTTCAGACACAAAGGCAGATTGCAACGGCAAAGAAAATGGCACTGCCACAACGCACAAACGAACAAGTATTGTATATAAACAACAAGAGAGCAAACGAGATCATGACGTAGACAAGAATCTCTCCATTCACCGTGAACTGTCCTCCAAAAGTCTCGAATCTGAGGACAGTTTTCACCAAGCACCACAGACAGTCATATCCCCACATAACCCAATTCTCCATAAAGACTCCAGTCAGAAAAATGTCGCCGCTAAAAGATTCTCTGTAACAAGGGTACAGACGGGGACTGGGATAGCACGCCCGCCTAGCGGTGTTTTTGTTTCCAGAGTTGACTCAAATAAGGTTGTGTTTGGGCTTGGAGGAGACATGGATGAACAAGAAAAAGAGAATGAAAATGGTCTGGATGATATCAAGCCTTCTGTTCCACTCATTAATAAGGACAACGAGGTCTATAGGGCCTATAGGCGTGGTGAATGTAAGTGTTATTTGACTGATACACTTGTATCATTGATAGTAATATTGAATCTATGTATTGATGGATTTTCAAAATCGCCCACTCAAAACCAGTATTATCGACAATGATGTTGAAATAATTCCGTAGATTTAAGTAGCTCACCTTAGTACATCGTGCTCCAGGTGAGCTTTTGTGATCATTGAATGTTCGTCGTCCGTCTGCGTCGTGTGTCGTGTGTCGTCCGTCGTCAACAATCTTCGTGATTACACTCTAAAGGCCACAAATATGGCACAATCTTCATGAAACTAGGTCAGAATGTTGACCAGGTCACAGGGATGAACCCTATTGAAAATGGGAAGGATCCATGCAATATCACGGGAAAACCGGCCTTCCTGACAATTTTCTTGTTTACGCCCTAGAGGTCACAAATATGGCTCAATCTCATGAAACATGGTCAGAATGTTGGTCAAGTCACTAGGATGAACCCTTTTGAAAATGGAAAGGATTCATGCCATATAAAAGGAAAGTGAGCCTTAATATAATTTTCTTGTTATAACTCAAGAGGTCACAATTTTGGCCGAATCTTCTTGAAACTTGGTTTGGTGTAAAAATTATATCCTTTATGACATCTGCCTATTTTATTGATGTGATGTCCCGTTGGTTAAAGAGACTCAGGTGAGCGATCTAGGACCATCATGGTCCTCTGGTTCTAAAACCTCATAACTACAATTTTGATTAAGCTGGAGTTATGAGGCTTTACAATAAAACCGACAGTTTATTAAGCATCTTCAATATGGCCCTTACAGTATTTAGATGTTTGGAAAATTGTTAAATAAATGCTCAATTTCGCCCATATGACCAAATGCGGGCGATATTAACGATAGATTTAAGATCGATGTAATATGGTTGCCAATATAATTTTCAATAAAATCGAAGTACCCTGCTAAACTTACTAATCAAACATATTCATATTTGGTCGACTTCGCATAATGTGTCAATTCAAAGAAAAAGTCTATAAAAACTAAAGCCCTTATCAAAGTTTTATTGCTACCTACGATCTAATGACCCGGCACTCATTCTTTTCGACTATTTGTCTCTTATAAGTAGAATTCGCTATTGTGACTCGTCGATTGCATACAAATGTATTGTAATCACAAGTCACAATAGCGTATTCGAATTATACCAAAGGGTTGATAATCGTTGACCTATGTGAGATAGCAGCCGGAGGCTAGGAAAGGATGTGATGGTTTACCGGTGAGAGAAATACCAGGAATCCGTGGCTAGGTGCTCAAGCCGCCGCGATATAACTGAAAAATGTTGAAAGCGGTGTAAAACTCCATTCAATCAATCAACGATGTAATGACACTTACTCTAAAACCAGCATAATTTGATTCCGTTTCTTAAGGTCCTCTTACCTTATTGTCATAGCAGTGTTTACATTGTGTATCCGTCCGTGCGAGCGCGCGGCCGTTATGGATTTTCTTAAAAATCATCTCAAAAATACCTGGTGGACTTTAATCAGACCTGAATAGCTAAGAACCATGCCGTGTCTGATCTCAATATATAGTGAGACTTTTCTCAGACACTTAACCATGTAAACGATGGTAATTTTGTAAATCATCGGAAGGTATATATATACATGTACCAATTTCATATATCTAATTAATTTCACATTTAATCTTTGTTTTGATTTCAAATAATTTTGTAAAGGTTTCTTGCCTGCTAATTTCTTCATTTCCGTTAAAAAAAAGAATTCTATCACTCTCTGTTTGTCATTATTATGTGATTTATGCCTGCCAACTCAACATATGCATTTTTGACGATTTTCTGGTGTACACGGCTAGCGAAATGTGGATTAGAAAAAAAATTATTGAACGATTAGGAAATACCGGTATACCAGTTACTTCATATAAAGTTTCAAAATACATGTCGAGTTCTTAGAGCGACTTTAAAGTATGTGTCTATACAAAGTTTAGACACATACTAAACTATTGCCCTAAACCCTCGATGTAGCTTACATTTGAAAAATTAATGCATACTCTATAATCAGATTTTCTCTTTATAACAAAAGCATTTTCGATTGACATTATTTTTCGAACATTTATTTACTTTATTAATGTATATTAACGTTACGACCCGATATTGCAGCAGTCTTCAAAAACCTATGCCCAGTTGTATGAAAGATAATCATTGGTTAAATTAAAACCGGGAAGTACTTTCAGACAATTCAGACAAGGATTGTAGTTCGAACTGTTTCTTTTGAAACAATGACTATGATTTGCTGAAAATGTCTTCCGGTGTATATATCCAACAAGCCCTGCGTTCGGGATCACAAAACGGTGCAAATAGTTTTCCAATTATATCACTTCTTGCACTTGCACTTGAGTGTAAAGCGGGGTATAAATGGCAAACTGTTTGCACTGTTTTAGCATCCTAAACGCAAGACTGGTCCAATGGTTATCTTTGTACAACCGGGCCCTGGTAGACATTATCGTGTCCATGTTTAAATAAGAACCTTTAAAAAAACTGTATTTCGAGGAAAATACCATTATCTATATAAGGAAAGTCCGATTGTTATTCTGTGATTCCTGATTTTATCTCATTTATTATAATTGGTTTATGTATCCGATCCCTGGATCCATTATGAGATTAGGGAACTTTATGATGACAATTGAATGCTTTCTTATCTTTTGGTAAATTCAATTGAAAATATTGTAAATTGAAAGTTGTTGCAGTCGAAAATTAAAAAAAAAAAAAAAAATGATGGAAATTCAAATGAAAGCATACTATATTCATGTAGTAATTAATTTTTAGCTCCACTGGCCGAAGGCCACTGGGGCTATTGTCATGGCGTTGCATCCGTCGTGCGTCCGTCCGAATTTCCGTCAGTCCGTGCGTCCTGTCGTAAACTTTTTCTTTAAAAACACTTCTCCTCAGAAACTACTGGATGAATTTTAACCAAACTTCACAGGCATGATCCTTGGGTGACCCTCTTTCAAAGTTGTTCAAGAAATTTTGATCCAATAAAAACATGGATTGAATGGGCGTGGATAATTTCCAAATATGGTAAAAAGTGAGTTTTTTTTCAGATTCTTATTGATAGATACCAATCGAATTTTACATGAATGATCCATGGGTGACCCTTTTTCAGTATACAAAAAATTTTTGTAATCGGATGAAAAATATGTATTTTATGGGCGGACATCATATATCTATGTCTTTAGCTCACCTGATCACAACGTGCTCAAGGGGAGCTTTTAGGATTACACTGACTTCGTCGTCCGTCGTGCGTCGTCAATTTTCTTTAAACCTCTTCTCCTCCTTAACCGCTTGGCCGATTTCAATAAAATTTTGCCAGAATGTTCCCTCGGTGACTCTCTTTAAAAATTGTTCGCTATATTCTGATTGGTCCATAGATATTGGCGAGGCAGGGTGGGGCTTATTTTGAGCTCGGAATCTTTGAACGATATCTCCTCCTGAACCTTTGGGCCAATTTCAATAAAACTTTACCAGAATGTTCCTTGGGTGACCCTTTTCAAAAATTGTACGCGAAAATCTGATAATCCCATTAATATGGGCGTGGTAGGGCAGGGCTTATTTTAAGCCCGAAATCTTGAACGACATCCCCTACAGAACCACTTCGCCGATTTCAATGAAACTTCACCAGAATTTGCCTAGAGTGATCCTTTCAAATATTGTTCACGAAATATTGAATGGCTCATTAGTATGGGCGTGGCAGGGTGGGGCTTATTTTGAGCCCGAAATCCTTGAAATACATCTCTATCTATACCATTGATTCAATGAAATTTTACCAGAATATTCCTTGGGTGACCCTCTTCAAAAATTGTTCGTAAAATTCTGATTGGCAAATAACCATGGGCGTGGTAGGGTGGGGCTTATTTTGAGCCCGAAATCTCAGAAAAACATTTCCTCCTGAACCACCGGGCAAATTTCAATAAAAATTTACCAGATTATTCCTTGGGTGACCATTTTCAAAAATTGTTCGCAAAATTTTATTTGGTCCATAAATATGGGCGTGGCAGGGTGGGACTTATTTTGAGTTTCCTCTGAAATGAATGTATGGGCAGGATCACTGTAAATTTTGGAATAACATCTCTTCTTCAACAACTAGGCAAATATGAATGAAAGTTTGCCTGAAAATTTCTTGGATGAGATCCACTGGGCAAATAAAATTCAGGTTAGCGGTTTAGGGCTATTCTGGCCCTCTTGTATAATGGAAACTTTGAAAACCATTTTCTTAGACTGTTACTGATGGATACATGTATCAACCAAATTTCACTAGAATGATTTTTGAGTGACCCTTTATCAGTCTTCCAAACTTTTTGTGATCAGGTGAAAAATATGTATTTTATGGGCGGAGGTAATTTTTTTATATGTTATGTAGGGGAAACTTTGAAAATATTTTTCTCAGAAACTTATCGATGGATATCATCCAAATTTCACTGGAATGATCCTTCAGTGACCCTATATCAGTTTACCAAAACTTTTTGTGGTAGGATGAAAAATATGTATTTTATGGACGGAGGTCATTTTTCTATATGTTATAAAGTGGAAACTTTGAAAATCTTTTTCTTAGACTGTAAGTGATGGATATCAACCAAATTTCACTGGAATGATCCTTTAGTGACCCTTTATATCAATTTACCAAAAAATTTTGTGATCAGATAAAAAATATGTATTTTATGGGCAGAGGTCATTTCTTTATATGTTAGAAAGTGGAAATTTTGAAAATCATTTTCAACATCAGTCTAGTCAAAACTTTTATTTGCTATTACAAGAATTACCAGCCTGTGGAGTGACTTTAGCCATTCATGGCTTTCTTGTTGGTGAAAAGGCGGAAAAATGTTTACAAGCAATTGTACAGTACTTTTCCCCACATTTTTTTTTCCAAGTTCTATAACATACATTTTTGAGGGGGCTGTACGGTAAACGGTAGAGTCTTGATGCTCATTTACGATTCTCATCACTTTCTTTATGAAATTATACTTTATATTACTTTTACCCCAACCCTTTTTGAGGCTAACAAAATAGGGCTAAAGCTTTTTCTCGATAAAACCTGTTGTGGGTCGAGATGAGAACCAACCAAAATGGGATGATGGCATCGCTGAAATATATGGATCTAAGGTGCATTTCACATCCTCAATCTATCACTATATTTTTTTTCCGGGCGGGGGGATGGGGGGTCCGATAGTTTGTTTGTCTGTCTTGATTGGAGTTTTACACCTTTATAAACATTTCTCTCAGTCAAATCGATGGATTCATGATATTTCTCACGCCAGGGCTACCGTCATTCATCATAGCCTTTCAAAGTCTATGTACAGCAACAATCGCACACGGTTTTATGGTAATCCATGTTGTTTCGGAAACTTTACGTTTTAGGCTATTTCTAGAGTGTCTGCACAAGCCTGTTTTGGACTTCTGATTCAAAACATTTAATTTCTCATGGCTGCCTCTATTCCAAGTCACAGCTCCTGAATGTTAATGCTCATTAACGCATCTTTTTCGCATGGGCAAGGGGCTGGATTGAATTTTCGAATGACCTTTAAAGATTTAATCGCCTTTTAAAAAAGAGGCTGGTAGCTCTACTAACACCATCCCTTTTAATGTTATTTGTGACTTACTTTTCAGCACTAGAAATGCGCGTGGACGGGTCTCTAACTACAATGGATATTGAAGATATTCTGAATGCCACAGACGGGGTAGAGAGGACCTACAGATCCGAGTACTCTGTTAATACACAGGACAGCTCCATATTTAGATACGCACCTTTAAAGTGTGGTAATGTTGGGTTTGTTAGAGAAACCACAGATTGGCACGAGGTAATCAGTGGAACAGAATAGGGGGAGAGGGGGTGTATGTCAGTCTAAAAATTTTATTTTTTCAAGGAAACTCTATGTTGTTGGTACTCATTTGAATCGTTTTTACAAGACGAATCCAATGTAAACCTATCAAAAAGAGGTTTCGCAAATATTGTTGAATGATCTTTCCTGAAATCTTAAATACCCCCTTTATATGTATCACTGGGTAGGCTCATAGCGAAACAGTTGTAACTCCCTATATGTTTATAGGGAGTTACAACTGTTTCGCGCTGAGCCATTGATATAGAACCTCTGTGATCTGTCACGCGAAATCTTGGAACTCGGTGAATTAAATATTTGAGATTAGATCCAACAGCGGCCAACCAGAGAAAACATAGATGAAATAAGCATTTGAGAAGATAGCATGATCGTTTCTAGATTCGGAGTTTTACTAGAAACGAAAAAGTTGCGACTCCGACCAATCTCCGCAGTCTATAAGTCTCAGCATGGAAAGTACATTCCGCTTTCCCTTGCAGATTCTTTTTTAACCCTTTCCTGTTTTACAAAACTTTGGATCTGTCCAAATTCAAAGGTTTTGCAGACGAAAAGTTAAAGCGGATTTAATTTGAAAAATAACCATTCTGTGGGGTAGAAAATAGTGTGGAAAAAGAAGAAATTGCTTGTCAGAAGCAATTTCTTCTTTTTTCACAATGTTTTCTCAATCATTAAATCACAGGCACGTAAAAAGCAGGGATTAAACATCAAAGGGTTAAGCATAATATGTCATAATCATATACGTTCTAAATCTTCAAATAAGTTTTTTTTTCGCCCGGGGTAAATCTTAGTTTTAGACTAAAATATCGAATGGCAGTAGAGCTAACACTTTTTATTAAAATGCACTTAGGTTGAATAAATTAAGTTCAGTAATTGAGTTCAATAAATTCACACCTTTTCTTCTCGTTACAGCCAAAGAAACACTATGTGTGTATATCTAGCGATACCCATATGGATACAGTTTCCAGTTTTATGAACACCTATTGGGGTCTAAAGAGTCCCAAGATAGTTATGTCCGTCATATCTGATGCGGGTAACTTCAAACCATGGAAGCGGCAACAGCTTAAAGATGACTTCCAGAAAGGTATAATCAAGGTAATTTGGATGATTCTTTTTTCGCTGAATGAATTCGGAGACAGTTCTGTCTTTGAAAAATGATTATGTTAGATTTAAGCCTATGAAGCGACACATCATAAGATAGCTTTCAGAAAGGTATAGGATGATTTGGATAGTTTATTCTGACTCTTAAGCGTCAAAAGATATTTCTGTATCTCTGTACATAATAGATTTATCAAGTTATTTTGAAATATGGCAGATGTTTTTGAAAAAGGTATTGTAAAGATTGTTCGGATTGTTCTTTCCTCAATCTAAAGATTGCGGAAATACAGGTACAGTTTACAGCATCGTGAAATTGACAAGGTGAATGATTTTTGAATGATTTAGGAATGAAATTGAATTAGTGTGTGGAGTAATCTTTCAGTGAATGTAATGGAAGGTAATCCTTTATCGCAAATTTTGTTCAGGATGAACAAAATTAGCAATATTGATTACCTCCCTTTAATAAAAAATGCATACAACTTCTATACATAGCTTCCTTTTTCTTCAAGAACCTATGAGGCGCTAAGAATTTTAAGTATGTCTGTGAAATCACGATTTTTCTCTATCAAAATTATATTTTTTAACGTTGTTGATTTTTTTACAATGGGTTTGAGCGTTTTGGAATGGTTTGAGTGAGTGTTTTGAATGAATGAATGGAGCGCTGAGTAAGCGATTTAGAGTGGTTTTGATCGAGATGAATCTCAATTTCACGATGTTTTTAACCGTACTTCTGTTTCGTGATTTCAAATATATGACATTTAAACAAAAACACCCTTGGGTGAATTTAAGATGGCTTCCAAAAAAGGTAAGATGAAGGTAAAATTGCATATTCTTTTTTCACTCCGAATAATCAGAAGATAGATCTCTCCGGGATATTTGATGCTGTTAACTTTAGATCATGGAAGAGACAATATGTAAATTAAAGATTATATTGCAGAAAGTTATTATTATGTAAATGACCTAATCTAACTCTAAAAGGTATTAAAGGTAATAGGATCTGTTATGAGATTTTCATTTTCGAGTCTGGAACGGAAATGTTATTCAGCTAGCCTTAATAGCCTTTCCTATTCAGACGAGATTGAGATCAGCTTCTCGTAAAGATAATCAATCGGCAGATTATTTTCTCGAGCTAACAGCATATGGAGGATATTGAATAAGTGGAATGAAATACCACACTTTTAAAAGAGACATCCCTTAACAGATAGAAACAAACCTTTGGCGAGTTGTTGTTTTTTTACCTGATTAAGATGAAAAGTTTGATATGTTTATAATATGACCCGAAATTATTTTGTAATTAATCAACAACATATTTTTAAGATCGTTGATTGAAATTACATACGCAACATATAACGCCTTGTGTGAAATGATATCATCGCATTCATATTGACGTCATATTCACGGTTACACATAAAGCGTTTCTATACGCACTGAGCCTATTGCATAGTTGTCCCACAAGTGAAAAAAAACACTCCTGTAATATAGATATTCGATGGGTTTATTTAACTTTTGCGACCAAGGCCATGTTAAAGAAATATATATTAGGCAAATAGATTTTCTTAGAACCCTTATTAATGGAAAATTCTGACGAGAACAAGACAGACTTGTGTGTATCACGTATAAAAAGATCATATATACAGTTAGTTACATCGTGAAATTGAAATTCACCTCAATCAAACCCATTCCAAATCACTCACTCAGCGTTCCATTTATTCATTCCAAACACTCACTCAAACCATTCAAAAACGCTCAAACCCATTCAAAATTATAGAATCAAAAACGTCATTTAAAAATTGATTTTGATAGAGAAAATTCGCGATCTCACTGACGTATTTCGAATTAATAGCGTCTCGTAGGTTCTTGAAGAAATAGGAAGTTACGTTTATAGCTTTTATGCATTTTTATCAAAGGGAGGTAATCAATATAGGTAATTTTGTTCATCCTGAACAAAATTTACGATATAGGATTACCTCCCATTAAATTCACTCAAAACTCGCTCCACGCTCTCATTCAAATTCATTCCTAAATCATTCCAAAATCCTTCATCTTGTCAATTTCACGATGTTGTTAACTTTATTGACTTTAAGGAACTGTTTCCTCCTTCCAGGCTGCTACAGCCACAGCTATGTGGATCGTTACAAACGGTATAGATGCGGGTGTTACTAAGATCATTGGTGACGCTGTGCGGGAGTATAACATGGAACATATACATCTCGTTAATCAACTTGTCAGTACCGGAGTGGAGTTGAGGAAGCGAAGGCTGCCTATCATAGGCATTGTTAAGAAGGATATGGTGCCATACAGCTCTTTCTTTAATGGAACTGTAAGTGTTGATTTACTAGGAATCCTAAGGGTAATGAGAGGTTATCAAGCACTTTAATAGAAATCCTAGGAGCAATGTGAGGTTATCAAGCATTAAGATAGAAATCCTAGGGCATTGTTAAGTTATCAAGCATTTACACTGAAATCCTAGGGGCAATGTGAAGTTATCAAGCATTTACATTAGAAAGCGTATTTGCAACGAGAGACTTTCAACTATTTAGAATAGAAGTCTCAGGGGAGATGTAAGGTTTTTCAAGCATTTAAATAGAAATCATAGGAGCAAAAATCCTAAGGGCAAGTATAGGTTACCATACATTGAAATAGAAATCCTTTTGACAAGGCGAGTTTCTCCAACATTTAGATTGAGCTCTTAGATGTTTGGCTAGCTTATCAAACAATAAAATCGAAAAGTAAGAGCGGAGTTTAGACTATCAAACATTGTTATGAAAAACCCAGGGATGACGCCAGGTTCTAATACGTTAAAATGTAAATTAGCCTGTGCGTGACATTTCCAACAATATGGAATGTTCGTGTTGTGCAAACAATGAGCAGCAAAGACAACCACTTAGTGTAAATATAGACCTACCTGATCATCTACAGATACTTTGAGGCCTTTTCCATCTTAAAACGCAAAGTAAAAACTGTGGCCAGGCTATGCAGATTCACAGACTGGCAAGAGATTATGCTTTGCGTTTATTTGAAATTGTTGGAAATATCACGCACAGGCTGAAATTCTAGGGACAAAGTGTTTCGTTGACTGAAAGTTATTTGATATTTCTTGTCATTAATGCTATTTCCAATTAAATAAAATCTCAGGAAGGAGTACAGGTGAAGAACTATGGTATAGAATCTGACATGTACGAGTTAAACCCGGACCATTCTCACTTCCTCATCGTGGACGAGTGGGGACAGGACATGCCACAGGATATGCTCAGATGTATGATAGAAAAACAGTTCAGTGTCAAATACGGCACAAGAAGGGTGAAAAGGCTAATGAGTGTGGGTAAGGGAATTTTATTAATTTGCATGGTAAAGTCTTGATTTTTCATTTGTCATTGGTTATCTAACAAACTGCGATATATTCTATTTTCTTAAGGCAACTTGCCGAGAACATAGACAAAAATTCGTAAATGGCAGCCATGATTCTCTCGCTTCGTTGACAACACGGTCCGAGTATACACAAAATGCTTCAGTAAAGGCCAATGTCAGTTCATAATATACAAATTCACGAAGGAAACGCTAATAAATACCTTTCGATTTCATTAATCTGTCCTTTTAAAGTGATAACTTTGAGATTGAAGACAGATTCGCGTTTTGTCATCACAACATCATGGAATGTATTGACGTGATGTCACTACTACATGTGACGTCACTCCGTATTTACTTTTCGCTTCGGGGGCATAAGAGGATATTTATAGTTTTGAAAAAATCGTGTTTACAACGGTCTTAAATGGTCAAATATAGACATTTAGTCGAAAACTTTTAAGTATAATAACTGTGCAATATGGTTTCTTGGCTGGGTATACATGTATGACGATTTATTCCCGGCTTGATTGTCAATTCTGTTGATTCCTGAATACGTTCTGATATGTGTAAGATCTGGTTGGTTTCTAAATATTTTGAAAGTTCGTCACGTCATAATTTCCGTTATTTTCAGAATCGGCTTCAGGGGAGCAACATTTTGTGAGTGACAATTTTCACGAGGCTAGAATACCCGTTGTGGGATTGTTGGTACAGGGGACTCCCAACAACATAGAGCATGTGATGTTTTACCTCCAAAACAAAATGCCAATTATCGTTTTGAAGGGGAGTGGAGGTCTCTCTGATATGATCTCTTTTGCCTTTGAAGAATTGATTGGCAAGTAAGTGATCTTAAGGTATTGAAGCGGTAATAGTTCCGCAACGTTTATGTAGTCATAAATTTTAACACAGTTAACCGAGTTTTCCTGATGATTTCATTTTGAAACTTCGGTTAACATTGTGAAAAATCATCATTTCCGAAACGTTGCGGAACTATTACGGATCCATTACCTTAAATCTGGCAACCGTCAATTTAAAACATATACGAAAGCCTTTCTTTTTTACTTCCCACTCCGACTAAATGATATTGAAAATTGCCGAAAAGTCTGAGAAATTATAAAAGTAAGATATTGGCTGAATTCGACCGTTTAATTTTAAACCATTTTTATTATAAAAGCTATCGAAGTCTTTAGCTTTGTTTACTTGTAAAAAAAACTGCATTTAATCCGATTGTCATTCAAGCTTAACCTCTGAGATTTAAGTCGCTCCTAGAGGAAATGCTTTTTATATATTTCAGGGGTGACAGTGATCAAGATTTTGAACAAAACTTTTTGAAACCAGAGCTAATCAAAATGATCAACCGGATGTTCTCAACATATTTCGAGGAAAATGAATTAGACAAATTTGGTTTAAGGGACAAAGTTATACAAGCAGTCAAACTAGCGAATGAGGTATATTGACATGTAATACGCCTTCAAGGGCGTAACCACCATAAGGCTCATTACGCAAGTGCGTATGCAAATAAATACCCATTCGAAAAATAATGATGATGAATGACCGAAACATGGTAACTACAGCTTATACAAGCTAAAGTTAAGATATTTTGATTATTCACCAAAGTTCAAATATTTTGTCGCGGTCCACATGCGGCCTTTGTATCATATATATTCTTTGAAGGCCGCCTTCTGAGAGCGTATAAATTTCAAAATCTTAGTTACGCCTAGGGGCTTGCATGGAATTTCAAATGTAAAAAGGGAATTGTATTTGTTTTCGTTACCTGTATCTGTACATTTTTAACTAGATTTTGATTTTTAAAATTATAGCTTAATTTTGTTGTAAATTAGAAAAGACTATTTATACACATCACAATTGTAAACAAGTCACAATCTATAGCATCCAAAAAGCTTTAAATCATAAATATAATAGAAAAGTGCAAGATAGCATGTTGAATGAAAGGTGGCTGTTCTATACAGTTAACAACATCGTGAAATTGACAAGGTGGGTGGTTTTGGAATGATTAAGGAATGAGATTGAATGAGTGTGAGGAGCGAGTTTTGAGTGAATTTAATGGGAAGTAATCTTATATCGCAAATTTTGTTCAGGATGAACAAAATTAGCGATATTGATTACCCCCCCCCCCCCCCCCCCCCCCACCACCACCACCCCCTTAATAAAATATACAAATACAAGATTATATATCTATCTATTTTATTTTGGATGGCGTTGTTAATTCTATGTTTTTCATTGAGTTTGGGCGTTTTTAAATGGTTTGAGTGAGTGTTTGGAATGAGTGATTGGGGCGCTGAGTGAGTGATTTAGAATGGTTTTGATTGAGATGAATGTCAAATTAACGATGTTGTTAACTGTATAACGTAATATTTATCATGTATTTTGTAATTCCAAAACCTCATAACTACAGGTATGATGAAGCTGTAGTTAATATATTTAGACAGTGAGTTTATCAAGTGATAATCTGATAGCCTCTTCTCGATAATCTACCGAAAAGCTTTAAAGAAACAGTATTCATTTGACAGGGTGTTGACAGCGATCATTCCTACATCACGATTGTCAATGTGAAAGGACTTGGATCAAACATGAGAGACCTAGACAAGTTCATTCTCCGAGCATTATTTAAAAGTAAGGGGCCATTTTAACTCTTATCGTTAATGTTGTTTGATTATCCTTTTTCTTTTCATTTTATAAAATTTTGCTATGACTACTCTCTTTTCAGGCCTAACAGAATTTTACCGATGGTTTCATTATCATGCAAGATTTAAAAATGCAAAAAAAAACCCCTGAAAATAAATATCAAGAAGATAGATCTTGACGAATTGTAGCAACCATAATTGAGGGCCGCAAAATTATTCTTTATTTCGTGGCAGAAATATATAAAGAATAATCGTTTTCAGTGTAAATCGATTTATATTTCATTGAGTGAACAACGAAAGCTATTTTCATGAATGGCGAAAAAATATGAACATTTTAAGGTAACTTTTCTTAAAGCGCGTCATTTTGCAAAAGATTGCTCTGCAACGTTCATGTGACGTCAATTATTTGTCCCGCTTATATGACGTCTAATAGGGCGCAATGAACGAAAGCGGAGTGTGATTTTTTGGTAATTTCATTGGTGAGGCAGTAAGTTTATCAAAATGATAATCTACTGTTATTCCTTTTTTAACCACCGATAAGCATCATTACACTTCGAAATCTATCAATTTCTCTAAAAATCCATAGTTCCAATGCAAATGAAAATTTTGAAGCGTTTAAGTGGTCCAGGAAGTTACTGGCACACAAAGTAACTGTAGAACATTATGCCACATCACATAAAAGAACATCATTTCTTGATAACTTGTAGCCATGAAACCCGAAACAACGGACGTCAGAGAACAGATGCAGAATGATTTACAATTGACAATAGACTGGAACAGACCAGATTTAGCCTGGGAGATATTTCAACATGACTCAATAAGGGTCAGGGTAGGTTACAATTAATCTAATCGTTTTTTTTAATCCAACTAATGAAAAGTTCGCGATTTTCATGTGTATAACTGTATGTTCCTGGTATCCGAAAGAAAGGCATGATGATTAATTATCACAAGATATCGCAATTCACAAACATGCATGTTATGATTCCAGAACTTAATAATTTTGAATGTCGAATACTATGATAGCATTGAAATACTTTTTGTGAAAAAAGTCTAAAATGCAAATAAGAATTTCATTTCAGCACTTATCGAGGGCGAATGTTCAAATTGTTTATTAGGATTTCGTTTCAATTAAGAGATGGAGAGAGTGTTAGTTAATTTCATTGAGATATCGGAAACTAAAAACCTGATCTCGCTGTATGAATACGAAAAGTGGATTAATAAATGACTGTGATTAGATTTTAACTTTGATACCTCTATGAAATCAACAAATTGTCTTCATATCTTGTAACTTCAAGTCACGAAGGAAATGTAAAGATTTGTCAGTTAAGAAGCAGATGTCTTATTGGATACTTTTTGCAGAAGCTTACGATTTCTTTCAGATTGGCAAGAAGATGTTTGAGCAATGTTTGATTATGAAGGAGCGTGAGGAGTTTATTGACCTCTTCCTGTCTCAAGGTGTCAAAGTACATTCCTACCTGAATCCTCGTAAACTCAAATATTTGTTCGAGAAGGCCGATGATCGCGAACTGTTTGTCAGTGTTTGTATTGAGGGGATCCTTGGAGAGAGTGTGGTGAGTACTTCAAGAAAAACAAACTAGGGGTTCAGTTGGGATCCAAAAATATTTTAAAGTTCAAAATGTTTCATCAATAAGTATACCAGTTTTTCAAGCAAACGGTCCTAAATTCACTTTGTTGCTGACATAACTATGTAAGGAACAAAATGGAATTAAAATCCTTGGCTTGCAATGATTTTACAATTATGCCACAAATCTATGCCTTTCATTGAGAATTTGTTTTCATTATAACTTTAAAAAAGACAGAAGCAACATCTGAATATCTGTATAACTTTATAAAAGACAGAAGCAACATCTGAATATCTGTATAACTTTGTAAAAGACAGAAGCAACATCTGAATATCTGTATAACTTTGTAAAAGACAGAAGCAACATCTGAATATCTGTATAACTTTGTAAAAGACAGAAGCAACATCTGAATATCTGGATAAATCCAAACTATAACAAGCAGAGATTCCTTCCATGGAAAAACAGTTATGTAAGAATCTAGTTTAGTCAAAAGCCTTGGCTTGCAAGGCTCTATTACATGCCACAAACTTAAAACCTTGCACTTTTGCTTTTAATTCCAACTGTGCAATTGAAGGAAGTAACATTAGGGCCCGATGTTATAAAACTTTTCTCAGACTCAACTGAAATTTTTCTTGAATTTTAAATTCAAATGAATATATGAAAATAAAAGATTAAATTAATAAGTTGTTATTTATAACAACTTATAAATATTATTTTTTATGTTAATACATTAAAATTAATATTTAAACAGAATTGAGGCCTTAATCTCAAATTGAAATTTGAGAAAATTTTGAAATGAGAATGATAAAAGTTTTATAACTTCGGGCCCTGAACTCGCAATGAAATTCTCAGATAAATTAATAGCAGTATATCTCACCGCCTATTGCTCGATGCACCGTCATTCAAAAAGTTCTTTAAACGCCTGGACAATTTAAAGCAAATGTAAGCAGTATTAATCGTTAGGTGCCCCCTGATAAAAATGATAGAAAAAAATCTCTCAAAAAAAACCAGGTTGCCATGGTTACAAACGAAGACATTTGAAAGACAATCATTTTACATTTTCTTATTTTAAAACCAGAAGTTAAACTTGATAATGGGCAAATAACAACTGCTCTTTGTCCTTTTAGAAATTTTGCTAAAGTCTTGGTACTTGAGCCATCGGGGAAAGGGTCACATAGTTGAAGGGCTACAAAAGGTAGCTTTACACAACTCATTACGCCTTGGGTTCAACTCATTAAACAGTTCGGCAAGAATGGTCCTGGAGGTTTTTTTTTTCAAAATAGGTAAAAGAACTGAAACTGACAGAGTCTGATGACCATAGCCAGAAAAGTGAATATTTTCCCATAAAATATAAATATAGTTTAAGGCCAAGTACTACTTAATTTGTGAATTTATAATGTTCTCCATGTTCTTGTTTTGTTTTAAATGTAAATCGTTTATTTTTTTCGGAAAGAAATTTAATAGTTCAACTGTTGTAATTGCTCTAATATCTTATGAGAGTATTTTAGATGTAATATAGCGCCGAGTGGTATTTATGTGAGATTATAACACGATAGCGTAAAACGCATGTACGAAATAAGAAGAATTGCAATAAAATTCATATACCATTTCTTTCCTGTGTACACAGATAGATACGTCTAGTTATGACGTCATACATCATTATTAGCGGGAACGTTAATGCTTTTGACGTCATAAAACCCAAGTGCTAAATGACGTGCTTCGCGTTCAGTAAAAAATTCCCAACGTCTTTATCATTACCTTAGCCAAATTGTACAGCTAAAAAAATGTTATAGAACTTTTTAACGCACAGAAAAATGTAATAAAACTATTTTCGGAACTGTGATCGTGTTATAATTATAGAACAAATTCTAACCGTTGTTTATTGAAAATTTAACCACGCTTCTGAGTTCTAAGGCACAATAAATAATCCACGAGAGCTTCTAAATAGCTCGATTATTCATTGAGCCTTCCTTAGAACTCAGAAGCATGGTTAAATTTTCAACGAATAACGTTAAGAATATGATATTTTTATTCTATCATGACTTAATTTTCACTATTCCGTGAAAAAATAAACGCGGAGATAACACCTCTTTTTCAACTGCGGACTAGTTTCTTCGATAATATACGCCGTTCCTTTTCCACCAATATATCCGACGGTAAAAAATGATATTCGACTCTTTTCTTTATATTTGGCTATTTATTTAAAATGTGAAATAAACGAAACTGCTAACTTAATTATTCTTAATTCATTTATGCCAATATCAACAGACAAATATATGCATCTAGCACGCTATTTCAATCTTAAATTTCAAGTGGGACAGGAATCAATTCATTTTTTTCATCATGACTTGTGTAGAAGAGGGAGGGTAGGTAAGGCATTGCAGGCCTAAATGAAAGCAGCTCGGATACGCAAATGCCGTATTGAGACAGAGTTTATCAACTAAATAACTATCGAACAATCAAACATTCAAACATACCTTAATAATCATAAACATATACGACGGGTTTTCTTGTCGATCGTCCATATCATTTTGTTCTCATGATTTCGTGTCGTGAAGCTAAAACTTAGCAAACCTCGATTCAATCCGATCGCGAGATGAACATAGATTAAGATAAGATAGAAAGCTGTCACCAAATTCCTCCTTAGTCGTGTAAATATTTAATTTTTAATCTATCAATGTATCCGCATAAAGTAAACTTGTGTCACAAATGGTCGATTGTGCACATGTACACGTCATGGTTCTACATTTTTTAAACTACGTCACAAACCACGTCATCGACCAAATTTATTCGTCCAAGTTAAGGAAGTTCGCTCAGCTTTTCACAGTTTTACACTTTTTCTCTTAACTTAAATGTTTGGGTAGATAGATCTACTTGCATTGCCCACACAATTTACCTATTTTGATTGAAATTAAGATTTGTACTAGGGCGGAATGGAACAGCCATTCGGAACATTTTTCGATGATTGACGCTGATTTAACCACGATGTCATTCCATGCAGTTTATAGACAAGCTTTCACGTGCCATGATAGAATGGATAATGTTTCATTTTCGTGTTGATGTGCCCATGAACAAAGTCTGAAAGGGGGGGGGGGCTTTGTGGAAAGCAAAATCCTCGGGCTCCGCCCCAGGATTTTATCTGTTGCATATAACTCCTCCTCTATTAGACTTGATACAAGAACTCATCAGCGCGAAAATGAAGTTATTTAAAATATAAATATAAATATTGCTCTTTTCAGAGTGCCAAGGAACCTCTTGGAACTAATTTTTTGACAGAGAATTTGAACCGCCTGATCTACAAGCTTGCCAAAATCAGTCGGTTCACACAGCCGACTGATTTATATATGAGTTCTGTTGGGTTTAGACTTGATTCTGTAACCGCCGAAATAAAGGTGCGTTAATTGGACGTATAGAATCTTCAGTTGTATTTTTTTAATCGGCTATTTAAGATATTTATTTGTCATTAGTTATTATTGTAAATTGTCACTTGATATCAAAAGGTTCTATCAGGCTTACTTTTACTAAATGATTGACTTCCATTATTTATTTACATGCTTTTTCAGTTAATACTTATATGTTTTAGTTAGATTTCGGTGAATTTTAAGCTTTTAGAGATGCTCTCGAAAATTATAATCAGATTTTTTCGCGACCTCGACAGAGAGTCGACTAAACTATCTACTACCTAATTCTTCAAAAGTATTGACCTTAGATCGTTCACATACTACGTATTCAATATGACGATTCTATATTCAATTAAGTATTTTACACGTACGGACCTTCAACACCCTAAATATTGTAGTTATGTCATTTACAGGCGGTAAACTATCTGATAATATGGGCGGTACTGATGAACAGACATACTCTAGCCAAAACATTGTGGAATCGGTGTGATGAACCAATCGGTGTTGCTCTCATTTGTAGCAGAATGTACAAGGAGATGTCCAAATATTGTAAAGAGAGATATAGAAGGACCGAGTTTGAGGACCATGCAAGGTGAGTAGATCAAGCTCTTGATGAGAATGATCTTGTCAATCAGGGACCACATGCAAAGTCACCTGGATAGAATATAACGCTGTTGAATATTGATTTTATACTACACGGGTGCGATCGTACTAGTAACTATAATAACTCTGCAAATTAGCTCAGAGCGAAAAATAAAACTTTTTCGTAACCTTGAAAATGACGTCATATTGTATATATGATAACGTCATTATTAAACGGCGTTACTAGTTATGCGAACATTTTAAATGGTAAGTTAAAACAATGACGGTTTATCGCATAAATTCAGATCATCACCAAAATCATTTAGCCCGTCATCTGAAACAGTTAAAAAAGTCGTCGAAGTCTCGTTTTCATAGTTATTTGAAAAGGTATCTCCATGAAATCTATGTCTAGTTTGAAAATAGGTAAAGTGTGGTCAAAATGGGGTCAAGTTTGAGAAAATCTTTTCGTGCACTCTAGAACCCACAATTTTGGCTCAAAAATTTTGAAACTTGATAAACGTATGTCTTCATGAAATCTCGGTTAACTTGGAAAATGGGTCAAGTGGGGTCAAAAATAAGATGAAGGGGTAAAATGTTAGAAAAACCTCGTGTGCTCTCTAAATGTCACATTTTTGTCCCAAATTTCTTGAAACTTGGTCAGTATATTTGTCTTCATGAAATCTCAGCCATGTTCGTAATTGGAGTACAAATTAGGACACCAGATCAAACTTTGAAAAAATCCTTTTGAGCCATTTGAATACAACTATTTTTTTGCCCAAATATTTTGAAATGTTATCAGAACGTTTATCTTCTGCATATGAAATTTGTTATTCATGAATTTCAAATCAGTAGTTTTGGTTTTACCACCTTTGTAAAAAATGCTTGATCTAAGCGGCTAAGTGCCAATTTCCCTCTTGCTTAATCCATTAACTGAACTCACTTAAATGTATACAAAGCAAGTATGTCATCCCCTAATTGCCTTACCGTCAAAATCTTACTATGTATCAAGTTTGGCTAAAGTTTAATATTTTCATTGTTACTAATTACTCCCGGTTTTACCATGAACCAAACAACTTAGAGATCTTAAAAAATGGAGCTGAACTTTATTTCCCTAAACAATATTTTCCAAGAATCACATGTTGAATATTATTTATATAACTTGGTTTCGAAGGTTAAAAAATTCTGTAAGGTTCGTGATTCGTCAGATATAAAATTCGATAACATACATGTACATTTAGTAAATGTGATCCGAGAAGCGAAAATAAACCATCTGGGAAGTGCGTAAAGTGTCGATCCTAGTCAGACTGCGCGGATTGCGCAGACTGAATAGGGTCGAAATTTTTATTAGTGTGCTTATTTTCTGAATCAAGAGTGATCAATCTGCCTTAGAGTGAAAGAATTTTTTGAGATGTGACCTCTGGTTGGCCTAAGCTGGACCCAATCTCATTTTCAAATACCTATTTAACAGAGTTTCCAGATGGTCCCTTTTCGCGTGACGGATCACAATTATGAGTACTAGTGTTACATATGCGTATATGATTTTCTAACTTATAACATGTCCCAACCTTTACATTGTATAGGGTATTTGGCGAGATGGCCCTCGGTGCATTAAACATCTGTTGGCGAGATTCGACGATTCAAGCCTACAACATGTTGGGTAAAAAGCTGCAAGACTTTAATGACAAGACGGTGATAGAGATTGCTCATGATGCTGGATATATACACTTTCTGGCGCATCCCTGCTGTCAACGATGGCTCACAAAACACTTCCATGGACAGATGCAAATAAAGGAGTTTAATTGGGGTTTCTTTAGATTGCCATACTGGTTTAAGGTAAATAATTGGTTATAAAACATCTAAAAACAGTGAAAATCTAAAGCTAATGAAAAAAAAATGCATAATTCACACAGTTTTCTGACCTTTGTATTGGGCACTGTAGAAGATATTCGATAATTTTTTTTGTTTTAGCTCCACTGGCCAAAGGCCAGCGAGCTATTCTCATGGCGGAGTGTCCGTCGTGCGTCCGTCCGTCCGTGCGTGCGTAAACTTTTTCTTTAAACATCTTCTCCTCCCAAACCAATGGGCGGATTTTAACAAAACTTTGTAGAAATCATCCTTGGGTGGCCCTCTTCTTAAATTGTTCAAAGAATATTGATTGGCCCCAAAATAGGGGCGTGGCAGGGCGTGGCATTTTTTCACTTTGAAATATTTAAAAATCTTCACCTCCCAAATCATTGGGCTGATTTGAATGAAACTTGGCATGGATGTTCCTCTGGTGACTCTTTACTTAAATTGTTCAAGAAATTTTGATTGGCCCATAAATATGGGCGTGGCAGGGCGGGGCTTATTTTGAGCCCGAAATCTTTGAACGACATCTCCTCCTGAACCACTGGGCCGATTTCAATGAAACTTTTAACAGAATATTCCTCTGGTGACCCTTTACTTAAATTGTCCAAGAAATTTTGATTGGTCCATAATTATGGGCGTGGCAGGGCGGGGTCTATTCTGAGCCCGAAATTTTCGAATGACATTTTCTCCTGAACCACTTGGCTGATTTAAATGAAACTTTAACAGAATGTCCCTTGAGTGTCTCTTTTCAAAAAATTATTTGCTAAATTTTGATTGGCCCATAAATTTGGGCGTGGCAGGGCGGGGCTAATTTTGAGGCCAAAATCTTTGAATGATATCCCGTCCGGAACCACTCTGCCAATTTTAATGAAACTTAACCAGAATGTTTCTTGGGTGACTATTTACTTTAATTGTTCAAGAAATTTTGATTGCCCATAAATATGGGAGTGGCAGGCGGGGCTTATTTTGAGCCTGAAATCTTTGAACGACATCTCCTCAGATGGGTAAAGGGTTGCAGGTTCATTGTGATTGAGTATTTTGGTGCAATATGGACCAGAACCAGTTAATCATTATTAAATAGGTCTGAGGAAATTTCTTGGTGTTAATGTATTCATTTTAAAGTAAGCTTTAGTAAATGAAAGTCTCAAGATTTTAAAGCTAGTGGAGCGATACAGGCCCTCTTCGGCCTCTTGTTTGGTGGGGGGAGGGGGGGGGGTAGATGCTTTTTTTATATTTTTTTATTTTGAAAATAAATAGTGAAACACTTTCACTGTAGAAATATGTAAACAGGGTCAAATCTAATTAGTAGAAATTACTCGCACCACTCTTCTCACATTCATTAATCTCTAGAAACTATTCACGTGTTTAAACGTTTTTAAACAGCATCCCGCGTGCAATTTTGTTTAAAACGATTTTTTATTCTTAAGGCAATATGTATTTCATATCATCTTATAACTATACAAATATCCGTGTAATAACATCCCGTATGATATTTCTCATGATATCACATACTTATTTTTAGAATAATGATATAATGCGGTTATTTTTAGAAACTTTCATTTCTGTTAGAATCACCGACAAAAACAAGACAAATATAGGTTGTAAGATAAATATAATACGTACTTAGTGTATTGTATGAAAAAATATCAAACTCGGTAATGAGAATTGATAATTGTCTCGGCAGAGCCTCAATTCTCCCAACCTCGTTAGATATTTTTTTCATATAATACACTAAGTAGGTATTATATATATTTCTCAAATAAACATACTTACAATTGTTTTATTTCAGATACTGTCCAGTGTATTTCTTATTTTTCCGATGTTCTTTTGGATCGCTTTCAAGTCAGAGAAAAAGTTGGGACAACGCATTTATGATGGTAAGCTTTGGTCATTTTTCTTGATATATCTGTTTACTTTTTGAAATTCTATGAAAAATGACTAAACTTTTTGTTCTTATAAATGTTTATTTACTACCATCAAAACAATTTATCAGAAATCATCGTTTCATATGCTAAAGAAAAAAGGAAGCTGACATATATTTTATTTCTGATTTATAATATGACCTTTGTCGCGGGAGTGAAATAACCCCGTTGGATATTTTTGATATTACACGGGTGTTATTACAATATAGGAATAACTATAAATGAGGTAAAGATGTTTCGCGGATTACCTTGAAACGATAAATTTCTGTAATTTTCTCGTTTTATTGAAAAAAAAATCAGGTAATATTGTAAATAGAATATCAAATTTGTGCTCATAAAACACCGAATTTATTAAACTTGTCATCTAAAACAGATAAAAACTCGATGCAGCCTCATTTTTATTCGTATACAGATGACTTGTTTAGACGTTACGCAAGATACTGGTGACACTTATCAAAAACGTCGACATTGTTAGCATGTTTTTTCCAATAAAATTCTTATTTTTCGTCGGAAATTAATGAAATATACACCAAATTTTGCATCAAATAACACTCTACATGATTATTTGGTAAGATCTGTGTAATGTTGAATGTGCATAGGTAATATTGCCTTCTAAACGAATTAAAATAATGTACAAACGACGTGTCCCGCGTTACACTTTCCTCCAGTCGAGGTCTTTCATTTTGCTGTCTTGATTACTTGGCCGTAAAAACAATAATGAGTTTATATCTGGATGATGTAAAAATATTTTTGGTTTCATCAGTGTTCTAAAATGTATTTGGAAAAATGAAGATCGCACGAATGATAGATTAAAAAGCTCAGAGATGTCCCACTTTAACGACGATGTAAGTGAAGTCGCCTTCTTACTTATATCGTTCTATGTAAAGTTTCCGGATCGAACTGACTTTTTCATTAAAAAAAAACATTTTTTCTATAGATTATAAAAATGTAAATAAAATTATCTTTTGAAGCGCCGTTAAAAAGCATAGCGAAAAATACAAAAGTCACCAAAAATGTCGCACTGTCATTTTTTGACGTCGATAATTAAGAATTGCTATTTTCCACCTAAATAAATTATATCTTAAACTTGTTTCATTGCATTTAAATTTCTATAGCAAAATACATTTTCATTTCTGTTTACCACGATATGATTCTTTAGATTCTCGGCCTAATAGTAATGATTTTATTGATAAATACAAAAGTCACCGAAAAATGTCCCACCTACGTTATTTTTCAGAGCGCGAAATCAGAATAAATGTATACTATATGTATTCGCATTTCACATACTTGATTTGATTTGTTTTTGTATCTTTAATTTTTTGTCATTTCATAATAATAAGTATAATAATAATAAGTGAATAAACTAAAATGCTCCAAATTTACGCATGATATATAGAAAAGAACATGGAGAACATGGAGATTCAAACTTCAATCAATATGAAATAAAACAAAAGCAAGATGATAAAAGATATAATAGAATAAACATGATGATGTCCAAAACTTATCTGTTTGAGAATATCCTAAACAGAAAACATTTTATCAAACTGAATAAAACTTAACTAAATATCAAATTCTATTCAAAATAAGATTTCTTCAGTGGTAATATCAATCGGTTCAGATAAACGCTATTTCTTCGGTATCATCTTATGAATCTTAATTGAAACTCCTTAATATAGATAATAAAGTCTAGTCAATAATCTGAAAAAATTATATAACTAGTAAATAAAAATCTCATTTTTGGACCGCTAGATATATTTGATATCGCCCGTATATCTTTACTTTGAATGAGTATTTCAAATTTACACCGAATCAATCCTACTCTGCATTATATCATTGGATCTGCGCCGGAATCTTCAGAAATCTGTGTCCATTTTGTGTCAGATAAAAATACAAAAATTTTGTATTTGAATCTTCGCAAAGTTTAACAGCGTTTCAACAAAAGAAATATATCGCTTGCAAATGCTGACGTGAAGATAGTTTAGTAAAAACGGAACGTTGTATTTACGCCGACGTCAAAACTATTTGTAACGCAAAGGGTCACCAGTATCTTGCGTTACGTCTTAATAAATGCGGTTATTTAGTGACCACTTATTCAATATCCTCTTAATATTATAGATGAGGAATACAACTTCAATGACGATGACTCAGAAGTGTCGGAAGATCAAGATCAGAATGTTTTCTCAGCCAAAGCTCTCAACGATCCAGCATGGAAAAGGGTATAGAATTTTCCGTTATTTTTTATTTGCAGGGCTGAGCCTAAGTATTCTGACGAAAAGAAAAGAACCGCACGTAACTACATCGCGCATGGTTAAAATTTACATCGACACCGGTTAGCAAATATTTACGTAATGTCACACGAGAATCTCAAAGACGTCTCCCAATCTAGATCGATGTAAAATTCTACAGCGACCAAATAAGACACTTGCGACATTTTACCAAATTATTCAATGTTTCTCTGTCACTAATTGAATATCCATTTCACGTGCGATGATTATATAGGACTAGTAACACGGTTACATATCTGCCATATTGCGCTGGGAGAATTTTCTTACGCTATATGTATATCTGCAACAATGTCGTTTGTAACGACGTATAAAATTGTCGCATTCTATAGTGTTCATATATACGACACTTTTGCTTTGGTGCACCGTTGTCAATTGTCTTATCTGTTGATGTTTTTTTTTATTCAATTAAGTGATTAATTGGAATTTTTTGTGACAAAAAAATGTTCGATATTTCAGAGAAAAGATGCAATACGGAGAAAGCTCAAGTCAGTTCTGCCTTTTAAACGCGACAACGAAAACATTTCCTTCTTCATGAAAATCTACTTGTTATGGACTGCTCCAATATCAAAATTCTGGATTACACAAGTGTTCTATTTCGCGTATTTGGGGTTATTCTGTGTGGCGACCTTATGGCCGGTGTGCGGCAATTACCGTATAGACATGGTGCTATGGGTGTGGACCGCTATCATTGAACTAGAATTGGTGTGTAGAGTCTACGTCAAATATCACGTGAGTAGGCTTTCATCTTATACCTGCACCAAATGTATCGAAATTCTTTCATAAAGTTTCTTTATGAAGTAGCCATCCACCCTTCTATATCATGTGATAGAAACTGGTCTTTATCCAAATGACTTTTTATATATAAATGAATAAAATGTAATTCTTTAAAAGGATAACTATTTTCTTTCTTATTCTGATCATGTTTTCTTCTTAAAATTAATTTTCAATAAACGTTTCGGGGAAGCCAAAAAAAAAGAGAGAGAAAAAACTGATAGAAACCTATGCATTGTGATTCGATAAGATTACAATTTCAACAGTTCATAGGGGCGTTATGCAGGAAAAAGGTCTTGCAGTTAATCTGTATTTTTTGTAACAGATTATAAGATAATGTTGATATTAGACTTGTAATTTGATAATTAAGAAAAGTGAAAAATGGAATTTTTTGCATTCATGAACCCCCTTGAAGAGATTATCCGAAAGAAAGACCATCAAAGTAAAAACCATTCCATTTATTTCTGAGTATGAATTGCCTTTTTCTTGAAAGTGCCGATATCCTTTTATCTACTACAGTGTTTTATTCGTTTCAGAAATACCATAACATATCTCTGGTAGGTAACTACATAGACATCATCATCATCGCCATATTTCTCGTGTTGTTGTTCTTCACACGAGTCCTGTTTGTATGGTTCGCTTTCACCAACTATATACAAGGCAAGACCATCATGTGTTTTGGGTTAATCTACTTCTTCTATAGACTGCTCGGTGTCTATCTACCTATCAGTCCTACCCTCGGTCCAATGTTGCTTAGAATTAACAGAATGGTAAGTGATTACTCACAAGTGATTATCAATAAATTTGTATGTCTTTCGCTTTTTGCATATATTCATGATTAAGATCAATAGTAACATATTTTGGTTAAAGACAATTTGTTGGATTATTGCTCAAAATAGGGAATCTTTGATCACAAGTTTGCAAAAAATGGCAAATATGTATCAGTATATAGATTGTGTCCTTTCATTAATTATATGGAAGTCGTTTATAAAAATTTAGTTTTAGAAATTTCGCAATTCGCTTTCAGTGATATATATTTTGAACATATGTAGCTTTTCATTCAAATAAGAAGCATGCTTACAAAACCATTCATTTCTTTTCTGTTTTATATTTTTTAAATGTTTAACTGATTACATACATTAACATTCCAGGTCAGCCATGACTTTGTGACATTCATTCGAATGTTTCTGATCTTCATGATAGCTGGGGGTGTTACCATTCAAGCCGTGATTTATCCTCATTGGCCGCTAAATATGGACATGATCAAGCGAATCATTACACGGCCAATATACGCCATGTTCCTGACACAAGTATCAGACTTAGATGGTAGGCTTGTGTTATTTATGAAATATTTTCATTTTCGCATTGAAGTGTCCATATATAAAGACTAATGGGGGAGGAGTTATATGTAAAAAGCAAAATCCGAGGGCGGAGTCCGAGGATTTTGCTTTGCATGTAACTCCTTCCCCTTTAAGACTTTATTCATGGAAACACCAACGATGAAATTGGAAATTGTATCCATTAAAAACACACGACCAAAATTCTTCTAGTAGTTTTAAAACCCTTTTCTTGGTGTAAAAGAGTTTTATATAAAAAAGTCTGACAGTAAAATTAATGAATAAGTAATTATGATGACGTTAGGAGAATTTTACTTAAAGCGAATCGTGTCATTTAGCACGTGAGTTACATGACGTCAAAAGCATCAACATTCCGCTAAAGATGACGTTGAGTATGTGCGGAGCTATCTATGCACACAGTAACACACATGGCATAAGAAATTTATTACAAATCAAAGACCTATGCAATTGCTTTTTTCATTTATTTATGCGCCGTGTTATAATAGTTGTTAATTACTGGAGATAATCAAAATATTTCACGGTTACTTTGACTTAAAAACTTGTAATCTGGCCATCTTGAATTAAGCCCATAATCGAATTTATGCAAAAGTGTTTTTGTTCAATTAGTTTTCTTCTTCAATTGAGACATCAAAAATGTGTAACAGTATGAATTCAAAGTACAGGTAGCACTTTGTTCATACGCGGAGTAGTTTCGATATCGCTTTGTTCAGGGTGTCCACGGTCAGGGAAAAAGTCAGGGAAAAAAATATTTTTTCAAGGTCAGGGAACTGTCAGGGAATTTTGTAATTGGTCAGGGAATTTTACAGTTAAGGCAAAAGTCAGTGAAAAGTCAGGGAATTTTGAAATAATTGGTGTATGAATGATAAAAATATAAAGAACTAGGTAAGGCAGTTTCTTAATGATTGGCTATAATGATAATACTGATAATAACAATAACATTAATAATAATGTGATAAGTAGTATTCATCATTCCAAATTGTTCTTTGAGAAGAAACTGAAGGGACTAGAGACACTTAGGAATTTCATACAAGATACCAAATAATTTACCATTTAATTCATGTTGAAGTGCTTAAAAGAAAGTTTATATTTTGAAATGCACACCAAAAATAGTCCAATATATTTAGATACATGCTTCTATGGGGTTAGTTTGTGTTTTTCGTCGATTTTGGCATGCATCTTATTTCAAAACCCACACCCAGCAATATAGGTTAAGTTCATTAAACATGCATTATTTATGTATGAAGAAAAGAAAAAAAAAGAATAAAATGTTCATACAAATAGTAATACAGTTACAGTTAGTAAAGTAAGAGGTGGAAAGGGTTGGCTGTAGGGGTGGTGGAGGCCAACATTTTCATAAATTAATGTGCAAAATAAGGTAAACATAAGTCAGGGAAATTTGATTTCAGTCAGGGAAAGGTCAGTGAAAAGTCAGGGAATTTTGCTTTGCTCAAACTGTTGACACCCTGTTGTTCTTGAGGATATGTGACGCTTTCTACTATCGACCACACTTGTGAATCTGTTTAAGACAATTAACACTTTTCTCAAATGCATTAAGAGTGAAGTCTCGATAGAATTTCTATTACCAAGCCAAGCTTTGGATATTTACTTTTCAGCTCCACCGGCCCCAAGGTCACTAGTGCTTTTGTCATGGCTTTGTGTCCATCGTACGCCTATCCATCAATGCGTCTTTGAAGATGTATTAAAGGTTTTTCCTAAAAATAAATACTGGATGAATTCCATCCATTTTCCCCTCATATTTTAACCCTCGTTTCACATTGCAGGTGATCTTAACTGTAATCAGAAATACAGACGCCTGAGTGGATACTGTGCTACAGGTTTGTAACAGAGATTCTATATGGAGGATATTAATGAGCGGACATACGATACCAAAATTATTAAGTTAGTCCTTTATAAACAGATAAAAACGATGCTTTGTCAAGTCTTAATCTGTTTTAGATGACGAGTTTAATGAATTTGGTATTTTATGAACACAAACTTGATATCATATTCATAATATGTTCTGAATTTTTCTCGTTCAAAATGACGTCATCACAACCATTATGACGTCATTTTCACGGTAAATAAATAGTGTTGCTTTAGGCTCTTAGCTCGTTCGAATTGTTATTGTATATATGTGGTTACGACCCGGTAATATCAAAAATATTTAATTTACTTCAAGGTAGGTCATATTTTGCGTTAAGAAATTGCTCATTTATCCATCCATTCAAAGATCATTCCAAGTTCATTCACCTCGTTGATTTCACGACGGTCTTTACTGTAACTTATCACCTAGATTAGAAATTATGGGATCTATAATAATAATACTTGTAGAAAAAAGTAGAAATTTAAGAAGTTTACTACCGCAAAAAGGTTCATTTCATTTTCTCTTCTTCATTACAGGTGTTGATTTTTATGATAGAAGTCTGAATCAGTCTAGAGGTATGAAACATTATTGACATTAATCAATTAACGCTCCTCGCTTATACTTCGTCATGCTGAAAAAAAACCCCTTGGCAAATTTGCATGAAAATCCAATGGCTTAAAGCACTGAATGCATTTATCGTGAGTCAGGGTTTATTTTGGATTTTTTTTTTCTAAATCTGTCCTTGTTTATAAAAGACATAAGGTTGGTATGGACTAAAATCAGACGGCAAATAAGTGCAGGCTAACTTTTGTCTAAATTTCCTGCCAACTCAGGAATATTCCGGGTTCAGCATGACAAGCGTTAAAATTGGTTGGCGACACGTCAGGTGAAAAGCTTGAATCGACAGTTAAAAAATCAAGTAATGTTCTTAAGTCTATAATTTGCAAAGTTTTACATGACGGTCGACTTGTAGGGGTCCGAAATAACCCCCGCCACCATATAGACTAATAATATAATATATATTATTAGTCTATATGGAGGTGGGGGGTTAGTTCGGACCCCTATGGGTCGACTCGGAAATCTTTTCTATGCGACCGAAACCACCACATTACGACGATGTTACCCTTGAATACAACCCCGATCATGATTCCCTAACTAATCATTTTTTCATTTAAATGTAGTTAAAACGGTCAAAGTTTGATATTGTAGTTTAAGTATCAATCATTGTTCGCCATTTTAACACTAAAGGTAGTGGACCCGTAATCGTTCCGCAACGTTTTGGTAGTAATCTAATTTAACTATTCTAACAGAGGTTTCCAAATGATTCTATTGGGAAACCTCGGTGAACAATGGAAAACTCAAAGAACACGAGTTTCGAAATGATGCGGAACTATTACAGGTAAAAGTGATCTTATATCAAATATTTCAAAATTTGTAAGTCAAGATATTTTTATTTGACTTGTAGATTTTATTTTACTTCACAGCTGATAGACTTGCTGATGACTTGCAACAGTGTCCCTATTCCAGTTTTGCAGCATACGTTATTACGATACAATATTTGCTGATCTGTAAACTCGTCTTGGTGACGCTGCTCTTCGCCATGTTCTCGTACGTAAGAGATTTAGAAAAAAAAACAACGTTTTTCTTGATGTCGAAAGCTCAACATGTTGATTCTTTTTAATTGAGCGTGTGCGTTACATTTTCAAATATTTGAAATATCGTGAGGTGCAAACATTGAGTAGCGTAGACAGATACTTTGAGACCTTATCTATCTACTAAACGCATAGTCAAGGCTCTGGTCAGACTGTGTGGATATACAGGCTAATCAGAGTCTTTGATTTGAACATATTTGAAATTGTTGGAAATCTCTCGCACAGGCACACACTTTAGTAATATAAAACTTATTTTTATATGATTTACCTTCAACAAGGCTTGACAAATACAATGCAGTTATTTAATTGAACTATACGTGTATTTTCAAAACTGAGTGCTCGCACGAGCGTTGAGTCCATTACCATAGGTATACTGGGTATATTAAGAAAAAGATATGATAGGAATGGGACTTGATACCTTTTCAACGTTGAAAATACGCGAATGAGTAGACCTTACGATCTTAGACAAGCAAAACGTTTCAATTGAAAGGTAATTTGTACCATTTTAAGGCATTGTTTAAATTTTTTATCTATTTTGAAAGAATAGCGCGAGAATTTAACCGTTAAAAGTAGATTTCACGGCTCACTGCACAAATCTCCCTTTACATTACATAAGTAGTCGTTCAGCAAGATTCTAGTTATAAAAAGGAATTACAAACTAAATTTTAGCCAAACAATGGTTTTCTTCATGGCTTACAAAAATGAGAAATGATTATTATGAAATTATTATAGTTAACAACGTCGTGAAATTGACAAGATGAATGATTTGGGAACGATTTTGGAATGAAATTGAATGAGTGTGTGGAGCGAGTTTTGAGTGATTTTAATGAAAGGTAATCCAATATCGCAAATGTGTTCAACTTGAACAAAATTGGCGATATTAATTACTCCCCTTTAACAAAATATGCATAAAAGCTCTATAAGTAGCTTCCTATTTCTTTAAGAACCAACCAGGCGCTTAAAATCCCAATTATGTAAGTAAAATCACTATTTGGTTGTTACTTTTTTCATCTTGAAGGTAGTTGACGATCTTACATCTTTTAGTCATTTTGAGCGTTTTTGAATGGTTTTAGTTAAAGTGTTTTGAGTGAATGAAAGAGCGCTCGGGGAGCGATTTAGAATAGTTTTAATTGAGATGAATGTCAATTTTACGATGTAACTAACTGTATCTGTGTAATCATAATGGCGAATATTTCCTATTTCAGATTAACCATTTCTAAAGTTGACAAGGAAGCCAGTGTTATCTGGAAGTTTCAGCGATATTCTCTGATCATGGATTTTAAAGAGAGGTTCACCCTGCCCCCACCATTCACAATCTTTTGTTTCTTGTATTACGTGGCGAAATTTGTCCTCAACAAGCTGCGAAGTTTCCGAGACTCATGCGCTCGATGTTGCGAATCGGATGAGGTATGATCTCATTTTTGAAATCCTAGATGATGTATATTTTACGTTTTCTTTCTTTTTTACAATTTTATTTATAGAATCTACCTCACTAAAAGCAGAATCTGCTTAAAGCAAAAGACACAATTTTTGAAAAATGTGATTCTTTGAGAACAAGTTACCTCGACTTACTACCGGTATCTTAAATCTAGATGTGCATTGAAATAAACGGCGACGCTGAAGTTTTATATAATTCATTTGGTTCGTATAATACGATACATTTTTTAGCTCACCTGAGCAAAACGTGCTCAAGGGGAACTTTTAGGATCACCCTGAGTGTGTCGTCCGTCGTGCGTCATCCGTCATCAACACACTGGAAAAAAACTTCTTCTTCTCCTATTTCGCCTATTTCAATGAAACTTTACCAAAATGTTCCTTAGGTGACCCTCTTTAAAACTAGTTCTGATTTGAAATCTTTGAACGACATCTCCTCCTGGACCACTGGGCCGATTTCAATGAGCTTAGCCAAAATGTTTCTTTGGTGACCCTTTTCAAAAATTGTTCGCGAAGTTTGATTGGCCCATAAATATGGGCTTATTTTGAGCCTGAAATCTTTGAACGTCATCATTCTTCTCCTGACCCACTGGGCTGATTTCAATGAAACTTAACCAGAATGTTTCTTGGGTGACCTTTTTCAAAAATTTGATTGGCCAATAAATATTGGCCCGGCAGGGCGGGGCTTTCTTTAAGCCCGAAATCTATGAATGATATCTCCTCCTGAACTACTAGGCCGATTTCAATGAAAGGTTAGCAGAATGTTCCTTGTTTGTCCCCTTATAAAAATTGTTTGCAAATTTTTGATTGGTCCATAGATTTGGGCGTAGCAGGGAAGGGCTTATTTTGAGCCTCCTCAGTAATGAATGGATGGGCAGTGTCTTATCTCACTTTAAAATCTTTAATTAATCTCCTATTCAACAATTAGGCAAATGTGAACCAAACTTCGCCAGAAAGTTACTTGGATGAGTTCCACTGGACCAATAAATTTCAGATGAGCGATTTAGGGCCATTCTGGTCCTCTTGTTAGCTCACCTGAGCACAAAGTGCTCAAGGTGAGCTATTGTGATCACTCACTGTCCGTCGTCCATCCGTCGTCCGTCCGTCTGTCCGTCCACCGTCTGTCCGTCCGTCCGTCAACAATTTCTTTAAACATCTTCTCCTCCTAAACCACTGGGCCAATCAAGCTGAAACTTGGCAGGGATGTTTTTTGGGTGAAGTTCTTTAAAAGTTGTTAAAAGAATTTAATTTCGTCAAATACTCTGGTTGCCATGGTTGCATAATAGCCCAAAATGGCCGAAAATCTTAGAAAAAATTCTCCCCCTCCTAAACCACTGGACCTATCAAGCTGAAACTTGGCAGGGATGTTCTTTTGGTGAAGGTCTTCAAAAGTTGTTAAAAGAATTTTATTTCATCAAAAACACTATTTTCCATGGTAACGAAAAGTCTGAAAAATGGCCGAAAATGGCTGAAAATATTAGAAAAAATTTTTCTCCTCCTAAACCACTGGGCCAATCAAGCTGAATCTTGGCAGGGATGTTCCTTTGGTGTAGGTCTTCAAAAGTTGTTAAAAGAATTTAATTTCATCGAAAACTCTAGTTTCCATGGTAACGAAAAGTCTGAAAAATGGCAGAAAATGGCTGAAAATATTAGAAAAAAATCTTCTCCTCCTAAACCACTAGGCCAATCAAGCTGAAACTTGGCAGGGATGTTCCTTGGGTGAAGCTCTTTAAAAGTTGTTAAAAGAATTTAATTCATCAAAAACTCTAGTTTCCATGGTGACAGAAAGTCTGAAAAATGGCAGAAAATGGCTGAAAATATTAGAAAAAATTCTTCTCCTCCTTAACCACTGGGCCAATCAAGCTGAAACTTGGCAGGAATGTTCTTTGGGTGAAGGTCTTCTAATGTTGTGAAAATATTTAATTTCATCAAAAACTTTAGTTTCCATGGTAACGGAAAGTCTGAAAAATGGCTGAAAATGGCTGAAAATATTAGAAAAAATTCTTCTCCTCCTATACAACTGGGCCAATCAAGCTGAAACTTAGCAGGGATGTTCCTTGGGTGAAGGTCTTCAAAAGTTGTTAAAAGAATTCAATTTCATCAAAAACTCTAGTTTCCATGGTAACAGAAAGTCTGAAAAATGGCCGAAAATGGCTGAAAATATTAGAAAAAATTCTTCTCCTCCTAAACCACTAGGCCAATCAAGTTGAAACTTAGCAGGGATGTTCCTTGGGTGAAGGTCTTCAAAAGTTGTTAAAAGAATACGCCATGATAAGTGAAAAGTTGAAAATTTACGAAACTTAAAAAAAACCAAGTTGCAGTAGGACGAATTTTAACCAACCTTAATGTACATCAAACAAATTCTGGTTTTCATAAGATGGTTGACAAATTATGAGTGACATACTCAGGTGAGCGATATTGGACCATCATGGTCCTCTTGTTTTAGATGTGACGTTTTCAGCACTAATCTTAACGTTCATGTATAAAGGTGTTGGTTATGGCTTTACAGCTACTTTGATGGATGCCCTTTCTTTGAAATAACTGTTAATCAAAGAATGGAACATACTGCCCATTTTCAATTTCTACTTTTTTTCCTTACACTTGTTATCAGTTCTTGAAAATATAATGCCATTACAAAATATTATTTTTCCCTCTTTTTGTTGTGTTTAGGAGAAGAGATATATGGCCGCAACACCTACAAGAATAGAGGATGCCACATTTTGGAAGCGAGTAGCTAGAGAATATGTGGCAAATGAGAATAATAAAATGGGGAAGGACAATGTACTTGGAAAACAGGGAGAAATGTAAGCAAACGGTTAACAGCCTCGTGAAATGAACAATTTGTATGCTTTTTTTGCAACGATTTTGGATTTAAATTGTATTAGTGCGATAAGAGAGTTTTTGTTGAAGTTAAAGAATCCAATATCAATTTTTTAGCTCACGTGATCTATCAATAAACGGCGTCAATCTGTCCGTCTGTCCGTCTCGGCGTCAACAATTTCCTTAAACGACATCTCCTCCTAAACTTCTGGGTCAAAATCAACCAAACTTGGTAGAAATATTCCTTGGGTGGTCCCTTGTAAAAATTGCGAAAATGGGAAGGATTCGTGCCATACCACAGGAAAAGGGGCCTTAATGACAACCTTCTTGTTTACACTCTAGAAGCCAGATATATGGTCCAATCATTATGAAACTTTGTCAGAATGTTTGTTAGGTCATGAGGATGAACTCTTTTGAAAATTGGAAGGATCTATGCCATATCACGGGAAAAGGGGCCTTTATGACAATTTTCTTGTAAGAGCTTCAGATAGCTTCCTATATCTTCAAGAACCAATCAGACGTCAATGTCAATGAAAGCGTGTTTTTTTCAAACAATATTTATTTGAGTTGTTGTTCTTATCTTTTTCGGTAATTTTTGGTGTTTTTGAATGGTTTAAGTGAGTGTTTGGAATGAATGAACAGAAAGCTAAGTGAGGAACTTAGAAAGATTTAGCGGATACAACATTTCGGAAGAGAGTAGCAAGAGAATGTGTGGCAAATGAGAACAATAAGATGGGAAATGACAGAAAGTATGGAGAGATGTAAGCAGACTATGAAAAACTTGAATACTTTGTATGTGGTAATGAAAACGCATTAGAAAATGCATTAGGATGAACGTTAAATTTATTCTAATGTAAAATATGTTCGAATATTAACGTTTTCCAAGAAAAAAAAAGATTAAAAAAAAACCAAAACGATAAGGCTTTTATGTAGAATCTCGATAATACGAAAAAAACAGTAAACTATAAAACGAATACAAGACAAATTTTAGTGTTGCATAGATCGTGTTATCTAATAGCCGATCAAATTTAATCACTTCAATTCATTTTCCCTATTTCACAGCCTGGTGAGCATTCAGGAGGATCTTCGAAGTAACAGAAAGACAATCAAAAGACTTGGTGATAAGGTGGTCGAGTTAGAAAGAATGATTCAATCCAGTAGACTCTACCTGGAAGATGTGCAGCATAAACTAGAAAAGACAGGTATATTAACTTTGCAAACTGAATTTAAAAAAAAAGTTTTTTCCGTGTGGTCACTATGCTGGTCAGACATCGAAGAAGTTAGCAGATCGCTGGCCCCGTCTCTCAACGCACACCCCTCGGGTTTCAAGACGTCCTTTGTCTCTAAAATACTTTGTCGTAGACATGAAACAAAACAAAAACAAAACAAAATAAACAAAACAAACAAACATAAAAAAAACAGTCGGTGGTGAGCGATCGCAACATCGAAATTACAGCCCTATTGAGTTGTAGTAACGAAGCTTAAGTTGTCCATCAACAAAAATGTTTGCAACAAATCGGCTGTAAATAACATAGACCAAAAGCCTTCTAAGTATGGTACATAAGTGTTTAGATTTATCAGTCGATTGTATTGATGGACAGCAGTGATTTGTTTATTGTGTTGTTCACTAGACTAACTTTCTTAATAAAATATTGTACTATAAAATGCTGATTTGCTTTACTTTTCTTAGAAGTAGTAGAAGTGTTCCTTAGACCAATATTTTCCAATTGATTGAAATCATTTTGTTTCATTTTTTGTAGATTTACATCCATATAAAGCTTATAGATTACTGGTATATTATTTCTTATTTTTGTAAAATAATGGTATCATCAATGTTAAAAAGCGATTTTTATCCGCATCTTAATCTCTGATTATATCTTTTGTTCATTTTTCAGATGTGATATTGATCGCGAATGTGAAGGATATTTTCATCCATATTTATACTTTTTTCAGATGTGATGAATATCATCAATGTGAAGGGTAATTTCATCTACATTTTTTTTTTTAATTTTTTCAGATGTGATGGGTATAACCAATGTGAAGGGCAATTTTATCTACATTTCTTTGTGATTTTTTAGATGTGATGGGTATCACCAATGTGGAAGGTAATTTTATTTACATTTCTCCTTAATCTTTCAGATGTGATGGGTCCACCAATGTGAAGGGTAATTTTATCTACATTTCTTTGTGATTTTTCAGATGTAATGGGTATCACCAATGTGAAAGGTAATTTATCTACATTTCTTTGTGATTTTTCAAATGTGATGGGTATCACCAATGTGAAGGGTAATTTTATCTACATTTAAATCCGATATTTCAGATGTGATGGGTATCACCAATATGAAGGGCAATTTTATCTACATTTAATTCCGATATTTCAGATGTGATGGGTATCACCAATGTGAAGGGTAATTTTATCTACATTTAAATCCGATATTTCAGATGTGATGGGTATCACCAATGTGAAGGGTAATTTTATCTACATTTAATTCCAATATTTCAGATGTGATGGGTATCACCAATGTGAAGGGCAATTTTATTCATATTGCCGCAAGACAATCACCGTATCCAGGAACCAGCATAGCTCGGTTCCCCGTGTTCGATAAATATGTGCCATGGGAGGTAGGCGCTTAGCTTTCCATTCGGTTTTTGGGCCGCCGTCATAGCGCAGTTAGTAGCGCATATGACACCCAATCTTCAACAATGGGATGTCATTAATTTGATTCGACATTTCCAACAATTTCACATGTGCGCAAAGCAAAGCTTCTGGCCAGCCTGTGCAGCCGCACAGTCTGGCCAGAGTCTTCACTATGCGAAGATAGGTAATGTCTCAAAAGTATCCGTTGACGGTTAGGCAATTTTCTAATTGCATTATGTAACTGTAAGGGCTACTAAATGTTTGAATCTCATTCAGGTGTCAAGTTGTTGGAAATGTTGAGCACAGGCTCATTTGTCTCCTGCCAAAGGGTGGGAAATCGTAAATCTGGGTAAGATAGAAGCTGATGGCTAGGAAAGGATTTATTGTAGTATCGATGCGAGAATGACTAGGAATCATTTGGTAAATGCTCCAGCAACCGCGCTTTGACTAAAAGACTTTAAAAATGGCTTCAAACCCATTCAATCAAACAAGATAAATAGAGGATATTGAATAAGTGGTCATTGAATGCCGAATCTATTAAACGAGTCATCTATAAACAGATAAAAACGAGGCTGCGCCGAGATGACGAGTTTAACAAATTCGGTATTTTATGAGCACAAATTTTATACCGATTTTTTGCAAGAAAATCCTTGAGATTCACCATTTAAATTTTCCGCAAAACTTATACCGCCGTTTTAAACTGACGTCACAATATGAACATTATGACGTCAATTTTGCGGTTACAAAATAGCGTTGCTATTCGCTTTAGGCTCATTTGCATACTTATTCCACTAGTGTAATAACAACCGTGAAATATCAAAAATATTCAACGGGGTTATTTCACTTCCGCGACGTAGGTCATATTATAAATCGTCTTCATTCATAAGTGGAATGATAATAAATTTTGTTTCTTTCACAGCAAAAAAATGATTCAGATATTTTTTTGTTTAGTTATCAATTAAATCTAAACTACTTGGGCAAGCGACTGGTGAAAGTAAGGATATTGTTGCATATTAAACGGGAGATTTGTTCTCAAACGAATTGATCGAAATAATCAAACATTTCATAATTATCTTTTTATGGTTCCACGTGTTTGTCTGTCGCTGAAAGTTTCAAGTGACAAACGCCCATAAATCTCGTATATCAATCAAATTTAGCATTCTAGAAATTAAGATACATTATATACTTAATAATTATAGACACATGTGACATTTATTCTATATCCCTAAGGATGGGTTACTTTCAAGCTCAGTCAGCCCGATTAGCCCAATCGGTAGAGCACTGGACTTCAAAACACTTGAAGGTCGATTGCGTTGCTTCTAATTCCAGACTGGCACACTTACGAACTAATTGTCTCTTGGATGAGACATTAAACCGAGGTCCCTTGAGACCGTGTTTTTCAACGAGCACATTTAAGAACCATGGCGAATCTCAGCAGTAGTTTCGTCATGCACCCTAGCACTCTCCCCCGTAACAACTTAACTTCTGGGGGCGTAGCTCATATTGGCATCAGCTACGGTAGCAACGATAAATGAACGGACATTCACACACACACTTTCAAGCTCGACCTATATATGTTTCACAGCTCAAAAGATTAAAACATTTGGTTGAACTTTTAGACTAAATAGTATTTACCTGTCTCAACTTGATAGGCCACGAATTATATGATTGATGAATTCATATTCTATAAAACTTTGAAATAAAAAATATTTTGAACCCGCCCCATCTAGATAGACATAGTCATAATACAACATCACTCAAATCATTACTCGTATAGAATCAATCGTTGAGTTATATTTATCTTATAACTATACAATTATCCGTGTGATAACACCCCAAATGATATTCTTTATGATATCACATTGATATTTTTAGAACAATGACATAATACGGTTGTTTTTAGATACTTGCATTTCTGTTAGAAACATCGACGAAAAATGAGGCAAATAGGGGTTATAAGATAGATATAATACATACTAAGTGTATATATGAAAAAATATCTAACTCGGTTGTCGGCATTGATATTGTCTCGACAGAGACTTGACAATTGTCAATTCCCCGACAATTATCAATTCTCCCATTCTTGTAATATTTTTTTCATACAAAACACTACGTACGTATCATATTTATAAATATCTTTTAGGTTGTTTATGATGTATATGACCCCAAAACATACACACTAAGCCATGAAAGATTTCCGAGGTCTGAATTACAGTATGTGGATTTTGACATGATAGAGTAAGTACATGTTTTACATTTTATATCATTTTTAATTGTAAGGTCCTCTTAAACAAAGGTGTTATTATTATTGAAAAAGTAGAAATTGGTGTGGATTTTAGTGGACCTATACAATTGAAATATGTATAAAACTTTAAGCTCAACAAAACGTGGGATACTTTTTCAGGATAGTAAGTAATCACTTTGCTGCTATTCCAATCGGGAAGGTCAACTAAAAATTTGGGACACTATTTCATGATAGATTAAAAGACCCATTTGGCTTTTTTTGCAATCTTTTGGCTGAAAGAAGACATGTGCCGCTTTTTCAGTGAAAGAGTTAAAACCTGTTCATACATACGGATTGTATTTTATTTTATAACTATACAAGCATCTGTGTGATGACATCCTGTATGATATGTTTTATGATATCACATAGTTATTCTTAGAACAAATATATGATGCAGTTATTTTTAGAAACTTGCATTTCTGTAATAAAACATCGACGAAAAGAAGACAAATAGAGGTTATAAGATAAATATAATACATACTTAGTGTATTGTATGGAAAAAATATCTAACTCGGTTGTGAGAATTGACAATTGTCTCGACGTAGCCTCGACAATGATCAATTCTCCCAACCTCGTTAGATATTTTTTCCCATACAAAACACTAAGTACGTATTATATATATTTCAATCGGCAATTTCAACTAAAAACGTTGGACACTATTTTTAATGCCCCCTTATGATTAGGCTGTCTTTTCAATCGATAAAGTGAATGAAAACGCGTATCAGAAAGATCAACAAATCGCAATGATTACAATCAGATATATTATATTTCTTTTGTAAAAAGATTGAACAGACAGAAAGAAGAACGACAGACAGTAACGGACGAAGAAGAGAAGAAGAAACTTCCTGCCATTCCAGAGTTTGATCCAAAATGGAACACTGTGATAACGTATAAAGAGAATGGAGAGAGAAAGCAGATAGACAGAAGATCGTGGATAAATAAGGACAATCAACCTCTCAGATATACCCTTGATCCTCTTAATATTCCGATGTAATGCCATGTTTTTGTATACATACCGATCTGCTTGTGGATGGATTTCTTTAATTCTTGCGTTTCTTATAAAGGAATGATTCATTCAACAAACGAAAGTCTTCAAGGAAACCTGAAAATATCTACAAAATTGTTTTCAGAATACTCGCTAATTTTCTTTTACTTTCTGGGTTCTGAAATATGACAGCTAACGTTAAAAAAAAAGAAAAAAAGAAAAAGAAAAAAAAAACAAACTGAAAATAAGCCGTTTAAAAAGGTTAAAGTGCACATGTAAAGCAGGGTAAAATTTGGAAATTAGCAAAAAGTGTGCACCGTTTTCTTATCCTCAACGCAGGGCAGAATTATAATTTTTGTAAGACTCCTTATCGGGGAGAATAGTACTGTTCTATAATCTATAGATAGTTTCGGTACAGAGTTGTTTATCAAATGATATATATATATATATATATCTTTTCATACTATCTTTTTGCATGTTGTAAATTGCGGTTTTATTTTCATATTAAGTTTTATTCCAATTTCTCTTTATATTTCAGAAACCCGCTTGGCAGGACAGGTATTCGTGGTAAGGGAAGTTTATGGAGATGGGGACCAAACCACGTGATCAAAGCTGTAGTTACCCGTTGGAGACGTAAACAGATACCTGACAGCAACAATCCTACTGGATACCTGTACGTGGAGGGCAAGAAGGTCATGGAATTTCTCAGTGTTTACATTGATTCGGTCATGGATTCTGCCTTTGGGTTACCTGGGGTAAGATGAATTCATTATGCACCAGTCCCGTTTTTCGTTTGTCTTAACGTTACACGACTCTCTTTTTAAATCGAAAACCTAAATTTGTGGAGATAAAAACTTAAATTGTAGGGACATTTTGGAAAATGATTCTATCAATATCTGATTCATTGTAGTTCAATAATAAATATTTCTATATATTAAATTTTGAATATTCCGATCTTATCTCAGATTCATTGTTGTTTGGTAGACCTTTGATCGATTTGGTCGAATAATTTATTAATTAAACAATAAATAACATCAAAGTAGCCATATTTTACTCATTTGTACGGAGTTTAAGACATTTTAAATTCAATAGTGAAAGCTTACTTCTCCCCTTTTATTGGTCCTTACAATATCCCATTACCTCACTGTTTTTCAGGATGTGTTATTGAGTTCGAGACAACAGTACAGCGTGTTGTGCAAATCCTTTGTAACGAATGTTTTAAATGAGCCTAAACTGGCAGACAAAATAACGGATTTCAATCAGGCTGAAATGATACAGGTAAATGTCCGTTTTCCCCTCTACCACATATATTAATAATGATTTCTGGGCCCGATGTTATAAAACTTTTCTCATTCTCAATTCAAAATTTTCTCAAATTTCAAATTGAAATTAAAGCGGTAATTCTCTTGTAATAGCCGCAGACATGAAAGCGCGTCACATCGCACATGTATGGGTTCATGTGACGTCACAAACATTATTTAGGATGACTTTGGAAAAAAAATAAGTTAATGAAAGGATGAGCTGGGCATATTATGATTTGATAACAAAACGCAGTGTGTTTCTGCGTTTTGTCATCAAATTATAACATGCCTATAAGATCTCCACAGACGTTTGGAAAGAATTAACAAAATGTGATTTTCTTCAAACGTATTAAATAACCGAAGTACCACCTGAAGCCTAATTACCTCAAAATGACCCAAAATAACTACTCTTACGTCGGAGGTACTTTTCAGTTTACGGAAAAGTCCGAGCGATGTTCCGAATGATATTTGTCTATGAGTTCGATTGTATGTTTCAGTTTTTCTCCCAGTTCGCAACATCTAAAAGTGTGAACCTTAACCCCGATTCATCTTCCATACTGCCTGAAGTGGGTCTTCCATCCGAAACCAATCATAATATACAACTACAAGAAACCCCGTCTCACGCTAACCTCATGTTGGAAACTGATGAACAGGGATTCAGGTGTGGTATAGATTAACCCTTTTCTATGCTGTTGAATTTGAATTTGAATTCAAATTTTATTTCAATTATATTGAAATTTTACATACATTTCAACCAGTCGGACTAAATTTTTAGCAAAATAACTTAAATGAAAGCATGCAGAAAATGCTTGATCAGACTGCATGATTTTGCAGGCTGATCTTAGTCTATACTGTCTGCCAAAGCTTTGTATATGTCTTGAACAACATAAGATACGTAAGGCGCAAATGTACTATTAAAGGAAGAACCAATTACTAGAAAAGGTACCATTTTAGAAGTACAAAACATATCTGACCTGGTTGGCATTAATAGCTACATCGATCACCCGTATACAAGGGCTGTTACGATTTTGTTTCTATTTAAAAGCATCACAAATATACAGGAGTTTAAGAGTTTTGTTTCAAATACAGTTCATAATCAATACGCAATGTTCAAATGTTTGGTGAGTTCGTTCTATTATACATTACCTACAAAATACAAGGGCAATTGCGTTCTATTACAATGCATCACTGATATACAAGTCCTATGAAGTTTTGTTTCATATTCAGTTCATTAACAATACACAATGTTCAAATGTTTGGTGAGTTGGTTTCTATAACAATTTACCAACAATATACAAGGGCAAGTGCGTTTCTATTGCAGTGCTTCGCTGATATACAAGGGCTATCTAGATGATCCACGAAATACAGATAATGCCTGGGTAGAAGCAGAAGTGTGGAATTTCCATTATGATCTCAATGATACTTTTGACCTTTCTATTAAAGAGGTAGGTTAAACTTACAGTTCGAGAGTTAAGCACAAGACTGTAATAAGTGTATATCATTTACACTGTATGTACACTAAGTACAGTCTTGCGCTAAACCCTCGAGTTATAAAGTATAGTCTTGCGCTAAACACTCGAGTTATACATTATGTTCATGATGACCAAGAGTTCGTTTAGGCCTATAAATGGTGTCCTTAATGGTCCGATACGGCTTTTCTAATTTTTCTTTCAACTGAATGTTGGACCTATTAAAATTTCTGTGTCATATAAATATAATTTAGATTATCACCAAATGTCAGTGTTATATAGTTTGTCACTCTTTAGGATAAACTTCCGAGTATTTATTTACCTGATATTTTGAAATTTCGCGAAAATGTTCAACTTTTGTGACTTTCGTAAAGGAGGGTTCTTGTGATTGACAGTTTGCTACAGACACCAAGGACAAAAATTCGAATCAATTCTTCTTTTAGCTTCTTTTAGAATATACCAAATATAACGACCTTTCATATAGATTTAAAGGATACTTCAGTAAATATGTAAAAATGTGAAAAATGCAAGGTCACCGAGTAGAAGTTCGTTTCAGTGTACTTGCAATAGTTGTTGTGGTAGATCTAAAACTTCTTTATACATGTACATGTATTTGAAATTGTTCTGCTTGTTCGTTTGTAAGGGTTTAACTCCATTTTCAACATCATTACAGTAATATCGCTCCGGATGGTACACCTACCCATTGTTTCATGTTTCTCACACCAAAACAACAACCGTATTTCATCTGGGCTAACAGTTGCTTATCCCATTTAGAAACATCGTGCTATTAGTTTTTCAAATCTTGGGTCTATAAATGAAATTGTTGACTTTGTAAATCAGTTTTGTGTTACAATATCACAATTTTTTCCGAAGGGAATAGAATAAACTCTAAAAAAAACTCACTCGATTTCAATATTTCGGCAAAACTTGCCGTTTCAAGAAAAATGAAACAAATCTTAACACTACTACATAATAATGTAAATCGATACAGCCATTTTATTTTATCTCATAAAGAATATGACGTCAACGTCGTCTTTCCACGTTCAGGCAATTTTTGCCGAAATATTGAAATCGAGTGTCTTTTATCAAATGTTGTTTTGTGCGAGTTTTGCATACTTTTCACTTCTTCGAAATCAAGGTTTTTAATACTTATTTTAAATGCTCACCTACCTTCAGCATATATTTTATATACTATCGGCAATAATAATACGATAATAATTATACCAAGAAGTTTTTATATTGGGGGAATGTTTAACACGTTTAAATTTATTTTATTTTTACAGGAAAGTGCAGTTAAATGGAAAGAAGTGTCGCCGTATGTCAAGATGTTCGGAAATGAGTGTGTCATAGTACAAGAAGCTGCCAGAATACACGACGCTTATCACTAAGGGTTGCCGAATCTTGTAATTACAGCTTGAATAAGCTGTAATTATATGGTTTCGGTAACCATTAGGTGAGGCAGCCAGCCAGAACTCATCATTAATGTCATAAACAGCTTTCACAAAAACATGTTGATATTTTTCACTTCATAGTCTATATGTAATACCATTACAGATACAGTTGTATTCATTTTTATAAATATCAAATGAACCTCTTCATGACATTTCGTACAAAACCACATCCACGACCATACTGCTGAAAGTGTCTTAATTTTTACAACAGTAGAGTTGTGAGCCTTCAACGTGTGCATTGGATTAAAACGTATAACAACATGCGCATAAACTTAAGAGTTTTCATTATAAACTCTTTAGACAGAGGCTGATTGAAAATTTGGTGATATTAAACCTTTTTCATGCTGAATTCGGAATATTTTTGCTTTGGCAGGATCTAAAGACAAAGCTCAGTTTTCACATATGTACAGTTTGATATTTGTCTAAAGTCCTTTTTAAATAGAACATTGTAAATTGATTTTTTTTTTTGAAAAACATATACTGGCTTACGATAAGTCCAGATTATGCTTTCATCTTTCTGATTTTAATGCACTTTTACCAAGATTTTTAATCAGCTAGTTAAACACGTATTATTTTCTTTTGGTACATGCGTGGAATTGATGGAAATGTCGTGCAGATGCTCAGACGTCACGACGAAAAAAAAAACCAAAAAACCAATGGTTGTCAATATTCATCGTAGAAAATTTGCAAATAAACTGGCTCTAGTTTTATGAAAATGGCTTACTAACTCTTTTTGCAAGTCAAGCTCTTCTTTTAATTCCCTTGTTTATTCGACGCGGATTTTCTCTTCCATAATATGTCACATTCTTGTCACTTCTATAAGCTACTACAGTTAACAATATAGTGAAATTGACAAGATGAATGATTTTGGTATTATTAAGGAATGATTTTGAATGAGTGTTTGGAACGAGTTTGAGTGAATTTAATGGGAAGTAATCCTCTATCGCAAATTTTGTTCAGGATGAACAAAATTGGCGATATTGATTACCCCCCTTTAATAAAAATGCATAAAAGTTATATACATAGCTTCCTATTTCTTCAAGAACCTATGAGACGCTAATAATTTGAATTGTGTCAGTGAAATCGCGATGTTTCTCTATCAAAATTTATTTTGAATGACGTTATTGATTCTATATTTTTCAATGGCTTTGGTCGTTCTTGAATAGTTTGAGTGAGTGTTTGGAATGAATGAGTGGAGCGCTGAGTGAGCGATTTAGAATGGTTTTGATTGGTGCGAATGTCAATTTTACGATGTAACTAACTGTAGTAATAATAATGTGTCAAACCTATCAAATAACCTTAATATGTCAAAATTTCATTTTTCTAGTAACCTACATGTAGATATAGACATTACTGAACAAGGTACCATTAAGCGATGTTGATTGTTGTTCTAAAGGCTAGCTGTGCTCTTTATATGTCGTAGGAAATATCGTTAAAACAGCAATTCCTGGAATTCCACGTTGTCTTGCGTTTGGAATGATTTTGATGTCAAAACGGGAAAATATCAATTTTTGATGACGTCTCGAGCGATAATCAACGACATAGTGTCGAGTTTGTCCCGATTTTAATGACTTTTGCGTATGGTATAAAACTTTGCAAGTTTCAATATCCATGTGCGTTTACATCGTGATTGACGTGGAGGCATACAGTTAGTTACATCGTGAAATTGACATTCGCATCAATCTAAAACATTCTTAATCGCTCACTCAGCGCTCCACTCATTCATTCCAATCACTCACTCAAACCATTCAAGAACGACCAAAGCCTTTGAAAAATATAGAATCAACAACGTCACTCAAAATAAATTTTGGTAGAGAAAAATCGCGATATCAATCACATAATTCGAATTATTAGCGTCTCTTAGGTTCTTGAAGAAATGGGAAACTAAGTATTTAACTTTTATGCATTTTATTTAAGGGAGGTAATCAATATCGCTAATTTTGTTCATCCTGAACAAAATTTGCGATATAGAATTACCTTCCATTAAATTCACTCAAAACTCGCTCCACACACTCATTCATATTCATTCCTAAATAATTCTAAAATCATTCATCTTGTCAATTTCACGATGTTGTTTACTGTACGCTAATAAGTGATGACTTAGGAAATTCCTTTACGTCTTTTCCCTAATTTTTATCTTTTATTTTGTACAATGTATCAAAGGCATTTCTACCTCAACCTTACTTTTATCAATGTCTCAATGCTTTTGTGTAATAAATGATGCTATATTCTTTTACATTATTTCTTATTGTTTATTGCTCATTTTCCTGAAAAAGCAAACCAACTCCACACATCACAGCAGCTCTTGAGTATTAACAAAGAAATACAATTTTACTTGCGGTCAGAACTTGGTTAGATTCTAGCGAGTAGCTCCATCTTGAAACACGCAATACGGCACGTTTCGCTGGTATTGCAGGATGAGTTTTTAGCTCACCTGAGCATAAAATGCTCGAGGTGAGCTTTTGTGGTTAGGTGGATGTCCGTCGTCAAGCGTCCGTCGTGCGTCGTCCGTCATCAACATTAATCTTGTATGCACTCTAGAGGCCATCAACCTGAAATTTGGTCAGAATGATTGTCTTGATAAAATCTCGAACGAGAACAAAATTGGGTCAAGTAGGGTCAAAACTAGGTCACGGGGTCAAAGCTTAGAAAAACCGTGTATGCAATCTAGAGGTAGCATTTTTTTGCCAAATCAATCCGAAATTTGGTCAGAAAGATTGTCTTGATAAAATCTTGGACGAGTACGAAGGTGGGTCAAGTGGGGTCAAAAACTAGGTCACAGGGTCAAATCTTAGAAAAACCTCGTATACACACTAGAGGTCACATGCTTTGCCTGATCAACCTGAAATTTGGTCAGAATGATTGTCTTGATAAAATCTCGCGCAAGTTCGAAAGTTGGTCAAGTGGGGTCAAAAACTAGGTTACAGGGTCAAATCTTAGAAAAACTTGTACACGATTTGAAAGTCAGATTTTTTGCCTGAAAATTAGCCAAAATAACTTTCCAAAACCTGAAATGTGATTTGGACAGTTCAATCAGGTGAGCGATTAAGGACCACTATGGCCCTCTTGTCTTGGACACTTGCTGGTAAATCGCTACCATGAATGCCTAATTGATTTACAGATTAAAGTATATATTTGCGATTCAACAAGCGAAAAATAACCATCTGGGTAATGCGAACAGTGCCGAACATATCCAGCCCGCGTTTAAGATGACAAATCCATGCAAACAGTATTCCACTTATACACCGCTTGCACGCAAAGTGGTGTAAAATTAGATAACTGTTTTCACCGTTTTGTCGTCCTAAACGCAGGGCTGATTTGGCGGACTGCACGGGCTGACTTAATTCTAAGCTTTACACACTCGATTGATTTTCTGTATCTGAAAAGAAAATCCTATCTTTCTTTATAAAAAAACAGCCTCTGGTTGAGCTCTACCGTAACGAATTCATTTTTGAAGTATTTATATTATGGAGTTCCCAGATTGCTCTTGTTGTTTGTCGCGTACAATTACAGTTAATAACATCGTGAAATTGACAATGTTAGATTTTGAAATGATTTTGGAATGATATTGAATGAGTGAGAGGAGCGAGATTTGAATGGAATTAAGAGAAAGTACGACATTATCGATGTTTTTGTCGTGTTGTAGGATATTTGCGATAATTCATTTCCCCACTTACAAAAATCAACCTTTTTCCTGAATGTTAATCTTTTCAGGCTAATCAGACGCTTTTCAATCCCTAATCGACAATACATTTGCTCCCCGACTTGTCGGTTCGAATGAAATTTTGAATTTTAAATGACTATGAAGCGTTTTGGAGCGTTTTTGAGTGTTTTTGTGAGTTTTTGGAGCGTTTTTGAGTGTTTTTGTGAGTTTTGGACTTAATGAATGGAGTGCTTGGTTAGCGAAATAGAATGGTTTTGATCGAGTCAAATGTCAAGTTCACGATGTTATTAACTGTATTTTAGGACCTCAATATCAATCTCCGGTATAATTCCGCTCTTCAGATTATTAAATGAGAATGTGACCCGTAACGCAAAACACGGAGAAGTGTGAAAAGTATCGACTTTGGTCAGACCACACAAACTGTGCAGTCTGTTTTGAGTCGCAACGTTTTTTAGTTCACCTGAGCATGAAGTGCTCAATGTGAGCTAATGTAATCGTCTAATGTCCGTCGTCAGTCATGCGTCGTCCGTCGTCGATAGTTTCTTTAAACATTTTCTCCTCCCAAACCGGTGAGCCAATGTTTATGAAACTTGACAGGGATGTTCCTTGGGTCAAGCTCTACCAAAGCTGTTCAAGTAATTGAAATCCACCCTTGACTGTGTTTGGCATGACAACAAAAAGGCTGAAAGTATAGAAATCGTCACATATCTTCTTCTCTGACACCAGTAGGCAAACAGCTTTCATATTTGGTATGCAGCATTTTCTAGTAGACCATTATCAAGTTTGTTCAAATCAACTCCCTGGGGTCGTATTTCGGCTCCACCCGGCGCATAACTTTTTACATAGAATCAAAGAGCGAAAATCTTCAAAAAAAATCCTTCTCTGAAATCAGAAGGCAGACATCTTTTATATTTGGTACGTAGCATAGTCTAATGGAAATCTAGAACAAGAATGCAGAAAGCCGATAATTCTGCCTCACAGAGTGAACAAATTAACTTTGAATCTAAATACGTATATGGGCCGGTGACATATTTATATATTAAAAGATTTAATCTAAAATGTTAATTTCATGCAGACTTAATATCATTCACCCAAACACGCAACAAACAAGTTATAACATGGTGGCTGCGCGTTACAAACACGTTAAGCACGTTCTGAGGACGTTTCGAGAACGTTTGACACACGCTCAAGAACGCTGGTATATGCTGGCATACGCTTTCAACACGCTCTGGGCACGTTACTCGCATGTTCAAACTTGCTACAAGCGCGTCATGAATAGGCAAAAAGAATAAGTAAGTCAGCGTATGCCCGGACGTTTTACAGACTTGGACGTTTTTCTCAAACGCGCTAGGCACACGCTGGCTAAAATGTTGAGGTATGACAGGGCCATAAGTGGTCATTAAATGATCTTTACTAACCTTTTAATTGTTTAAGGGAGGGGCCAAAGACAAGAAGGTGAGCGTTAAAGGCCCATAATGGTCTTCTTGGTTCTTTCAAATGTTCTCAGAAACTAATGGATGAATTTCTTCCAAACTTCACAGGAATATTCCCTGGGTGAACCTTTTGCAGAGTTGCGCAGAGAATCATGATGAATGATAAAAATGGCTGCAATGGGCGTGCCTTATATCAATTTATATGTAAAAAGCCTTTTCTCAGAACCTAACCAATGGATATCAACAAAACTGCGCTAAAATAAGCCTTGGGAACCCTTTATCAGATGGTAACATCCCATTTGTTTACCCCCATTCGTCTACTCCCATCTCGTCTACTCCCATTTCACTACAAAATTGCGCATTAGTCTCCTTTTGCTTACTCCTGTTTTGAGCAAGTGTTCCATTTCATCTTTTTATTTTGTTCTATTTTAAAGTTTTGATTATCCTTACTTAGGCCTGTTTCTCACCTAAAAAATATGAATTCTACGCTTTTTAGGCGTTATTGTACAAAATATTTGTTGCTGATATTTTTCACGGTAACCGGAAATTACCAATCCGGACATTATCCTCTTCTATGCTTTTTACCCAGGCGGACATTATCCCCTTCCCGAAATTAACAGGGCGGACATTCCCTCAAATTAGGATCGGATATTATCCTCTACGTCAGTCTTGCAGAGCGGACAATATCCCCTCCTTTGGGCGGACAAAAGCCCCTTCGTCAAACTATAAGACATCCGATATCGCTCGTAAATCATGAAACGGACAAAATCTCTCATAGGAAATAAATTGTGGTTCTTTTAACAGGAAATGCCTTAAATACTATAATAATGATTTTTTTAAAAATGAAAATTTTTCATACATTCTCAAAATGCATCGTTTTTGTGCGTAAATTTCAAAGATGTTTCAAGATCGAACGTCATTTTTTGCCTGGTTTGGCAGGCCATATAGGAAACAACCCTGTCAATCCTGGAAATTGCCTAGGATAAAGATAATCGAGTCAAAAACGAACAACGTGTGTACTTTGTAGCTTTTTTTGTGCTCATGCGGGCGCAAACATAGGTCTTGTATACATCACCAGCTTTTGTGCGACGCGAAGTGCTTTGAGTGTTCAACGCAGTGCTTGCATATCACTACGCTGTGCTAAAATCAAAGTACTGATAGCCGCTGAAGGCGCGGGAACTGAATAGACGAAACAGCACACGAGGTCAATTTTCTGGAATATAACCTTAATTATTCACCTTTTCTTTAATGCTTTTCGGTGGTTTATCGAGGAACAACGGTAGATTATCACTTGATAATCTCACCGCAAAAGCAGTGAAATTATCAAAAACTTATACCCGGCTTTTGTGCATTTCACCCTATCTGACGTCATCTATGCGGGGCGAAATAAGTGACGTCACAATGAACGTTGCATAGCAATAACGTGCAAAATGACGCGCTGTACGAAAATATGTCCTAGATTTCACATTTTGTCTCCTTTTTGCATTAAAGAAATAGAATTTTTCGAGTAAGATCGATAAATATTTCATTTCGTGTACAACAAAATCTATATTTTCACTCGTGGCTCTGCCACTCGTGAAAATATAGCTTTTGACGTTCACTCAATGAAATATAAATCGATCTTACACTGAAACAAACGATTATCCACTATGTCCTTATCATGTATGCCAGATATTTTCTTTCTTATCACTGCCAAAATCACTGCTGTGTTAAAGATACATAGCTTTTATATTTGATCTTGACGATTGACCTTGCTAATAGGGAAAGAAGAAAATGCTGTAAACTAACACTTTCTCCTTTCTCCCTAATATTATCTACGCTTTCTGCTACAAATTTTACTAATTTGCCCTAATATTGTATTTAATCTGCAACCCTTTACACTTTCGGGACCTGTCTAAACATTTGTTGTCTTGTAATGGATTAATCTAATTTAGAAAAATTTAAAAGTCTTGTCCCATCCTTAAACCCTGAAATAGGCGACAAAATTTTAGACAACTTGGAACAGGTCACGCGGCAGACAATAAATCATCATGAGTGAAATTTGATATATATCTAGGCAAGAAATTAGAAAAATAATGGGGGTATGCGTATAGGGTGGACCATATTGTGGGAAAGGGAGAAATTGATCCACAGTAATATACAACTTCATTATGGAATTCAAATAGATGTAAAAGAAAGAGTCGACGAGCTTGTGCCCCTAGAAAAACAGCATTACTACGTTTGTTAGACGGGATGATCGAATGGATAAATTGACTGACTAATAGCAAACCAATCAGCTCAAATAAAGGACATGGTTCACAAACTGCAGATTTTGGCCCTGTAAAATCAACTTTTGCTAAATGCAAATGATCTCAATGAAACCAAGTTTTTATGGTTACCCTTATCCCCTTCTCTCAAACTGTACAAAGAATATTTTCATTACTATGTCATTTCTTGAAAAAATGCATTTAAAGTTGCCCCAAAAATGTAAAATTGACCTTTTTTCATCAAAATGGTAAATTCATGAAGCTGAAAAAATATGAAGCCCTAATTGCGACACCACAATATTCTACAAAAAAAAAAACCTTTTAGAAGTCATAGCTATTACTTGATAAAAATTTGGAGGTGTGGCAAGATAAACTTCATATTTTTTTGTAACTTTAAACCTCTATTTTCGGGGAAAATTAGGCATTTCTGCAGATTTAAATCTAGGCTATTTTATCGGCTTATTGTAACAAAGCTTTGTGGTTTTGGAAAATATTCTATACATTATTTGAAGGTTTGTGTATAGGTTAATAGAAAAAAAAAGTAGATTTAATTCTGTTCATCAGAAATTTGAAAATACTGATTTTACAGGGCCAATTTCTTTATGTTCGTGAACCTTGTCCTTTGCTAAAACGCGAGAAACCTATCACAAATGGGAACACCATACTAGAATCCTATGCTCAAGTAGACTGGTACTACTGTCGACTCATGTATGAAGCCGGTGGCTTTTGTGATTGTCGACAGTGGGACTAGTCTAATGCTCAAGAATCCCCACAGAAATATTACTAAAAGCAGTTTAAAAAACGCTCAAATTTAATGTCCGTGCTCAAATCTAACAAACCGGCTATACCGATATCATATAAAAGTTATAACAGCACTCGTTAAAATTTAATAGTTTCTCTAAGTTAAGGAGGGCCGTTGCAGTTTCGGGGGATATCCAGATATCCACGAAACAGATGTATGTTTTAGAGCATTCATATGCACAGATATATTGAAAATATCAACATAGCTTTCCACTCATATTTTGAAAATATTTTCATTTTTCTTAAGGTGGCCATGTTTTCGAAAATATCAAAGAAAACTGTTTATTACACCGACCAATCACAATACTGGTGTGCTAAATCGACATATATTTATAGCCATAGGTATGGAAAACATAAGAATTAAAATAAACTTTCTAGTAAGGTCATAAATAACTGACAAGTGGACATTTTGCTTTAAATGCTCCTTAAAAGTTAAAAGTGAATAATTTTTCTGAAGGCAAAAAAGCAAACACTTATATTAAATAAAATCGAAATATGTCAATAGAAAATTAGCCCAACTATCGTACAAGTGAAATTAGTAAAGAAAAGTATATGTATCCAGGCACTTTTCAAGTTCATAAGTTTGAAATACAGTACCCCCATATTTTACTACTCTTATTTGATTTTCTCCAGACATTGTTACGCCCCCTGATTTCCCAATCAACAATAAAAACCATTTGTAATTTTGTTACACTTGGTAACGCCTATGGCAGTTGTAGGATTTCTGTATCGGGGCTTAAACTACAATTTAGGGGGTGGGGGTAGGCATTTCACATCATTACCAAAGTTTTGCCGAATTTACCCAGTGAAAGACTGAACACCCCATTCCCTCTGGATCCGCCACATGCACAGTCATTATTCTGATCAAAACGTGAGGTTTTCCTCATTTTCTATATGAGGCAATTACATAAAAAAATGATAAGTCATTTCAGTTGTCACGGAAGATAAGATGGTTTAATTTTATTACTCGATTGAAAAAACAAAAGAAAACATGACTTTTGATTGATTTTAAAGATTTTAGAATTTGGGATTATGTTGATAATTTTAACCTTATCATTTTGAATATTTATAAAAAGAATAGTGAAAAACGAACAGACAGTTAACAATGCAGAAAAGTAACCTGAAAAGGAGAGAAATTGCATTCAAGTGGCAAAATCTTATTATTTTGGGATATGATTCGTCATCCCGTATCTTTTTTTTTATCAAAATCGTAAATAAAAAAGCATATTTTTTCTCCTTTTCGAGCAATGTTCAAATAACTGAAAGTTGACCACCTTTTATAAGCATCCATTATATGATAGTTTTATACTTACAACGATATAACCCAAACTCAAATATTCCCTTTCGGTGATGAAGAGAACGTGAAAGCCCTGCGTTCGGGACAACAAAGCGAAGCAAACGTTTAGCTAATGCGCGTGCGAGCAAAGCAGGGTATAAAACAAAATGTTTGCTCTGTTTTGTCATCCTAAATGCAGGGCTTGTGATAGGTCTATCAACGTCACCCATACTTCGCTGGAATAACGAAGCACAAGTGTGAAACACTCATAAGATATACTCTACACGGTAATGCAGACTACTATTTCTCGGATATTTGTTTGTGATTCGTTATTCTGAACATATTTCCGGATTTCATTTTGTCGTAATAATTGCCAAACCCTGCAGTTCAGGATGCAAAAACATTTGCAAACGTTTAGAAAGTGAACCTTTCTTAGCAGTCTTATGTTTCTGAAATGATTCGCGAACGTTTTTATTTTGAATTCAGGACAATCCTGTGTGTAGGTTGACAAAATTACGATTGTTTGAAAAATAGCCTTCCACTGTGCAGGTGAAACTTCATATCAGGTTGATTTTAAAAAGGCCACCCCTCACAATTTTTTTCTAGGCGAGTTGTCTCCCCAAAACTGCATCGTCCCACCTTAATCAAGAACTCGTTTACATAAAGACTAAAACATCATCTTTTAAACACGACAGGCAATGCTCCGACTTCAAGGCGGAGGAAAATATCTGCGACAGAAAGAAGATACATAACTTGATCTTTTTCGCTGAGTATCATATTGATATATACGACGATATTTAAAATCATTTGATCAGTAGACGAGGAATGTTGTAACTGCAGTTCTGTCGCTGAAGAATCCTTGGTTGGACGGCTATCATAGGCGTTTCTAAAATTTAATAATGCATACGCACTCAAAAGGCGACAACAAAAGAATACATGATGTAGGATAAAGGGCTTAGGCGATATGTGGTCTGTGACAAAAGATTAATGCCCTCCGTTCGCTCCATTATTATCATTTGAGAGTTGGTGAATAATATCAAAAAATCGTAACTACAGCTTGAATAAGCTGTAGTTTCGATGCTTTGCTTATTCATCAACGATATTTTTCAACAGATGATTATTCCTTTTACGCACTTGCGTAAATTGCGTAATGAGAGTTACGCCTTTGTATAACATATTAAAGATATAGGCCTACACGCATGACATCGATACCCTATTGTCAAAGTGATTTATTGCGAGTGTGAACGTCAAAAGTTTATCTCGGGGGCCAGGACCCATATCCGGGGATGGTGTGCAACCAACCATAACCAGCATCTGATAATCAAGGCACGCTGAGGAGGAGGTCAAGCAACTTATCGTTTGAAGCGATCGATTTTAAGGAAGAATAAATAGGGATAGAAAGAGTATAGTTCATCTATATGGTTGATGCGGTAAGATATGTTTTGGTCACTGTATATTCATTGTTCTGTAAAAAGTAATGGGTTTTCGCGTGGCTGTTAGCATCGTTTCCTTCTACGTCAATAATTTGAGCACAACTGTCCTATAAATGATATTTTTACAGAGGATGAAATATTTAGTGATACATTAAGGTGTATATTCAACTTTTTATACTGGAGAAATCGCTTCTTTTTGAAAGAAAAATTCGCACCTAAGCCAGTTCGTACCGTTGACACGTCCATCACACGCCAGCCGCTACGACGCATATTGTAGGATTGCCATACGCTAGATATGAAAGTATATCACGAAACATTTGAATTTTGTTGATAAACACATACCTCATCCATTATTTGATATGCTTTTTTCTCTAAATTTGGTATTTTGAATGGACATTAACATTGAAAATAAGAGAAAGTTAACCATCTGGAGCCATAAAAATCTCATTTAATCTTTTGATGGTCAAAATTGGAGTCCATTGTCTAATGAAGTTTAGTAGGCTAGAGAGAAATGCATGAACTGATAAAATAACCATTGTTAACCTTTGACTTTTGGAGTCCTACCTGCTTAGGCAGAAGAAGACAATGATCAAACTGCTCAAATGCACAGTCTTACCAAGTTTATACAATCTGATTGTCCTTTCTAAACCAAAACAGTTGTGAAAATATATTTCCAAAATAAATCTGACCCACATTAAGTTTGTCAGGTGTTTTCAACACTGCAACTTTAATGCATTTTAGTCAAGAGTGACAAGGAATTAGAGAATATCGAATAAAGAAATTGCTTGTTAAACTTGACAGTTCTTCTCCAATATGTTCTCCTTAGTAATTTATGATATTTGCATTCTCTAACAGGGCTCGTGTTTGACCGTTACACCAGGGGTTTGACCCTCAAATATCCAAAAATAGCTTAATTTGACCCCATGAAATTTCTCCCGAGGGAGTTACCTAGGGTCAAAACATGGTTTTATACCTTAGATTTTTACAAATCACTATCTAAAGTTTTACAAACTAATTACTTGTCTAATATCATTGCAAGAAACAGTTAAAGTGACACTTAAATTTGCAAAATTCAAGTCGGGTAAAAATCTAGATCACAAGGTCAAGTCTCTGGAACACCTTGTAGACATTCTAGAGGCCATGTTTTTTACAGGCACATTGGATGCAATATCTCTTGTCCAATCAACCTGTATTTTGGTCAACTTTATTGTTTTGATTGGATTTTAGACAATTTTATCAGGCCAGCAATTTAGGGCGGCTATGGCCCTCTTGTCTTAATTTGACGTTTTGTGTGACATGACCACATTTGAAAGCTCTTGAGCCTACAGAATACACGCTGATTTTTCACTTAAGTACGACATTTTACCTTAAAAAAGGTGAAATCTAGAAATACTCTGCTCCCTGTGTACATTTGAAGAACATGTTGTATTAACTGCATTCTTCCTTGCAATACTCTGTTGGAAAGAGATAATGGTCATGGTGTGCATTGTTATTAATGTTAGCACAAAAAGGATAAACTCTGATTTTGGGATACAATTTTTAACCATTCACACGGAATGACATTTTCTAGTACCTTGGTATGATTGTATTTAACAAAGATAAGACTATGGGTTCATAATTACTAATTTTTCTAGACTTTGCAAGTTTTCCCCATTATGATTCAATTTATATCAATTTCATTCTCTCATTTTGGGGAAAAAAAAGTAGTTTTTGTCAATGGGAACAGGTCCGTTTATTGGACTCGTTCAAAGAAAGAAAAAAAAACCCCCGCTGATATTCCTTCTTTTGCAGGAGGTATAGACAAAGATCAGCCTTTAAACAAAGAAAACCCCCCAAAATGTATTTTCAAAGTAAATATTCATAATTAGTGAATGGAGTGAATTGAGCTCTTTTATCTTGATGCAATTTTGCAGGGGGTGGTTTTAATTAGCTTGACAAGGAATGTTGACAGAAAAATAAATTTTATGAATAAATACAGATAATAAAGTGATGAAAGATAGTAGTATATTTCAATCTTGCGCATGTTGAACAAGGTTGATATTTTTTATATGTGACCCATCATGTGAAAAGGGACCATCTGGGAAGTGCGTAAGTGTCGACCCTTGTCAGACTGCGTGGATTGAATCTAGAATGATTAATCTACCTTCCTGTGAAAGAATCTTGAAATGCAACCTCTAGTTTACCTATGCTGGGCCAAATCTCTTTTTCAATGAGGGATATCGGTTAGTTATCTCCTAGGAGGAAGGGTCCTAATCAGTGGTTTACCTTGGATTTTATCCTTATTTCCTTTGCACCATAAGTTTTAAAGATAAGCTCTAAACCAAATATTGCGCAATTTATAAGATTCATTTGATGTAAAATAAATATTTCGTTTCTTTTTTACTATTGAAAACTCTATCATTAATACGAATTGCGCAAATAAGTATCTTGTATTTACGAGAATAAAATTCGCAATTTCCCCACAGAAACCATGGATAAAATCCAAGGAAAATTTCTTAAAGGACCGTTAACGATTCTGGATTACCTCTGATTTAATCCACAGAACAAACAAGGGAGATAACACACAAAAGTCTCCCATTGGTGGTCCCTTCTCGCGTGACTGGTCACATCTTTATCAGGTACTCCTCTTTCTTTTTATTATGCCCCCGATAGGGAGGCATCATAAATTTGACTTGTCCGTCCGTCCGTCTGTCCGTCCGTCCGTCCGTCATTCCGTCCAAAAACTTTAACATTGGCCATAACTTCTAAATCAAAGCGGTGTCGGGGGCATTGTCATCTTACAGTGACAGCTCTTGTTGATCATATATATTATAATTTACTTTCATGTTTTACTGTTTTGTTGGTAGCGCGTCGGACTGTCAATCTAGAGGTCCCGAGTTCGATCCCCGATGGCGGCACTCATTCTTTCCGACTATTTGTCTTTCACCTAGATGGGTTGATAATCGTAGACCTATGTGAGATAGCAGCTGGAGGCTAGGACAGGATGTGGTGGTTGTACTGGTGAGAGAAATACCAGGAAACCATTGTTAGGTGCTCCAGCCGCAGGGATATAACTGAAATAATGTTGAAAGCGGGGTAAAACTCCATTCAATCAATCAATCAATTTACTGTTTTCAGATAAAATGGCCAGAAGAGTACATGATACCTACTCTGTCTTTGTTGGACAGCTGGACCATAGTGTCACTAAGGTATGTTGTATTTCTTGTAATAAATGCTCTAGGAAGGTATACATATAACATGGTCAGGGAGCTTTTATTTAGTATGCATTTCCTGATTAAAAATTTTATTAATCTCATGTCTTTTAGGCCCTTTTCCCTTTAATTTGAGGTACATTTCCTCTAAACAATCATGTAAATGATTGTTTAGAGGAAATTCACATCAAATAAGAGAAGAAGTCTCAATAAGTTCTTAAAATTAAGGCATTTGAAGTGGGTTTTCTTATTAAAAAAAATAAGGGTTGCTACTATTAGGGAGGGCACTATTGTTAGGGGAATTACTTTACTTACAGTAGTTCTAACCCTTAATTGTTTATTGACTCAAGGCCACAAGTGCTATTGCCCTTGCCTTGTCTATGTGTCTGTATGTGTGTCCGTCCATGATAATTGACTTTAAAAATCTTCCTGAATACCAATTTTTATGCCCCCGTATCGAGAGATCGGGGGCATATTGTTTTACTCATGTCCGTCTGTCCGAAAACTTATCTTCAAGCCTATTCAAGATACAAAACTAATATTTGGCATGATGATAGATCTCAATGATCCGCACCAACTGGTACCAAACTCAAGGTCATGTGACAAGGTAAAGGTCATCTGTCAAGGTCAAACTTTGAAAAAATGCCGTTACGGGGGCATTCGTGTTTCACAAACACATCTTGTTTTTTTCCTATTATTAATTAAGTAGAGTTGCTATCCAATCTTTGATCATTTGCATAGTTATTCCACTAGTTTAATAACACCTGTGTAATATGAAAAGTAATCAATTGGGTTATTTCACTCCTGCAATGTTGGTCATATTATAATCAGTAATTTTATAGTCCGTTTGACTTCTATATGGACCAACATTTTAATGAAAATCTCAGAATTGAATAAATGAAACACATTTTTTTCTTGTCATATCATATTTTCTATCTATCCATGAAGAATTTTGTTTTTCAGAATTTTTGATTATAAAATACTGATTTTGTCCGTCCGTCTACACGTTAACTCTCAGCCTTTCATGCCTTCTTATGACTTTATTAAATGGAACAGCAAATTGTCTGTCTAAAATAGTTCTGATTTGCATAGGGGCCGAATCAAAAGTGTATGATTTAAAGTGATTCGCTTTAGCATAAAATTGAGTATTCTCATAAAATTGATTTTGATGAAGATTGTACTTCCTTCGGATATCAAATCTGAGTGTATATTCTCTTTGTTCAAAGACAGTTTGAACTGATAACTGAGAATTGTTTTTATCTATTCTCAAATGAACCCCATATTCCCTTATTTAAACTAATCAAAAAGCATCCTTTTACAAAGACGTTGGGATTTCCACAAGGAAAATTAGATTAGTAGGCGAGTAATAACGGTAAAAATCACATGATATGTAAGTTCAAGATGAAATGACCATCGATATGCTAATTAGCGTGTCCAAATAAGGAACAATGGACATTTCTTCTGTCATATGTTTAGTATAAAGCCACATGTTTTTACTTTTTACATTTTCTTACTACTAAACTGGCTTCACCACCCCTCGTATTTAAGAGCAGAAAATGCGGAAATATTAACTTTAATGAGACAGAAGAAAACATTATTTTGAAACCATTTCAGTTTCAAAAATTAATTCTTGGAATGTTATTAACCTGTAATTAAGATTTTTCCACATACAAATCTTTCATTCAAACACATTTTTATGTAAGAGATGAAAAAGGTTGGTCCATAAGTGATAAATCTAGAAATTTCACCCTATGAGTCCTGGGACCCCTCGATTCTAAAACAATGAGTCCCAGGGAAAAAACTATGAGTCCCAGGGCGAAATCAATGGGTCCCAGAACAAACTAATGGGACCTAAGTTTATTCCTAAATATATATATAAAAGAAAAAAAAAAAACTCTTAAAATTGATTTCTAACTAAAAAGTATGCAAGTAGGTCTTAAGTTGCCTTGCTCAAGAGTCAAGTTTTTATTAGTTAATGATTTTAGGCCCTTAGAGTTGTTTTTTCTTAACTTTTCAAATACAAGATTCAGCAACTGAAACAGGGGAAATACTAGATTGTTAATACACCATGTTAACAATTGAATTGAGCCAGTTTTACCCAATATGTTGAAATAGGCAGTATTGTTTTCTGTGAATTAAACATCATAATTAATTTATAACTTGGTGTTTAGGGTTCAGATTATATCTGACAAGATGTTTCATCAATGTTTTGGATGCATATAATTTAGATCATTAAACTTATTCAGGTCTTCACACGTAAATGACACTCAAACACTGACTGACAAATTTCGAGACCGGTGTCAAGTTGACAGTTTATTTGCACTTGACGAAAAAAAAACTTGAGGTCAAAAGGACGCAAGAGACAAGCTATGCAATATTTTTTAAGGAAAATTTCTCGAAATTTGTGCCTCAAGACAAAAATTTACTCATCAGAAGGGAGCCCAGAGACTGTCGAGAGTTTGTTTACATACGGGGAACCGATAAACAACCAAGCCGACGTAATCAATATAACTGCGATTGTGATTCGATAAAGGTGAATGCATTCAATGTATAAGGCAATCATATGACTTGTTACATTTTGAAGGAAACGGTGTTCATTTAAAGTATATGCCGTGAAAATAGTATATTACCAATGTTTACCGATGTGATTTTTACGACCAGACTATCTCCTCCCCGACAACCAAATGAATTTTTATGAGTCCCGAGGGACGCACATTTGTAAAATGACTGCGTCCTATCAAAAAACGTATAGGACGCAGGACGCAGAGCTAGATTAATCTCTGGTCCATATAGAAGTCAAACAGACTATACTTACAAAAAAAGACTCCAAAAAACAGCCATTGAAGAGCCATCATATAAGAACATTCTTTATCTAACATTAGAGGTCATTTAAGCACACAGCTGAATCTGTTGAAATTAAAGGGCCTTTTAATACTGGGATGTGTTTTTCTAATAAATAACAATACAAAAATAACAATATTCTTGAATTTTAGTAAGTTTAAAAAAAAGAAGTGAAATTAAAATGCTCACTAATTACCATTAGACCTGATTTAAGGTAGTGGACCCCTTATAGTTCTGCAACATTTCGGAATTCATGATCTTGCACAATGTTGACCAAGGTTTCCTAATGAAGATCATTAGGAAACCTCGGTTAACACTGTTAAAGTTCATTACTTCCCTGAGACATTGCAAAACTATAACAGGTCTACTACCCTAAAGTATGACCAGGGCTTGTGTTTGACCCTTAAACCAGGGTTTTGACTCCCCCAAATCCCATTTTGACCCTCAAAATTATCCCACAGGGGGTCATTTTGACCCACTGAATATTCAGTGGTGCAACCTATGCTATTTAAAAGATTATATAGATCAATTGTTTTCCTAATACTATGACAAAAGATCTATATAAATGGAACAACATACACAATAAAGTGTGTCTACACTTTATTGTTATGTTGTTTCAGTTAAAAAGATTACTATAGAGTCTTATAAGTTTTATGTTGCTCTTTTTTGACCCCTACAAAACCAGTTTTGACCCCCAGAATTTTATAGTCAAGGGGTCAATGACTCCCAAATTTAAAACACTAGCACAAGCCCTGATGACCTCATTTAGATTTAGATTTAATGCTGACCTATTTCAGGCAGAGCTGCATGAGCTGTTTAAAGGCTGTGGTGAGATTGCTGACCTAATTATTATGGAGGATACGACTGGAATCAAGAAAAACTATGGGTAAACTTTTTAGCTCAGCTGTTTTCGGAGAAACCTGAGGTATTACTATAGCCTTTGTGTCCTTGCTGTCGTGTAATAACTCTGAGAATTTGTGTTATCTCTTAATTTGAAACTTGTCACACATGATCAGTATCACAAGAACATTCTATACTTTCAAGGGTGATAACTATAGATTCATTTTGCAAGTTATGCCCCTCTTTAGACTTTTTTATCCAGTATTCAGAGCCAAACAGCAAAGCCTAGGCATCAATAGGATATCCTCTGATTTAGTTTGGTTGTTTTTCGGTAAAACAACCAAAGGTATTCAGGGTTTGACACAAGCTTCTGTGAGTAAGGCGTGATCAGACCTCAAACTAATGAAATCAAGAAGTCCAAGCCCAAAATTAAGGAGTCCAAATTTTGTATTGGGAAGGCAGTATAGTGAAAAAAAGAAATTGCTTCTTCTTGACCATAATAGTTACCTTCTAATTATAAGATGTTTTTCTGTCAAAATAGCTAGTTACAGATGGAACCAAATGTTACTTGAAAGATATTCTAAATAAGTGTGGAACAGGTCTAAAATTTAGACATAGAGATAAATAGGGTAACTGTCCTGCTTATTTGTTTGTTAGAATAATTTCATATAACAAATGGACTCCTTTCTTGCAAAAAGAAAGAGGCCTGACTAGAAATAAGAAGTGCTAGACTCTCCGTAGTGTTAAACCCTTGTGAGCTCATCTTAAACTCTGACTTCCATGGTAATGGAAATACTGAAAATTGGCTGTACAATCTTTGAAAAAAATTTCTCTCCTCCTAGACTACTGGGCCATGAATCAAGCTGAAACTTGTCAGGGATGTTCTTTGGTCGAAGCTCTAATTAAATTGAAAAAAAAAAAAAATTAATAATTTCATCGAAAACCCTGGTTCACATGGTAACAGAAAGAGGAAAATTGCGAAAAATCTTAGAAAGAATACTCCTCCTCCCAAACTACTGGGCCAATCAAGCTGATAAAAAAAACAAAAACAAATTGCAGTAGGATGTAATTAAAGTGTGTTTCTTTCAAATCCAAAATTTAATTTTTCTTTTTTGGGGGTCTTTATCAACTTTATTACCAATATCTTTCTCAACCATTGTGTCCTGCAAAATGGATGGATAATTGTAATCAATCAATTTTGAAATTTCGGAAGAGACCACTCAGGGTTTTAAGGGACCCAGGTTTTGCGAGTCTGAGACTCCCAAATAAGCAGCCAGGACCCTCAAAACTATCTAATATGAGTCCTTTGGACCCACTAGGGATCAACAACAGAATAGAATTGAAGACTGTTTTAAACAGTCTTCAATTCTTTCCTAAAGTTGAGAGCCAAGTAATTATTAGTATCAAGCAATTTCTTAACCTTTAACAGGGAATTGCTTTCCTGTGCCTATTCTGAAATCTAGATCATTGCTCTAAAATAAGTAGTCTTTATCTAAAACAGGGACTCCCAAACCTAATGAAAGGACCCCTAAGACCCCAATGGTTGAGTCCTTTGGACACTGTTTTCTTGATGTCAGACTAAAACCCTGGACCACTGCTTATTTGATATTGAGAAGCTCTCTAAATGAAAGTGATATGTATATCTTTGATCACCTCAAAGCCTATTGTTAGATATGGAAACATTCCCAAATATTAAAAATGGTACTCTGTTTTGCATGTGAAGTTGTGTGAAAAAGGGGGTTTAAATTTTAAGCATTTGCAATCTGAATGCTGGGCAATAATTCCTCAGTCATCAAAGTCTTTTCCTTTTCATTTACAAGCTCAAAGTAGGCATATTGGTGGTTCAGAGTGAATTATTTGTTACTGCCTATATATATATTGGCTGTTAAAACTGTTTTGCTCCAAGTCATTGATGTATGCTGATTATGCTCTGTTTTTAAATGTTTATAGGTTTGTCCGTTTTATGGATGCAGAGTCTGCCCTTAAAGCAACAGAAGATTTCCACGAATGGCCACTGAGAGGATCTGTGTTAATGGTGGATATATCGAAGGATACTTTAGCCAAAATACAAATGGGTGAGTTTATCTATTATTAGTGTTAACCTTTATCCTGCTGCAGTGTCTGATCTAGGACGCGCGATTGCAGGAATCCCTGGCATTTCTTAAAGATCACGCATATTTTTTTAACTAGCGCGGGATGGTCGCGCAAAAAAATAAAAAAGGAATATCAATAAATCTAGCCTTTGACAGCAAGTCACGTCGAACTGTTTACCATTTTCTTCGAGTGGTATCATAAGAGTGACTTCCCTTATTGTTTACTATGGTTGACTTCGATTGCAAATAAGACTGTGCGTTTGTTATTATAGTTATACCTACTATTGTATTTCTATTAGTATCAGTCAAAGTCGACCAACGATTTTACGAATCTTGTTAAACGAACATTTGAATACATTCATTTATATTTTCTTTATGCGAGAAAAACATTGTCAATAAAAAACATTTACTTTTGAAAAAAATAAATATAGGGTTTTTTTCGAAGTGAATTACTTATAAAAAAATTAAAAATGGTTTTTGTCAACAGGAAAATTCGAAATTTACCTTTGTTGTCATTGAAATAATCGAATCGTCTGCATTCGAAAAACAATGGATCAGACAGGAAAAAACGGCGTTTTACCGATTTCTTTCGTCGTGAAACTCAAACAAATGTGGATGACGAAAATACGTCGACCAATGGGACTGAAACGGCGATAGAAGCAGAGTCACAAATTGACGACGCCATCGCAGATTCAGACTCCGTGTCACAAGAAAAAAAGTCAAAGCCCTGTAAATTATTTTTGTTTGGTTAAGCTAACTTGAAGTCCCCCATAGTAATTACAGATCCCCCATGTTTTCAAAACTAATGGGGGAATTTCCCCCATGTATTTCAAATCCTGGATCAGACACTGCTGCTGAGTTATGCACACCCTCTAAGTTTCAGTTTAAGAAGAGAAAAAGAAGGGCTTAGGCTGTTAAAAAAAGATTGCAAACATGCTTAGTCTGCACAGTTTGACAAGTTTTGGCGAGCTTTGCTTTTTCAAGAGTGATCTTCTTTAGGGGACAAATCACAAATATAGAAAAGAGTGGTTAAAACCTGGTTAAAATCTTCTCAATGAAACCTATCTTGTTGGTACTCTAGTCTCATGTATGAAAGATAATTCAAAAGAGTGACCACAATTTGCGGTTTGTGTAAGTTTTATTGATTTATATACTTTATGCTAAAACCCAAGCTACTCTGATTTATCTTTGGCACCTAATGTTTAAATGGAACATCTGGGATTTCAAAAAGAAAGAAACAAACAAACCATACCAGTTGAAAAGGGAATTAATCCAACAGAATTCAATCAGAGGTCACATTTTTAAACAATTTTATTGGAAGGTCGAGTTTTCACTCTTCATTCAGAGAATTCTGACCCAGTTACTACTGACCACGTTTTGCATATCCGGGAAGGTCTCCCTTTTGGAGATTGGTAATATTTATAATTTGCATAAACCCTTCCTTGGCCAACTTTGTCTTGTCTTAGACTTGCAAATTTATAATAGTTCTATATGTTGTGATATGTTTCATAGGATGGCTTTTGTTATAACTTCAGAGAAAGGGATAGTGGCCAAAAAGAGACACACTTTGAAAGAAAACCCATCTCTAGGTACCACAGGCAACAACAGTGCTAAGGACACCATGTATATGAACAGATTAAAGGACTCACTGTCGGCTATGAATCTACAGTATTCATCAGGTAAATGCACTAACCAAACATAAATGGTCTGGTTGGATTCAAACCAGTAAAAGTCCAAAATCCATTATGGCTAGTTGTTAGCACAATGGATTTTGGAGCTTTAAAGGTTTGAATCCCATCCAGGCCATCTATGTTACTACTCTCCACCCAGGTATATAAATTGGTCCATGTGAGATTTGTAAGTCAAAGAGTAGTGGCAGCTGAAGGTACCATATGTAAATAGCAGACTTGTTATATGATTATAGGAGGGTTAAAGTGTAAAGCTGTGTGAGTATGTTTGACATTAAACTAGACTATGCTGTTAAACAAAATTTTGCATACTAAACTGTATTAACCCATTCCAACACAAATCCTCTTTCAGAAAATTTGAAAAAAAATCAGAAAACATTGTGTAAAATGAAGAAATTGCTTGTCACAAGCAATTTCTTCATAGTCCACAAAGATTTCTTCCTCAAAAAGATGAAGACTTTTGAAATGTCACCACCTTATAATTGTTATCTGGAATTAGGCCAGTCTGAACTTTAGTTACCTGGAAATTGATTAAAATACTTAATAATTATTATTATACCCCCCACCTACAAAGTAGAGGGGGGTATATTGGTTTCACCATGTCTGTCTGTCTGTCTGTCCATCCGTCTGTCCATCCGTCCATAGACCATTTGTTTCCGGACTCTAACTCAAGAACGAAGTGACCTACAATCATGAAACTTTATACAAATGTTCCTTATGACCCAAGGAAGTGCCCTATTGTTTTTGGGTCACATAGGTCAAAGGTCAAGTTCACAGTCAGTCATTGTTTAATTTTCGTTTCCGGACTCTAACTCGAGAACCAAGCGACCTACAATCATGAAACTTAATGCAAATGTTGCTTATGACCCAAGGAAGTGCCCTATTGTTTTTGGGTCACATAGGTCAAAGGTCGAGGTAACATTCAGCCATTGCTCAATTTAGTTTCCGGACTCTAACTCGAGAACCAAGTGACCTACAATCATGAAACTTCATACAAATGCTCCTTATGACCCAAGGAAGTGCGCTATATATTTTTTAGGTCACATAGGTCAAAGGTCAAGGTCACAGTCAATTTTTGTTCGATTTCTGTTTCCGGACTCTAACTCAAGAACCAAACAACCTAGAATCATGAAACTTCATGCAAATGTTCCTTAAGACTCAAGGAAGTGCCCTATTGTTTTTGGGTTACATAGGTCAAAGGTCAAGGTCACAGTCAATTTTCGTATAATTTACATTTTTTCACTCTAACTCAAGAACCAAGCGACCTAGAATCATGAAACTTCATTCAAATGCTGCATATGACTTCAATATTTGTTACCAATATATCTTGCACTAAAAGCACTTGCATTCTGACAAAGCGCTTGTGGGGGGTATAAGTCGGCTCTGCGACAGTTCTAGTTTGGTTTTGTCAGAAGTGTGGAATATCCCTGCCCAACTTGTCCAACATGGGCATTTTAGCTAGCAGACCAATGGGCCTTTGTTTTTGAAAATTTTTCTTCTGGGTCTTATGAAGCTCAGAAGGGATTAACCGCTTTAGGCGTTTAACATGTCCCACAAATATTTGTTGCAGATCAAAGAAACTACAATTGCCTGTTGAATGATATGGGACCACTGTCTACAATATGTCAGGTACCATTTAGCAGACTTGGGGAGGAGATTCCTTTTCAGGAAGTATCTGACAAGATCATGGAAAAGTATGTGTACTTTCACCATTTTTCTGTTTTATTTTTTAGCTCAACTGACTGCAGCATGCTCTGGTGAGCTTTTGTGATTATTGAATGTCTGTTGTCCGTTGTGTGTCTTTGTCGTCCCATAGTCAACAATTAAGGTGTTAACACTCTAGAGGCCACAAATATAAACGAATCTTCATGAAACTTGGTCAGAATGTAAGGCAGGTCACAAGAATGAATACTATATTTAAAATTGGAAGAATCAGGGTCAAATCTTCGAAAATCGTTGTATGCACGCTGGAGGTTACACTTTTTGCCCGATCAACCTGAAAGGTCAGGATGATTGTCTTGATTAAATCTCAGTCGTGTTCAAAATTTGGTCAAGTTGGGTCAAAAACTAAATCATGGGTTCAAATTTTAGAAAAACTTTGAATGCACCCTGTAAGTTGCATTTTTTGCCTTGATTAAGTCTCAGACGAGTTCAAAATTGGATCTAGTGGGGTTAAAAACTAGGTCACAGGTCAAATTTTAGAAAAAACCTTTTACATGTTCTGGAAGTCTGATATTTTGCCTGAAAACCTGAACATCAGCCAAAAAAGTTTCCAAAACCTGCTTGAAACGATTTTTAGCTCCACTGGCGGAAGGCCACTGGGACTATTGTCATGAGGTTGTGTCTGTGGTGCGTCTGTCCATCTGTCTGTCTGTGCATCCCTTTGTAAACTTTTTTTTTAAAAATCTTCTCCTCAGATACTACTGAAATAATTTCAACCAAGCTTCACAGGAATGATCCTTGGGTGACTTTCTTTCAAAGTTGTTCAAGAAACTTTGATCCAATAATAAACATGGATTTAATGTGCATGGCTAATTTCCAAATATGATAAAAAGTGAGTTTTCTCGGATTCTAATTGATGGATACCAATTAAATTTTACATGAATTATCCTTGGGTGACCATTTATCAGTCTACAAAAAATAATTATGATTGGATGGAAAATATTTTGCTTATGTGCGGAAGTCATTTTTTATATGTTATATAGTGGTAACTTTGAAAATCATTTTCTCAGAATCAAATTGATGGATATCCACCAACTTTCACTGGAATGATACTTGAGTGACCCTTAATCAGTCTACCAAAAATTATTGTGATCAGATGAAAAATATGTATTTAATGGGGGAGGTCATTTCTCTATAATGTTATTTAGTGGAAAGTTTGGAAAATCATTTCCTCAGAATGAAACTGATGGATATAAACCAAATTTCACTTGTATGATCCTTGACTGACCCCTTATCAATCTACCAAAAATTATTGGGATCGGATGAGAAATATGTATTTCATGGGCAGAGGTCATTTCTCTAAATGCTATATAGTGGAAACTTTGGAAAATCATTTCCTCAGAATGTAACTGATGTATGTCAATCAAACTTTATTGATATGATCCTTGGGTGACCTTTTATCATGCAGCCAAAAATTTTTGTGATTGGATGAAAAATATGTCTTTTATGGGTTGAAGTCATTTCTCTTCATATCATATAGTGGAAACTTTGAAAATCATTTATAACATCAGTAGAACCCAGAATATCTTAGTCAAAACTTTGATTTGCTATTGCAAGAATTTCAAGCCTGTGGAGCGACTCAAGCCATTCATGGCTTTTTAGTTGGACAGTTCACTCAGGTGAGCAATTAAGGGCCACTTTTGCCCTCTTGTTTTTCTCTTTTGCGTGGCTGTTTTGGGAGAAAACCTAAGGTATTGTCATCACCTTAGCATTGTTTGCATTTGCGTTGTTGTAGGCATTGGTGTAGGTGTCGGCGTCTGCCTTGAAATTGAAAAATCATTTCAATTTCAATATAGAGCAATAGATCTATAAAGCTATACAGTAAAATCTGTGTGAGCGGCCAACTGTGCACAGTGGCCAATCTGCCGACAGCGGCCACTCGATTTCCCCCGTGCAAATTTCTTTTTTAATTGCACTGTGAATAGCGTGATCTCCTGAAATGTGGCTGGCGGTCACCTTAATTGCTCTTATTCCAACTGTATATCACACCTTTACAACGGTCATCTGACAAAACACGCGACTTAATTAATCTTGTTTGAAAAAATCGATAATCAACACTATAGTAAACAGCCGAGGTCTCTTTATCGTAATTTACAAGTTATAAACAACGAATTATCGATTTAATCCCGTGTTGTTGATTAAATGACGTGTAATTGGCCATTATTATTTATTTTATCTACTTAAATGATGATAATTAATTAAAGGATATGGAATTTCTCAGTTGTTGGGTCTCTTTAAATAAAATGATCTTGAGCATTAAAGGTTGTTAACACATTTAGCAAACTGATTTCTCGAGGTCTTTAAAATGGACGAAAACCTGCTTTTGATATCAATTCTCGCGATAATGTCACTCTCTAAATGTAAGTTCCTCTTCTTAGAAGATTTTGTGAAAGTGATTCGCATGCTTGAATCTTGACGTTCTTCCAGGATTATTGCTTATGAGTTCGATGTAAGTCATATGCAGGTCCAAACTGTGGCTAAACACAAACGAGAAATTCTCGATGAATATGCACAAGTTAAAAATACTTAAAACAAGATATTTTCACAATATTTTTTATGTTAAAGGGTATAATTCCTTATTCTTTTATTGACAAACACTTAAAATGAAACTTTGGAATTGCTTAGAATTTGGCGAAGTCTTAAGTTTTGCAATCTGGTAATGAGCTAAACAAAAGTGGTACGACAAAATTGCCGCCCTAAGGGTACTGTGAACAGCAGCCAATCTGTGTACAGCAGCCAATTTGGCCCACTCCCTTGACTGGCTGCTGTACACAGATTTGACTGTATTTTCACTCAAGGCTCTGCTACTTTCAAATTTTGTCTCATTGTGGCAATGAAGAAATATGTTAATGGTTTGCTAACAACTCAGCTATTTTTTCCTTTGTGGTTCCACAAGAGAGCATTTGTTGTTCACTGCCTCAAAGAAAGATAGTCTAACTTATACTGATACCAGGGGTGTTGAATTCCCATGCCTGACTAGTCCGAAGGGGGTTTTCTACCTGTGGGCAAGCACATTTGGCTTTTCCATTGTCCATGGACAAGTTAATTGAGGCTAAATCTTGGAATATGGTACTAGATAGAGGTAAAAGATTAGTTAGCCAAATATTTCTATCAAAAGGTAAAAAATATTGTTTCAATGAAGAAAATGCTTGGTTACAGCATTTTCTTCTTTAAAAACAATAATTTCTTATTTATCTTTTCTCTTTTTTTTGTGGACAAGTTCATGTTGATCCTGGACATGTAGAAAATCATGTTTTACTTGTCTAGGGACAAGTGGAGAAAATGTGTTTTTCCACACCCCTGCTTAACGGTTTAACCCTTGTCTTGCTGAACCCAGAATATTCCTGCTTTGGCAGGAAGTATAGACAAAGATCAGCCTGCACATCATGTACAGTCTGATCTTAGTCCTTACTACCTAAGTTAACTTTTCATATCACAAATGTTTAGAAATTACATTTTTAAAACAAAAACTGACTCTTGATAAGTACACTCGGTGTTTTCAGCACTTTGATTTTGATGCAATTTTGTCACAAGTTTTTATTCAGCATGACAAGGGTTAAGCAAATAATGATTGTACATATTTAATTTATCTTGAAGGTGCAGAGAACATGGATGTAAGTCAGCTGGTGTGGAGAAAGCTGAACAGTTTAGAAAAGCTCTTCAGATAATTATAGCAGAAATAAGTGCTGTCATAGACATTGATGGTATTAACACAGAGAAATCAGCAAAAGACGAAGATGTGGAAAAACCTATTTTTAACCATCAAGTTGTGCCAGAGTCTGTTAGAAGAATTCAGCGATTAGAGAAATACAGTGAACCTGTCATACAGCAATTAGAGAAATACACTGAACCTGTCATTCAGCATATTGAGAAAGACCATGAACCTGTCATTAGTGAATTGCCATCAAATATCGGAAACAACTTACCTCCAAATGTGCCAACAAAAGAAATGTGTGATGCTGAATGTATGACTGATTTGGACCAGTGTAGTGTAGACAATCATATGAACATTTCTGACAATAATGTGTTAGATCCTGCCATACTTGACTACCACCTTTCCCCCGTCATACCACAAGAACAATCCTTTAGACAGGCTGTGTCTTCTGATGATCCACTGGAAGCCCTGTATCTTCGAGACCTCTGTGGAGTACAGAGGACCAATTCTAGGGATTCTAGTCTATCAGCAGACTCAATAGATGATTCAGGTATCGAGACAGAGGTGGATAATTTACGAGTGTTACCTCAGGTAAACCAGCCGGAGATGAGGTACGAGTGTTACAGAGCTGAGGGACGTGCTGAAGGGCGTGCCAGACCACATGACCACAGAACAGTGACACCCAATATGACATATAGCAATATTGGTGTTGGTGGCCTAACCAGAAGATGCAACGAACAATTTTCCTTGGAGGAATACATATCCCAAAGTAAGTGTTGCCTTAATACACTGCAGGGAAATTCCACATTCCAAACACCACTCGGCCAATGTCACGGTCAACCTTAGATGTACATAGATAGACTATTTTTAAAAATTACGGGAAAACCTTGGAAAAACTCAATGACGTCAGTTAAAATGGCGTTAGCCCTCGAAACTTTGAGTGAAAACATTCAACGTTGCCAATGCTACTTGTTTAAGCCAATGACGTGAAACCATCATATCCATATATGAATAGCTTAAGATTCTTAAATAACGGCTGAAAAATCTCAATTTTTTGAGAATGATTTGTCATTCACAAAAATTAAGATTTTACAGGTGTTATTTATTGTAAAAGATGTCAATCTAATGATATTGCCGGTTGTTTCTGTGCTGGTTTTTCTTACACTGTTTCCACCTAACAACATGCACAATTTTGTTACATACCCATCTGCCTTACATACATCATAGGTCTGTTGCAGTTTACGGAAATGGCCGAGTGATGTCCCAAATGGGAAACTCTAGTGACACAACACTGTCCAAAAAACATAAAAAATTCTGTTATTATGCGACCAATTTGGATACAGTTTAAAGCAGAAAATTTGCAAATATGTCAAAAATTTGTTTGGTGTTGCAGATGTTTTAGAAATTTGCTGATAAAAAAGTAATTGGTGACCAAGTGAAAATTTACTTTCTTGTCAACTAATTTTTTCATGTACAGATTTTAAAAAAAGTCTATCACATTCAGTAAACCCCTGGCATTTTTCTGCCTTCTCTCTTTCCAACCCTTTTCAAGTCGGTCAAGTATTTCAGAATTATTTTAAGATAAATGACCTGTCAGGCAAAAAGGGACTATCTAGGTGGTAGGTAAAGTGTGGACCTTAGTCAGACTGTGCGAACTATGCAGACTGACTAGGGTTGATACTTTTCGAACTTGGACCATTTTCTGAATCTAGAATAATCATTCAACCTTCCTGTGAAGGAATATTTGACATGCACCCTCAATTTGACCTCTACTGAATAAAATCTCTTTTTCATAATTTACTCTGTTGAGTTCCGAGATTGTTCTATTTTACGTGACGGGTCACATATAAAAAAAAAATGTGTCATCTGATTCCCACTGTGTTTAAGCTCTTTAGGATACTGGTTTATTGTGGTTTCTCTAATACTTTCATCAACTATAAAGAATGTGAATGGGAGACTTTGGTGTGTTATCTCCCTTGTTTGCTTTGTGGATTGAATCGGAGGTATTCCAAAATCGTTAGCGGTCCTTTAAGCAATTTTCCTTGGATTTTATCCACAGTTTCTTTGGAGAAGTTGCAAATTTTATTTTTGTAAATACAAAATACTTATTTATGCAATTTGTATTTATGAAACAGTTTTCAATAGCAAAGAAGAAAATAAATATTTATTTTACGTTGAATGTTTCTTGTAAATTGGGAAATATTTGATTTAGAACTTATCTTTAAATCTTACAGAAAATAAGGATAAAACCAAAGGTAACCACTGATTTGGACCCTTCCTCCTTTGGGAGTATTTTAAGGGAGATACCCAACAGATATCCCTCATTGAAATCGTCAGCTTAAGGAATCTTCAATAAACAAGAATGTAAACTTTTTATGGGTGAAAAAAACTTTGGAATGGCTGGCTATTAGTTATGACTTGATCATTTGAAAGAAATTTATAGTAATAAACTAGTAATCAACCCTTTTGAATTACCATCTCTCATTTCAACCTTGGGTTCTAAAATAATTTTCAAACCATTGTGTATTCCAGATGTAGGTCGAGGCCGTGGCGCAGGTGTTGCAGCTCCCCAAGCACCTCCAAGACCTGTTGGAGGACGGGGAATCTTCAAATTGTGATTGATAGCGACCAACCATATATGAAGGGACCATCAGCAACATAAGGCAATAATACTCTGGTCATAAATCCTACCACAACCATCACTGCGTTCAGGATGTGAAAATGCTTCCCCACTTTGCAACTGCTTGCACATGCAAAGCGGAGTATCATTTTGCGAATATATTTTCATCCTGTACACGGGGCCCATTTTGTTTAGTACTACCTCAAGCCTTAGTTAAGTTAGGTTGATATTAGCATTGATTTTAACTACATATTGATATTAACCCATGTCATACTGAACCTGGAATATTCCTGCTTCGGCAGGAGGTATAGACAAACATCAGCCTGCACATATGTGCAGTCTGATGTTAGGCTACACCACCTGTTTCTCAATTTAAAACCAGAATTGTCAATAGATTAAGTTTTTCAAATAAAAGTTGACCTATATTTGGTCCTTTCAGTGCCTTTTGCCATTTGATTTCAATGAAATTTTTTAGCCAAAATTTATTCAGTATGACAAGGGTTAAAGGTGTTGACAGCTAAGAACATCATTAAATTGACACCCATTCTGCTCAAAATCACTCTAAATCACTCATCTCTCAGCACTCTGGTCATGACATTCCAGACACTCACTCAAAATACTCCAAAATTGATCAAAAGCACTCAAATCATTCAATGAGCCTGTGCATGGCATTTCCAATAACTTGAAATGTTAGTGAGGTGCAAATATTGAGTAGTGTAAACAGCCACAAACTGCAAATATAAAGTTACCTGATGGTCTACTTTGCACATATTTGAAATTGTTGGAAATCTCACGCACAGGCTCCAATAATTTCATTCCCTACTGTGAGTTTTGAAGTCTTAATTAGCCTTTGAAGACACACAAATATATTTCCAGTTCATAACATCATTGTCTCCTATAACATTGATTTCAATTAAAAAAACCCATACATATCATTCAAGGGTCACCATTATTTGACATTAAAGGTAGGGCCTCTCACTCATGATGTTTTTCCCAAAATCATTGCCTTGTTTAATGTCACAATGTTTTAATCTGTATTAGTTTTAAACAGTATTCAAATTATATAAAATGGAAAAAACATTTTGAATTTGTGCTTCAATTGGTGTTTTTAATGCACATTTTTTAGGCTGGGCTGTTTTAGGACAAAGCCCAAGGTATTGCGATAGCCTTGGTGTCTTACCATTCTTGTCATAGCCGTTGTTATTTCACACCTAAACAATTTAGACCAATGACATCGCTTATTTTGCATCACGTGAGAGTGAAATATCTAGATCCATATTGTACAACCAGAACGAGGCTACTGTGCAATACGGATTTTATTCCAAAACGAGACAACCTATATTGTACTATGAAAGCGAGGCAAGCTATATTGTACGATAAAAATGAGGTAGCAGTCCCGAATATAGATATCCGCTTTTCAATGTATTACACCCTCTGTTCGGAGGTATTTAATTAAGTTTGATCTTGAGAAGATTCTTGATTTCTTCATTAGTTACATTGTTTATCATTTGTTAACATGAATTTGTATATTTCAAGCGACGACGGGTAGTCAACCTGTTTTATGTTAATTACATATTATAACCAGTAAGCATTTATCGACTTGACACATGAAACAAACATTTCACGTGGAATTCTATTTTTAGAACAAATGTTTGTTTCAATTTCAACCGTTGATAGTGACTTGCATTTGACGCCCTTATCCGGATCTTTTTGGATCAATTACCTTTGTATCTCTAAATGTCGCAAATCGTTAATTGTGGAACTTTCAGTGTATGGTGTGAAATAAAGATGTCATTTAACATGATCAAGTACAATACTGAACTCATTGGATTCGTACCCTGCAGAACCAGTCTATATTTTGACTCGGCTATGGCCTCGTCAAATATAGACTGGTTCTGCAGGGTACTCATCCAATAGAATTCAGTATTGTACACGATCATGTTAAATAACCTCTTATTATCTCCATGCAAAACCCGACATTTGCTCTAGTGTTACTGAAGGTATCTACATGAAACCTAGTACACAGTTAGCTATCAACTGAGCAACCCATATTATCAAATGTTGAAAGATACTCAATTTTGACTTGCATAAATTTGCTTGTCTGTAGTAAAATAGCCTTGATGTCGAAAAACTTTATTCTGCAAAATTTTGACATTTTGTGATACCTCCCGTATTACTGAAGGCATTCATTTGAAACTATGCACTCATATTAAGTATCGAAAAAAGATATCTATACTCTTACAGGGATGAATCAAGATGTATTTTGTGCAATTTTTTGTCCTTTTTGACTTTGATTTTTTATCAAATCAGATTCTGTTGTCTCACATAGCCACCTTTTTCTTTATAACAAACAGCTATTAGAGATATATGCTTTATACATTTGTAAAATCACATCCTAAATTACATTCACTGTGTCATATTTGCATAATTTCTGTCATCTGAGAAATTGGTTTTTAACATACAAAAAATTATTTCCATTTTGTTAGCATGGCTGTTTTTTATACAATTCAGCACTCAACAGTCGAGCGTAGGCACCTGTTGGCGGTGCTCTTGTTTAAGACAAATCTTCTTAATTTCATCTAGAATTGAAAAATTATTAGGCTTGGCAAGGCTTGCTTGATAACATTTCTATTCTTGACTCAGTTAAGACTACCCTATGTGTCTAGAAAAGGTTATGAGGTATTGGTGTGTTTTAAGAGAGACAAGTTCCCATGTGTTTGTATGCCATAATTGTGTTCAGACAATCTTTTTGTGTTCATACATATGTATGTGGATAGGTTAAATATTGATAATTTCTTTTCATTATGCCCCCCTTCAAAGAAGAAGGGGTTTATTGCTTTGCACTTGTCGGTCAGTCTGTCCGTCCGTAGACCGTTTTTTGTCCGGAGCATATCTCAAAAAGTATGCAAGCTAGAATCATGAAACTTCCCAGGTGGAAAGATCTGATTGAGGAGAAGTACAGTGCACAAGAACCATAACTCTACTCATCTTATTTTGTGAGTTATTTCCCTTTGTTGATTGACAAAGAATAGGCTATTGACCTGCTTTTAAAGGGGGCATAAATGTTTTACAAACATCTCTTGTTTAGCTAATGATGTCTTGAATTTATTTGTATTGTAAATTGAAAAGGAATGTAACTTGAATGTCTCCTACTGAAAAATATAGCTGTGTTTCACATCTGTTCAGAGATCATATCTGATTTTCAGTGTAGCTTACAGCAAGTTTTTTATGCTGCCTAAGGGTGACATATATATATTACACATATTAAGTATTTTGTAAGGAAAAATATCTTACAAGGTTAGGGGAATTGATATTTGTCATGGCTCTCCCACAGCTGAGTTAGATATTTTTTCATACAATACACTAAGCATATATATTATATTTATCTTATAATCTCTATTTGCCTTGTTTTCGTCGATGTTTCTAACACAAATGCAAGTTTCTTAAAGTAACAGCATCATGTCATTGTTCTAGAAATATCCATGTGATATCATAAAAAAATATTATGGGATGTTATCACATGGATATTTGTATAGTTATTAGATAAATAGAGGATATTAAATGAGTGGTCATTGTATGGATTTCAAATATTTTAAAGAAAAATGAATAAATTTTCTTAGCCACTAGATTCTTGAACTGCAACATTTGGCTTTATATTAACATTTGCCCTGTCCGACACTTTGTGCAAAGTAAAGCATGGTTGTATTTTATCTCCAAGTTGTGTTGATTTTATGAATATCTCCTTAATAATTACAGGCTGTTTAGAGACCTGCAATTTGTCCTCATATTTCCATATCTGAAAGAAAATGATACATAATAAGTATAATATTTGTTAATTTTCTTTTGCTGCTTGAGTTTAAAGAGCTCATGGTGGGCTTTTGTGGTCATTGTCTGTCCGTTACTTGTGTGTCTTTTGTCATTGGTATTTTAGTACTTCTGGATAATCACAAAGTTTGTAGAAGCTACAGATAGTTTAAATTGAGTTTGTTTTAACTCTTTCCTGTTTTACAAAATTTTGGACCTGTCCAAATTCAAAGGTTTTGCAGACAAAAATTTAAAGTGGATTTAATTTGAAAAATAACCATTCAGTAGGGTAGAAAATAGTGTGGAAAAAGATGAAATTGCTTGTCAGAAGCAATTTCTTCTTTTTTCACAATGTTTTCTCAATTATAAAATCACAGGCACGTAAAAATCAGGGATTAAACTGCAAAGGGTTAAAAGCCAACTAAGTATATTAAGACAGGACTTCTCTCAGAAAGCATATTAAAGGGGGTTATCAATATCTTTCAAAAAATATGATATTAATTCAAACATATGCAATGTGTTAGTATGCAAAAGATATTGCCTTTTTTTAATGTTTTAATGATCAACATTTCTAGGTAGTTTATCAGTAGTTTACAAGATTTAACCCTGCTTTTGTTCATTTCATGCTATTAGAGAATTATCTGAGCAGAGCCCATTGGGACCATGACGTCACAACTTTACTTGGTAAAATTATGCACTTTAAGAGAATTTATTGTTTTGTCTTACATTTTCACTAAATGAATAGAATGATTGATTGTTCTTTTCAGAAACTGTCCCATAAATTATTGCAAATTTACATTAACCTATTAATCATCTAGCAATGTAATTGTTTTTTAAGGCAATATCTTATTTTATTTTGACAAAGGATGTTTTGTTTGAACATCTCAGAATATCAATTCAAATAGTATGAGATGGAAAAAAAAAGATATTTTGACAGGGAAATAAAAAATACCCCTTTAAGAAGTGCAATTGAAAGTACTTACTTTGCTAAAATGGCTAAACTAAAATAAAAAAAGTATTTTCTTTAATATATTATTGTTTTGTATATTTGTATAGTTAACCCAGGTGAGCAAATGTAGTCCTCTTGTTTTGTTTTATTTCTTGTTGAATTATTAAAACAAATCTATTTGTTTTAAATTTAAGAAACTGTTCAATATAGTTGTTGATGTACTTGCTCCTTTATCATGCATATACTCTTGTCTTGTTCATTTCATCATACAACTTGTTAACTTCACAACAATAATTGTTTGTTCATTTTATTTCATAAATTATCTTGTTCATTTTATTATATAATTTGTTTTCTTAAATTCATTGCATCAATTGTCTTAAGCATTTTATTATATCAACTGTCTTGCTTGTTCATTTCCTTGTATCAATTGCTTATGTAATTGTATCAATTGTCATTTCATTGCATTAATAGTCTTTTTAATTTAGATGTTTCATTTGTCTTAATCTTTTCATTGCATCAGTTATCTTATTCATGTAAGTGTATCAGTTGTCAAGTCCATTTCAATTTATCATTTGTCTTTTTCATTTATCATTGTTATTAAGTGCCATTCAGTTAATTCCATTGTTGAATATTTATATTTGAGAATTTAACTTTAGATTGGATGAAGTGAAGGATTTATATGTAAAAGATAAACTTCATTGATCATTATGTTAACCATTACCTGTCAAATTCCAAATATACTTGCATGAGTAGATTGTATTCATAGCGAGTTCAAACTTTGCAAAACAGTATAATGATTAAAGGAAGAATGCCCTATTTTGACCTCTCATTAATTTTGTATACAAAGTTATGTTATTATATCCCCTTCAAAGAAAAGGGGGTATATTGCTTTGCACTTGTCAGTCAGTCCTTCTGTCAGTTGGTGGGTCTGCCCATAGACCGTTCTTGTACGGAGCAAATAAGGAAGTATATATAATAACTATGGTCATGAAACTTCATAGATGGGTAGATCACATCAAGGAGAAGTGCAGTGCATTAGAACTGTAACTCTACCTTGCTTATAGATTTTTTGAGTTATTGCCTTTGTTAATTTTCATACTTGAAGTTTGTACAGAGCATATCTCAGACAGAAAATAGCTACGGTCATAAATTTTCATGGGTGGGTAGATCACATCAAGGGGAAGTGCAGTGCATAAGAATGGTAGCTCAAGCTTGCTTACTTCTTAAAATATTGCCCTTTTTTGATTTTCATACTAAAAATTTGTCCGGAGTATATCTCAGAAAGTATGATAGCTACAATCATGAAACTTCATGGGTAGATAGATCTCATTGATGAAAAGTGCAGTGTATAAAAACTGTAACTGTACCTTGCTTATTTTTTGAGTTATTGCCCTTTGTAAAATTTATAAGTTGTTTTTTGTTTGGAGTATATCACAAAAAGTATGCGAGCTAGAATTATGCAACTTCACAAGTGGATAGATTGCATTACGGGGATGTGCAGTACACAAGAACCATAACTCTACTCATCTTATTTCTGTAGTTATTGCCCTTTATTAATTGACAAAGAATATGCCAACAACTTGCTCTAATGGGGGGGGCATAATTTTTTTACAAACATCTCTTGTTTACAGTCTGCAATACATGTACTCTTTTCTAGTAAAAGAAAGAGACATAGAAAGATAGGATGTCTGACAACATAAAAATTTTTCATTAATTTATACCATTTTCTCCATCTATCTAATAAGCTCTCCTGTTTTTCCAATTTTCCAATATTCTTCTGAATGCAACTCTTCCTTCATTTATGTATAGATTTGCGTGAAAACTCAACAAAGCTTCAATGTTAACAAGAATTTATAATTAAGAATACTTCAGGACTGTCTAAGGATAGGCTTAAGATGTTGTATAAAGAGTTCAAAGGCAAGACTAAGACGGAAGGCTGGCTAGATTTTTTTACTTTCTCACACGAGACATTGTAGGCAAAAACAGACAAAGGCTCAAATTTCAAGTGCAGCTTCTTTTCAATCTACCTCACTTGTAAAAAAACTTTTGATAACTGTCTCATTATGTTTGGTTTAATTAGGAGAGAGCATATAGAGGGTTTAGTGCAAGACCCCATCATTTATAACAACTTATTAATATCATCTTTTATATTAATACATTAAAATGAGTAATAAAACAGAATTACGGCTTTAATCACAAATTGAAATTTGAGAAAATTTTGAGTTGAGCCTCAGAAAAGGTTTATAACCTCGGGCCCAGATGTTTTGACATTTGAAAATGACCAAAAACTACTCGATTTGGGAAAATTATTGTCACTGCAAAGTTGAGATCAAAACCAAAGGTGATTCATGAATGAATAGAATTTACCCTAGTGTAAATGTAAGGTTAACAGCCCATTGAAAAAATGTAGGGTATATTACACTCTTACACTCTTAAAAACTTACATCAGATCATTTGATTCGGTAACAGAATAACAGAACAGAAAAGATTTAAAAAAAATAGGTCGTGATATAGTTATCTTGACCATCTGTAAAAACTATCATGACGCTGATTTGATTGGGTGAGGGTCTATTAGTGGCTTCAAATTGTCTGAAAATCTGTCAAAAAAATGGTCCATTTTGATGTCTGAAGAGGGGGGGTGGGGTTATATTAGAGCTTTGGGTTTTATTAGAAATTTTACGGTACTTACATGGTAAGACTATCAGCACTTGGACATAATTTTCCTTAATATAATGTAAGTTTATGGCTTATGGCTATGCCTGTAAATATGCATGTATTCATATTCTTATATCCCTATGCTTACACATAAAAGCATTTTAGTAATCTTTCTTTTTATGCCCCCGCATTGAAAGATCGGATCAGAGACATATTGTTTCACCATTGTCCTTCTGTTTGACTGTCTGTTTCTCTGTCTGCAAAACTTGTCCAAAAAACTAAACATTGCCAATTACTTCAAGGCTATTCATGATGCAATGCTAATATTTGGTATGATGATAGATCTGGATGCACATCTACAGATACCAAGGTCATGTTACAAAGTCAAGACCATGACATAAGATCATAATCATGTGAAGGTCAAAGTTTATAAAAAATGCCATTTTGAGTGGGGGGGCATTCATGTTTCACAAACACAACTTGTTCAATTTGATCTCTGCTGATGACAAATAGTGCAGCTGGTAGAGTAATGGGACCTGCTTTACGAAACAGCATACAATCCTTTTTTTTGCGTCAAAAATTTAAAATTGCCTCTACAGTACTAACTAAATAAGGAATTCTGCCACGAATCGTGATCATCTCGTTGGAATTGTCTTTATAAGGTGATGCCAATGAAATATTGAAAGGCAGAATCTAACAATGAATGAAAACATCAGATATGATTTGTGATTTTGGCTTACAATTAACTTCGTAAGAAGTTCAGTAAAACGGGCTCCTGGATTCCAAGTTGTGGGGTCCTGTGCTTATCCCAGAAGGCAGCACACATCCTTTCCCACATATGTCTCGCACCAATTCTGGGTAATTGTAAAACTTTCCTCATTGGGTCAGCTAAAAACATTTGTAACTGCCTTTGTGTTTATTGGCAGTTACAACTTTTTCTCTCTGAGCCATTAATATTGGGTCATTATTGAGCAGCTGGAGGTTCAAAAAGGTTGTTGTGGTAGCGCAGGTAAAAAAAATGTCAGCAATTGAATTGGTTAGTGCTAAAGCCGCTTCAATATGACTGATAAAATGAATTTGAAGCAGTGTTAAACCCTAGTCTATTTAAAGCAATTTTGATGGCTTAAAGCAAAATAGTTATAACTGCCTATTAACAAATAGGCAGTTATAACTATTTTGTAGCCAATGATTTGTTTGCTTGCTCAGGTGAAAGGTTACTCGTTTCCATATACTTTGTATTTTATTTTGCATGGATATAAATGTTGTTTTTTAAATCAAATTGTCATTTTGCATGTTTAGTTACCTATGTACTTTTATACTTATTATATTGTTTGAATACTTAGACAATATGGCTTGAATACTAAGAAAATATGGCTATCTTTGAAATTGCAATAAACTGTGACAAAGTTCCAAAGTGGGACAAAATTGCAGTTGGGATATTGTTTTGAAATTATGTGATTGTGTCTGTCTGCTAAACTAAAAGAAATTAAAGTTGCCATTTTTTTTAGAATGTTAAATATGGAATGCTCAAATTTATTATAATAATAGGTCTCTTTGATAGGTTTCTTCTGATATTAAGATTAAAGTCATATGAAAGGGTAAAGTTATCTATCAAGGTCTAATTGCAGCATTTTTTTTTTTTTTTTTTTTTTAAAAAGATAAGCTTTCTTCAAACCTTCAGAGATAAAATTCTCTTTTTTGGCATGATGATATATCGATGGCTCAGCGCAAAAAAGTTGTAACTTCCTATAAACATATAGGTAGTTACAACTGTTCCACGCTGAGCCATCAATATCTCATATGCTGATTAATATATCTGATATGCTGATATCTATTATGTTCATCTGACAACATCTACTTGAAAAATGTATGCTCAAACAAACCTCTGTCTGTCTGTCTGCCTGTCTGTCCATCCACCTGTACATCCATTTCTTGTTGATAAAAACTTCTCTTTCAATTATGGACAGATTTGCATGAAACTTATACAGAAAGTTCCTTATCAAGTGACCAAGCTCATATTGTCTAGGTTTTGTAGTAGTATGTTATGTCACTAAATAACTGTCTTCATTGAAAATTTTGGTGTGTATTCTGACATTACCACTCTTGTTAGAAGGAATATTTGGTAATCTTGTCCTGTTTTGCAAATATACTTCTTTTTGTTTTGTGTGTAACCTGAGTGTTGCGAGAAATGCGAACAGGTCTCTGGACCCCACTGAATTTTTAGCTCAGTGAGCACATCGTGCTCAAGGTGAGCTTTTGTGATCATTGAATGTCAGTCGTTCGTCGTGCGTCGTCTGTTGTCCGGCGTCAACAATCTAAGTGTTTACACTCTAGAGGCCACAAATATGGCCCAATCTTCATGAAACTAGGTCAGAATGTTGGCCAGGTCACAAGGATGAACCCTTTTGAAAATGGGAAGGACCCATGCCATATCATGGGAAAAGGGGCCATAAAGACAATTTTCTTGTTTCAGTCTAGAGGCCATAAATATGGCCCAATCTTCATGAAACTTAGTCAGAATGTTGGACAGGTCACAAGGATGAACCCTATTGAAAACTGGAAGGATCTATGCTATATCACAGGAAAAGAGGCCTTAATGACAATTTTCTTGTTTACGCTCTACAAGCCACAAATATAATTCAATTTTTATGAAACATGGTCAGAATAATGGCTAGGTCACAAGGATGAACCCTATTTAAAATTTGAAAGATCCATGTCATATCATGGAAAAAGGGGCCTAAATGACAATTTTCTTGTTTACACTCTAGAGGCCACAAATATGGCCCAATCTTTATGAAACTTGGTCAGACTGATGGCCAGGTCACATGAAACTTGTTTAGAAAAGGCTAGAAATTTATGCAGCGATCATAGAAATAGAGTAATGTCTTTCTTTGAAAAAATTAATGATCTTTCAAGCATTTACTTTGCTTAGGGAGAAGTCAAAGTGACGAAGGAGAGTGATAAAGGACCATCATGGTCCTCTTGCTAGTAAAGATAAGGTTATTAAGGCAGAAAAATAAACGATTCGAAATCTAATCATTCCAGGATTTGGTCAATGATCAAGCTATATATTTCAACTAGAGTTTTATTCAAGTTGTAGTTAAGACATATTTCTTGTCCATTGAGAAGTAATAGAAAATAACATTAATTTGTGGATCCCTGTGAGTAAATAATTCTGGAACTGCCAAAGTGTCAAAACACAAGATTGTGAGATAAATGTTATAATGTGTTGTCTACTTACACTGTTCAAATTTTGAAAAAAAAAAAGTAAAGAAATAATCACAAAACATGAAATTGTGCTGAACATAATGCATCTAGTCACATGACATTCTATTAAAGAAATTTTAATATCGTCTTGATGTATGCATTCTCTAGACATAAAGAATCGTTTATTGGACCAACTAACTGTATTTAAAATATTCAATAAAACACTGTAAATTGATTGATAAGTAAAATAATGTCAAAATTTTTAAAATGTAATTAAATGAAAATATCAAATAATCATGTCTCAATTTTGTATGTTTTTGTATTAGGTGAAAAGTGAAATGTTTATTCAAGCAATATAAAAGATGGTCTGAAATCCATTTTAAAAAGTTTGAAGTATGTAAAGCAGTGAAGACCAACCCTGATGAAAATGATCTCAAATCAGTTGGGAAATGGTACCCACACTTTGCATGTAAATCCACATGCAAAGTGTGGGTACTATTTTCAAACATTTCAACCTTTCTCATCCTGAATACTCGGTAGTAAAGGTTGATATTTTGAATGTAGCTATTAAGTAAGGCAGATTGTATGTAAAATGTAAAGCAGTGTAGACCAACCTGATGAAAAAGTTCTTTAAATAGTTGGAAAATGGTACCTAGATTCTGTATATGTACCCACATGCAAAGTGTGGGTGCCATTTTCAAACGTAACAAACATTTTCCACCCTGAATACTCAGCAGTAAAGGTTGAAATTTTGAATGCAGTTATTAAGTAAGGCAGATTGTATGACCTACTCGAGGAAGTAAAATAACCCTGCTGAATATTTTTGATATTACACAGGTGTTATTACACTTGTCGAATAATTATGCAAATGAGCAAAGAAAAGATAGCAAAGCTTTGGCAAACATTGTAGAATATGATTAACCTGCAAAGATGTGCAGTCTGATCAGGGACTCTAAATATGCATATTTAGGGTACGTGGTCTGATCTTAGAGTGCACTGCCTACTTTGTGCTTAATAACAATTAGAAAAAAATAGCTATACTGGTTAAATTGTCGGTTAAATTGGTCTAATGATTTATATCAAACAAAATTTAAATTAATTAGGATAAAGGTTGAAGCAAAAGTTTAATCAATGTTTAACGAGAGCAAACTGCAGTCTGAGCTGTGTCCACACACTTTGCTCCTATGATATTCTTTTTAAAAAGATCATGAATATATTTTTGTAAGAAGGACATACTTGTTTTAAAATGTTTTGTATATTTGTTTTATAATTTGAAGAAATAAATAATCAAACATGAATGTGTTTCTTTTTTACTGAGAAGGGCTCCTGACTTTGCCAAAAGAATGAACTTTTCGTTGCCCATATTTCGAATTTTCCACTTTAAATAACAATATTCAAAAGAGACCCGTCACGGAAATTATTTCATCAGGCTACTCTGAAGTACACTGAAGTTTAAAAATGTAATCCGTTACCCAAAAGTTGAACATCCTAATACGGCATAAATTAGTATACTGAGCTAAAAAAGAACACTTGGCACTTCGAAAATCTCAAACAAAATTATTCATTCCGTTTTTACAGAATTATTTTCTTAATTGACCTAAGGCCACAGACCACATCGACATATGTTGAAACCAGATTCTCACTGATAATCTGTTTTGACAATTAATTAATAGAGTCGACGCACCATCAAAAAACGTTTTCACAAATTTCTCAAAAGGATGCACCTTATGTTACTCGTGGTGAATTGGTCGCCTGAATAATGGATTTTCATAACTGTAACTCATTCTAACAAGACATTTCTCTCCATTTAAATGTTAATGTAAAATCTTTCTCAAAAGTTGCCGTTATCTGATTACAGGACCGTTTCAACGTGACGTCACTAGCGTCACGATGAGGCTCGTTTTGTCAAAAAATCCATCCTTTTTATGAATCGCTGCAACACCTGCGATTGAATGTCTTTCGAACTATTATGTAATCGAAAACCCGTTTATAGGCAAAACCTGTAATCAATTCCATTTGACTGTGACGACAAGTTCACAATAATGTCCAGTTTGGCTTGGTGTTAGTGTCTAGTTTGTCTCAAAATCTCGTTTTGGGGTTTTGAATATATTTTGTTCCTTTAAGAAACTCTGTTAAACATGAGCTTACAACACATCCAGACTGCTAAAAATTTAAAGATAATTCAAATGAATTATTTAAATGATAATATGAAATTGGCAATGTTGTATGGGACGTCAATGTTTTCCGTTTTCGGGCGCTACACGTTGACGTAAAGTACGTGGCCTTAAAATTTCTACTTAAAGTAACACGTTTACGGTTTTGCATAAGATGTTTATTTGCCAGATGGAAAAAAAGGAAATTCAAAAGTGTCAAGTTTTCATTAATGCTCAATATATTTGATTTATAATAATAAGAACGGAAGAATGTGGTTAGTGTCGATACCTGCTTTAGAAGTACCACCGTTGGCTTGTCTAGTCATAAGCCTTTCAAAGCTGTAGTTGCTATGTTTCAGTAGCTCGGTGACTTCATGACCTAACATTTTAGCGACTATAGATAAGACCATGCTGGGAATTCATACAACTGCTTGTTTCTATACAGGTATAAATAGATTAAATCCGTATATTGTGAACAATAATCACTTGAATTGGTATTTGTTCGATGGTTCGTGCTACTCTACCTCGTACATAAACTATTTAATCTTGGGAATATTAAAATGGATTAATTGAAAAATGACAAGTGGAAAAATATTCATGTACAATAACCGACATGCTCATCTTATGTTCGAATTACCAGGATAAATACTTTTCGCACTTCCTTTGTTCCCCCCCCCCCCATTTCTCAAAAGGGTTTACAAAAATATACTCGCACAGTTTCGAACATTTTAAGAATAACACTCTCGATCAAAATCATTCCAAGGCATTCGCTTGAAGCGCTCCATTCATGCATTCCGACACGCCGTATCGGGGGAAGGGGGGGGGGGGGGTTGGCATCTTACGAGTACATTTAGTTTGTTTTTTTGGTGAACGAACGTCGTTCACCAGTGTTATATACCATGTCAGGAAAATCATGTTGGATGTTAATACATTTGAAATAAAGTAGCGCCTCTTAAAATTCAATTTAGTGTCTTTCAATATTTTTCTCCGCAAAATCACTGTTCTTTTCTTTTATGGCGTGATACTATTATTCTTTATCAAGTGAAAATAATGAAAATTCGCCTTGAAAAACACAAAACGATCTTGCAATGTTTATCAAGGGAATTTTTGATCGGCGTAAGCTTGTCGAGAGTTTAAAGCAAAAACAAAGTTTGTGTCTAGACACCGTAGAGACAGATACTATGTTTTTTACCCAAGCCTTCGCTGGTGCAACTTGTAGTAATTAGCCGGAAATACGTGTTTATCTAGGTCATGTCCTCTTGAACTTACATTCGGCAATACTCGGGCGATCTCCGACGGCTCCGATTTAAATGTAGGTTAGAGGAATCGGCCGAGTTCAGACGAATGACACATCAAGACACCTTGTGTCATTAGAAACGGTAACGCGGTTTTACATAACTTTTCAACTAGCGACAGTCAATCTCGAGACGGGTTTTAAGAATGATTCGACGTGTGTTTTACATGTACAACCTTTCTTGTACTTTTATTTGAATAGGGATGAACGCCGCTATTAAGATTTTTCTGTAAAATTGCGTTGGCTGAAGTAGGGCTTGTAAGGATACAGTCGAATATTCGGTGAACTTATTCCCAGCGAAAACGTTTCGTATTCGTCTGTCTCAGAAGCGAATATTGCCGAATACCAAATGCGACAGGCACGGAAGATATTTCATTGGGGCCATTCTACTTTGCATTTTTTTCAATCTGTAAAGCCATATCAATTCAAAATTCTATTTGAAAATTAAATAAATGATAGCTAAATATTCAACCCTAGATACAACTCCAATTGACGAGTAGATATTGCCGTGGTCAAGGGGGGACCAGATCCGTCTTGCACTTGTTTACAATTCGACTGGCGGGTTTAGTTGTTAAATTATTCTGGAAAAGTCATTGCGTTTTTTACAAAAATCATAAAAATCTTAATTGATGAATAAAAACTGGCTCTATCCTTCCCAAAATACGTTTAGAATTGGTTAACTACAGTTTAAGCAAAAACTAGCTCCGAGCAGAAAGTCTAATATCAGCCGCAATACTGTAATAAGATATCGATAGTGAGTGATTTTACAAGCATCCTAAATCTTGAAGGTAAACAATAGGTTCTCGTGCAAAAAATAAACCGACAATTGTAAGGATTCTCAATTCTTTTTTGGAAAGAAAGTCGGAAGGAAAAAAACATAGTATTATACTTAAACATAGTCATAGACATAGTCATGCAATTATTACCTCCCTTTAAAAAAAACCTTCTTAAATAAGATTCTTATTCGCTTTTGGTGTAAAAGTTACGTTACAAAAATAATATTTATAAAGACTTTTAGTATGCAATTTACTATGGAGCAATTGTTTAATATAAAAAGTTATACTTTAATTTCTAAACCTTAAACAGAAATTATCTATGAATTATACTCATATGGCACTAGACCTCCTTTAGCCTATACCTAAATATTTCTCATCCTGCAGTGTTATAAAATTGAATAACGACATAAGTGTCAACCACGGATGTGGTTATGGCTTTAGATATGATAAAGACTATAGGTTAACCGTGCTATTCGATTGTTTATAAACAGACTTTGAGCGAGTTAATATAGATAAATCGGGACCAACGGATTTTTTGCTGTCACGGTCTCTAACTATTCTGAAAGACCAAAGAAACGCAACACTAGTGGCATTTTTACGATCCTTTGAATGGCATCTATAAATGTCATGTGTCATAGCGTAAAGTAACATGCTTTCGAAACTGATTTTATCACGAAGAAACCAAAATTGAAACAACAGAAAGGAAAGAATATCGATAGGAAGAAAAAGTTTCTTTTCGTGACGAGTTTCTTTACTTTATCAGTATATAGGTATCATTTAGTACCGTTATCTCAAGCTTGTTAAATTTCTGTTCAGTCCACCCCTATTTCTGGCTATACCACATTTCCCCGCGTTTTCGAATACCCCGGTTGGACTATAATCTCTCAGGTTATGGTTCAAAATGCTATTAATAAGATAACACATCATAACTTTAAACAATGAGTACAGTTCAGGACTGACTGATATTCATAGGTGTTTCTTTGGTTGGTACTCAAAGACCTTTTCATCCTCTGAGAAGAAACAAAGATAGTTAAAAAAGTTAAAACAAATACATCAAATTTACTTTAACATGATAACAACTACTTTTGTAAAAACAAACACCATTGGATATAGGTTAAAGACAGTTTTAGATAGGATTAAATCGTTTTCTCCATTTATGTTTAATTAATAAATGTACCTATTTCAAGTGTGTAAAAGAAATTTTCACAGAGTAACATCTCATATTCTAACAAATATTTTTCAAACAGGATTTTTCCTCTGTTTCCCTTTCTTTGAATTTGCAGTGAAATTTCCGAATAACGGAAATTTTGTCGAGACAATTCTTCCCACTTTTTTTTACATTCGTAATTTCTCTTTTCTAATTGAATTCAATATATCACTCTAGAATGCCATCAGGTTCGTTCACCATCAGTACTTTCAGTGCTTTGATTTTCAAAAGGAACTTTCTTTTATTTTCCAAAGTATTGTATAAGAGAAACAGGTATGACTTTGAAGCTCATCCGAGCACAACGTGAACACAGTGAAACTCGGTCAGAATGTTTGTCTGGTCACAAAGATGAACCACATAGAAAATGGGGAGGATCGATGCAATATCACATGAAAAGGGGTCTTATTGACAATTTTCTTGTTTACACTTCAGAGGCCACAAATATGGTCCAATCTTAATGAAACCTGGTCAGAATGTTTTGCATGAACTCTTTTGGAAGCGGGAAGGATCCATGTCATATCATTCATGGAAAAAGGGTTTCAATGACAATTTTCTTGTTAAAACTCAGGCTATGAATATGGTCCATCTTCACTAGACTTTGTCAGAATGTTTGTCTGGTCACTAAGATGAACCCTGACGAAAATGGGAAGGATCCATGCCATATCATGGAGAAAGGGGCCTAAATAACAATTTCCATGTTCACACTCTAGAAGCCACAATTATTTCCAATCTTCATGAAACTTATCAGAATGTTTGTCAGGTCACAAGAATGCACTCTATCATCGAAAATGTAAAGGAGCCACGCCATATCACGGGAAAAGGGGCCTTAGCGAACAATGTATTGTTTGCACTTAAAATGGCATAATTATGTTCCAATCTTCATGGAACTTGGTCAGAATGTTAGGTAGATTACAAAGATGGACCGTATTGAAAATGAGAAGGATTCATATGATATCACGCGAAAAGGGGCATTAGTGAAAATTTTCTTGTTTACACTCTTGAGCCAAAATATGCGACACAAGTCTCATGAAGATTGGGCAGATTGTTTGTCTCTTTACAAGGACGAAGTCTATTGTAAAAGGGTAGGATTACACAGGAAAGGGGGCCTTAGTGACAATTGCATTGTTTACACTGTAGAGGTTACAAATATGGCCAAATTTAAATGAACTTTGATCGGAATATTTGTTAGGTCATTAGGATTAATCCTATCGAAAACGGGAAGATTCATTTGATATCAAAGGAAAGGGGGCTTTAATAACAAGTGTATTGTTTACAATCTAGCAGGAGCCATGAAAGGAAGTAAGAATACCATTATTTTTTGTTAAACATTAATTGAGTCAAAGGGACAAAAGTGAGCGAAATAGTATCAATGTCCTCTTTTTTTTTAATTCTAAGCCCGGTTGTTTTCAAAGAACAAGCGAGGTATTGTGATCCCTTTGACGTTGTTTTCGTTGGTGTTGGAGTTGGCGTGACAAACTTCATCCTTTGTCATATCTTTATTGTTATTGAAGATATCTTTATGAAATTGGCATGTGTGTTCGATATCACAAGAACTGTCCAGACTATAAAGGGGTTACTCTGAAAGCATTTTGTAGGAGTTTTGTCCCCCTTCGGGACTTAGATTTTTCAAAATCCAGTGCATACAGCCGAACGTTGGACCCGTATATTGTGCTCTTGTTTGATCCCTGCAATTTATCCGGCAAATACAAAGTTCACTACATCAGCGTGGACAACAATTTTGCTCTGCGTAGATGAAAACGATCGCGGAATATATATGCTAAATATGTAAATAATTAAACAAATATATGAATAAAATAAATACAATAAATAAATAAATAAATACCATAAATAAATAAATAAAAGAACAAATACATGTAGGCTCTGTAAATAGTTATATATGTTGACAAATAGAACCATTCCTTTCACTAAATACTTATGTGTAAATCGGGAATCTATAATAAAACGTTTTCAAGCGTTCCAATATTCTGAACTTAAGAATTGTTATTTCATCAATTATCTGAATACTTGCAACCATCTTGGGATCAATCAAAGAATGTAAATCTGTTTTTTCTCACTTTAACCCTTTGTTGTTGATACTCATCGGAATCGTCCGAGACGACTCAAATAAGTACCGACAGCGTAGGATTTAATTAATGGATGATTATTTTCTTTTTCGTTTAACCCTTTCCTGTTTTACAAAATGTTGGACCTGTCCAAATTCAAAGGTTTTGCAGACGAACATTTAAAGTAAATTTTATTTGAAAAATAACCATTCAGTAGGGTAGAAAATAGTGTGGAAAAAGAAGAAATTGCTTGTCAGAAGCAATTTCTTCTTTTTTCACAATGTTTTCTCAAGCATTAAATCACAGACACGTAAAAAGCAGGGATTAAATAGCAAAGGGTTGAAAGCAAATCGTCCCTCTATCCGAATGGCTAGCCATTGGGCCAACTTATTTCACGCCCGGCCGGGGCCCGTTTTTCAGCTTGAATCCAGCCCTGCGTTCAGGATGACAAACGGGTTCAAGTCGTGTCCCGCTTTAGCCGTATACTTGGGTGTAAAGCGGGGTATAATTCAAAAACGGTTTGTAATATTTTTTCAGCCTGAACGAAGGGCGGGTTTCAAGCTGAAAAACGGACCCCGATAGGGCGTGAAATAAGTTGGCCCATTGACATATTATATATTGAGATGGCGCCCCATGTGACCCCAAAAATAGATCCCCGCAAAGATATAAAATCTCAAGCATTACTGAGTCACGAATAAGTCTTTTTGAATCATTCAATGTGAAAAAAAATGGAATTGAATTTACATAGTATTGTGGTAACCATTCTAACGCTTTGTGAGTCATTTTAACTTTAGTTTATATACGAACTTAAAAACACACAATTTTTAAATCTACATCAGCTGCTATGAAATCGCGTCACTAATGCAACTTTATTACTGAATTAAATTTGTAATTTGAGCCTATGTGTGACAAATCCAACAATTTTATATATGAGAGATATACAGACGTTGGGCAATATAGACAAAGACAAAAAACAATAAGGATTTATGATGACCACCTGAAGAGGCCTTTAGACCATATCTATCTATATAGTGCAGAGTGAAGACTCTGAACAGACTGTGCGGATGCATAGGCTGATCTGAGTCTTAATGTTGCGCACATGTGAACTTGTTGGAAATGTCACGCACTGGCTCATATAATTCTAAGTTTTGGAATTATCTTTGCGACTTATAGTTATTTACTGATCGTTTCTATTTCAGGCTCGTTTGTGGATTGTCAAGTAAGAATATATTTATAAAGTATTTATTTTTAGTTCGGCTGTTTTCGGAGAAAACCCGAGGTCTTGCTATAGCCTCGTGTAGTCGTCATCGTCGAGCGAAAACTTTGACATTTTGTGATATCTCTGGTTACACTGAAGACATTAACTTAAAACTTGGCACATATGTTCACTATCAAAAGAGCAGCCTATACTATCAATGGGGATAACTCTAGATGCATTTAGTACAAGTAAAGCCCCTTTTTCGACATACACTATTTTCCAACATCTAGCACTCAACAGCCGAGCGTAGGCACCTGTAGGCGGTGCTCTTGTTTTTATATAAAAAAACAAATAAAAGAATAAAAGAATGAATTTGTTGTGAAAGCTCATCAGATGTTATTTTGAGATATGTAATTTGCTGACAATGTGCGGTCATGCTTAAGCTTATATAAAATGTATTTTCGGTGTTAAGGTCTTCTTGATAATAAATAAACGCAAATGTTTTCCAAAAGTTCTACATTGTTTATATGGGATTACATGTACATTGTTTGTAGCAACCGATATGTTGTTTCTACAGCATTTTCGAAATTTTCATTCAGATAAGACTTGTTTGTAAGAGATTTAACGCCACTTTCAACACCATCGAAGTTGACTGGTGCACCAACCCACAGTTTCCTGTTGTTTCTCACACCAGTTTAACTACGTTTTTTCATCCGAGCCATCAGCTGCTCATCCCACCTTAGGTACTGACTTTTGTCAAATGCTGATGCAATTATGTCGAGCCGGGGTTCGAACTCACGACCCAAGGATTGACAGCCCAGGCTCGACCAGTTTAGGTTTGACAGCAAATGATTTTCATCCTAACTTTTAGAAAGTTTTAAAACCAAACATTAACCAGGTGCGTTCAGGTACAAAAACCTTCGAGAACGTTTCAAAAATTGTTCCTCGCATTTCACGTAAGTTTAAATAGAAAGCGGGGAACCATTAATTAAACGTTTCACAAGTTGTTTTCATTTGAACGCACGTCTGTTTTTTTTTTGTTTGTTTGTTTGTTTGTTTGTTTTTGGTTTTTTTAGATATGTCGAGACAAGTACAGACGGTTTCCAAACCACACAATGTGTCTTAGCTGGTCAGGAACTAGACAGGATAAAACTGTTGAGAGTAAGTATAATCTATTTACAGATCGCTGCTGTCAATAAAAATAGATTGATTGATTGAATGGGGTTTTACGCCGCTTTCAATATTATTTCAGTTATATCGCGGCGGCTGGAGCATCTAACAATGGATCTCAGGTATTTCTCACACCAGTACTACCATTACATCCTTTCCTAGCCTCCAGCTGCTATCCCACATAAGTCTACGATTATCGACCCATTGGTGGGAGACAAATAGTCGGAAAGAATGAGTGCCGCCGTCGGGAATAAAAAATAAATTGGCCAATTAAATCACTCATTTATAATGAGACAACTTTTGACCTCTGCCATTTTTCGTAATTTTGTTTTAGTCATTTTCATGGCTGGGCGACTTTTAAAAGACTTTTAAGACTTTTAAAAATACAGACTGAAAAAGCTGTGGTTACGACGATTTGGTCGCCCTCAACGATTTGTTCTTTGTTTCGTATCCATTGTGGTATCTTTAGCAGATAAATACCGTATAAATATGTGTTTGGCACGTCATGGCGGAGAACAAGGGTGTGGGGCCAGCTATCCGTCTGTTATAATGATATTATAAAATGACCTACGTCGCGGGAGTGAAATGATCTCGTTGAATATTTTTGATATTACTCTAGTGTTATTACACTAGTGGAATAACCCTGCAAATGAGCTCAGAGTGTATATCAACGTTATATTTCCGTTGCGATAATGACGTTATAAGTGCTGACGTCATTTTACAAACAGCGTAGTGTGTTTCGCGGAAAAACTCGAACCGATTAATTTCTGGAATTTACTCAATTTATCGCGAAAATGCATGTCATATTATAAATAGAATATCCAATTCGTGTTCATTAAGTACCGAATTGATTAAACTCGTCACCTAAAACAGATAAAAACTCGACGCAGTCTCGTTTTTATTTATTTATGTATGACTCGTTTAATGAATTCGGTTTTCCATGACCACTCATTCAATATCCTCTATTAATTTCATGACATTTGTGAAGTTATTTGTTGAGTACATATAGAGAAAAAAACGTTTGTTTCTGACTCTTTCATTGAGTGAACAGCAAAAAACGGCAATATCTTCACATGTGATGGTAAAAAAAAATTTTGTTGATCACGTAATAAAATATAAATAGATCTTTCCCGAAAACAAACGATTATTCAATTTCTTTAATGCAAAAAGAAGACGAAATACTTTTCGATCTCGGATCATCTGTGGAAACACGACTAGTTTTACCTTTTTACTCTTGCACGAGCTTACATGATCTTTTTGATATATACTTGCTTTCCCACTTGAAAATTTTATAAATCAGTGATAGACATAATGTACCCGAAGGAAAGACTAAGATCAGTCTATGCATTGTCATTGTTTATTCAGAATTTTCATTGCCGCCGTCATAGCGCAGTTGGTAGCGCGTCGGACTGTCAATCTAGAGGTCCCGGGCTCGTTCCCCGACGGCAGCAGTAATTCTTTCCGACTATTTGTCTCTCAGCAATGGGTCGATAATCGTAGACCTATGTGAGATAGCAGATGGAGGCTAGGAAAAGATGTGGTGGTTGTACTGGTGAGAGAAATGCCAGAAAACCATTGTTAGGTGCTCCAGTCGCCGCGATTTAACTGAAAAAATGTTGAAAGCGACGTAAAACTTCAATCAATCAATCAATCAATCAATCAATCAATCAATCAATCAATCAATCAATCAATCAATCAATCAATCAATCAATCAATCAATCAATCAATCAATCAATCAATCAATCAATCAATCAATCAATCAATCAATCAATCAATCAATCAATCAATCAATCAATCAATCAATCAATCAATCAATCAATCAATCAATCAATCAATCAATCAATCAATCAATCAATCAATCAATCAATCAATCAATCAATCAATCAATCAATCAATCAATCAATCAATCAATCAATCAATCAATCAATCAATCAATCAATCAATCAATCAATCAATCAATCAATCAATCAATCAATCAATCAATCAATCAATCAATCAATCAATCAATCAATCAATCAATCAATCAATCAATCAATCAATCAATCAATCAATCAATCAATCAATCAATCAGAATCTTCATTATTTAGCATATGTAACCATTTAAATATGTTGCTCTGCACATGATTAAAATGGTCATTTGTGTATTTTTCATGTGGTTAAATTATGTTAGTCTCTCACAGTATTAAAGACATGTAGATCTCATATAATTCTAAGTAAAACACAGCGGCAACTCTAGACGAAATAATTTTTGCCAATGAGTTTTCGATTTAAGGCACCAAGCGTAGGGATAATTACTTAGAGACATTATGTGAGTATATATGTGACCCGTTACAAGAAAAGGGACCATCTGGGAAGTGCGTGAAGTGTCGACCCTTGTCAGACTGCTCGGACTGCGCAGACTGACTAGGGTGGAAATGTTTTGCACCGAGCTTATTTTCTGAATCTAGAATGATCAAACTACCGTCCAATAAAAGAATTTTTGAAATGTGACTTCCGGTTGACCTATGCTTGATCAAATCTCTTTTTCGATAATTCATTTTACAGAATTCCCGGATGGTCCTTTTTCGCGTGACGGGTCACATATGTATAAAATTTGTTTTTTTTCATTTTCAAGCGGAAATTCTTGCCAAGCACAATGACATCAGAGGGAACGTTATTCCGACGGCAGCCAACATGCTTGAAATGGTAAATATAATTTGCATTTCAAAAAAAAATGTACTTAACATCTTAGAGTCAGCGCAAAACTATTGTAAGTGCCTTTAAGATTTGTACAGACTACAATAAACAATTAACCTTTAAGGACTGCAACACCTTAACGTTTTAGCCAGCGTGTGATAGATTTTTCACAACACGCCAATTACACGTCGGGTACGCTATGGACACGTTCCGAACACGCCACGGAGACGCTGGAACACGTTGGCATACGTTGCGATACGCTGATTATCTCGAAAAGATTTGTGCATGCAAACATTTTCTCGGCGTGTGCCCAGCGTGTTGAAACACGTTCTGCACGCGTTCCGAACATGCACAGTACGCTAGAGACACGCTACAAGCACGTTCAAACATGACCAAAAGTTTAGTGTGCTTCTAGCGTGTCTCTAACGTATAGAGAACGTATTTCCAGCGTACAAAACGTGTGTCTAGCGCGTTTCCAGCGTGTTCATAACGTGTTTCTTCTGGCGTATGGAAGCGTTTCAGTATTCAACAAAATATGTAAAATATTCGCTGCTTTTGTTTGAAGTTCTACCATCAGCTGGTCTTAAATATATACAAATGCGTATGTACGTGTGCATGACTCTTATACTATTTCCATATGATCAGTCTAAGAACTACTTGAAACTCGAATATAACTAGCAAAATCTTTGAGCTACATGCCTTTTCTTCCACATATAAATGAGTCTTATTTGAAAAAAAACAAAACAAAAAAAATCAAAAATGTTCTTAATTCATTGAATTATCGAGGTGACAAGTAGCTTTAACCAGTGCGTTAAAAGCTTGTGGTTAGAATTTCAAAGCTTTCGCAAAATACTTTTACACATCATACAAACATGATTTTTAGTCTTATTTCATCATTATCAACATACCATAAAAGACAAGTACATCGCTGTACCTAGTGGAGATGCTGCGAGTTATGTTCTACTCCATTCTGTTTTATTCACAATATTTGTCTCCGTGATATGAACTATATATTGGTACACATTTTTTTTTTCATTTTCGACTAGTCTAGACAGAGGTTGGTAAAATTTTGAAGTAAAACCATTCCATATGTGGTAAAGCTATTGTGGGAGAAAGTATTTTATTAAATGACAAGTAGTTTCTTCCCCTTCCGCAATATTTTTCGAGTAAAAAACCCAGAAGCTTTAACCAGTCTGTAACCTCAAAATTTTGTTATATGGATGTTTTTAATATGTACAGTAAACAAAGTCTTGAACTTGACCTGATGAATGATTTTGCAATGATTTAGGAATGGATTTGTATGAGTGTGTGGAGCGAGTTTTGAGTGAATTTAAAGGGAGGTAAACTGATATCACAAATTTTGTCAGGATGAACAAAATTAGAAATATTGATCACCCCCCTTTAATAAAATATGCAAACAAGTTCTATAGATAGCTTCCAGTTTCTTCAAGAACCTTTAGACCCTTACAACTTGAATAAAAACAGTAAAATCGCGATTTTTCTTTATCCAAATTTTTTTTGAATGAAGTTGTTGATTCCACATTTTTCAACGGGTTTGAGCGTTTTTGAGTTGTTTGAGTGAGTGTTTGGAATGAATGAGTGAATGAGCCATTTGGAATGGTTTTTATTGAGGAGAACGTAAATTTCGAGATGTAGCCAACTGTACTTTGGATTTAAATATGTTAATGGGCCGGTGGCCTTTTCATACATTCAAAGAATTATTTTGAATTGGTAATTTCATGCAGAATTTATATTATCATCCCAAACTCGCTATGAACACGCTTTGTCGCGTTCTGAAAAAAGGATATGTAGGTCAGCGTATGCCAACGTTAGCTATGTTCAGCTTTTGACCGATTTTTACTCACTTTGGATGTTATCGATTATTTCGTGGGGAATTCGAGAGGTAAAAGAATTCTTTTTTTTGGAAGTTCTACTGGCACCCAATTGCAGCTTGGTGGACTGAGACACTGTCTATTAAGTTTCTTGCCGAAGGAAACACCTCGCTGTCACCATGGCTCGAAACCCCTGACCTTCGGATCAGGAGATCTAACCACTTAGCTATCGAGGAAGTCAATGCAAAATGCAACGCGTAATGCAAAATGACGATGGTAGAAATGAACTTTAGTTTTGCAAGTCAACTTGGGGTTACAAGTACGAGTATAGCATCTGTAGCTTGAGATGTCTTACTATTGCCTTAAAACGATAATTCGAGAATCAATTTTTGCATCTAAAAAACATTCTAAATAGATCACTTATCTCTCTCTTTGCCGCATTCCTGTAACTAATGTTCTCAAATCGCTCGAAACGCTTCGAAATCACCAAAAGCGCAGAAAATCTTCATTAGAATTGTTCCAATCATTAACTGATATAGTTGGCTATACATAATAATTTTCGAAGCAGACAGACACGTTGATGGAATTAAAAACTAAAAAAATTCTCCTTGTGGGTGAGGCTTTAATGATTAATCCTAATGTCGAACCCATATTTATCTTTTCTACATTGGACATACTTTATTTTTTTATGTCTACGGTGAAACATTTTGCTAAGAACACAACAACGACAACAACAAACAAGAAACTGCCATCTTGGAGGTTAATGCGCGTGACCAGTGACCGGACAATTTCCAAAATTGATTTTCTTACAACATTTTAAACTTTGTAGAAGTACTTCAAACCCCTCAACATAGAAGCTCAGATATGGTCAGAACAGTGTAACTTTACCCATGACGATTTTCATCTCCGCTTTCAACCAGGTATGATTAGTAAAACAAAAATTGCTTTTGAATTAAATGTAAAAAGACCCACCAAAACAATTCTAAACACAAATAGAAAAAGACCCTATAACTATGTTTCGGGTTTGCAGGTTTTCACTTTTAAGGATACACAAGTCTATATTTTGGTACTAATTTTCTGGAAAAAAATCATGCCGTCATGAACATTCTTTTGGAAAAGAAACGAAAATCATTTTACACATTTGTACTCCTAGGAGTCAGTACAAAATTAATGTAGGTATTATAATCTTGTGTCTATCGTTAGATCATGTACACTTAGAATTTATTTGTATGGCAAGAATACTTTACAAAACTTATGAATTTTCATATAAAATGTTCTTTCGCAGCTCGATATGATGTTGGCCAGAATATCCTGACAAGCAAAGTGAACTTATCATGGACGCAGGTGATAGACCAATGGTTACAGGAGAAAAAATCATTCAAATATGGTAGTTCATCAAACAGACCGACAGAGATCAGCAACTATACACAGGTAAAAATAAAGCTTTTCGTGAAGTTTGTTCATAGTGAACCATTAATTTCTAAAAGAGCACACTTTCTTTTGAAATTTAGTATATAGAATTTTCTGGTTACGCATTGCATTCTAATTTATCTTAGAAATACTATGGCTGATATATCTATTTGAGCCAGAGCCAGTGCGTCATATTTCCAACAATTTTTATAAGCACCAAATAAAAATTCAGATCAGTCTGTGCATCTGTCCAGCCTGATCCGTGTCCCGAATTTTCTGTTTTGCAAGCATTTTTCTCTTACTTTCTTCGGGTGATCGGTGAATATAATATTTGTTTATTCACTCTGCCAACTGCCTATTTTTCACGTGCGTGTAAAATTGTTGAAAATTTGTCTCAAAGGGTCAATTGGTTTTTGAAAAATAAACGGATCCCGAACCTACTAAACTACGAAAATAAAGGTACTTTTATATACTTATATCTATTACAGATTGTGAGCGCCGATACTCGAGCGGTGGGTTGTGGCTCATCGTATTGTAACGGAACTTACTTTTATGTGTGCAATTATTCCCCAAGGTATGTACTGGTACATTGTAAAAGAGGATTATACTCCATGATCAGATTTTTTTAAAATGTGACCTCCGGTTGACCTCGATCTACTAAAACCGACCTCCTTTTGAAATTTTCATTTTACGGAGTTTTAAGATGGTCATTTTCTGCATGAAGGTGCACGTACACGAAATGTAAACAGAAACATTCAGTTGCGGAATTAATTTGACATTAGGCCCAACCTTAAATGCATTTTATGATTCCGCATCGATGAGATCGCGGGAATGCCGTTTTAACGATTTTCATTCGTCTATATGTCTGTCCGTCCGTTTGCCCCTCGGTCTGTCCTTATGTATGTCTGCAAAACGTAACTAAAGCAAATTTGTCTAAATTGGGCTATATTACCGATAATTTATTATCTTCATTTGAAACTTTTCTTAATCATAGTTTTGAAACATTACAAATAAAGCGCTTTCCATAACACCAATTTCAACACATGTTAGAAAATCTTTTATTTTAGACTACATTGCCACGGGAGTGTATTATGTAGATCCAATTATTTTTCTATCTAGGTTGAATCCAGATCTTAGATTCACCCCGTATATTAGGTCAACCTCAAACAGTTCTTGTGATTCGTGCCCATTACACTGTAATACCAACGGCACCTCAACTCTTTGTAGTAAGTAATATATTATTATAATAGTGGCATGGAAAACTTGTGAGATAATAACAATAAGTTTCTATTTAAAGGAATGGCTACATTTGTTGAAGTTTGTGGAGGTAAAATGTTTCTTTATAAATCTGTTCAAAAATTATACGTGTAGTTATCGGCAAAAAATTAAAAAAGCAGCAACAATTAGCTAAAATTTGTTTATATTAACAGAAAACTTACAGAAAACAGCGACTTATAAAACTTATATGCATATAAACGTAACATCTAAACGTAATATAATAATTACAAGACACAATAAAAAGTTTCACTTAAGAAATTAAACTTCATAATCATTCTTCTTTCAAACATTTGAATAACATACTGTTTTTGGTGGACGTTTACGTTCACCAGTGTTAATACCACGTTTGAACAATCCTGTCAGATGTTAATAGGTTTTCAAAACAGTAGTACTCATTAAGATTCAATTTACTCTTTTTGAAGAATTGTAACCGTCTGACAACTATGCATTTCAAAAATGGAGTGAAACAAGGAGTCTACGTAACTTGTTGCAACCTCAAAGACATATTTTAAGTGTGAAATCATATTCAATTCCGAGATCGGGTGAATTTTTAGCTTGCGTAGAACTACTTTTCTGACAGAGTGAGTAATTTGCCCCTTATTTCCCAATGGTCAATGGGAGGTCACTCATGAAATGAAATTACTGGAATGGCAACCTCCCCTGACACTACTAATGTATATAAAACAAAGGCAAATTAATGGAAATATCGGTATACACATGAATACGGATACAGTCTGAGCAGGTAAAGTAAAGCATTCAGGCCATGCGATAAAGGTTTATGCAAAGGGGTTTTACTCTACATTTCAACGCACGAAAGCCAAACTCGAGACGAGTGTCTGCAATTTTTTACGCGTTTATATGAACACTTACCCTTTCTTTTCTTTGAGAATGAAAATCGCGGAACAATTAATTAATATCCTGTTATAGAATTTTTATCTCCACTTGCCGAAGGCCACTGGGGCTATTGTCATGGCGTTGTGTCCGTCGTCCGTTCGTGCGCCCGGTCGTAAACGTTTTCTTTAAAAATATTCTCCTCAGAAACTACTGGATGAATTTCAATCAAACTTCACAGGAATGATCCTAGGGTGATCCTCTTTCAAAGTTGTTCAAGCAATTAAGATCTAATGACAAACATGGATTTAATGGGCGTGGCTTATTTCCAAATATGGTTAAATGTGGGTTGGCTCAGATTCTAATTGATGGATACCAATTAAATTTTACATGAATGATCCTTGAGTGGCCTTTTACCAGTCTATAAAAAATTATTGTGATCGGTTGAAAAATATGTATTTTAATTGGCGGAGGTCATTTTTAGTTCGGCTGTTTTCGGAGAAAACCCGAGGTATTGCTATAGCCTCTGTGTCGTTGTCGTCGTCGTTGTCGTCGTCGTAGTGCGAAAACTTTGACATTTTGTTATATCTCTGGTTCTACTGAAGGTATTCACTTGAAACTTGGCACACATTGTCACCATCAAAAGAGCAGCCTGTACTATCAAGGGGAATATCTCTAGATGCATTTTGTGCAAATTATGCACCTTTTTCGACTTAGATTTTTTCCCACCATCCAGCACTCGACAGCCGAGCGTAGGCACCCGTAGGCGGTGCTCTTGTTCTATATGTTATTTAGCCGAAACTTTGAAAATAATTTTCTCAGAATGTAACTGATGGTTTTCAACCAAATTTCACTCGAACGATACTTTAGTGATCCTTTATCAGGCTACCAGAAATTAGTGTGATCGGATGAAAAATAATTATTTTAATGGGCGGAGGTCATTTCTCTATATGTTATTTAGTGGAAACTTTGAAAATCATTTTCCCAGAATGTACCTGATGGTTTTCAACCAAATTTCACCGGAATGATCTATTTGAGTCACCCTTTATGAGTCTACCAAAAATTACTGTGATCGGATGAAAAATATGTATTTTATGGGCAGAGGTAATTTCTCAATATGTTATTTTGTGTAATCTTTGAAAATCATTTTCTCAGAATGTTATGGGTGGATATCAATCAAACTTCATTGGTATGATCCTTGGGCGACCACTTTAACATGTAGCCAAAATTATTGTCATTGGATGAAATATATGTTTTTTTTATTAGCGGAGGTATTTTCTCTATATGTTATTTAGAGGAAACTCTGAAAATCATTTTCAACATCAGAAGAATCCAAAATATCGAAAAATCTAGTCAAAACTTTTCTTTTTCTTTTACAAGAATTTCAAGCCTGTGGAGCGACCCAAGCCATTCATAGCTTTCTAGTTTAAGCAGATAACACCATAATTTTGATAATGAGATTACGGAGAAATGGTTAGCATTACAAAATAAGAATAATAACCTAGATCATCTAATTGTCATTTCTTTACTTTTATAACAAATGGATCGGAGAATCACTGTTTAAACTACAGCGGGAATAATTCCGAAAGTTATCGAAACCTTGTAATTACAGGTCTTTGTTGACGATCGACGATATATGTTGAGAAACTTATATCTTAAGCAAGATGCGAACTTGGGTCAGGTCATTTTTCTTTTATCGTAATTTTACATGTAAAATTTCTCTTTTCTCCACAAATGGAGGAATCACTCTAGTATGCCAACAGAAACGTCCACCATCAGCACTTTCAGTGCTTTGATTTAATTTTATACGTGTATTTAACCAAAGTCTTTACTTCCGTTCTATAAGTACGAATAATTTCTCATCTTTTCTAAGCGATAGTGGACAGGGTCTTTAGGTCCGTTTCTACCTATTGAAAGCGAAGATAAGGCTCTGATCAGACTGTGCAAATGCACAGGCTGATCTTAGTCTTTATATCGCGCAAATGTGGATATATCGAAAATCACACAGGCTAACTTGTGTTAAGGGGTTGTCTCAGCTTCTCAGGGGCTTTGTGTTACGAATTTGGGATATCAATTATAAGATGTCATATGTATTCGTGATTCCTTATTTCCCTTAAAGGTTGTGAGGGAAAGTTTTGTCAAAACGGAGGGAAACTGAATCTAACAACATGCGAATGTGAATGCGTTAAAGGAGTAAAGAGTTACAACGCGTCAACATATTGTGAACGTAAGTTTAAGTTTAAAGATTAAGGAGGGCCGATGCAGTTTCGGTGGGTATCCAGATATCCTCGAAACAGATGTATGTTTTAGAGCATTCATATGCACAGATAAAGTGAAAATATCAGCATAGATTTCCACGCATAATTTGAAAATATTTACATTTTTCTTAAGATGGTCATGTTTTCGAAAATATCAAAGAGAATTGCTTATTACACCGACCAGTCACAATACTGGTGTGCTAAATCAACATATATTTTTAGCCATAGATATGGAAAACATAAAAATATAATATACTTTCTAGTAACGGTATAAATAAGTGACAAGTGGACATTTTATTTTAAATGTTCCTCAAAGATAAAAAGTGAATATTTTTTTGAAGGCAAAAAAGTAAGCGCTTATATCAAATAAAATCGAAATATATCAATTGAAAATTAGCCCAACTATCGTACAACTGAAATTAATAAAGAAAAGTATATGTATCCAGGCTCTTTTAGTAAATTTCATAAGTTTGAAATACAGTACCCCCATAATTTACTACTCTAATTTGATTTTGTCAATACATTGTTATGTCCCCTGATTTCCCAATTAACAAAAAAAAAAAAAAAAAAAAAAAAAAAAAAAAACATTTGTAATTTTGATACACTAAGTAATGCTAATGGCAGCTGTAGGATTTCTGTAACGAGGTTTAAACTAAAATTAAAGGGAGGGGGGGGGTAGTCATTTCACATCATTACCAAAGTTTTGCCGAATTACCCTGTGAAAATGGTAAAAGACTGAACACCCCATTCCCTCTGGAACCGCCACAGTCATTATCTTGACCAAAACATTAGGTTTTCCTCCATAAGCTCATTTTCTATATGAAGCAATTACATATAAAAATAATATGTCATTTCAGTTGCGACGGAAGATAAGATGGTTTATTACTCTATTGAAATTGAAATAAAAAAAAAAAATAAAAATGACTTTCGATTGGTTTTAAAGATTTTAGAATTCTGTGATTATGTTGATAATTTGAACCTAATATATTTTACAATGGGTTTGAAACAATTTCCTTAATTTAACATTGATCCCTTTCTATTCTGTGAATTACAGCAGAAATCAACAGTCTCAGGGCCAAATAAAGGAAAAAAGTAAAATCGCCGGTATCTATACCCGATCTCGGGACTTCTTGGTCAGGGAGCAGACGCAGTAACTCTCGAATACATACACTCTTCGAATAATACAAAAGCTTTTTGAAACCATTGCTTATTGAAATATTCAATGTTGACAAAGCTATTGGTGGAATATTAATAATTCTTATCAAATTATCTTTTTCACTCTCTAACAAACACACATAAAGGGAATGTAATACAGGTGGACATTTAGAGGGAAGAAATGAACTTTTGATAAGTTGAATTTGTCCTTTTTCTACGCTGTCTTCTTTTCGTTTTTTACAACGTGTTACATACGTAATGAATAGGATCTTTACAGGCAAAAGGAATATATCATTTTGAATATATCTAAAAAGAACAGTGAAAACGAACAGACAGCTAACAGTGCAGAAAAGTAAACTGAAAAGGAGAGAAATCGCATTCAAGTGGCAAAATCTTTTTATTTTGGGATATGATTCGTCAACCCGTGTCAGTTTTTACCGAAGTCGTAAATAAAAAAACACATTTTTCTCCTTTCCAAGCAATGTTCAAATAACTGAATGATGACTACCTTTTATAAGCATCCGTTATTTGATAGTTTTATACTTACAACGATATAACCTGAACTCAAACATTCCCTTTCGTGACAGCCCTGCGTCCAGGACAACAAAGCGGTGCAAACGTTAGCTCATGCACAAGCGTGCAATGCAGGGTATAAATAGCAAAATGTTGACTCCGTTTTGTCATCCTAAATGCAGGGCTTGTGATTGGTCTATCAACGTCGCCCGTACTTCGTTGGAATAACGAAGCATTAGTGTGAAACACTCATCAGATACTCTTTACACGGTAATGCAAACCAACATTTCTCGGATAATCGTTTGTGATTCGTTATTCTGAACGCATGTCTGGATTTCATTTTGTCCCTAATGATAATTGCCAAACCTTGCAGTACAGGATGCAAAAACATTTGCAAATGTTTAGAAAGTGAATCTTTCTTAGCAGTCTTATGTTTCTGGACTGTTTCGCGAACGTTTTTATCTTGAATTCAGGACAATCCTGCGTGCAGATTGACAAAATTACGATTGTTTGAAAAATAGCCTTCCGCTGTGCATATGCAACTTCATATAAAGTTAATTTTAACAAGGACCCTCCCTCACTTTTTTTTTCTACGCGAGTTGTCTCCCCAAAACTGCATCGTCCCACCTTAAGTTTAAACGATACTCCTGCCCTGTTTTCAGAGTGAAAAAAAGGGTGCAAACTGTTTGCAAATTATACCCCGCTTTGAACTTACACCGTTTTGCTATCCTGAAGACAGAGTTGGTCACTATTAGCATTCCTCTTATTGCGTGAATGGAAGAGGAGAAACAAATCTGAAATATCCAAAATGAAATAACATAATATGCGACCCGTCATGTCAAAAAGGTGCCGTCTTGGAATTTAATCAAATCGATTTTTTTTAAAACAAAAAAAGATTGATTCTAGTACAGGTCATCCAGAGGTCGCATTCAAAAATATCCACTGGAATGTAGATTGATTATTTTAGACTCACAAAAGTAGTCAATTACTTAAGGAACGACCAAAGTCAGTCTTTGCAGTTCACGCAGTCTGACAAAGGTCGACACTTTACGCACTAGCCTGATGGTCCATCTTCGCGTGACGGGTCACATATATCTATTGGAATTTTAAAAGTCTGATCAACCATAGCATCTTTTACAATCGTTAGAGTTAACATTTACAAAACTAACATAACTTTGTAACATAACAGATGATCAAATTGAATTAAGACATTTTGTTTGCCATACCACCGAAATAGTTCATCTTAGATATATTGCAAATGAGCAATTTATTTCTTTGATGAGATAATCAAGTTTATCAGATTTTTATTTCATTTTAGTGTTATGTGAGCCAAATGGGGACCATCCGGACTGCAAGCTTCGTAAGGAATCCGAATGTCTGACCAACAGTACAATAGACTTCATGTGTCCTTGGAAATGTGGTATTTGTCCGTGTAAGTATGCCTGTGTTCACAGTTGTTTACCTGTCCTGCGTTCAGGATGACAGAACGGTGCAAACTGTTTGCAAATTATACCCTACTTTGCATGCAAGAGCATGTGCAAAGTGGGGTATAATTTGCAAACAATTTGCAGCATTTTGTTATCCCGAACGCAGGACTGGTACAGTGTAGTGATTTTGTGTACCGTGTAGAAACAAGCAAGATGGCGGACAATATCAAAAATCAAATGTGAGTACAATCACATGTGCAAAAATATAGGTTATTTTCACTGGTTGTGTTTTAAAACAGACATTGTAAACAACATAAATTGCCAGATTCTACACAACAATATAAAGACGGTAATCGTTTGTTTCAGTGAAAGATCAATTTTTATTCCATTGAGTGAACAACAAAAGGTATATTTTCACATTTTATTGAATTGATTAATGAGACAAAATAAACATGAATATTTTAGGACGAATTTTTCTTCAAGCGCGTCGTTTGCACATAATTGCTTTGCAACGTTCAAAGCGTCACTTATAAGGCTCCACTTAGATGTCGTCAGATAGAGTGAAATGAACGAAAGCATATAAATATATACATTTCCTTATAAGTTTTTAATAATTTTACTAGTTAGGCGGCGAATTTATCAAATGACAATCTACCGTTATTTCTCAATAATCCACCGAAAAAGCATGAGGATGAGTAATAAAGTCTGTATACATATGCTCCAAATCTACATGTACTGATTTTGGTTGATCATCTAGGTATTGTTCTTAATCTATTTGCTACATGTAACTATTCCAGGGGGAGGTTCAACATACAGAGGAGGTTCTGTACCAATGCCTTGGGGTAAGTGTATAATCAATCTGAAAAGAAAATAACTTACAAACAAACTCGTTTTCAGATTTTTTTCTTCTTGTTCATCTCAGATGAATTTAATACACAAGCGTTATCACTGTCAAAAAAGTGATCAATTACACCATTATCTACTTGGGATAGGATATCGTCACACAAAGAAGTTTTTTTAATAGAGCCTATGTCGCGTATGCATGTGACGTAGGTTACATATTACTTGTGTGTTATTACAATAGTGATATAACTATGCAAATGACCGAGGTTAATGTGTATAGCAACGTTATTTTGTATTCAGGAAAATGATGTCATAATGGATGATGTGACGTCATTATACAAACGGCGTTATATAATATAGGCCCGGTATAAATTCAAACAGAAATAGTGAAATGATTTCATAGAAACGATATAAAACTAGTTACAAACTTACGAATATGTCGGAACAATTATATATTGCATTACACCGTCCATTTTGTTTATACCGACGTGGCTTGGTAAATTTATGACTTAATTTAACGCGGGAATTAGAGCAACGTCTTTGGGTATGTTCTATGATAATTTTGGACATGAATATCTTTCATGCATTTTACTTATCAATGCGTACAGTCTTCTAGATCTTTTTAATGTTTTATATAAATAGAATGCATAAAACATCCTTTTAGGACAAACTAATATTGCAGAAAAATATAAGAATCTTTGGAATTGATTCAATTGTACCAGTCCAAATCGAGGATATTTTAGTGAAAAAGCCGGGCGTTAACGGCACGTGAATTTACTGATTAATCCACGTTTTCTCCCGTTAACACCTGGATTTGTCCGTTAACGTGTGCCTTTAACGACCCGAATATGTACATTTTATGCAATAATACGCGGAAAACTGTCATCAATGAATTTCAACAATTCTATCAATCTATTGCATTAATTAATTAATTTTATAAATAGAACGTCAAATCTATAATCCTCATTTTTATCTGTTTGTAAATGCCCTTTTCAAAAAAACAAATTTTGTATTTCATGACCACCTATTCAAAATCCTATTTCATATCATGACCTACGTCGCGGGAGTGAAATAAACCCGTTGAATATATTTGATATTACACGGGTGTTATTACACTAGTGGAATATGTATACAAATTGGCTCAGAACGAAAAGCGACGCCATTTTGTAACCGCGAAAATTATGTCATAATGTATCTATTGTGACGTTAGTTTTAAACGGCGTTATACGTTTCGCGGTAAATTGAAATGTCGAATTTAAAGAATTTCGACGATTTTACGCAAAATTCGGGTCAAATTATAAATAGAATATAAAATGTGTGCTCATAAAATACAGAATTTATTAAACTCGTCATCTAAAACAGATAAAAACTCGGTGCAGCCTCGTTTTTATCTGTTTATAGATGACTCTTTTAATAAATTCGGTATTCCATAACCACTCATTCAATATCCTCTATATACTCTCTGTTCTTGTTATACTTTAATGTGTTTTGACGGATTTCAGAGTGCCCTAAACCTGGAAACATTAAAGACGGAACTGTATCTTATTCCGGTTTAAATGAGGGGGCTACAGCAACATATAAATGTCGGGGTGATTTAATAATGTTGTATGGTAACAAGACTCGAGTATGTAAGAACACAAAATGGACTGGAGAGGAGCCACAATGTCACTGTAAGTAATCGGTCTTGTTGTTACATGTACATGTATGCATATTTACTTTTAATAAAACTTACTACAAATTTTTGAGCAATTCTCTTCATAGGCAAATGCTATTTATCTTTGCTCACAAATATTTTTATTTCCGGCTTGGATGAGTTATAATTGATTTAAAAAATTATACTAAATGCAACCATGATTTTCCACTTTGAAGGTCATAGAAATTTGGCGAATAAAACGTATTTCCTTATTATTTTTCTATGGCAAATCGAAAGCAGTTGTCTCTGGTTACGAAGGAAATTCTTACAGATGGTTTCACTGTTCATTCTAATGCATTTCAATCCTTCGTGACTTATAAATACAATCACTGTTTGGTAACAAACAAAATCAAGAGCGAAAGGGGCAGGGTTCAAATACAAAGAAATATATAATACGTACTAAATGTGAAAACATATCTAGCGAGGTTTGGGGAATCGATAATTGTCGAGGCTCCGTCAAGATAATTTTCAATTCCCTCAATCGAGTTAGATATTTTTTCATACAATACACTAAGAAAGTTATATATTTAGCTTATAACTTTGTTTTCTTTTATGGTTCTAACTGAAAAACAAGTTCTTCCATGTTTCTAAAAATAACCGCATTATGTCATTGTTCTAAAATATGCATGTGATATCATAAACAAATATCACACGGCGTATTATATCACACGGATATTTGTATAGTTATACGATAGAATTTAATACGATAGTAAGGCCTCCAAATATAAAGTGACCACTTACTTACATATGCAGCCAACATTTGAAATGCAGCATTTTTTAAACATCATAAGACGTATTCCTTGGCTAATTTCGCATGAGACTCTGGGCCAACTTATTTCTCACCCCGGGCGGGTACTGTTGCCCGCATTATTAGAGTATCTCTCAGAAAGCGGGCTACCAGCTCTAGACTGGGCTACATATCGACTATAAGAATAGCCTAGAACAGGCTATTCTGATATTCGACAGTGAGACCAGTCTACACCCGACCCGAAAGCGGGCGAGAAATAAGTTGGCCCTCTGTTTATTGTCCGTGAGTGAAATCGAAAAATCACCGATGATCGACGAATTCCGCCAATTAGCATTAATATTTAAGTGTTTACTGAGGCATGGTTAGTACTCAGACCTGTGGTGAAGAGGTTAAGTCGTCCGCCTCTGATGCAAGAGATCAAAGTTCAAACCGAGTAAGAGACAGTATATATTTGTGTTTCTAGGTTTCTTTTTTTTTTCTGTCTTACAATCACAAATATTCTTTTTAGAGAGAGGGTCTATTGGGGTTTATATACTTTCTTTTAATTTTTAAAACATTTTTTTATATATATATTAAGTTAACTTTTGATGTGTAAAAAAACAACAGCAGAGTTGGCTCTGCTGATACAAAGTGCTTTTGTAGTAACTTTTGCAACCGTTTGTTTCCTTTTTGGAACAGGTTCAACTTGTATTAGGGACGAAGAAAAGTATGGGAAAAAAATTAAAAAAATAAAATAAAATAATAAAGGCCTCGGAGACTTGAACTCACACATGTGAGACTGGAAGCGATACACCTTATCCGATTGAGCTATTTTTTCTTGCTCTCGTTCATTGTTTAAATTGCGTTTTTATAAATATGTTACTAACGGTTTATGTAATTAGAACTCGGAGATCTTCCGAAGATATACGGAATATGCACAGAGTCCCAGGCGAAATTAGCCAAATAATAAGACGGTATGGTATATTCTGTGACTCTTATTTAACAGCCCTAGAAGACATTAGGCAGATGATCGATACCGCTTGTAAAGGTACTCTGTCAGGTAAGATATTTATACAAACGAGGACATCTGGGCTCGAGGTTAAAAAACTTATTTCAAGCTCAACTGAGAATTTTCTCAAATTTAAAATTTTAATAAATGTATGAAAATCAAAGTTTATATTAATAAGTTGTTATTTATAACAATTTATTAATATTATGATTTATGCTAATACATTAAAATGAGTATTAAAACAGAATTTCGGCTCTCAAATTGAAATTAGAGAAAATTTTGAATTAAGAATGAGAATGAGAAACGTTTTATAACTTCGAGCCCAGGCCGTTTTACTTAACTACGTACGAAAAAAAATCGTAGGTCAAAATCACAAATCGTACTGGCGTTTTCATTCATTGTTAGATTCTGTCTTGCAATATCTCATGAGATGGTGCAGACCAGAATTCAATATTTAGTTACTACTGAGTAAATAATTTTAATTATTGATTTACGCATAAATTGATCGTTAGACGTTTAGTAAAACAGGACCCTGACTTTTTTTGTGATAGAAAAAGATAAAATGATCTTTGTGACTTGCTATAAGATATCGTTTGTCCAAAATTACCTTATACAACTGCGAACAAAAGAGTAGTAATACAATATTTGTCATATTCAACCAACCATCTGAAAGAAAGTTTGAATTTATTCGTGGTTTACACACGAATTAACTAGCCTAGGAATCATTTGATGTTTCTTGCTAACATGACGTTTAAGCTTCTACAAGTTGCCAAGATCCAACCCCAATACAAGATGGACAAGTGGTAGTGAAAAGTTACGTCAGTGCGAAACTAGCCATCTATACCTGTGATTCTGGGTATTACATGGCCTCTGGTGATCCAGTCGGGACTTGTGAAAATGGAGTGTGGAAAAAAACACAACCAACTTGCTCAGGTAAACGTGCATAGGCGTAGCTTGTTGAAAATATATAGTGAACGCAAAGGAGAGGCTAGATGCATTATCGGAGAATCAAGGCACCAAGGAGGGGGGTGGTGGTGAAGGGGAAACTCAGCTTATATTAAGTGGCCCTCTCTTATTAACTGATGGAAAATCCCTCCATCAGCTTATCAGGAAAGGTGAGAAATTAGAGATCCTCGAAAAATGCGATTTTCCAGCGATTATACCGCATTTCACGAGTATCTCTAATTCCGCACTTTCTATTTATAATATCCTAGTCTAAACTTAACACAGCTGTAAAAAGATATTTCGCGCTTAACCAACCTTGTCTTCTTTTTTTCGAACAGCTATCAGAAATTTAGAGGAAATTGAATGAGTGGTCATTAAATACCAAATTTATTAAACGAGTTATCTATAAATAGATATCAACGAGGCTGCGCAGAGTTTTTATCTGTTCTTAATGACGAGTTTTATAAATTCGGTATTAGATGAGCACTAATTTGATATTCTTTTTATAGTATGATCAGAATTTTTGTGATAAAACAAGTAAATATCGATATCTATTGATTCAAGTTATTCCGCGTAACATGAAACGCCGTTTGGGAAATGACGTCAATTATGACGTCACTTTCCCAACATTGAAAATATACCGTTGGTATTCGTTCTTTGCTAATTTGAATACTTATTTCACTAGTGAAATAACACAAAAATATTCAACGGGGTTATTTCACTACCTTGACGTATGTCATATTATAAGTCTTGGTTCAACACACGCGTAGGATCACTTTCTGAATGACGTCATCACGACGTTGTCAATTTCTTGTGCTCTTATGGTAACTAGGAGGTAAATGAACAAGGTTTTTAATACAAAACGGTTTCAATGTGAGAAAAAGAATATGTCATCCGGTTTTGTTTGAGACAAGCTGATCTTATTCTGTCAAGATGTTTTGAATGGGGCTTTACGCCGCTTTCAACATTATTTCAGTCATATCCGGCGGCGACTGGAGCACCTAACAATGGATTCCTGGTATTTTTCTCACCAGTACTATAATTACATCCTTTCCTAGCCTTCAGCTGCTATCCCTTATTGGTCTACGATTATCAACCCATTGGTCGTAGACAAATAATCGGAAAGGATGAGTGCCGCCGCCGGGGATCGAACCCGGGACCTATAGCTTGTCTCAATCAAAATTGAGAAGTTATGTATCTCTCTATCTTTTGCTCCCCTTTTGTTGACTTGAAAATGTTAACGCGACTGAAGCTGCGTTTTCAGTAAAGCTCGCTACGCCAGTGACTTGGACAGGAATGGGACGATCCTAGGATCAAGCACGGACCCCGGATCAACTCTTTTGAAAGACGTTGTGTGCTATTTCAAGCCTCGCAATTGTAATCAAATACACGTTTAGTCCAAGCTTTTTATATAAATGTGACCTGTCACGCGAAAAGGGACCATCTGGGAACTCTGTAAGGTAAATTTTTGAAAAAATGGGTCCAGCATTGGTCAACAAAAAGGTCGAACGTCAAAAATTATTTCACAGGAAAGTAGATTAATCATTCTTGATTCAGAAAATAAGATAAGTGCGAAAATTGTCGACCCTAGTCAGTCTGCGCAATCCGCGCAGTCTGACTGGGGTCGACACTTTACGCACTAGCCAGATGGTCTCTGTTCGCGTGACGGGTCACAAATATGAAAATAAGGCACGTAATACGTAATCAAGGGCGTAACTCCCTTTACGCAATTTACGCAAGTGCGTAAAAGAATATATCCTCCGGATGAAAAATATCGTTGATGACAGATCAAAACATCGCAATGCTGAAATCGTAAAAAGGGGCGGACGGAGGACATTCATCCTTTTTCACAGTCCTCATATCGCCTTTATCCTATAAATTCTTTGGTGGTTGCCTTCTGAGTGCGTATAAATTTCAAAGTCCTAGATACGCCTATGGTAATGATACTTTTTATAGCTAATGTCGATTCATAATCTTTTTGTCTATACATACAGCTAAACCGCCGGCATCACCAACCAACCTGACAAATATTCATGGACAAAATGCACAAACGAAGGGATGTGCCCACAATAGTGCTGTAAATATCAATGGCGTAACTTCCATGATAGCTTATGTAGTTCTAGTAATTGTATACATGTGCTTTTAACACCAGAACGAGTAAAACTATACGTTTGAAACAACAAAGTGCAGAAATCAAGTTAAAAATGTTTTGTAAATCATTTAATTCCGTCAAGATTCCATCATTCTGATTGGATTTAGAATTCGTTTCATTACTCAAAAAAGAAATTTTGAGCACGCATCTATTTTGTCAGCTTCCGTGAAAAGTAGTTTCATTAAAAGTCTATCTTTTTATGGATACATATTTTACCATTTGTTTCATAATACTAAATAATGAGATATGACGAGAAAATTTGCTGATTTCATGAAGGTATGAAACTTGTGTGTATTCATACACCGAGATTATCTTTTTGTTTCATACCTCCATGAAATTAAAAAATAATATCATCATATCTTAAATGAAATGTGACTCGTCAAGCGAAAAGGGACCATCCGGGAATTCTGTAAAATGAATTATTGAAAAAGAGATTTGATCCAGCAAAGGTGAACCAGAAGTCGCATTTCAAAAATTCTTTCACTGGAAGGTTTCTGACACGTGAATTATCTGACTTTTATCCCGAATATGGCTATCCATTCACTCTATCTGACTCAAAACCTTTGGCTTTCGGTGTTTCTTTTACAGCTAATCGCAAGGTCGTTTCTGATACGCCCAATTTCGCGAGATAAATCCTGTCGGTGAAAAAGTAGGCATTGCAATAATTTTAAGCTGCTGTTTGCGAAGAAAACCGATAATTGCATGATATGAATGGCCATAACATTGATTTACTAACAGGGGTGTACCCTGTGTCTATTGTTGATGATGGATTCGATACTCGGCTCGGGTACTTCATCTATGTGGTTTGTTTGTGATCTGTAGTCCAGAATGAATTGAAAAATGTGGCCTAGATAGTAAAGGATAATGCATGTATCAGTAATTGTATATTGACATTGCACTTCGGTTTTTATTGTATGCTATAAATCAATAATTGGCAAGTCTAGACGACCTACATAGATAGAACGGCTGCGCTATAAACTGTTAACAAGTTAAGTTAGAAACATCGTGAAATTAACATTTACTTCGATCAAAACTTATTCTTAATCACTTGCTCAGTTTTTCATTCCAACACTCACACAATTTAAAAACACTCAAAAATCCTTAAAGCTGCTCATTCACAGCCTATTCTTAGATTTGGAAATGTGCGAAGGAAATTTTTAGGCGATTAAGAATGGCCCAAGGTCATTGGCACTAAAATCAACATATTTCAATAATTGTGTAGCCTATATAATAAAATATAGGCCCACTCCATATATACTACTAATATACTATCCATATCCGGCGATTCAAATCACTGTCGATTTTATTTGTTGTTGTTGTTGTTGTTGTTGTTTCTACTCAACCTGATGCAGACATATTTAACTCATGTGAATCACAAAAATGCAAGGAAAATAGTCAAAAGGGTCCTATGCCAGCCCTGTATGAGCATTCATTCGGCATATTCATAAACATTCAATCTGTTGAACATTATTTAGCGTTTCAAAAGCGTGAATCCAAATCATGTTCAGAGCTGTAGTGACGAAGTTTTCAAATTGTGTTGATGATATCGGTTGTCTCATATAAAATATAATTACTGAGATACGAAAACCGTCCTGCGAATATTAATTACTTCAACTGTCATTTATTTCTGAGAAGCCTCCCGTCCTCAAAGTTAGATTCCGTCGGTGAGGTTTGTAGTCCGTCCAGAAAACTGCATAGTACGACTATTATGTCTGTGCTTGTTGGTCGTCTTAAGTACGATAAAAAATATTCTTTGTCAAAGACTACTGGAAATGGTGCTAAAGACGATTAAAAGTGGACATTTTGTTTCAAACCTTTACTTTTATCCTTCATTTTTATTCTTTGTAATATCACCTTTTCATCGTATGACCGTCACGGGTTTATATACAGGATTTGCAGGTTAGCGAATATCTGAATAATTTGTATTGTACAGACAAATCAGAACCCATACAGATGAGGTGTACGCGCAAAGCCAGTCAGTTTGAATCGGTTCTGCCCAATAATAAACGGAGAGTCACCACGGTCAAAATATTCGGACGGACGGACGCATGCACGGACGCGTGCCATTACGCCTCCGATGCGTGGGGATAATTATGTTGTTAGTGTACCTCAGTTGGGTTAGGGTTGGAGTAAGAGTTTCGGCGTGTATGTGTGAGGTCGTTATTCTATGGGGTCATAATTCTACGTGAGGAGACACTTTTCTAGGTGCTCACCCGAAAAAATAGCTCTATTACCTTGATTTTTTAAAAATGAGTTGATCTCGTTTTCAATCATTTCAGCTTTGTTAACAGGATCTCTCCCTACCTGATGCGGTTAGAATTGGCAATATCTGACGACTCATAGAGATTTCTAAATTGATCCGAGAAATACCATCCCCCATTTTTCTGCCCATAGAAGTCCAACATTAATTGTTTGATGTTTTTCCATGAAGGTAAAATGATCTGATTATCCATGCAAAATACACAGATAAAGTGTCTGGCTTCTGGTTTGGTCAAAGTAATTTTAAGTTTTCTACACGGCCCGAGACCTACACCGTCCTTTGGTGCTCAGCCCCTGGTAGCCCAATGGCCAATATTTTTTCCATAAAGGTATATGGACCGATGATTTAACCAAATATAAAGACTGTTAGCCACCTTCTTAATAATAAGAAGAAAAAGAATTGATATTATTTGGGATGGTCCTATCCCTGTCGCATCACGCCCTGCCCCTAATTGCCAAATACTGATGATTTTAGCTTTTTTCTTACAGGTTTATCATTTCATAATCAAAACAAAATATCAAGGCTGTTGGAGTTCTAGTTAAAATGAAGAAGACATTTTAAATAATTCTTAATTGACGCCGAGTACTATCTCCTTCCCATGTTGCTCTGTACCTGACGGCCCAACAGTGATGATTTTAGCTATTTACATAGATGTCAATGAATTAATGATTCATGACAAATGTAAAGTCATTCGGAATACCACTCGGCAAATCTCACGATCTACCTCGGATGTACATAGACGGACTATTTTTAAAAATTACGGGAAAGCCTGGATGACATCAATTATAATGGCGTCAGCCCTCGAAACTTTGAGTGAAAACATTCGACGTCGTCAACGCTACGCGTTTAAGTCACTCACGTGTTAATTTTTGAGAATGATTCGTCATTCTCAAAAATTAAGATTTTTCAGTCGTTATTTACTGTAAAAGATATAAATCTACAGTGCTAGTTTTTCTTGCACTGTTTCCGCCTAACAAAATTGTTACATACCCATCCGCCTTACATACATCCGAGGTCTGTTGCAGTTTACGGAAATGGTCCAGTGATGTTCCAAATAGTCCGTGGGCCAGAGGGGGTCACCGTGCACCCCCCTTAGGGCTCTCCGAGAGTGGTATGGAAATGTTCATAGGACCTCCCTGAGTGAGAATCACGATGTTAACAGGTGGTAATTTGGGTCCCGACTGCCATTCCGAGTGTTTTTCTAGATGGCAGCCAAAAATAAATTCATTTTACCTTTGATTCACTATAGAGGGATTTTGTTCATTTTAAATATTTTTTGAGAGTCTAAAACATGTATATTTTGCGTTCTGGTAAAACCCTTAATTACTTTAAATGATTTTAAAGATCCCAACTTCCGAAATGGGAGATGGCAGCCAGTTCTAGATAAGATTTTTACTATTTTTTCGATGAATGCAGTGAGATAGAATTGTTCACCATGTATTACACCATGGATCATACTGCAAATTGCTATGATATTGTTGATATGGCTTTCTCGAATTCAAATCAAGTTGTTAACAGTCGATATTGTTGACCCTGGCTGCCTTTCTCCGTCTTTTTCTAAATGGTGGCCACTAAAAATACAAATTAACCAGGAGACACTTAACGGATATCACTTGATTTCAAATCATATTTAAAGACCCAAAAGTGTGCTTTTTACGTTCTTGGTACAATATCTATTAGGTAATGATAGATTGGATATCCAAACATCCTCTATTAGAGATGGCAGCCAGTTTAAGAGAGGAATTTTGTTTTGTTTGCCGCAAGCTGTGAAATATTAGGGGTGACCGTGAACTTTGCAGATCAATCCTCTCTGATTGTGCCACAAAATTGTTACTTAAACATTCCAAAGGTTGAATCAAGTTGTTTACAGAAGATGTTTTGAGTCCCAACTGCCTTTTTGGAATGTTTTTCTAGATGGCAGCCAATGTAAATACAAGTAAATAAATTGGAACAACTTGTATATGAGCAACCTATGTTTTTTATTATCTTTAATGACAAGAAACATAAATATTTAGTGTTCTTGCTACATGCTGAAATAGCTAATGTCTTTTTAAAGATCAGACATCCTGAATGGTAGATGGCAGCCAGTTTTGAATATGAAATTTGCCTGTTTTTTTTTCAGTCCATCATCATCATAAAAGTCATCTCTGACAGGACAAAGGAAAAGTGTAACCGATATTTCTCAGTGAGAAGCAAAAAAGTATTAATCGATGTTTTTGGTGTTCCGACTGCCTTTCCGAATGTTTCTTTTAGATGGCAGCCAAGAAAAAGAATATATTACATAAGAATCCTTTTGCTAACGTTGGTCTATTTTTTTCATCTTATTTTCAGGACCAAATCACCTAAGTTAAGCGCTGTTCTTATTATTTCTTCAATTTAGTGTCTAATATAAAAACCAAATATACTGAAATGAAGATGTCAGCAAACTTTAGACACGTTCTTTGCTTACTTAACTGTAATAGTCTCTGAAACTAGTTGGGTGGGCATGTCACTCCTGTGGAAGGGAGGGGGGTGTATCAAGTTGTTCACCATATATCCCTGATATCAATATTCTGTCTCTTTCGTTTCACTTGACAGATTAGGGTAGTTTTAAATTGTCTCCGAGAAAAAAAAAACGTGATAAAATAAAATCTGAAATATGAGATGGCAGTCAGGTCATAATTAGAATTCACCTTATATCTGTAAAAAAAACCCCATCTTTATATGTACATGTTTCTATCGAAAATTGATGCATAATGGTATCATTTTCTCCTTCTCCAGTCCGTGTGTTTATACATAGGTTAGTTCATTTCTTGTTCCGATTAAGGACATCGTGGATTGACAAGGGTTCGTAGCATAAGCGACTTTTTATCGAACTTGAGCATAATTATTCAATATAAGGACGTATTGTTCTATTAGAAGATATGTTTGTCTTTAGGACTAACAAGAAGCTTCCAAATCCACCCAAGCTAATGGAATTATTGAATGATTGGAAAATTTTGAATGATTTCGGAGTGGTTAAAATTGGTCGATTCAATGTTTTTTTATGACTTTGGGGCATTTTGAGTTAATGCTTAAAAAATGCCATGAATGGAACGCTGAGTAAATGATTAAGAATGGTTTTGACTAGACTTAGTGTCAAGTACACAATGTTTTTTTTACCTCAAAACATTTACTTCATTTATAGACTGAAACTTTCACAGAATATAACAAAACTCATTTTGTTGATGATTGCTTATATAATGCCGAGTAACGGAAAAGGGGGGGGGGGCTTGATGTAAAACTTCTTATCCACACATTCATCTTGCATTTCATGATGGGTTTGCGTAAAACTTTCACAGAATGTTCCTAATCGTGTGACTATGTGTGCTTATCAACTCCGTTGGATAACATTATTCCAAATCACGAAAAATCTGCATAAATATCAATTGTCTTGTGAATGTTACTCCTTCTACTTCAATGCATTGATTTCATCAAACTATTGATGGATTTGTAAGAAGGTTTCACACAATGTTCCTGATCATGGGACAATCATAGCACATAATTGTCAATGCTATATAGTCACTGTCATTAAGGGTGGTTTTAAGGAGTCATTAGTTCTAAGAATGTTTTAGTGAGGCGTTTTTTTTTTTGTCAAACAGGGCGCAGGTTTTTAATTTAAAACAGATAAGTCCAGATTTACATTTCCATACAATAATATAGCTATATTTTGGAAAATTTGATATAGGAAAACTTCCATATAGTCAAATGGAGGCCAAGATTGTTATAAAAATTAAATAAATTAATACTAGGTAAAACATCCTAAACAAACTGATATATGAATTTCTAAATGTATCAGCTACGTAGGGATTAGCACTGCTGAGCCATTCAAGAGAAATATGAATAAAACAGACTTAAGCAAATTTAAGATATTGAAATAAGCAATATTGGTGGATTTGTTTCGGATTCTTTTATGTTTATTTAATTTGACGGACATTTTCGGTCGCAATTTGAAAGTATTCCTTAATCGAACTAAATAAATATGGCGTATTCATATAATTATCTGGCTGCCATCGCGCTTTGAGAATTTCGGGAACATCAAATTAGCCCTAGATAATCAAGAAGAAAATTTTGAAAAATCATATATTTTTCCCTTTCGGTTTGAAAACGCTTATTAGAAGGTGAAACCAAAGATACCGAATGTTAATATTAATACATGATTTTACCGCGGAGGATGTTGTGAACAATTAATTTGAGAAATCTTTTTCAGAACCCCCCCCCCCCTCCCCGAATTAAATTCATGTTTAAAATTCAGTATTTTTGGGATTTCAATTTCGACATTAATTGAAAGAACGTTAGTTTAAACCCTAAATATAGGTGACTGGCCTTTAAATGTGAAGCAATATTTGCATAGGGATTCTAATGTAATTCAAGCATCTTCTTGGCTGCCATCTTGAAAATGCCCGTAAAGGCAGTCGGGAAACAAAATATCGATTAAAAGATTTTTGATTCTCACTCAGTGAGGTCGGCGAAACGTTCCTTTGCACTCTCAGAAAGGGTTTTTAGGATTGTTCGTCTCCTCTTGTATAATGCCCTGCAGCAAAAATTGGCAAATTTCATATTCAAGATTAGCTGCCATCTACCAAACAGGGTGTTTGATCTTCAAATAGAATTTAGTTTTTTTCAGTTTGTAGCTAGAACACCAAATAGATATGTTTTTAGCTCTTAAATATCAAAAATAAAGGTTGCTCGTATACAAGTTGTTCCAAATTATTTACTTGTATTTGCATTGGCTGCCATGTAGACACCCCAAAAGGCTGTCGGGACCCAAAATATCGAATATAAACAACTTGATTCAACCTTTGGGATGTTGCATGAACAATTTCATAGCACAATTAGAGGGGATTTTTGGCAAAGATACATGGTGACCCTTCATCTTATATAGACTGAAACAGTAAATAGCAAAATTTTTATCTTAAACTGGCTGCCATCTCTCTTAGAGGATGTTTGGATATCCAAATTATCTTAAACTAATGGGTATCATACCAAGAACGCAAAATATACATGTTTTGGTCTTTAAATATGATTAAAAATCAAAGGGTGCCTATAAAAAGCCTCCTGGTTAATTTGTATTTTTAGTGGCTGCCATTTAGAAAAACGCCGAGAAAGGCAGTCAGGACCCAAAATATCGACTGTTTACAAGTTGATTTGAATTTTGAGGGTCATATCAACAATATCATAGCACTTTGCAATATGATCCATGGTGTAGTACATGGTGAACACTTGTATCTCACTGCATTCATCGAAAAAAATAGCAAAAATCTCACCTAGAACTGGCTGCCATCTCCCATTTCGGAAGTTGGGATCTTTAGAATAATTTTAAGTAATTAAGGGTTTTACCAAATCGCAAATGTACATGTTTTAGACTCTCAAAAAAACATTTAAAATAAACAAAATCCCTCTATAGTGTACCAAGGGTAAAATGAATTTATTCTTGGCTGCCATCCAGAAAAACACTCGGAATGGCAGTCGGGACCCAAATTACCACCTGTTAACATCGTGATTCTCACTCAGGGAGGTCCTATGAACATTTCCATACCACTATCGGAGAGACCTTAGGGGGGTGCATGGTGACCCCTCCTGGCCCACGGACTAAAATGATGTAAAGCCTATTCGGGACCTGGTTTAGATAGAGAAGAAGCATTTTGAAGATGTCCTATTTGATTAGAGTCTTACCTGCTCCCCCTGCTCTATACCTGGTCGCCAACCTGTCAATAATTTTTATAAAGGTTTATGAAAATCCATGATAAAGCTAAATGCTGTAGGGCTCCTGGTTCAGCAGAAGAGATTTTAAAGAGTTTTAACTTGACCCGAGCCCTCCCTCCCCCTCTTCCTCTGCCCCTGCTGGCCCAACAGTAATGATTTAAGATATTTCAATAAAGGTATATGACCTGATGATCCTTGCCAAATTTTAATGCTGTTCGTCATCTGGTTCTAGGGCCCGTTTTACTAAACATCTTATGATCATATTGTGCTTAAGTCAAAAAATAAAGTTGCTTCTACATTAGTTACTATATATGGAACTCTGCCATACATCATATCATTGGAATCGTTTATATTGCAAGGCTGAATGTAAAATAAATGAAATCAACAGGTATGATTTGTATGGAAGCACTGGAGGGCAATTTTGACTTAATACTTTCGAGTTAGGACTATGGACTTCTGAGTTTTTAGTTATGACTTAGGTACTCCGTGGACATTTAACGCGAATTTTGATAACGTGTGTGGAAATGGCTGACGCATTTGAAAAGACACCATCATCTACAATTTAAAAGAGGTAAGTTACATTAAGAGGTTCTTATTTTGTAATGGCTAGTGTTACGAACAGCTAAAATAATGTTTTACGTCATTTACTTCAAATAACGTTATCATTTTCCACTAGAAAATTCTCGGTCTGAGGTGATTCTTCCTGTCACAGTTAATGAAGGTACTTTTGCGCTCATGCTGTAGCATAATATGGCCTAGGAAATATATCTCTCTCTATATATATATGAACAAATTTGGAGTTGTTATGGTTTATTATTTCTGTTCAGCTGATTATGCGTTTTATCTCTATTTTTTTTTATTATTTTACCTTTACAGAATACCAATTGACATAGAAGAAAATGATGCACTGAGTTGTGGTGGTATTTAATGACATTGTTGGGAACTTGAGTCGGTGTGGTCCCAACTAAGATGCCTGACATGTCCTCTCATGATGACAGAACCTCACTCATTGTTCAATATTTAAATCTCTGATTTAAGTAGAGGGAAGCCATTTTCTCTTGTGGCATAGTAGATTCTCATCACTGCGACAGTTGAAGAACATTCTAAAGAAGCTTAACCTATGGCGTCGGGGTCTGCATACGTACACTCAACTAAATAAAGTAATTCGATTCATACACACGCAATGACTAGCGGTTAAAGATCGATGAAACAGAGGCTAAGAGTAGAGCATAACATGGCAGTAGAGGTATGGACGCCATGAATATAATGAAAGCGCTGGTACCAGATGTTGATGACCTAAGGAAAGTAAATCTTATCAAAAGGCGTATATATTGGACAAAAGGGTCCTTATTGTACATTATGTAGCATACTGATTGCTACGACAAGATTAAACCCCTTGGATTTTACATTTACGGCGTAGTTGATGGATTCAGTCGGAGGATTATATTTTTAAGGGTCTCTGATACCAACAATAATCAAAACAGCGAAGTATTATTTTGATTCACTCATATTGCGATGAGATACCGCTTACAAGTGAATTTTTCATGTAATAAGACTCGAGCACAATGTCGAGTTACATTTTGGTAAACCTGACGTGATGTATATGGTATGTCCATTGATAAACGTGACGTGAGTTGTAACAAAGAGATGTACTGTGTTCGGACAAAGGGTAATGAAGATTTTTGGGAACTGGGACAGCTTTTAAAGACTGGCCTTCAGGTATCATCAGTCAATGCTGATTCTGCCTTGCAGTTATTTATTTAGAGATAACCGAATATATTTAAAGATAAACGAATCAGTGCGAACAGCAAATCACTTGATTGTTAATGTTTCGAGCCCTGTGTGAATAGCTTCTATATTTCTATATTAACTTTAAACCCCTTCCAAAACAAGACCTGGGTTTGACGTCCCTTATCAAATTGGAATGGGAAAAAACGAGCCAAAAGAAGAAAATGCTGATTGTCAGTATTTTCTGCTTTTCCCCCAATGTTTTCTATGCTCTATTGTACACAAAATCTTATCTTTATTAAGTATCTTTCACCAACATCTTTAAAACATGACCGGTCTAAAATTGTATCGTTTGGAAAAGAATTAAAATGAAAATGGTTACGTTTATGGAGTGTGAAACTAATAAATGCTACCCACACGATGTCGTCACGTCTATTTTTCCTCGTGTTAAATTACAGAACTACGGTAGGGAATCACGTGACACAACAATTTCAGAAAGTGATAGATGCGAGTTCGATTTGAAACAGAGATGGAAGGAAAACCTCTATTAAAATTCAACTGTTGTTGACAACCATATTAACCGGTCGTCAATAATTTGTTTATTATTAGTTAATGGAGAACAAGGAATTGCTTGTGAATTTTTCTGCAAAGGCAGTCAAATGCCGAAAATATATTGGACGTTTGAGAAATCTTTGGTAAAGTAAATAACATCCATTGTTAGACACCAATCACTTCGTGCAATTATGCCCCCATCATCGGCCTCTGAGGACCGGATTACCCAGTCAATCTCTGATGCGACGGATAACGCAGAAGTAACCCCACGTGATTTATATGTAATGATGGATGTATATAGTCTACGGACCGAGGAAAAAATGGACAGACTGACGGACTTATCGATGACAGACATATTTAACCAATTTATTTCCGTCTTCTTCTTCACTGTTTTCTCAACAGAACATAGACATTTTCGCACACCCAATATACAAAACGCTTTGATGATGCCTTTTACGATTTTATTAAACTTTTGATTGACAAAGTATAACTGTAGAAGACAGCAAAATATCAAGACGAAATGTGTTCCTGTTTGTTAACGAAAGGCCGCGTTAATTTCTTTTAGCATGTCAGAAAAAACAACTGAAACCCACATTTCTTCTGTCGTGATTGTCATGTTCCATTGTCGCAGAAATATTGCGACGAATGGAGAAAATTTTGGTTATCAACCTCCAAGTTTTGTAGCGAATGGCCACAATATGAAGCTTTAAGACCGCTTTGGCAAAAAGTTCTTAACCATCGTCAGAGGAATATCGCTTTTCATCAATTGATATTCATCTCGTCGAATAAATGTTAAAATTCGTCTTTTTTTGTCTGACAAAAATATTCTTTTTGTTCGACGATTTTTTTTTGTTCCAACGAAAACTTAACGCTGCTTTTCAACAAAAACCTTGTATCAACAGCTTGCTTTATGCTTTAAATACGAGGTTTTTGTTGGAAAGCAATGTTATACTTTTAAGCCTCAGAAACCCCTTAGCGTCCCGAAAGGATTAAACTTTCTGAATAATCGTCAGACGAAAGATATTCGGCTGACGAAAAATAATATATAAATATATACATTGTAGTTTTTTTATTTTATTTATTTGAATAAAACAAATATAAACTATACAGTAGACGAGTAAATGACTTTGAAGTTACAACTTGTGATTGGCAACTTGTGACTTACAACTTTTGATTTGTAACTTGTGACTTAGAACTTTTGATTTGTAACTTGTAACTTATAAATTGCAACTTCAGACTTGTGATTTAAATGTTCGCCAGTAATCAATTAAAAAAGAAAATAAAAACAATCATTTCCAATCCAAAGAAGTTAAATAAAGGCACAAGCAATTAAAAGTCGGTTTCATATTAACAGAATTATGGAATATTTTATTTCTAATTGTTATCTATTCTTATAACTGTTGTGTCAAGATATTTACTGTCTTGTGAATTAGTTACCATAGGAATGAAGGCTCTTTAATAACCCTTTCTTAAGCGGCTTAAATTCGGACCTTTCCACTTTGAATTCTTTAGTAAGCGACAGTATCAATCTTGGTGAAGATACGATTTCGGAATAATTTATAGAAGTAAATAAGCTTTTTTCTCTCTATTTACTGGCACTTTCGGCTTATATTCCATATTGTCTGTTTATAATACCTTTCTTACCGGATGCAGCCGGATGCTGCTTGTGTATTGATATTCGGTTCTAAATCAGAACCACCATCATCCGGTATTGTAGAGATTGATTCTCCTGCAATTTTCTCATTCAAAACTCTTGTTTTGTTTAATAGGTTATGTTGCGATGCCCATGAGGCTTCAAAAAACATTGATAGTTTCATTCTTGACCATTTCTGTCCTTGTAAACTGAAATTTCTGATCCGTCAAACTAAGATAAATGTACGTCTATTTCATCAAGCAAAGCAAATGACTTTTGCCTTCCGGAAAAAAGCTTCGTCCCTATTCTACGATTCAACTATCTGACTTTCATCAGTAATGAATAGTTCTGGTACAATCTCCTCGCCAACATTGACTTGATTGTATGATCATTAAATGACATGAATACACTAAAGTGAACTCTGTGCTCTTTCTGTCTACCCGGCTTCCTATTGGCTGCTCGGTATCGCTCATCCTGCAATTGTTAAAATATTAATATATAACATAAAAAATAATTAATCTTATTTTCATTTAATTTTTCCACAAACAACATGTCAAACCGGCCGTTTAGCTATTGCAAACCAAAACTAAAAGTTGATAAGATGTTTTTATGAACCATAATTGTCAAAGATTTTTTTTATATTACAAAATTGAAAGTTTCTTAAACATTTGGCTTGTTTATCTTCCTAAAATTTGGCATTATCCCCCTTTCAATGTTGATCAATATATTTTTCTAACGGAACTGCAAAACTCAACAAGATGCTGTCACAAAAAGGGTAAAACAAAGACCATGGTTTCAAAATCAAAATCACGTCAAAAAGTATTTATGTTTCACATAAAGGCTTTAATATACTAGTATGTAAAGGCTTTATCTCTATACGATGATATTTAAGCCCCAAGCCAGATGCAATTCTAGAAAAGAATGCTAAGCTCCAAGTTTAAGGTCACACGGTTGAAGGTCATGGTCCCCAATAAAAGTTATTGTCAGGAAGTATCCATGTTTGATTTAAGGTCACAATGTTAAAGGTCATGATCACAACCTCAAAGTCATGAAATACTGTGAATAGGTCTCTAATATAGTAGTATATATACATGGTTATCATTTCTGAAAATTAGGTCGAAATTCAAGGTGAATGTCACATTGTCAAAGGTCGTAGTGTCAAATGGAAGGTGTCGACAGGAGGCATCTATGTGTAAAATAATAACTCTCTATCATTGATATCGCATAAGATATAGGAAAGGTTAAAGTTTTTGAAAAGTAGTTCAAACTCAAAGGTCAACATCACAAGGTTATGGTCCAAAATGAAAGGACTTGGTGGAAGGTATCCATGTGTGAAGTATAAAGGCCATATCTGTTAAAGTGCATTAGATGTACGCCACATTAAAGGCTAGAGACTTTACCTCCCTGGACATCCTTGGATATAAAGTTCCTTTCGCTTTTATCACTTTAAACTGATGATTGATTAATTTTTCAAAGTGGTAGGGTACACTACATGCACAGAGAAGAGGGAGAAGGGAAGGGGAAGTTAAAGTACTTACAAATTGGGGAAGGGAAGAAGGGGATAAGTGAGAAAAAAACTTCAAAAAGGGATCAAAGAGGGAGACAGAGAGAGTGTAACAAAATACTTATAAATAGAATGCAGAGAAAGGAGAGAGAGAGAAAGAGAGAGAGTGAGAGAGAGGGGGGGAGAGAGAAAGGCGAGAGAGAGCGGAAAGAGAGAGATAGAGAGGGAGAGGGAGAAAGGCGAGACACTACAGGGAAGGAGTACAGAGTTGGACTTTCGGAAAGGACTGCAGAGAAGGACAAAAGAGAACAGAGAACAGAGGTCTACAGATTCATACTATAGAGAAATACTAAGCGGGAAGAACTCGGAGAAAGACAATAGAGACGGACTACAGAGATAGCGTGTACTCGTAGATAAGGACTGTAAAGAAAGACTAAAGAGAAGGACTACAGACAATGACTATACAAACGGACTATAGAGAAAGACTATAATGAAGGCTTTCGAGAAGGACTTTAGAGAAGGAATGCAAAGAAAGACTTTATAGGAGGACTTTAGAGAAGGAATGCAAAGAAAGACTTTATAGAGGGACAACAAAAAATGACAATAGGGAAAACTAAAGAAGAAGATTTTAGCGAAGGACTATAGAAAAAAAACTAAAGATGAAGACTTTAGAGATGGACTTTAGAGAAATACTTCAGAAAAGGACAATAGAGAAGGATTGTAGAAAAAAAAACTATAGAAAGGACTACAGAGAAAGACTACAAAGCAGGACTATAGAGAGACTTTAGAGAAAGACTAGATAAATGGCGTCCTTTTTGATATTCAAGTTAATTACGTCACGCTTAATCATGTGACCTACTTGATTAAAGAGAAAAGTTGTATGGGGTTCAATTTAACCCTTTTCCTCACAGCAAATTTTAAGTTGCTCATAGATGAAAATAAAAGTTTTGCACAGCAAAAGACAAAGCCTAATATTTAATTTTGTCGTTTACCTTACCCCCGGTGCTTCACTGTAAGTAACCTAGGCCTGCCTAGGTCTCAGGTGCATGACTAGACAGAAGCCATTAAGCCTGGACTTAAAAATTTAACTACATGACAAACAGAAAGAGAAAGATATACGGTGATAGAGTTATTGAAAAGTATAGTGAGAGGGAACAGCATAATTTGAAAAAATCATCAAAACATTATTCACACAATTCGGTTTACTTTTAATCGTTATGTAGTAGACCTATTATGAAACGCTGAAAAAGGTAAAAATGTTGATTTAATTAATAGCGAATCTAGATCGATATTCTTTTCCACGATATTTTTCACAAGCACTAATCAACAGCGAATTGCCACAAGAACAGCAGTGCCCTACTAACTTCGCCCGTGGATAAGATCTACTGTGATCAATATCAAATCAGGAATAGATCTACAGAGGTTTAAAAAGAGATAAAAAGTAAAATCATACAGTATACTTACATCGTCGGAGTCTTTCTTCATTTCGTTTGCAGTCTCGGCCATTTTGCACATGATGTCTAAATTCGCGCCACAAATCGACGAAATGCCTAAGTCATAACTTAGAACTCGCAAGTCACAAGTCCGAAGTCCTAAATCATTAGTAGTAAGTCAAAATTGCCCTCCAGTGCTTCCATAGATTTGGGATTTTGACTTACGATTATTTTTTTCGTAAGACGTTTAGTTAAACGGGCCCCTGTAGAAGAAAAGACTAATAACATTTCTAAATTTACGCAAGACCTCCCCTTTCCCATGCCAGTTTTCGGGGCTGTAAGGCTCTTAGTTCAGAAGAAGAAGAAGAATGTTGAAATTAGCTTATTTTATCCGAATATTATAACCCCCCTCTTGGTTTTCTGCCCGTCGTAGCCCCGCAGTTATGATTTTAGCTTTTCAGAGGTCTATGAGCAAATGGTCTATGCCAAATTTCAAGACTGTAGGTCTTTTGGTTCAGAAGAAGACGAAAGATTATCTTTAATTCCTTTTTGTTGCATTTGCAACCGGAGTTTTTAACCGATTTTAATTCTTTGATCAATTTTGAAAGAAATCCACCAAAGGCACAGCCCTGTAAAATTTGGTATAAATCGACGCTTTAGGTTAGGAGATGTCGTTTGAAAATCGATGACGCACGATGGTCGGCGGAAGGCGATCACAATAGCTCACCTGAGCTCTTCATGCTCATGTGAGCTTAAAAGGCAGTTTCAAACCTTAGTCAGCTGAGAACATATCCTTTTTTTTCAGAATTTCTTCTCTTGTCGCAATTGAGATTTTCACCATTTTTAATGCAAGATTGAAATCGACTAGTCTACACCATACGAGTGGTCGTGGCCTTCGAATCAACATAGTCAAATACAACTGTTTCAAATTTAAAGAGCCTGGCCTATCTTAAAATCACTACCCTATTTGACGTTATCTTAGCGAAAAGTCGTATGAAATAATGACGTCATGGCGTTACCAACTATCATATGTGACCTGTCACGCGAAAAGATACCATCTGGGAATCTTTCCAATAAATATTTGAAAAAAGAGATTGGGTCCAGCGTAGATCATCTAGTGGTTGCATTTCAAAAATTCTTTCACTAGAACGTAGATGATTCATTCTAGATTCAGAAAATAAGTAAAATGAGGAAAATAAGTGCGAAAAGATTCGACGCTAGTAAGTCTGCGCAAGTCTGACTAGGGTCAACACTTTACGCACTGCCCAAATGGTCCTTTTTCGCGTGACGGGTCACATATGTGAACCGACGCGGTTTAAAATAATGCCGAAATGTTTTCATTTCGTCATATTTTTACACCAAAGAAATAGAATAGTCGCTTTTTTTCTTGAGAAAGATCAAGTAATCTTTCATTTCGTACTAACGGTAGCTCTATTTTTGTGAAAAATAAGCTTCTCTTTGTTCTATCAATGAAGGATAAATCGACCTTATACTTTAACAAACAGTTATATTCTATGTATTTCAGTTAACGCTCTTATTTATTCTTGAAATGTGGAAAAAATATTATTCCTTTTTTTTTTGGGGGGGGGGGGGAGCTTTTTTAAATGACGCATTGATTTCGATCGCTGTGGATTATCCTTTGTTACCCTGTTGTTATGTACCTACCATGTTTTAACTGTTCGTATTTCAAATTAACATTTTCTATGAAACTATTGAGGAAGTAAATTATCATATAACTTTAAAGGTAAACATACATGTATTTTAAACGATTACCCTTTTATGATTTTAATCGAATTTTACATATCGAATTTCACATACCAAAAGATCTTCATAAAATCACACTTAGAGCTATTTATTTGTATTTACATACCACAGTTTTATTCAACGAAAAGGCTCTACCGTCCCTTGAAATTTTATAACTTAAGCTTGTTAAAAAATGACGGTGCAGACGAAATGAAAATTCCTCAAAGCAATACATTGCGTGTACATGGTCGGGGCTAATTTCCCCATAATTTTGTAATGAGTTTTATCGAAATCTCGGATAGCAAATGATATATTCAACAAAGTTCAAGGACGATCCTAAAGTGATCCTAAATCATATCACATAAAAAATCAACACGCTTTCACTGGCGAGACTTTTATCCATTTAAGGACCTTTTCGGTAGTATTTTTTTGCGCATCGTTAGGAGCAATGAAGTCGAATTATCAAGTTTCTTAGAATCTCATAATAATGGCTACAATTCATCTTTTGAATGTGGGAATTTACGTGGTCTAAATATAAAGGGGGTTGAAGCACGTCTAAGTTTAGGGAACGAACCCTGTTTCATCCCACCAAAATCAGCATTTCAAATATTTAGGGAGATAATAAGTCGATTTTCACGAAAAAAGTTTCATTTAGGCAACGTAAGAACGCTCGAGTTAATTGTTATAACTCTGTGATACTTCATAAAGAATTACTGGCCTTAATCGCTATCGATATTGCGATTTTAAGCAAAGGCTGCAGAATCAAAGATCGATAAAAGTAATAATCATTAAAAAATGACAATATGTCTTTCAAAAATTCCAGGTCAACTTTCAAATCAATTTTGCCAAGAATTTTTTTTTTCAGAAATGCAAAAATTCAAAATGTATCTTTGCAGCCCAAGTAAATATCTATGTGTATGCAAAATGTTGATGAAATTGTCCTTATACTTACAGAATGAAAAGGAAAAATACACCATCAATTTGCAAGGACATCGCTGATGTGACAATTTGTCTTTGTTTCCAAATGATATATTTCAGGTTCACACTATTTCATTGGCTATAAGAAACATCCCCTTATTACATCATAGTGTTTACATGCCCGTCAACCAATCAAATCAGCTCAAACCATTTGGTACGACCCAGTTTTACAACAAAACAAAATGGAGGATAAAAATGAAAGTTGACAACATTGCTTCTGATTAAAACGGATAGAAACATTTTTAAAACTCCCTTTGATCAAGGTAAATGACTTGATTGACAAGAAAAATGGCAAAGATAACATGTTCTTGTATGATTGAACATTCCCTGCGTGCCCTTTACTTTAATTTTATCATTTTCCCCTGACATTTAAGGAATCCAATGGCTACCTCAGTGATGTCCTCTAGTATTATTGAAAAATTACCAAAGTTCAATAATTTAACTAACAATATCGATATCTCCTGCAGAAATTCGATAAATAACTTAGTTAATTCTTTTTCGATGTTAATAACTGATACAGCGGACCAATTATTCCGTAAATCAAGGACAATTTATTCACATCATAATTTTAATAATAATTTCACTGAAAGTCAAATTTGTAAAGACGCAGATTGGTTCGATGGTGAATGTCGACGGGCGCGTAAATTATATGAAAATGCATTGCAAGTTTTTAATCGTAACAGTTCAGAGCGTAATAGAAAGGAGTTTTGTACGCTGAAGAAAGTTTACAAAAAACTTTGTAAAAAGAATAAAAATGAGTCTGAAAAAAAGCGAATATCAGAAATATGTGAGATGAAAAATAGTAATCCCAGGGAATTTTGGAAATATTTTAGGAAAAAACATTCTAAAAGAGCATTGATTCCTACAAATGATTTCAAAGAATATTTTTCCCTATTAGGATCAGCTGAGTTTAATTCTAGTAACATCGAAGCTGACAATTTCTGTAAAACCCATGATTTCAATGAAAGATGTTCATTCGAGGAACTCGATGCACGTATAACTACATCGGAAGTAATAAAAGCAACCAATTCTTTAAAAAAGGGTAAATCGGTGGGAACTGATTTTATTATGAACGAATATTTGATTGAAAGCGTAGATATTTTATCTTCACATCTTTGCGATATTTTTAATTCTATTTTAGATTCCGGTGTCTTCCCGGATAAATGGACTGAAGGAATTATTGTCCCTATTCACAAGAAGGGCTCTACTACTGATATTAATAACTATCGAGGCGTTACATTATTAAGTTGCCTCTCAAAATTATTTACAATAATTATCAATAACCGCATAACTAAATTTTGTAATGAAAATTCTGTGATTTCTGACGCCCAATTTGGCTTTAGAAAAGGACTTTCAACTACAGATGCAATATTTACATTATTAAACATTGTACAACAATTCTTAAATGAAAACAAACGACTTTACATATGTACTGTGTTTTTGTAGACTTGAAAAAATGTTTTGATTCCATTAACAGAAATGCGTTATGGTTAAAATTATTTAGAAGTGGTATTAAAGGGAAACTACTCCGAATTTTAAAAGACATGTATAATAAAGTTAGCTCTTGTATACGAAATAATGGAGAAATCTCGGATTTTATAGATTTTGCAACTGGTTTAAGACAGGGGGAGACAATATCTCCTATTCTTGTTTCATTATTTCTAGAAGACTTAGAGTTGTATTTATATGATAACACACAATCTGGAATAGAAATCGGTTTGATACAAATTATAGTACTGCTATTCGCTGATGATATGGTCATTTTCGGTAAATCTCCTGAAGAACTTCAAACTAATATCGATAAATTATCAGAATATTGTAACAAATGGTGTCTAGAAATAAATGCTGATAAAACCAAAACAATGGTCTTTAGAAAAAGAGGTAAATTGTTAGTTAACGAAATGTGGTCGCTTAATGGATCAATTCTGGAATCAGTAGACAATTTTAACTACTTAGGTACTGTATTTCACTATACCGGAAATTTTTCACTTAACCAAGAATACCTAGCAGGTAAAGCTCTCAATGCCTTAAACGTTTTATTAAACGATTCCATAAAACTCAAGCTAAAAACTAGTATTTATTGTGAGCTATTTGATGCATTTGTAGGTTCGATCCTAAATTATTCCTGTGAAAATTGGGGTTTCAGTAAAACAAAGGTAATAGAAAGAATACATCTTAAATTTTGTAAACGTATTCTACAAGTACGCGCCAGTACTAGTTCAATGGCAGTTTATGGAGAACTTAGCCGTGTTCCAATGTATTTCTCGAGATACATAAGAATTATTAATTACTGGTTTAAAATTCTAAATACCAAAAATATCATTTTAGCAAATGTTTACTCACAATCTCTCGATGACTTTCAAATCGGTAAAAATAATTGGATTACTAATGTTAAAACCATTCTAGATAATTATGGGTTCTCAAACGTTTTCGAAAATCCATCGTCGTACAATAAAGATTTGTTCTTATCGGAATTTAGTCAAAAAATGCTAGACTGTTTTACGCAAGAATGGGCTGCAAACATAAGAGATAGCACTGCCTTAGGCCTTTTGAAAAACATCAAAAAATCATTTTGCATTGAAAAATATTTAAATGACATACCTTTTTCGCTTAGAACATATCTGTGTAAATTAAGAATATCCGCACATTCCTTACGAATACAAACTGACAGATTCAGCAACAACAGAGTTCCAAGAAACGAACGAATATGTTTAATGTGTGAAAGTGGCGAAATAGAAGATGAATATCATTTCATTCTCGAATGTAAAAACTACGTAAAACTAAGAAAAAATATATCGACAAGTATTACTTTAAGAATCCAAGTATGAATAAACTAGTCATTCTTTTTTCTACAGAAGATTTACATACCCTTACAAATTTAGCGCTGTATATTAAATCTGCATTATCGAATCGTTATAATAATCTTTATAATTAACCATAAAACTAGCTACACTTACATTTTTTTATTGTTGCCGTATTTTCTGTATGGCGTTTAATAAAAAAATATAAATGTTCACTACCATGTAGAACTATGCGTTTTTCATCCTCATGTTGCATTTATATGTTTAAATAGAATGCTTATATAAAAGAAAACTATGTAAACATTATAAAAGAGAGAGAGAGAGAGAGAGATAGAGAGAGAGATAGAGAGAGAGAGAGAGATGGTTTGGAGCGAGACTTGACCAAATTTATGTTATAAAATTGTGTATTCATGACTATGTACAACTTGTACCTGACAAATAAAATATATGTTCTGTTCTGTTCTGTTCTCGAGTATTTTCAGTGAAAGAAACATTGTCTTTATTTAGCAAGTTTATAAATTTTGGAAAAAAAATGTTTTGATACCGCCACCTATGATTTTAAATATGCGAGGATTACTTTACTACTATTTTGACCTTTGATCTTTCAGCGTGACCTTAAACTTCAAACTAATGACATGGAGTTTGCACATCTGTAGGTGGCGGTATACACTTGTGCCAAGTTCTTTCGACATTTACTAATAAATGCAAGCGCTATTGAATAAACAGTCTAATTTCACCCAAATTTTCACCCTTGACGTTTCAGTTTGCCCTTATCAATTGATCTACGGTTACGAATTTTGCATTCAATATTTCCCCACGCAATGATTTACAAATGTGTCAAGTTATTTTCAATAAGACTCGTAAATGCTGGAGATATTAACGTTTTGCATTTTGTATGGTAAAATTGGTTGTCATGGCAACTAATTTTCACGAAAAAATAGCACGTTAATATATCTTTTTCTTTTCAATTTCGAACTCGTAAACAAATTTTACACAATATTTCAAAAAAAAAAAAAAAAGTGATGTAAGAAATTGTTCAAAATCTTCAAAAACATTTAATCCAAGAATCGAATATTCCCTTTTTTTTATAATCCACGGGTATAACTGAAATTTATTTCATAGGTTTCTTAACATTGTAACTTTTATCTTGATAAAATCAAAATTTGAATTTCCTTCATAGTTTATGAAGGTATGGTGTCTTTTCACATATCAGATACAGTTAACAATATCGCGAAATTGTTAAGGTGAATAATTTTGGAATGATTTAGGAATGAAATTGAATGAGTGTGAGGAGCGAGTTTTAAGTTAATTTAATGGGAGGTGATCCTAAATCGCAATTTTTGTTCAGGATAAACAAAATTGGCGATATTGATTACCTCCCTTTAATAAAACATGCATACATGTTCCATACATAGTTTCCCATTTCTTCAAGAACCTGTGAGGCGCTAACAATTCGAAGTTTGTCAGTGAAATCGCGATTTTTCTCTATCAAGTCAAACGTATCACAATTGTTTGAATAATTGAAATCGACGATAGCTAAAAGGGAGAAATCAGAATATCAGATGACATATAATTTTCAAATGGTATGTAATATAAACTAGTGGACATCTACTTAATTTGTTTTAATGGTTATTCAAATATTTGGCATTTATGGTATAAAATTTATCATTTACATCATCAGCAAAAACAACAAACAAAAAAATAAACAATCAAACAAACAAACAACAACAACAACGAGCATCTATTTTGCTACAAAAAGTCTCCACTTCTTAAGGTGCACTATTGTTTCCAAAGTGTGTTAACCCGGCATGCTACATGTACATGTATTTACCTCGTAATTCAGTATTTATCGTTTGTTTATTTTAGATTAAAACCTCTTATATTATTTATCTAAAATGACCTGGCACTCATTAACTTCCGTCAGTGCTCGAGTTTATCCGTATCCTAAATTACGTTTTACCGATTTATTCATACTATCACACTTTATCTCAACAAGTCTCTGTAGTACATTGGTTACAGACGCCTTCCCGTAACGCGTTCACTTGTCGGGTCGAGTTCGATACCCAACAGTGATACATTTTTTTAATCCTTGTGATTATTAATTAATATATTTATACATTCATTTCTGACATTGAACCTTTTAATCATTTCTTTGTTATTTTTTTTTGTCAGTTGCAATTATTATTTTTATTATTTTTTTACTCTCATATAATTCAATTTTGGTTGTTGCACAAGACTATTGTATTTTCTGATCGCCAGAAAGAAAGATTTTCATACCCCAATGAAAATAAATTTAGTATTTAGAACACTTGCACTAAAAGTTAGTCGCATATAGAAATCCCATTTGCTTTATGATATTTTTTATATGTTTTTTTTTTTACATTAATAACGTAATCACGCTTAAAAGAGTTTCGATTAAGACAATCAAACCAAGTATAGGCTTTAATTTTCATACCGTCATAAATTGTAAAATGAACAAGGAAAAAAAAAACTTTTCAATTGTTCAGTTTCGCTTGCGATGTATTTTGAACTACAAAACGAGACAAATAATTGTTATTGTTTCCACGTTTCTCTATCACTATTTACAGTGATGAATGGACAGCACTTTGCAATTAACAAATCTTTAAAAAAGTCTGACTGTCAGATTACAGAAAGCCTAATGCTACAATGTTGTCTCAAAATAAGTAAAACAGTGTTACCGTTAAAAAAAAAAACAGAATTATAATTGATCACGTCCCGGCTTGAACTCATGGCCTTTCGGTTTTGGGACAACAGCCATACCACCTGCGCTAAATTTCCGTATGCGGGTCGAGATGTGAAACATTTATTGGACCTAAACCTCGCGAGTTTAAGTCTATATTAAGAAACATAAAATCCGACTATCAATAGGGGTCAAAAGGAATATTTAATGAGTGCCAGGTCATTGTAGATCAATAATACTCGTACTTTTCAAATATTTACACTGGAATAATAAGAGCTACATACACAAAAGCGGTTACCTGAAAAAAGTCTACTTGTTCGAGAAATACCAGGAATTCGTTATGAGGTGTTCCAGCTGCCGCGATGTAACTGAAAGATTATTGAAAGAGGCGTAAAACCCAATTCAAACATATATCCAAATTGATCAAAGATGTGGTGTCCTTGGTCTAGAGGTAGAGCGTAGGCCACTTGACCCAAAGATCCTGAGTTCGATTCCCGGGAGCGGCTATCGATCTTGGTTCTTTCATTGGCCCGCACATTCGGCGCGAGTACTGGTGAATTTCCCAGGAAGCAGAATCGAGAGGGTTTAATCTAAGTTATAAGAACTTGTTTCCCAATCGATGTAAAATAAATAGGTTTAAACTAACTAATTAAAGATCCAGTCATGTGAAGTCACGTGTTCTAAATGACACCGGACTGCCACCAATTAGATACCACAGCGAATGATACAGAAGATTCTCGTAAAGAAAAAAAAAACCAAGAGCATTCATTTCATTTGTTTATAATATGACCTATGTTGCCGAAGTGAAATAACCCCGTTGAATATTTTTGATATTACACGGGAGTTATTACACTAGTGGAATAACTATGCAAATGAGGTCAGAGCGAATAGCAAAGCTTTTTTGTAACCGCAATCACGACGTCATAATCTATGTTTTGTGACGTCATTTTTAAACGGCGTTATAAGTTTCGCGGAAAATTGAAACGTTAAAATTTCAAGAATTTTGACGATTTTTCCCTAAAATTCGGGTCATATTATAAAAAAAAATATATATATAAAATTTGTGCTAATAAAATACAGAATTACTTAAACACGCCATCTAAAACAGATAAAAACTCGGCGCAGCCTCGTTTTATCTGTTTATAGATGACTCGTTTAATAAATTCAGTATTCAATGACCACTCATCCAATATCCTCTATTTATAGTCGCACTACCACACAGACTTTCTTTCAAATTTTGTCAATGACATTAAGGATATTGAACGAGTGGTCATTGAATATCGAATTGATTACACATGTCATCTATAAAAAGATTCAAACGTGGCTTCGCCATTTTATTTTCGCCAATTTACGTCAAATTAGGTTTTCTATGAGCACAAATTTAATATAATATTTTATAATATGACATGAATTCTTGAAATAAATTTAGGCAGTTATATATGTTTATGATTTTTAAAGTTATTCCGCGAAAATTTAACGCCGTTTGCAAATACATGTTATCATATCATTGGCGTCTTTTTGCAACGAAAACAGAACGTTGATATATGTTATTGGCTATTTTGCAGAGTTATTCCACTAGTGTTGTAACACGCGTGTAATATCAATAATAGTATCAATAATATTCAATAATATTCAACGACTTAATTTCTCTTCCACGACGTAGGTCATATTATATTCTAAGTAATTACCTTTTCAAACTATATGCGGAATATTGCTACTTGGACAGATGGTAAAGAACGGAGGTCATCTTTTATATGCTTTCGGCACTTTTACTTAACGCACTTTTAGCAAGTTTTTTTTCAGATATTACTAGATATTAACTATTGCTCTAGTTAAAATCGCTTACCGGATGAACTGTCTGCATCAATACATCATAGTTTGGACAATTCCATGGACAAAACCAAACCACAGCAAAACCTGTATGAAACAAGCACATTCGGAAAATTCAAAAAGTAATTTCTTAACACAGGCGATTGCGTAATACAAGTACATTTCTGTGCTTTCACTTCATTTCGGAATTCGTCGGTCGGTTGCTTACTGCAGGTTACTAGCTGAATACAGGTGGCGCCTTAGGAAGGGTTGACTACACTTGATTGACACACTTTTAGCTTTGCAGCAACGGGTGATTTTCTTACAGTTTTATTGAAAAAACATACAAATAGAAATTTTGAACAATCCTTTCAGCTTGTAAATAAATGATATCGAGGTCACCTTATTTTGTCAGTTGTTTGATTTTCTGACGTGTTCAGACAGGGCCGACGCCTTTTTGGAAATCACCATAAGGAAGTAAAAACCATATATGGCAAACTCTTTCTTTCGAGCCTTCGTAGAAAAGCTTGTTAACATAAAGATATTGAGACAAGACGTTTTTAAAATATTGTGTATTTATACCTCCTTACATTAAGAGATTAATATTACAATACTGAATTCTAGATTCACTCTGAAGGTGAGTACTTTTCCTAAACTAATTTTTTTCTGAAAGAAAAAGATAAATATTAAATCTTACGAGTGACATTCCCCAACACAAATTTTCTTAACCTTATTTGATTACATTCATTAACTGGTTACATATAGCATTCAGGGTCAAATGGTTTGGGTTTTTTTTCTTCGAAGCTTTAGCGTTGTAATTTCTGTCAGAAAAGATGTCTTCTCCGTTATTTAACGCGTTATCCTTAAGGTTATTTTATCACTTTTTTTTGTAAGAAAAACCCTCTCATTAACAGGAGAGAACAATTCAACATTCATAAATACAGCTTTGAAAAGGGAAAAGTTCGTTAATTAACGATGTTTTTTGTGCTAAGAAGCGGCCCATCATATTATTGCGCGTACATTTACCATTGATTTTCCTAGATTCAAAGTTTTTTTTATATATTTTTGGGCCCTGATAGATACAATTGCATGATTAATAGAATACTATGTTAGTGTCTTAAAATATCAATGTTATCTGGCCTCGGCTGTGAGAAAATTCTCACAACCTCGACCAGATAACATTTATATTTTATACTTTAATCATGCAATAATATATTGTCTTGGTAAATACTAAATTGAATCTAAAAGGGCACTATTTTATTTCGAAGCTATTAAGAATCTAAAGGGTGTTCCTTACGTAGTAACACTGGTGAACGGAAACGTTCACCAATTAAATCACTACTTAAACAATACCGCTTTCGTTGTATAACACTGTTTGCTTCGATGCCAATAAAATCATGAATAAGATTTCACGTAAATGCTTATCGGTTGATTGATAAAATCACCGCCTAACCAGTAAAATTATAAAAAAAACTTAAAACCTACTTTCGTTTGCTTCACCCTATCCGAAGTTATCTAAGGGAATCCCAATAAATGACCTTATAATGAACGTTGCATAGCAATCACGTGCAAAATGATGCGCTTTAAGATACGATGTCTTTTCACATATTGTCATATTTTTGCATTAAAGAAATATATAATAGTTTAATCAATCGATATTTCATTCCATGGTCAATAAAAGCTATATTTCACTAGTGGCTAAACAAATCGTGAAAATACAGCTTTTGTTGTTCACACAAGGAAATAACAGGAGTACCGCATACAGGTGCAAAGCTCGGCTGTAGAGTCTGGTAAATACAAAAAGGCAAAGTAAAAAAAAGGTATAACTCTTACAAAAATGCGTCCAGAGTTGTCCCCCTTGATAGTCTATATAGCTCTTGCGATGGTGAACACACATGCGATATTTAATAAAGATATCTTCTGTAACAACATAGATATGACCAAGGTAAAGCTTGTCATGCCAACGTCAACACGAACGACGTCCAGGTGCTCATAGTACCTCGGATTTCTCCGCAAACAGCCGAGCTAAAAAAAGATCTTACCCTGAAAACAACGTTTATCCTCTATTTCTTACTATTAACATGAATGCGCAATAAATTAAGTTACAGATCCAGCGGAGCGGAGTCAATATTGAGTAAAATTCGACAGATCATCTGATGTGATTTTTGACAGGAGACCTTGCTGTATTCGCGAAACATAAAGCTGAGACAAGGAAAGTCAAATATGGTAAGAATACTTGTTTATATTCTTAACACTTAATGCCTCTAGTTTGCTTTATACATTTTTAAACATAGTCATGTGATTTGATATTGTTTTCCTTGGGCTAAATAAATTTAGTTTTTGGCAGTTGGTAACTTTGTCAAAATTATGTAGTATATTCGGAATGATAAGGCCCTACTTTAATACAATACACTAGATCTAATGATTTAATACTACTCATTTACTGACATGGTTCTATTCTATCTAAATGTCGATGGGATCCAGTCTTTCCTTGTTTCTTTACCGGGGACTAACTATCTCTACTCCATGATAGAATTGTCATTTACTATGTTGATTGTATGAACTGTGTTGATTTGTGGTGACAATCCTATAATTAAATCTTAGACCAATTAAATATTTATATCTGTATTAAAAAAATTGTAAGCTTGAATTTATCACACACTCACCAAGGTCAGTGCTAGACACTGAACTTAACTACCAGACACATAATCCTAATAGATCTGATTTCTTTTTATCATTATCAAAATTGCACTTAGACCTGAAAAAGTCATACATTCGGAAACCATTAACATGTGATTGTAACATGGATACAAGATACAAGATAGTTCATTGACAGTTTCTCGTCAAATAATATACAACATACAAGGCAATAATGATCATGAGCATGCACATGTAAACAAACAATTAACATTTTAGGCCTTTTTACAAAGTGGAAGAGAAGCTAAGACAAAGTTTTTTCGCGTAAAATTTTCTTTTAAATATTTTGCCAAATTCAAAAGAACGTTTCGGTTTTCGGTATTCATTAAAGTTATAAATTTCATCATGCTTGGACGAGTATAGTAGTATTTTTTCAAGTAGGTTTTCCTAATATCGGAAAAATAATGGACACACTAGCAAAAAGTGGAATTCATCTTCTAAATCATTCAAATCACATGCCAAGCACATTCTTTGGTTCTTATCAATTCTATACAAACCATGCCTACCGGTTTCTATTCTTAGAGAGTGGGATGACAATCTAAATTTAGAAATATGCGAACGCCATTTGTTTGGTAATTTGTCTAGGTAATAAGGTAAGTTAAACGACTCTTTCAAATACTTATATGTACATAATACTGAGCTGTTATTAATAAAATTATATTGCCTTTTTGGAATTCGTCTATTAATGTTTGTCTAAAAATCTGGTAAAAATATTCATGGTTTACACAATAACGATCAGGCCAAACATAACCAAATCCGTGAAAAAGGGAATATTTGAAGAGCTCAAAAAATCGAGCTGTGTTTATCTAACCGACTGGCCATTTCCCAAGAATTCGCAAGGTGCATGAGAAAAACTGCTACATATCATACGTGAATAATGTACTTCAAAGACAAGTCCAGTATGTTTTTGTAAAATCCTGGCAAAATTTTAGAGTCTCACAATACTGCGTTCGTTGTGGGTCTGAGCTGCTGATTTCACTACAAATACTCTGAAATGGTTTACCAAAGCATTTTCATGAAAAATTACGGTTTGTCTTTTGAGCGTTGTCCTCGAAATATAATTTCTCCCATTTATGTGTTGCAAATTGAGTTAGAAGATTTGTCACGTGTACCCTGTACATAACAGATTGAATGAATGAATCAATCTTGTTTTATGGCCAAATCATAACTAAGGAAATGTTGGGCACAAAACTTCTTTATAGTATTATTGAAAAATTCGAAAAGAGTAGGAATACACATGTGCTCCTGTCAGATCAAGGCACCGGCTCATGCGCAAGTCCATCCGACGGGAAAATTCATATAGATATATGTTTATACAGACATGTTATACTATACAGCACATATAAGATTGAAGTCGAATTAGCGGATCTTGATGGCATCGCCCACCTTTGTCTCCTATGACCAAGAATACCGTAGCAAATCATAAAATGACAAATAAATACTGAATATATAGGGAAAATATGTTTACCTTATATATCTAGTCAAATGTTATTTCCATCATTTAGTCTTCTGGTAACAGGTTTCCTGATAGCCGGGCTAATTTCAGTTAGCTAAAAAGTCCGCTGTTCACAGAAATATATACTATCCCTTAAAAGGATCATTTGGGAACTTGGTTAAAAGAATATTTTTGAAATAAAAAGAGTACAGTTCCAGAAGATGTAAAGCGTGCATGGAATTTCAAAAGTTCTTATACGGACTGATCCGGGTCGCCACTTACGCACTAGCAAGATGGTTCCATTTTTCCCGTTGGGTAACATATGTTAATACTTTAGGAAATGAGTTTGAAGTATTGGTAAGTATATATCATATTTCCCTTATCCCAATATTCAGGATTTTCTTTAAAGGAATAGAATAGTCTGATTGATCTATATGAAACAATCTTTTGCCTAAAATCTTTGAAACAAAAAAGTCAAAATTATTTTTTTCTTGTCATATTATATTTCAAAACAATACCACGAATAATTTTATTTTTTCGGGATTTTTGAAAGTATAATAGTGATTTTGCCCGTCTGTCTACATGTCAACTCTCAGTCTTTCAAACATAATGTGACCCCATTTACTAAACCGACTGCCACCCATAAGGGTGAATGGGGGGGGGGTGTTATCGCTATCTCGATAATTCTAAGGATTTCTGATGCTGTAGTAAGAAAACATTTACCAAAGAACACTTTAGCAATTGAATGCTTACAAACCTTAACGAGTAAGAAGGTGTAAATCGGGTGATTTTTTTGTCAATCGCCATTCAATCGTCCGTTTTATTTTCAAGTTTTATTGATATGCAGGTAAAAGCAAACTCCAAATTCGAGGCCTTTCGTGCATTTAATCACAGGACGGACATAGATAGAGTCAGATGCAAAGTTACTCTTTTCGAGTACTGGTGAGAAAAATACCAGGAATCCATCGTTAGGTGCTCCAGCCGCCGCGATATAACTGAAAATACGTTGAAAGTGGCGTTAAACTCCATCCAGTCGAGTAAAATATGCGTTAAACCCATCCTGATAAATAAATGTTAAAAAAAAAACATCCTAACAGTTTTCGATGTTGTATGTAAACACACAATTTAAACTTCGTCACAATTTTATAGATTACGTCTTCAGTCATGTATTACGACATCTATGTTGTCGCGCTTTGATCTTTAGAAATATGGGAATCGAGAAAAAATATTTTTAACAGAAATCGACACTCAAATTCAAAAGAAAAATTGTGTTACGGAGGTCTCTTTTTCAGATCTAACAGTCGCAAAAGAAGATCCAGAAGGTCACTTGACCAAGTGACATGATAAAGGGGTCGTGCGATCAAGTGACCTGATATCAACAAATTTATAGTTTAATTAGGCAATATTTATAGCTAGTGACAGCATAAAAATAGAACAGCAAATAACAGTTCTGATTGCATAGGGGCGGAGTCAAAAGTGTATTTATTTTAGTGAGTCGCGCTTGTTTAAAAATTATAGCGGTTACTTACATCTTTGGGATTTAAAATCTGACCGTGTTCTGATTGTGTTCTGTCTTCTTTCAAGAGACGTTTCGCCAGAGTGACATTTATTATTATTTTATCTATTCTGAGATGAAACCCATATTCTCTTATTCGGACGAATCGAAATAGGTAAACGGCAAATTTGATGGGACTTTCACTAAGAAAACTCAATAAACAGGCGAGCAATAACAGTACAAATCACGTGATATTAAAAATTAAAGATGACATGACAATCGATATGCTAATTAGCATGTTCAAATAAGGAAAAATGGACACTTCTTCTGGTAACAGTAAAGTATAGTTCCGCAAGCAAATGTAAAATTGATCTTTGATCACTCATTTGAAATTTCTGGTCTTTATAAAACTACATGTTTTTACTATGTGTTTACATTTTCTTACTTCTAAACATCCTTTATCACCCTTCCTGTTTAAGGGTTGAAAATGTGAAATATCACTTACTAGATAGACACAATCATTATTTTGAAATAATCGAATGTTCAAAAAGTATTTTTAGAATGGTATTCAGCTAAAATCAATATTCAAACAAAATCTTTTTACAAACGCATTTTATGCAATTGATGAAAAGGTTGATCAATATAGAAGTCAAACGGGCCATGTGTAGTCTTACTTTCCATTGCCAATATTCATATTGATGTCAATTCAATATAGATCACCAGAATACAATGCATTAACTTTGAGACAATGATAATCCAAATTCGTTATTTAATTAATGTTCTTTGTATTAAGTAAACCAACATGGGCAGCATGAAGACGAACAAATGCCGAAACTACAGAATCCTGCGCCCGATATAAAACATAAATTCAAACCAGAACTTAATATCAGCCAATCAGGATTGCTGTTTCAATTGGTAAAACTGAAACAACAAAGCCGATTGGTTGAAGATAGCTCGCGGTTTATATATTTAAGCAATAAATAAGCAATAGCAATAAACTGGTTAATTCTAACTTGTTGATGGATATGTAGAAATATAACGCTAAATGATTTATTTTCAAGCTATGTTATTACAGGCATACCAAACAAAAGGTGGGAGTGAATCGCTCTTGGTCGCTGCAATTGACTTTGGTACAACTTACTCGGGCTGGGCATTCTCCTTCAAACATGAGTTTGATACTGACCCGCTAAAAGTTTCAGCCAAACAATGGACCGGGGGACAATTGGTCTCTCTAAAAGGTAAATAATAACGATAAGTAGAAATTTATAGATGTACACGTTGAAGTGAGTGATCCAAGGTAAATTTTGTCTATACAGTACTGTATCTCTACAGTCTCAATAGAAACTCCAATACGCATCCGGAATTTTATATATTACGAAAAAATTGGGTTGGGTCAATAATGTTGATGTCAAGGTTTACATTCCTTTTCCTTTCATTATGTCTCGGTGTTCAAATTCAAAATACAACAGCAAGACTATAAAAAGGACCATGATTTGTGTCCAAAATAAATGAGCATGGCAATTATATTTACATATACATAATCCTTTGTATGACTAAAACGTTATCCTTGATCAAAATCAATCATGGAAACCCTTTACATCTTAACTGTAAATCAATTTCATTTCAATTGCAATGTTGATTGAATCGAAGACCAGCGCACTAATTTGTCAACATGATTTTTCTTAATGAACAGATCCGATATGAATACGACATACAATGTTATTTACTTGTTGGTAGTATATTAATTCTTTCTATTTTTTCTCTTTATTTACCGACGGCGGCACTCATTCTTTCAGACAATTTGTCTCTCACCAATGGATTGATAATCGTAGACCTATGTGAGGTAGCAGCTGGAGGCTAGGAAATGATGTGATGTTTGTACTGGTGAGAGAAATACCAGGAATCCATTGTTATGTGCTCCAACCGCCGCGATATAACTGAAAAATGTTGAAAGCGGCGTTAAACTCCATTCAATCAATCAATATTCTTGATGTATCGTCAAATTTCCCTACTTGTGTTGTTTCAAAGTTTCACAGAAAGACATTTCAAATTCACATTTTCATACTGGTCTTCCTGACAACTTATATATATTTGATTTTCGTGACAGAAGAACTTGTACCCAAATGGTATCATGAATATCTGTTCAAAGAGAGGAAGCAGTAGGTTAAATATTTCCAAGAAGCAGTGTGTGATGTTCCTTTTGTTAGAAGTATACAAAACCGATTCTTTAAAAAAGCTACTATTCGTTTTGCTTTGTTAGGTTATACAATCTTATAAGAATCGATTTTAGGTCCTACATGCGTACTTATAAAAAACGACGGAGAAACAGTGGATTGTTTCGGTTTTGAGGCCGAGACAAAATACGCTGAGAAAGCCGGTGATGGAGAACACAAACAGTGGTATTTCTTCAAGCGATTCAAGATGATGCTCTTCAAAGGAACGGTAGATATTTCATTTCCATATCTTTTATGTAATGGTCCTGGTCGTGTGTCCGTTCATCTCCCTGCTCGTCCAGTAGCGCAACTTCTTATGTACCAATGTGTTTGAGCTGAAACTTTCCACAAAGTATATCTATGATGACTAGTTTTACCTAAGGCCTTAGAAATTCAAATTGCTTCATTTATTCTTTAAGCATTGTGAATTTTCTGCACTTGAATTAAACCAAAATTGCTATATTTCTTGTTTCTCCTTTTACTATAGTTTAATAGCCCTTCTCTGTAAGCATTTACACTAAAGTCATATATACATAGGGGGTATCGCACGTCATGCCTCGGATTTACTTGAAACTTGTTTGATTATAAGAACTGATTGCCCTTATTAGTTAAAAAATGTTTCTTTGTTGTTTGGTTTCCAAGGGAACCATTCTAAAAGTTTTTTGATAAATACTGGCAAATTCAATCATGAAAATAGCCATTTTTCTACGATAGCTATCTTGATCATTTAAGGGTTAAAAATTCCCTTTCTTTTATATATTCTATATTCTTCATAAATCATAAGCACTTATTTAAATTCTTTTAATATTTTTGTTATATTCGATTTGAGTGATTATATTTTACGAAAAAAACAACCCACACACAATATGAATGTAACTGTTTTAGTCGAGCAGATTTCAAGTTAGACCAAGTAGTGTAATACAAAGAGTTCGTCTTTATTGATTCTGGTAGAAAAAGACCTTGAATGTTAAGAATCTGACTGATGAAACCCTATCATCATTGAGCACTTCGGAAAAAATGGAGATGGCAGGCAGGAGTTTCACAATATATACAAGCCGAGTTGAGCATCAAATTGTCTTGTTTGCATTTCTTTACATTTTTGTTTACTTTTTGCCACTAATATAATTATCAAAATTAAAAAACAAAACAAAACAAAACAAAAACAACAAAACAAAGTAAATGCCTGAACCGAATTAAGATGGTAGCCTAGTGTAATTAAGGCTCCGTAAACAGCGAAAAGTGATATGATATGGCAAACAATTACCTCAGAATAATTTCAAACACTATATTCGTATGGGATTTTTAACTGAAACACTCCCCTTATGCAACAAGGATAAATAGAACTTGTCATCAAATTTGAATTTTTGAAAATTCTCGTTATCTTCCGATAGGTGGCATTTTTCAAATACTGACCAATCTGATTTGAGCATTCTGGGTAGTGTTATTCGTGACAAATCGGCCGATTCCGTCGAACTACAATTAAAATGTCAGCGGCCATGAAATTGGGTTTTCCACAAATCTATATAAGGAAACTGTGTACAGTATAAATAGATCTCAAGCAAACAACTTTTAAAAAAAAAAACTTTCGCAATTTAAACTAATATTTTTGTCAATTAATTTAAGGCAAAATAAAGTTAGATTTCCTCAAAAATGAAGTTTTAATTGAAATTCTTTATTTACTTCTTTTTGGCGATAGAAAACGGAGTTATGCGTACGAGGTAGTAATATTTATCCCAATCTGGATAAGTGATACGGTCCCGAAGACAGGTCAATCTTCGGAGAATATGACATGCACAGACAACGGAAAATTCTTGAAAATATCCGCTAGGAATGTAAACAAATATCCGATTCAAATTTACCCTTTTTCAGGTGTGCTTTTCTGGTCAGCATAACTGATTCTTTAGTGATTTTTGGAGCTGAGGCATGGCATATCTGACTGACTGTATTTTGTCATCATCGACCTTTCTAAAAAGGATGTTTTTAGCACCAATGCCACATCGTATAGTATACATGCTTATCATAAGCTTGCCTTGTTTTTATTTCTTATCAATTTTTTCCACTTATTGTTATTATTAGATTCAACAGAGAAATGAAAATACTAAATCAATGTTCGAAATGGAATTGATCGAAAATTGCAATTAATATGAGAAGCAAAAAGGATTCTGGTTCGGTAAACAGCTATGCAATGACAAAACTACAACCAAACTCTCAATATTTCACTCTCATGTGATTCTGAACCAGATACCACGCATCCTTTCGATAAATAGGCTTATAAATCTCGACTTCATTTTTGAATTTCTTTAGATCTTTGAATCGTTAATGTCTGTCAGGAATCCTGAAATACAGACATCCTATCAAAATTAACTAACTTCCATTGCAACGTTTATATGTCAGCTTTGCTGATAACATATCCTGCAGAAAAGGGAAATAAAAAGCCTGCTTAAGATAGTAAAAAAGAGTATGAGTATTCGCATACATTGTTCTCAGCTGACATCAAAATTTTTAAAATTCACACTTTGAAATGCCAAAAAAAAAAGTATTTCTCTAAACGCAGACTTTAAAGCATATTGCGATTAGTTTATAGCTCAACTTAGCACATCGTGCTCGAGGTGAGCTTTTGTGATCATTGAATGTCTGTCGTGCGTCGTCCGTCGTCAGACGTCAACAACTTTAGTGTTTACACTCTAGAAGCACAAATATGGCTCAATCTTCATGAAACTTGTCGAGAATGTTTGTCAGGTCAGAAGGATGAACACTATTGAATATTAGAAGGATCTATATCATATCACAGGAAAAAGGGTCTTAATGACAATTTTCTTGTTTACACTTTATCAGGAGCTATGAAACGTTGTAAGTGTATATGTCTAGCCACAAGGATGAACAATATTGTAAATTGCAGTGTTCCATGCAGGGATTATTTATAAGGCCTTCATAGAAGTACAATTGATTTTTCCTAGAAATTTTGATAATTATTAAAAAAAGTCAAAGTGACGAAGGTGGGCGATAAAGGACCATCATGGTCCCCTTGTTTATTATTACTAATGTTATTTTCAGTTTAGAGGGCAGCAACGAAACGATGAAATTTGTTTAACTGTACCTTTTTTGTCTCTTGCAGATGTCAATTTAACGCATCATGGTATCTCGAATCAGAGGACAGGCTTTCAATATTTTATATTATGAATTTTTTAGACCAAGGCCATGGCACATGATCATCACCTGTCTGACACTTAATCACGGGGTTTCTGCTTCGATATCTTGCCGGAAAAAAACAACAAACCTTTTCTGAAAATAATAAACGAAAGAATACTATAATAGTTTGCAAAGTATCAACATTGCATGGTTCAGGTAACGATGCTCAAGTCTCTACGATTGCTGCTAAAAGTTGCATTAAAACCTGTACCAACATTTATAAATTGATTTTGCAGTTTGAATTATATCCATTCAATATATGATCGATGCCAACGATGATAACCCATTGACGTTTTTATCATTCAACTTAACCTTTCGTTGGTCATTTGACACTCTTCTTAGCTCAGACAAACACATTATGTAATTTCCATTATTTATGTAATGCAAACAAAAAAGTTGAAATTATTTCATGTTTTTTTATGGCGTTAATCTAAATTTTAAGAAAGACATGTATTATAACGAGAGGACCATGATGGTCCTTAATCGCTCACCTGAGTCTCTTTGACACCTGGGACATCACAGGCTGCACCTGGGTGAAGCCCAAATATGATCCCAGGGTCTTGATATGAACAAACTTAGTAGAGGTCCATTACATGATGCTAAATACAAAATATGAAAGCTGTCTGCTTTCTGGTTTCAGAGAAGGAAAATTTTTGAAGATTTTTCACTTTTTGATTTTAGGGAAAAAGGGATGCGCCCGGGGGGAAGCCCAAATATGACCCCAGGGTCTTGATATGAACAAACTTAGTAGAGGTCCACTAGATGATGCTCCTATACAAAAAAGGAAAGTTGTCTGCCTTCTGGTATCAGCGAAGGTGATTTTTGAAGAATTTGGCCTTTTGATTCTATGTAAAAAGGGTTGCGCCCGGTTCGAGCCCATATATGACCCCAGAATCTTGATATGAGCAAACTTGGTAGAGGTCCACTAGATGATGCTACATACATGTACCAAAAGTTGTCTGCCTTCTGACTTCAGAGCTGAAGATTTTTAAAGATTTTCATATTTTCACCCTTTTGGTTAAGGGTAAAGGATAAGATAAGGGTAGATTTCATTTATTTGAACAACTTTGGTCGAGCTTGATCCAAGGAACATCCCTGCCAAGTTTCATCAAGATTGGCCAACTGGTTCAGTAAAAGAAGTTGTTTAAAGAAATTGTTGACGAAGCACGACGGACATTGGACGATCACTCAGGTGAGCTAATAAGGGCGGTGGCTTTGTGAGGCTTTCTTTTGGTTATCAGCTACATCATAGCATTAGAAAACTGAATATATTCCAAGGTTTGATAAAGTGTGTAATAAACCAGTCTGGCTGCCATGATGTTTAGTAAAGTATCTTACTATCATTTCATTGTTTAATTTTTGTCATAGAACATTGATGTAGAATCTTCACAGCAAAGATAGGCTAAAACGATACGACTAGTTTTCTTTGAAGGGGTCCTGGCTGAAATTGCTCAATGATGACAATATGCCATCAGTCAGATAAGGCATTGGTTAAAAGAATCAGACAAGAAATCCCACTGTCATGTTAAATCAGTGTGTCATTTTTCTGTCTGACTTTTGTACTTTACTGAAATGAAAAGGCATGTCAATAATTCATTGACCTGTGATGATAAAGCGGTAAACATGGCTAAACCCTTTAGATGAAAATTCATGAACCGTACATTTGTTAGAATCGATGCCTTAATCTTACAGTAAACAGCCAACTTGTAAGACATCATATCCGTTAAAAGCCTTCAGCCACTACCGCGATTTTCATCTTATAACTACACAAATATCCGTGTGATAAAAATTTCATGATATCACATGGATATTTTTAGAACAATGATATAATGAAGTTACTTTTAGAAACTTGCAAACTTCGACGCAAACAAGGCAAATAGAGGTTATAAGATTAATATAATACCTACATAGTGTATTGTATGAAAAAAATAACGAACTCGGTTATGGGAGAGCATGTAGCCGCCGCTTCGTCTGTATGTCCGTTCGTCCGTAATTCCATCCGTCCCCAGCAAATTCTCTATAATCCTTGGGCCAAATCAAATGAAACTTACCATGTGAACTTCCTATGATATAGTGCTAATGCATCTGTCCCACTTTTTTTTTTATTTGAGGCCTCATATTGGGAAAAGTGGACTTAGGGTAAAATACAGTTTTTCTCAAATTTCTGCTAGTCTAATGGTCAGAATTTAATGAAATTTTATAATTAGATAGCAAATCAGATGCCCTTTACCATAAACTATTTGAAATTTGTGTCTAAATATATGTTTTGCAAAATGCGGCTTAATTGCAGCCCGAAATCTGAACGTCATTTCCTCCTGAACCACTGGGCCGATTCCAATGAATCTTTATCAGAATGTTCCTTGGTTGATTCTTTACAAAGATTGTTCGTAAAGTTTTGATTTGCCTATGAATATGGGGATGGCAGGGCGGGGCTTATTTTGAGCCCGAAATATTTGAACATCTCCTCCTGAAACACTGGTCCGATCTCAATGAAACTTTACCAGAATGTTCCTTTGGTGACCCTGTTCTGAAATTGTTCGCAAAATTTTGATTGGCCCATAAATATGGGCATAGCAGGGCGGGGCTTAATTTTAGCCTGCAATCTTTGAACGTCATCTCCTCCTGAATCACTGGGTCGATTTCAATGAAAATGTAGCAGAATGTCCTTTTGGAGACTCTTTTCAAAAATTGTTCGTGAAATTTTGATTGGCCCATAAATATTGGCATTGTAGGGGGGCTTACATTGAGTGGCTTCAGTAAAAAATGGGTTGACAGGGTCACTTTAAATTCTAGGAAAAACATCTCCTCATCAGCAAATGTGAATGAAACTTTGTCAGAAAGTTACGTGGATGGGTTCCACTGGACCAATAAAATTCAGGTGAGCGGATTAGGGCCATTGTGGCCCTCTTGTTCAATCATTAGGTCATGATTACTACATCTAAATTTGGACAATATCTTCTTATAACAAAATGGGATATTTAAACTTAGATATTTTTCCGGGTTTAATGCTGATTTGAAATGTTTGTAAGTCAATGCTTTTTGGGATGTATTAATATATCCATTATTATGTGAAACAATCAACTAATCGCGTTGTGAAGGTCTTGATGAAGTTTGAGTAGTTCCCTTCACCCTGTGAAATCCATACATTTCCAAATCCATACAGAAAGAACATATTTTTTATATTTGTGGCCCAAGTAAATCTACCGGCTGAGTCAAGATCTTTCTACATTTTGTAACACTGTTGAGGGGAACCTAGAACCTCCAATCTAATTATCTTAATCCAATATTTTAGACGTATCGTCATGTAAAAGACACATAAAGCCATTCTTCCACACTCGCCGAGGGCAAACGCATCGCAACTGTTTTCGGAAAGATTGCAAAGCCTTTTACAAAAACTTATTTGAACCTTTTCGATCTTAGATATTACACAATATCCCCATATGTGAGATCCATAGCAAAGGATTGGTTTAACAATCGAATCGAATATCTTGAAAAGATCTTTTAATTCAATAAATCCAAATTGTTTCCTCAACGAAAATATATAATTGACTACCTTTTGTGCTTGAAGTGAAAGCATATCGTGAGTCTTGTTCCGTGAAAGTTAGACGTAAAGTAAAGACCAAGATATTTGTAAAAGGATACAATTTCGATCTTATTCTGATTATAGAACCATTTCTCACTTAATGACGCCTTCATTTCTAAACACCATAATTTTGCTTTTATCTATATTAATATTCATGCCAACTGAGCTTGAAAATTTAGAGATACTGTCGATTTTTTTTTGCAGCTGAACAACAGTATCAGAAAAGGAGGAAACATCATCTGCAAAAAGAAGCAAATTCAATTCCCTCATACCATTTGTAACAAAAATTCCTTTGTTACTAGTTTGATTAAAGTAATCAACTAAATCATTTATAAAAATACTAAATATTGTGGGACTTCCGGTACAGCCTTGACGCGTACCAACGTTACATTCAAAATAATGTGTTAAAGCATTACCTGTTTTCACACATGATTTTAGTTGGCTATATAAAGATTGCGTTACCTTTAAAAACTTTCTGCTGATACCCCTTCTAATTAGAGCACTCCATAGTTTTTCGTGATTAACGTTATCAAATGCTTTCTCAAAATCAATAAAAATGCAACAGAACCTGCCTTTTTCTTAGAGAGATATTTTTGCGCCAAAGACATAACGATAAAACAATTATCTGTTGTAGAATATTTTTTTTCTAAATCCCGCTTGTTCTTCGGGAATAATATTAAAATCCTTACACCACTCAGTAAGGCGTTCCGTGAGTAATTTCATGAATATTTCACATATACAGTTGACTAAAGAAATTCCTCTACAATTATTCGGATCAGAAAAATTGCCTTTTTTGTGCATAGGAGTAATAATACTATAACACCATTCTTTTGGAATTGAATAATTATCAAAGATTTCATTAAATACTCGATTAAGATATGGCAGTATTTGGTGCAATGTATTTTGTATAGATTTCTGCACAAATGCCGTCCGGTCCGGGCGGTTTATCGTTTTTCAAAGAGTTTATACTTTAAATAATATCATCGTCATTTTAAGGTGTATTTAAAACTTCACAATTATTGCGTAACTGAAATTTGTTCAATATCTGGTCAACATCACTTTTATTACTCAGAATATGTGTAGGCTTAATAGTAAGTAAACGCGAGAAATGTGTTACCCAACTGTCGCACGTAATATTGCACGTGGACATAAATTAAGGCTTGTTCGTTTTAAGAATATTCCAAATTAGTTTTGGATCATTTCTTGACGAAATAAGTTGCATCCTTTTATTGGTTTGCAAAATCGCTTTCTTACGTTTGCATACTGATTTGAAATTGGTTCTTTTTTACTTATGTCTAACAAGATCACAAGATTTATTCATGCGACGAAATTTACGCAGGGACAACGATTTCTCATGTTTGGCCCTTTGAAATTCTTTGTCCCACCATTTTTGACACGACAATTTAGGCGTTTCATTTAGCATTGAATTGGCTGAAGACCGTAAAACATGTAGGAAATCATCGAGCATTGATATATATCCAGATTGAGTTTTCGAGATTTGAGCGTTGAACTTGGAATAATTATTGTTGAAATTTTCATCCTTCAGATCATTATTCCATTTATACTTTTGCCAATTTGAAAGATCCTGGAAGCCTGCATTTTCGGATGTAACAATCGCACCAGAACCGTATGTAAAACTGAGAGAGCAATGTACGGGAAAATGTACAGACAATTCGTTATCAAGAACTTTGAAGTCGGTAACAAAGGGAAACAACTCCGACGAACAAATATTGTAGTAAACTACGCTGGCCCCATTATTTGCTGTACATGTGAAACAGTACTGTCTCCATAACCCTTTGGCCTTATCAAATGAAACTTGTGAACCCCCTATGATACAATGCTGACGTGTCTTTCCCGGTTTTTAGATTTGTGGCATCGTGACGGGAAAAGGGGACAATTTTTATCTTATTTCTCCTAGTCTATGGTCAGAATTCACTGAAATTTCATATTTGAGTAGCAGATCTGATGCTCTTTACTTTAAACAATGTGAAATTTTCGTACAAAAATAATTCATGGAAAAGGATGGGCTAAATGCTTGTTACCGTTTTCTTTCAGTTCTCCTGGTCTTTAGTTCAGAATTTGATGAAATTTCATATTTGAGTAGCGAATCAGATGTCCTTGACCGTAAACTATTTGAAAATTTCGCCTGATGGGTCAGATTTCTCATTAGCAAATCCTAAACCCACAGAAGCAATCAACAGCCAATTTATTCGATTGATTGCATACCTTTTTTTGTGACAATGCCTTTTTCGAGGAGCATAATCTGTTATGACGGCTGTTGTTTCATACAAAACTCTGAGTACGTATTACAAATATAACATAGCATTTTTAAATTGATAGGCTTTTTATTTACATTCTCAGGGGGTGAAGAAGAACGTTCTTCTCGAGGACGCTAGCGGCAGAAAACTACCCGCTCTAAAAGTTTTCTCCTTATGTATTCAATTTCTTAAGAAAGATTTGCTGGATATGTCCAACAGCCGACTTGCGAATGGGGGGATATCGACAGATGATATCCACTGGGTGTTGACTGTTCCAGCGATATGGAACGATGCAGCCAAACAGTTTATGAGGGAGGCAGCCGAAAGTGTACGTACACATACACATAAGTGCAGGAGTGTGTGAATACGAATTTTCTCCACTTGTCCATGAACAAGTAAAAGTCAATTTTGTACTTGTCCAGCATCAAAGTTAACTTGTCCACAAAAAATGGATTGATAAATATTGAGAAAGCATTGTTTTAATGAAGAAAATGCTGGAAGCCAGCATTTTCTTCAACAAAGACTATGTTTTCTACACTTCAATACAAACATTAGGATGACTTTTATCCTAGACCTTTTTAGTACTGTTCCAAGATTTTCTCTGGTATTTACTTGTCCTCGGACAAGTGGCCTAGAAAAATGTTCTTGCCCGCAAGTGGAAAAGCCCATGTCGGACAAGTCAGGCATGGGAATTCCACACCCCTGAAGTGCATGTCTTATGAATAAAGTAGTGTGTATCTGTTATGTAGCAGCAAAGAAATACAAAAAATAAAATGAAACACATCTAAAGAAAAATTATCAGAGGTACCCAAAAATAAATGCAAACTAAAACGTATTTATATCTTAAAACAAGGTGCCTAATTGCCACAAGATACACCCGTCACACTGCTTAGTATCAACTGGGGGTTTGAATAGAACTGAGGTTATTTTGAATGAATATTTTTTGTCATGTTTTGTGTAGAGAGACAGATGGACAAAGGTAAGAGGTATACTCCGGACAAGATTCAAGTCTGAAAAACAACAAAGGGCAATAACTCAAAAAATAGGCCAGGTAGAGGTATGGTTCTTGTACACTGCACTCCCCCTTGATGACATCTATACACCCATGAAGTTTCATGATCCTAGCTATTATACTTTAAGAGATATACTCCGGACAAGATTCAAGTCTGAAAAAACAACAAAGGGCAATAACTCAAAAAATAGGCCTGGTAGAGTTATGGTTATTGTGCACTGCACCCCCCCCCCCCCCCCCCCCTTGGTGAGATCCTTACACCAATGAAGTTTCATGATCCTGAAATTATACTTTTAGAGATATACTCCGGACAGAATTCTAGTATGAAAAACAACAAAGGGCAATAACTCAAAAAATAGGCCGGGTAGAGTTATGGTTCTTGTGCACTGCACTCCGTAATGATAAGAAGAATACAATTGCCAAGTTTGAAGTCCATCGGACTTCAAGTGACAGAGTTATGCTCCGGACAAAGAAGTGGACGCCGCCGGACGCCCTGTACGCCGGACGCCACGGATGATCCCATAATACGTCCCGTCTCCGACGGGCGTATAATTAGTATCGATCTAAATTGATAAGTTGAAACGATTTTGCGATATTCTTGCTGCGGTGCACAACCTTATTTTTTGTACGAAAAGGTATATTAATAAAAACGAAATTGCGTTTTATTCATATTGAGCTCACCTGAGCACAAAGTGCTCAAGGTGAGCTATTTAATCACTCATCGCCCGTCCATCGTCCGTCCTTCTGTCTGTCCGTCCGTGAACGATTTCTTTGAATATCTTCTCCTGGTAACCATGGTAACAAAGTCGCTGAAAATTGCCAAAAATCTTAGAAAAAATTTTCCATCCTAGACCACAAAAGATTTTACTTTCATCGAAAACACTGATTTCCATGGAAACGGAAAACTGAAAATTGGCCGAAAATCCTAGAACAAAATTCTTCTCCTACTAAACCACTAGGCCAATCAAGCTGAAACTTGGTCATGATGTTCCTTTGATGAAGCTCTTCAAAAGTTGTTAAAAGAATTTAATTCTTGCAAATTTTTGATTGCCATGGTAACGGAGACGCCGAAAATTGGCCAAAAAATTGCTGGAAGTCTGAGAAAAAATTTTCTCCTCCGAAACCCGTCGGGCAATGTGTAACCTTGTTAGGATAAAAAATGGCAGAAAAGGAACAATTCTTCTTCTTCTAAACCATCAGACCAATCTAGCTGAAACTTGGCAGGGGTATTTCTTGGGTAAGGCCCTTTAGAAGTTGTTACAGGAATTCAGTTCTATCAAAAAAACTATGGTTGCCATGGTAACGGAAAGGCTGAAAATGGCCGAAAATCTTAGAAAAAATTCTTCTCCTCCTTAATCATAGGGTCAATCAAGCTGAAACTTGGCAGGGATGTTTCTTGGGTAAAGCTCTTCAAAAGTTGTTAAAAGAATTTACTTTATTATAAACTCATGTTTCCATGGTAACGGAAAGGCATAAAAATGGCCAAAAATCACAGAAAAAATTCTTCTTTTTCTAAACTTCTGGGCCAATCAAGCTGAAAACCTGATATATATATCCATAAAAAAGACTCTGGTTTCCGAGATAATGAAAAGGCGGAAAATCTTAGAGCAAACTCTTCTTACAAATTTTAGTCTTTGTCCTACATTATCATCCAATCAGAAGGCTGGATTTTCAAATTTTTTGAAGGTTTATTTTCCATAAACTTTCCAGCCCAGGTTTATTTTAATCATTATTTCATTTAAACGTCGATGTTTATTTGTGATTCCACGCATGCGTACAGACTAGAACTACCCCTTTATAAATATGCAATGACCACGTGATTAGTACACGTGAAAATCGTATAACTCGTGCACATGTTGTATAACGAATATCCTATGTAGATTTTTATCTGGCATGGCATGGATTACCACGTCGAATCTCTTATGGAACGACGACTTTTCTACTTGCCTGTACATTTATTCAAGAAAAGTAACCCTAACTAATGGGATCGAATTGAACAGTGCAATATATCCTATACTTATTTCTTAGCGTTAATTCCAATTAACTTCTACTTTAATTACTTTTGGTCCCTTTCTAAATTTGGCAAAATCTCATTTCATGATCAGCTATAGATGAGGCGTTTTATAGTCCACCAAAATTAACAAAGACAATTAACTTAGTTGATGACACAAGAAAACGTCCAAGAATTTGGGGTCATTGCATGTGCATATATCCAAGGTGTGGTGGACTGTATGACATCTTTTTTCTCAACAGAATAGTATAATCTGCTTAGTTGTTTATGTCTTTAGATTGCCCTTCATACATAAGTTCGTAAACAATTACTGGTACATTTATTCAATAAAGGGACCTTTTATTACATACGATAATACGATTCCGTTAAGTATTTTCTTCTTTCAAAGAAACATGCTAAACGGAGTGAAAAGTATTAGATTTTCGTTCATCTATGTTGCCGGGTAAATAAAACCAAATTATACTTTATATTTATCTTCTGTAATTGCTCTTTATAAATACTCAATATTTGCGTGCATATTTTAACAACTCCATATTCGGAAAGAGTGGGGCGTTTACTTGTAATAAATGTATCCGTCTTATTCCGTTTAAATCGTGCAATGTGATGCCAATAATATAAAAGGCGGGAAAAAGACTAAGTCAGTTAAACGCTAATAATTGAAAATTAAACTATTTAAACAGCCTCAGTCGGTCGCTACGCTCCCTCCTTTCGGCTGTTTAAATCATTTAATTTTCGATTATTAGCGTTTAACTATTACGAAAATTGAAGATTGAAAATATATAAAGATTAAAAGAAAAACCAAATTGCAATAGGACGAAGTCTTGTTCTTTCAAAGTCACCCTAGATTTACTTCAAACAATCTCTGGTATTTATAACATGGTCGACAAGTCATGAGTTGACTTACTCAGGTGGGCGATATAGGACCATCCTTTCCTCTTGTTTAACATTATTTTCTATTTGTCAGGCTGGTATCAAAAGCCACAATTTAACGATAGCCTTGGAGCCAGAAGCTGCATCGTTGTACTGTCGACATTTACCGGTGGAAAAATGTCTGGGAGAAGAGAAGTTTTCATTGGCTAAATTCAAGGCAGGATCGAAATATATTGTCATAGATGCAGGAGGTAGTTTCTGTCTTTATTTTGACTAATTTCTGAGACATATCAAATTTCATTTTAATACCCAAAGTTAAGTTAAAATTTACTACATAATCATATTTTCAAGATCTTTTGTCTGAACATAGAAAACTATTTCTCAAGCAATTTTAATCAATTGAAATGTTTCAGATAATTACGATATTTCTAAAACTGTTCGAGAAATATTCATAGAAACGAGTACTTTCAGTGCATGTATTTAAGTACATACTGGTGAATTTCGTTTTCACCTGTAATTCATTCATCTTAAAATGATAAATTCGTTATTATAAAGTCTGTCGTAAAATGTATACAAAAACAAGACTTTACGTGCATATTCAAGGAAAAATGATTAAGCCAAAAATTCTTCTAACTCAGAGGTGTATTCTTCAGGCGACCAAGTAATTTGTTTGGTTGGTTAAGAAATGATTTTGTATTTACGGAATAAAGGTGGTACAGTAGATATCACGGTACATGAGATTACTAGCAATGGGGATGTTAGAGAGCTACATCAGGCTAGTGGCGGAGCATGGGGTGGCACTAAAGTAGATGAAGCGTTTGAGAAATTCCTTGGTGAACTTGTAGGTAAGTAAGTATAATTGTGTTAAACATGTAAAGTCCATTATATTGAGTTTTATTTACTCATTTTAATGCTCCTGTTATTTACCTAATACAGCTGGCCAAGTTAAGCTATAGATCATTCATGAAGCCATAGATGAGCAGACCCAGTTACACAACATTAAAGGCCCAATCTCATATCAGTATATCAAAACAATTATGGAAAGGGAAATGTCAAAACTCAACAACTTCATTATGGCTGGTTAAAATTTGCTTGAATTTGAACGTTAAACCATACTTATCTTCTGAGCTTCATTCCAAGTTATATTGTATTGTAGTCCTTGCGTCAAAGAAAAGAATTAACAATTTATCTTTTTATGAAATAGAACGCAATACCCGATAAACAACCTAAAATGTTTAAACGATTATGCAATTGAGTCTTAATGTTGACAGTTTATGTGTTATGTGTACCAAATTAGAAAGACATATGCTTTTATAAAATAGACAAAGGTAAATTGCTTTCATAATTATACTAACCAATAAAAAAGCAATTTTACATACTTTTTGAATGATTTACAATGCATGTATATCAATTTAATTGGTATGTACTAATTGGGCTACTTAAAGAGACTACACAGTCTCAAAATTTTGCATGGTTGCACCACACCAGGACAAATGCGTTTAGCTTACTCCCGGTTATTGTCACTACTCCTGTTGAGCTACCAAACATCCCATTTCTAGTGCTTCTTGTTACACAAATTTCACGTACGCTTTACCAATGACACACACACACACACACACACACACACACACACACACACACACACACACACACACACACACACACACACACACACACACACACACACACACACACACACACACACACACACACACACACACACACACACACACACACACACACACACACACACACACACACACACACACACACACACACACACACACAAAACAAATTAGTTTGCATTTTAATTGAACCGAAATTAGACTGTCGGTATACCTAGAGCCTGCGTGTTTTTGATCACGTCGCTATTCAGTTTGGCTTCTCGGGGCATACAATTGATAATTTAACATATCGGTTTAGAACTGCCGAGCTTTTCAGAGAAGTCAATAGAAATGAGACAGGCCCCGAAAAACATCATAAAAGAGGCGTTGTTACCATTGTAGATTTTCTGAAACAATTCAACAAAAGAACGACAGCAGCAATACAATTAAGTTTTTATGTTTGCTTGAATTGGTTTTTCCCGCTTTGAACAATATTTCAGTTATATCGCGTAGGCTCGATCATCTATTTATAGATTCCTGGTATTTTTCACACCAGTACTATCTTCACATCTTTTTCTAGCCTCCAACTGCTTTTCAATAGAAATCTACGATTATCAATCTATTGGTGGAAGAGGCAAAGTCGAAAAGGATGGGTGCCATTCTCGGGAACCTCACCCGGAACCCATTTTGAAGAATGGTCCAACGCGCCACCTCTGCACTATGACAGCGGCCCTCGTAAAACATTAAGGAGACTTCGACCCAGACTTTAGTGACACACGATATTGAAACGACTTAATGCACGTAATTTCAAGAAAAGAACCTCTAAACGTCATCTAAACTTTTCTTGCATTTTTTGTTGTTCAGAAATCGACATCCTTGGCTTTTGATTCCAATAAGGCCTTCATTTTACATCCGGTGCTGGTCCTTCCAAAACCGGACGGATAATGTTTTCAGGTTTCATAAAATATACATGTGTTTTCTATCTTGCTACATTGCGACACTAAAACCCTTACCAAGTATTGTAAAATTTCTTTTTTTCTGTGCACATTTATGATCTAAGTTTTATTTCCTACGTTTGTAGTACCTGGTTAGCACTTCACACTTAATTTTCTTAAAATATAACCACATTTTATCCAACCGTCAAGCAGTTGCTGGTTTTTAACAGAATGACCATTTTATACAATGCTTTAGCGATAACAGTATAGCTAAGATTGTCTTAGGTTGCCTAACTCTTTTTGCTCATTTAGAGTTTCACTTTGATACAAAATATAGCTTGACATACTGTTTTTTTAGCTCCACTTGCCGAAGGCCAGCGAGCTTTTGTCATGGCGGAGTGTCCGTCGTGCGTCCGTTCGTGCGTGCGTCCGTGCGTAAACTTTTCTTTAAACAGCTTCTCCTCCCGAACCAATGCGCGGATTTTAACGAAACTTGGTAGAAATGATCCTTGGGTGACCATCTTCTTAAATTGTTAAAAAAATTGATTGACCCCCAAATATGGGCGTGGCATTTTTTAACTTTGAAATCTTTAAAAATCTTCTCCACCCAAACATTTGGGCGAATTTCAATGAAACTTGGCATGGATGATCCTTGGGTGACCCTTTACTTAAATTGCTCAAAGAGTTTTGATTGGCCCATAAATATGGGCGTGGCAGGGCGGGGCTAATTTTGAGCCCAAAACCTTTGAACGACATCTCCTCTTGAACCACTGGGCCGATTTCAATGAAACTTTACCAGAATGTTCCTTGGGTGACCCTTTACTTAAATTGTTCAAGAAATTATGATTTCCCCATAAAAATGGGTGTGGCAGGGCGGGGCCTTATTTAAGCCCTAAAATGTTGAAACATCTCCTTCTGAACCTTATGTTTTAATAAGATTGGTAAAGGGATGCAGGTTCATTATTGTTGAGTATTTTGGTGCAATGTGGACGAGAACCATTTAATCATTATAAAATAGGTCTTAAGAGATTTCAGGGTGTTAATGTATTCATTTAAAGTAAGCTTTATTAATGAAAGTCTAAAGATGTTTAAGCCAGTGGAGCGATACAGGCCCTCTTCGGCCTCTTGTTGTTGTTAAGTTAAATGCCTTTAAGACCACGCAAAAGAAACTATGAACGAATCTTAAATGACTTGTCATTTCAATAAAATTACTATACACCAATATAAACAGATACATATAGCATTTTCAGTTATCCAATTTCAGATTTAGATTCTGCTATTCTGAAGAATATGTCAAATCTTTTGGTACTAATGTCATTATTTTTTTTTTATTTTTAAACAGCAGTATGAAATGAATTCTAAAATATATCTTTATGCTTCATTATGTAGGACTGGAACCCGTCAAAAGAAATGTAATGTATGTCGTATTAAAAATCGTGAGAAAGTAGTTTTTAGGTCCACTGGCAGAAGGCTAGCGAGCTATTGTCATGGAGTTGTGTCCGTCGTGCGAACGTGCGTAAACTTTTCTTGAAACATATTTTCCTAACAAACTTTTAGGCAAATCTAAACTAAATTTGCATGAAATGTTTCTTTGGTAACCCTCTCTGAAAGCTGTTCAAGAAAAAATTTGATTGACCCCCAAGTACAAGCGTGGCAGAATTCTCCTACAATTTTTCATTTAAAGATGTTTAAGATTGTTTTCCTCCCGGACCATTGGCTCGATTACAGTGGAACATGCCATGAGTATTCCTTGGATGACCCTTTTCTCCCAAATTCAGGCGTGGTAGTGTGGAGCTAATTTTGACGATAAAACATTCAGAAGTCGCCAAAACCATTAAGCCGATTCAAAGGAAACTTGGCATGAATGCTTCTTGGGCGACCCTTTATCTAAATTGTTCAAGGAAATGTGATTGACCCTTAAGTATTGGCTTGGCAGGGCATGGCATATATTAACAATTTTATGTTCCAAAATCTTCTCCTCGAAAAACAATGGGCTGGTTCCATTGAAAATCGGCATGAATGTTCCTTTAGTGCAGTTTTCATTAGATAGTTCAAGACATTTTTAATTGACCCCAAATATGGGCGTAGCAGGGTGGGGCTACTAAATTGAAAATAAAGTCTTCAAAAACATCTTCTCCCACCAAAATATTTGGGTCGATTTCAATGAAACTTGGCAAGAATGACCCTTAGACGACCCTTTTCTTAGATTGTTAAGAAATTCTGATTGACCCTTAAATATGGGCTTGGCAGTGCGGGGCTTATGTTGACGATTAAACCTTTGAAAAATCTTCTCGAACCGAAACATTTGTCCATTTTCAATGAAACCTTAAATGAATATTCCTATATTATTCAGGAAATTCTGGTTGACATACAAATACGTGCGTGGCAGGACAGTGCGCTTTTTTACGATAAAATGTTCTTTTTTACAAAAAAATCTGTTCCTCTCAAATCACAGGACTGATTTAATAGATTTTCACCTTTGGTGACCCTCTTGCAAATTTGTATAAGAAATTTTGATTGACCACCAAATAAGGGCGTAGCAGGGCCCACCAAAAAAGGGCGTAGCAGGGCGGGGCTTATTTTGACGAAAAATTCTTCTAAAATCGTTATTTCGGCTGATTTAAATGGATCTTGGCAGAAATACTCCTTTGGTGAGCCTTTTCAAAGTTGTTCTTGAAATTTATTAAAGAAATTTTGATTGGCCCCCAAATATTGGCGTTGGCTTATTTTCACTTTTCAATCTTAAAAAAAAATCTTCTCCTCCCAAGCATTTCGGCCGATTCAATGAAACTTGGCATAAATGCGCCTTTGATGACCATTTATGTATATTGTTATAAAAATCGATTGATCCCAAATATGCGTTCACAGTCAAAACGGCCCAAACGATTTTTTCTATTGGTCAAAACGGCTCAAACTATTTTTTCTATTGGTAAAAACGGCCCATACCTGATATTGCTTAATTTTTATTTTCGATGTCAAATAGTTGTCAAAATATATGATATTTTCAATGATGTCAAAACGCATATTCTTCCAGTTGAAATATGTATATTTGTCTTAATTTAAATGTGCGATAGTGCATAATGTTACATGATAAACGACATCAAAATGAAGGAATAACTTAATAACCTTATTTGTCAAAAGTAATGGCAAATGTGTAAGTTCATTTTTTTTTTTAAAAATTAGGCCTTGATAAATGACCTTGGCTGATGACCTTGAATTTGGTACCAACAGAAAAGTCTTATCCAAAGCAATCATCAGGTGAAATATGAAAACCCTATCACTTACCATTTAAAAGTAATGATCAATGTAAAAAGTTTATTTTTCATTTCATAAATTTGGCTTTGAAAAATGACATTGACATTGACCGATGACCTTGAACATGGTACCTACAGAAAGGTATTGTCCGAAGCAATCAGCATGTGAAATATGAAGGCTATATCACTTATACGAAAGACCGGTGGTGACTTCTTTTATTCACGCTTCAAACTTCAAACATATGATATTGAAATGTGAAATGTGAAGTGTGAACTATGAAATGTGAAAAGTGAACTGTGAAGTGTGAACTTTGAAGTGTGAAGTGTGAACTATGAAATGTGAAGTTTGAAGTGTGAAGTATGAAGTGTGAACTTTGAAGTGTGAAGTATGAAGTGTGAACTTTGAAGTTTGAAGTATCAAGTGTGAAGTATGAAGTGTGAACTTTGAAGTATGAAGTGTGAACTGTGAAGTGTGAAGTATGAAGTGTGAAGTGTGAACTTTGAAGTGTGAAGTATGAAGTATGAAGTGTGAAGTATGAAGTGTGAACTGTGAACGTTGAAGTATGAAGTGTGAAGTATGAAGTGTGAACTGTGAAGTGAGAAGTATGAAGTATGAAGTGTGAACTTTGAAGTGTGAAGTGTGAAGTGTGAAATGTGAATTGTAAAATAGGAAGTTTACATATATGGCATCTTTAAAAAAAATCAACTTCAAAGTTCACACTTCATACTTCACACTTCACACTTCAAAGTTCACACTTCATACTTCACACTTCATACTTCAACGTTCAAAGTTCACACTTCATACTTCACACTTCATACTTCATACTTCAAAGTTCACACTTCACACTTCATACTTCACACTTCACAGTTCACACTTCATACTTCAAAGTTCACACTTCATACTTCACACTTCAAAGTTCACACTTCACACTTCATACTTAACACTTCACAGTTCACACTTCAAACTTCACACTTCACATTTCATAGTTCACACTTCACACTTCAAAGTTCACACTTCACATTTCACACTTCACACTTCAAACTTCACATTTCATAGTTCACACTTCACACTTCACACTTCAAAGATATTATGTTTGAAATGTGAAGTGAGAAGTTTGAATTTAAGAAATGTCACCTCCAGTTCACGCTTCAGAGTTCACATTTCAAAGAAAATATGTTTGAAGTGTGAAGTGTGAATAAAAGAAGTCACCACCGGTCTTTCGTACACTTACCATCCAAAAGTTATGACCAAGGTTAAAGTTTGTCATGACCATGCCAACTCCAACGCTAATGCCTACGCCAACGTGAACGACGCCAAGGTGATCAAAAACCCCGGTTTTTCTTCGAAAACAGCCGAGCTAAAAATGGGTGATGTCGAAAGTTACCGCTCACATGATTTATCATTATTAACTTTTCTTTAAACAAAAGAAATTTTAATTTCAACTTATAAGACATGTTTACTTTCAATGGCAATTAAGTAAAACGTTTCACTTACGAAAAAAAGGTATAACAAGGAATACATATATGGATCTTTTGTCTATTTTGCTAATAAATGACAAGAGTCAATGAATTCGACCCCTTTCTTTCAGTCTTTTACGTTTTATTTTAAAACTTCTTGGTATTAAAGAAAACTTAATATATTCCCTTTTTTGTGAAAATCCTTTTTTGGTCGTTTTGACCAAATTGAAAATCTGCTTTGGGCTGTATTCACCGAATTTCGGGCTGTTTTGACTCAGGGCCGATTTAACCTGTGTCCCAAAAATGGGTGTTGCAGGGCAGGGCTCATTTCCGTTTTAAAATCCTCCAAAAATCTTCTCCTCCAAAACATTTGGCTGATTTCAATAAGACTTTTTATAAATGTTCTTTGCTACCCTTTTTCCAAAGTTATTCAAGAAAATTTCCCACAAATATGGGTGTCGTAAAGCGGGGCTTAATTTCACTTAACAATCGTGAAAAAAATTCTCCGTAACCATTTGTCTGATGTCAATGAAACCTGGCATGAATATTTTCCAAGACGATTGGACAATTTTAAATAAAACTTAATATAAATGTTCTGTAAGTGACTATGTTCTGATATTGATTTATATTTAGCTCGGCCGTTTTCGGAGAAAACCCGAGGTATTGCTATAGCCTCCGCGTCGTCATCGTTTTCGTCGTCGTCGTGCGAAAACTTTGACATTTTGTTATATCTCTGGTTCTACTGAAGGCTTTCACTTGAAACTTGGCACACATGTTCACCGTCAAAAGAGCAACCTATACTACAAGGGGGATAACTCTAGATGCATTTTGTGCAAATTATGCCCCTTTTGCGACTTAGATTTTTTCCCATCATCCAGCACTCGACAGCCGAGCGTAGGCACCCGTAGACGGTGCTCTTGTTTAAATATGCGATTTGTTTTTGAACAACCATTTTGAACTTAATTTGAGATTCAAATCGTAAAATTTCACAATTTCAATTTTGCAGGAAACTATACAATGAAGCAATTTAAAGAACGAAACATGGAAGACTACATTGAGCTCTTCAGAGACTTCGAAATTAAAAAGCGAACAATTTTTCCAACAAAAGAAGGAAAAATAACATGTAAAATACCTATATCCATAGTAGAGCTTTACAAGGACCAGACGGGTAAAGACCTGAAAGATAGCATTGGTGATTCGAAATATGGAAACCGTATCACAGTGGCTGGTGACAAGCTACGAATAGAGGCCCAACTCATGCAGAAGGTATTCGCAGAACCTGTGCAAAGCGTCGCAAACCACGTACAGGATTTGCTCAGACTCCAAGCAGTAAGGGGTTGCACAGCATTATTGCTAGTTGGTGGCTTCTCGGAATCACCTATGCTTCAAGATAAAATCCGAAAATCTTTTCCGAGAATGAAAGTAATAGTTCCAGAGGATGCTGGCCTTGCTGTGCTAAAAGGAGCAGTTATATTCGGCCACAGTCCAAGAGCGATTGCGGAACGAGTCTGTAAATATACATATGGAACCGACTATACGCACGTAAAGGGTTCTCTCTGCGACCACCCTCCCTGCGAAACATATATTGATGGAAATGGTAATGTAAGATGCAGGGGCATATTTAGTATTCATGTAACAATGGGACAGACGGTAAAACTAGGAGAGGAACTAGAAGAACAAATTTACAACCCAATTACAAATAAGCAAAATTCTATTAGTTTTAAACTATTTGCATCATCTTTAAACACGCCAAAATTGGTTACCGAAAAGGGGTGTCATGAAATTGGTCAGTGCTGTATTCCTATTCCAGACACTACTGGTGGTACAGACAGAGAAGTAGGTGTAACATTCATGTTCGGTGGAACGGAAATCGAAGTAAAATTTACAGACAAAACGACAGGAAAAATTACTAGGAAGAGGGTCGACTTTCTTGGTTAACGTACGGAGAATAGAACGAGAAAGCAATATTATGTTATAGTGTATTTTTATGGATGTTACTGTGTATATCAAGAACCTAAATGAAAACTTTGAGTTCAGGTAATAATTGTCTAATTGTGACTCTTCTGATCTCAAAAATTTCAACTCGTCAACACCTCTATTCATATTTATAGATATAGTCACTTTACTTTAACAAACGTGTTTTGGTAACATAAGTGAATATTTAAAATGGAAATCTTTTTGAAAGATAATGGTCTGCCAGTTCTGTATATGTGTATGGAGAACCTGGGATGCTCTAATGTAAAGCTTCTCCAACTTATTTCATTCTGCCTTAGTGAATGGTATAATGTAGACAAGATAAAACAAGGATATTTTATGTGTGATAATTATTTAGCATAAAAACAGATTTTTCCTATTAATATTAGTTTTGCAATAAATGCAAATTCATACAAAAGTCTTGCGCGATTTCTTCTTTGCTTTTATGATCAAAGTGTAAATATTGAATATTTGTCTCAAACACCCTTATCATTTGTTATAAATCTTTTTTCTCTCTCAAGTTATTCTTTTAGATTTCACTCAACTTTTATGTTTTGTGTACATAACCATTTAGATAATTCTTTTTAAAACTTTTAAATTAAACATTAAACATTAAACATTTAAGCATACATACTCAACACAACGTGTTCGTATTCGATGCCCCTTTTTGGGTACAGGCCAGGTCACACAGCCTTCCACGAGTCGATCACGTGTAATTTTGCCAAATTTTTCATTTTTTTTCTACACGCGGTGAAAAGTCAGCAAAATTGACTCAAACGTGCTAAACACGCGAATGACAAGTGGACCAAACGCGCTTGTGTGCTTCGCTTGACCACCACGAGTCCTCCGTGTGTGAGCGCTTGTGGTCAAAAAATGGGAGTCACAAGTGATCACACGCAGCGCGTGTGTATCACTTGTGCTCCGTCGTGGTGCGTCTGCTCCACGTGTGTACCACGTGTGCTTCGCGTGTGAGTCACGTGCCGATCACTTGTGCTCCGCTTGCCGCCCGCGTGTATTTAAGCCGCCGCAACCGGTGTTCTGAGAGAGAGCCAGTCAGGCAATGTACTCGAAGACCTAAAGAGGGAGGCAGCAGAGCTCGGATCAGCCAACTATAGTTCCCAGCACAGGAAGAGGAGGAGGAAGGAGGGTGAGGAGGAGAGTTGCATGCCCGAACTTCTTAAATATCTTCAGACCAACCAAACACTCCTTGAAAAGCTGATGGAAAAAATGATCGAGGACAATCGCTTGTCCACACTGTCTCTTCCACAAGAACTAGTCAAGTAGCATGTTGTCTTGCCATGCAACACTCCCAGCAGGGGATGAACACATTCCACCATTGCTCTTGACAATCTGTAGTTGAAGATTCATTGATTTCTTGATAGCTATCTGTTCCCAAAGGGCTTCATCATATAGCTTCTCAATCCAAATGCATCGTCACCCACCAGGAAGTAAGGTAGATCTTCTGTGTCTCCTGGGAGGGGAGTAGAGTGAGGGAATCCAAGAATGTCACCGTTCTATAAGCCTTCTCTAAACTCACTTGCATTGTAGATATGCGCGTCTGATAAAGCCCCCTTGCCACTCACGTCAACCCATAAGAACTTGTACTCACTGGTGACCACAGCCAAGAGAATAATGCTGAAAAACCCCTTGTAGTTGTAGAGTTCAGAGCAAGAGTTGGGTGGGGCCTTGCATGCTATGTGTTTGCCGTCTGTAGCTGCAACCACGTGAGGAAAATTCCACCTGTTCAGCCAATCGTCTGTAATTTGTTGCCACTTGAGGGGTTTCTGGAGGTGCCACCATCTCATCACGATATACATGCACAATTGCCTCGCAAACTTCACGAACAATGAGGCTTATGGTGTTGTGTGGGACACGCCAGCCGTACTGTATCTCCCTGTATTTCGAGCCTGATGCAAGGTGCCTCAAAGTGATAGCCACCTTTAAGCCTGTGTCCAAGGGAGCTCGCCAATTTGTTGTCTCCCTCGTCAGTGTTGGTGTCAGCCTTTCCACCAGTTCATCATACATCACCGGAGGCATTCTCATAAAGTTCTTGAATGCACGGAGATCCTCGTTTCTCGCTCCACCATCAGCCTGTCATACAGCCCCAGCTTTGGCTTGCGGTTGATCCATTGGCGCACCCATGTGGCTCCGACTCTTCTTCGTCTTCTCCTCACTCTTCTTCTGGCATCCAGGGCTTGCTGAACCTGAAGTAGCTGGTTCTGATGTTGCTGTAGCAGCATAACCATAGTATTACGATGCGCCGGATCCATGTTGCCTCTTCAACGTCTTGATTACAAATAATGAAAACAGGCCCTAACGCGATCTTTTTATAGCAGAAATAACTTATAGTACAAACTTGATTGGGACGTGGACAACACGCGAATCAGTCGTGGTTAAATCGCGATTCAACGCGAAAACACGCGAATGGTCCGCGGATGACTCGCAACACAAAACCTGAGAAAGCCTTTTACACGCGGAGCACACGCTATCACAGGTGCTAGGATCGCTGAAGACAAGCGCATCACAAAGGGATGACAAGTGCTACACACGCAATCACACGAAGAAATTTTGCGTATGCCCGCGAGTGACCACTTGTCGTCCACTTGTGATCCGCGAGTGTACCGTGTGTTATCGCGTTCGGTCCGCGTTAGTACCGCGTTTACACCACTTGTGCGACACGCGATGGCCGTCGCGCCTAATTTTTGTGCTGCTCAAAAATGAAATCGGGCTCCGAGCGCGTGTATATTTTTTCGCGCGTGTGCGAACTTGTTATTCGCGAGTCCTCCACGTTTCTTTCACGTGTCATTCTCTAGTGACCGCGTTTTCTACTCGTTTGATAGTTTTTCCTCGCGATACACTCGTGATCAACTCGCGGAAGAATGTGACCGGGCCTTTAGAATCTGCGATTTTTGGCGAATCTATGGGTTTTCAAAGTCAGAGTTTTTTAACAGAAAGGAATTAGCCTATGGCAAATTCTTTTATTTCTCTCAAATTTATTCTTTTAGATTTCACTTAATAATTTTATTTTGTTTATATAACCATTTAGATAATTCTTTTTGATTCTTTCCTAGGATAATAAATATCTAAGCATACATACTCAACACAACGTGTTCGTATTCGATGCCCTCTTTTGAGTTAGAATCTGCGATTTTTGGCGAATTTATGGGTTTTCAAAGTGAGACTATTTTAACAGGTAGGAATTTTTAAATTTTTAACTCAACTTACCATTCTAATTTATTCTGATTTTCAGTTCAACAAATTATACTCAGCGTCAATAGAAAGACACCACCAACAATAACACCAACACAATATTGAGCGTTCATTTGTAGCAAAAAAGTAATTTAATGCAGTTCGCTCGGCTTTTTCCTAATATTAAACTTTTCCTTAAACCTGATGTCTTAGAAAAATCTCAATATTTTATTTCAATTTTTGAAATTAAAAAATGGGGTCACCGTGCTTATTTTTTTGTCAGAGCCGTATGAAAATAGGTACCAAAAACATTTATTGCACTTAAGTTCTTACCTTTGAATTTCTTTGAAACTTGCACCCTTGATTTGAAGTAATCATCTTTGGACAAATGACTATTCTGAAAGCAAGTGATTTATTTTATATTTAAAAACGACATTCCATTCCATTAATTTATTAAAGGAATATGGATTTTTAATGAAGCAAAAGAAAATTATGACACTTTTATTTTGTCCTTAATAGAAGTATTTTTCCCTTTATATTAAGGGCTAATACATGCTTCGCAGAAAAATAAATATAGTCCTACTATTAAACTTTTTCTTATACTATCAATATAAATTTGTGACATAGTAAGAAATATTTTGGCATGAAAGAAAGTTGGGGTCACAGTCTTACTATTTTAGATATTTTGACTCATTTGTTAAAATAAAGGAAGGTAATTCACTAAAAAATAATTAAATTTCAAAACACATTTTTCAATATTGGAAATAATAAATTTGTTGGTATTTTGGTTCAGGGATATGGGGTAGGGGTTCTTTCTACCATATCAATAAGTTTTATTAGCTTTCTATCCGAAAAATAGGCAAGGAGTAACATTTAATACTTGCTTGTCGTTTTCTCTGAGTACTCTAAAATCGGGAAAAATGCCCCGAAAAATTGGGGGGGGAAATAAATTTTTGAACATAGTTTTGTTACGTGCAAATGTAACGAGAATAAAGAAGACAATATGAAATTAAAACAAATTACAATACCTTGACTGTTTAATTCTAAAGTTTTAATTTTAGTTCCAAATGAATTAAGTTCCTGGTCCACAAATAATAAGTCCAATGATATCCGAATTTTAAATTAAACACACTTTTAAACACTCTTTTAAGATAACGAGAAATCTCCTTTTAGTTTAACACAGCACTACTAAATGTAACCATTAGTCTAAGCCAAGACATGGGAAATTATATCGTGGAGGCTTTTCTTTTGGTTTTTTTTTTTTTTTTTTTTTTTTTTTTTTTGCTATTTGCAATATTTTGTAAAACTTCGAGATTTTAATCATTTTCATGGACAACATGAGTGGCAAAATAACTCAGAAACGTATGGATATGTAAAAATTAAAGACAAGACGGCCATGGTGGTTCTTAATCAATAACCTGAGTCTCATTGACCTCTTAGACATCACATGAATAAAATGGAAGGATGTCCACTTGTAAGAAGATAATTTTTCGTGTGGCTTTAGTTAACATTCAAAATTTTGAGGAAGCATTAAAGTTCAAATGAGTGCAAACTGCCCTCGGTGGCTTAAGCACTAAATCAATGAATGCTTTCGCCATAATAAGTAGTTCTCCTGCGGTTGTTGACTGGCGAGCCTATCTAAATCTATCGATGCAGAGACAGGTAAAACTTAATGTAGGTAAGGAAATCATTGGTCTGTTGTATCGTCGCGTTTCATTTGTCATAACGTTAAGAAGTTTCTGATTGGTCGGATCATTTATGGGCGTGGCGTGTTTAAAATTGAAGAAAGGGAAAGTAAGTAAAAATGACTTTCATGTTTTGGGAGAAGAAGAGATGAAGTACTATAAGTATATGATAAAAATTCCAAATGTTAGAAACAATTATAATAATATAAAATAAAATAGAAAAAAAATTCTACCTAAATAGGAATTTGTTTAAATTTTGAACCTCGAAACATGGGCTTACATACGCCTGTAGTTTCGACGTTTGTTTACCAAAGTTGTTGGTTGCCGTCTCTCTCTCTCTCTCTCTCTCTCTCTCTCTCATGTCACACTCTCTCTCTTTTTTCCTCCTTCTCTCTCTCTCGCTCTCTCAACTTCTCCCTCTCTCTCCTCGAATCTAAACGTACAAAAAGTGCTTCGCAATGCCGACTTATAACTTTAAAATACAAGCTTTTCATCGGCAAAAGCTTACAATGTGCCTATCTGAGTTTGATAAATGAAACATAATGAACAAGGAAAATATATTTGTTTCATACTTTAACATGAGTTTTATTTCAAACTATAATTTAATTCAACATTATTTTGTCGGACTCGGTGTCTATTGATCTTACTTTTTTGACAACTGTTCCACTTTTTATGTTGTTCTTAATAAAATATCTAATTACAAATTTAGAAGGCAAAAATTAAAGTGATTGAATGTAATTAAGTACATGTATTACATTTCCCACCCTTATTTGACATGAAGTGACGTGACAAAGTTTTAATTATTGAAGGACAAAAGCCGTGTACAAAACCATGTGATACCGCAGATAGAATGAAGGGTTAACTAGATAGAGTTAAATTCCAATTCTAATATAAGGACAAGACAAAATTTTGATGCAATGCATCAAAGTAGGCCGCAAATTATTTGGTTATCATCAATGAATAATGTATTTTTCTTATGAAAATATTATTTGCAAACAATACCTATCTATATTTTAAAGATTTTAACAACAATAATGGCCCTACTTTAGCATGCACACCCGGCTTAAATACACTAAGGAGTACTTTATTTCAACATAGGCACAATGAATTACACATGATGGTAAAGTGATTGCCTTTTTTCGCTTGTCTGTTTTTTAAGAAAACATGAGGTATGGAGTTCATTTTAGCGGCGTTGGCATTGTTGTTGTTGACCTGTTGTTATTGAAGATATCTTCATAAAATTTAGCATGTATGTTCACTATCTCAAGAGCTATCCAGACAATCAATGGGGACAACTCTGAAAAGGGGGTTTTGTAAGAGTCCCTTTTCCCACTCAGCTTTTTGTATTATCCAGCACCTGCAGCCAAGCACAGCCAAGGGTTGCACCCATAGGCGGTGCTCTTGTTAGAAAAGTATATTCACTCAACCTTCATGCTGATGTATGTGGAGTTATCCGAAGAAATGAGCATAAAGAAAGAAAATACAGACTCAAAATAATAGCACAAACAATTCTGAAATCAGAACACAAGCAAAAGATTCAAGTTACCATTCAATAGCTGTCATTCAAACTAGTACTAAGACTGCACCTATTTGAAGTTAAAGGACCTACTTCGGTTGTCGCAAAATAGTTAGAAAAAGTGATATGCTCCCTTAGTCGCATTGTTTTAATGCCTGAAATTATGTTATGCTAAGTGCCAGACAACTGCTACATATAACACACAGGATTAGATTAATTAAGGTAGAAACATTTATTCTCTAGACCAGAGCTTTGATATAAGTCATCACACACTTTTGTACCAAAAGGATTTCGAGTGTAATTGTGCACAATGAAGTATTGTGTTTTTGTTTTTTTTAAACCGCAAAAATGCCATTTTTATTTTTAACAAGACCAAAACAGACAGGAGTGTAACCATAGATGTATCTCCCGTGAGAATCACTTTGATGTAAAAAAAATACAGAAAACAGGGGGTAATAGAGTAAAAACTAGGTCAAACATGTCTGACTGATCAGTCATTTTAATGAAATGTGCAATACTTGTAAAATCAAGTTCATAACCAAATACCCAGTTTTTATTGCTCAATAATTTTCATTACAAAACAGTTTTTGAAATACTGTTGTTTGATCCAGGCTGCATTATACGGTTTTCTATGTTTTGAATAAAAACATAGGACAGGTTTTATAATAATGTATCCCTAATCCCCCATGGTCATATTCAAAACGCATTCATACTGGTAGGCCGCTTCTGCGGCCTACCAATGAAAGAGACCGCGGCCTCTGAATCACGTGTCATGTATATTGCAATGAAACATCTGGGCTCCCTTCTTTCCGAAACATGCATAAAGGATGAATATTTCTAATTCTCTCTTTCTCTCAAAGCTATTCGATTAAAAATTATTGCCCCGGAATGATAAGTTTGTTATATTTTCGATGAGCTACTGAAATCACGTAAGTACAGCTAGAATAAAGCTGTAAATGCGCAAGTTGGTATCAAATCGACGATATAATCGTTTAAGTTTTAACAAATCCGTTCCAATGATTTTGCAGTTGAAAAGGATAAGTCGGAACTTGTTGACAGAATTTATACTTTAATTGCATTTTTACGAAAATGTTGAAAGTATTTGTAAATAAAAAGTGTTGCTTCGTTTCACATAGTCCTTCGCGTTTCCTGTGGTCTGATAAGTGTTCAAGACTTTTCATATTTCGCATTACGAGCAATAGAACAGAAAACCAGTGGAGTATTTTGGAAAATTCCCAATGTCCCTCAAGTTTCCTGTTCAATACGCATCTATTTTTTCGGCAGTCAGTAAAAAAATCTTTGGTGTCATGATGCGTCTATAATATGTTGATATTTCGAACCTCTTACGCCTGGTTACGGGTTAAAGATTTAATTTCACCAAAATTACCACTTAAATATTTTATAGAAAACAGAATTTCGATTTATATGAATGTTTCATCTGTAAAAACCACTGATTTCGTAATTCAAATTAACAAAATAAATACGAAAGAATTATTAAGCAAATTTTATGCTTTCCATGTAAAATTCGTTTCTTATCTTTCGATGCTTATCAACCACAAACGATACTCGGAAAAAGTACAAATCAAAGCACTGAAAGTACTGATGGTGGACGTTTCTGTTGGCATACTAGAGTGATTCCTCCATTTGTGGAGAAAAAGTGAAATTTTACATGTAAAATTACGATAGAAGGAAAATGACCTGACCCAAGTTCGCATCTTGCTTCAGATATACGTTTCTCAACATATATCGTCGATCGTCAACAAAGTCCTGTAATTACAAGGTTTTGATAACTTTCGGCATTATGCCGGGTGTAGTTTCAGCAGTGGTTCTCCGATTCATTTGTTATTAAAGGAAAGAAATAACAATAGATGATCTAGGTTATTATTCTTATTTTGTAATGCTAATCAGTTCTCTGTAATCTCATTATTAAAATTATGGTGTTATCTGCTTAAACTAGAAAGCTATGAATGGCTTGGGTCGCTCCACAGGCTTGAAATTCTTGTAAAAGAAAATGAAAAGTTTTGACTAGATTTTTAGATATTTTGGATTCTTCTGATGTTGAAAATGATTTTCAGAGTTTCCACTATATAACATATAGAGATAAGACCTCCGCTAATAAAAAAAAACAACACATATTTCATCCAATGACAATAATTTTGGCTACATGATAAAGGGGTCGCCCAAGGATCATAACAATGAAGTTTGATTGATATCCACCCATAACATTCTGAGAAAATGATTTTCAAAGATTACACAAAATAACATATTGAGAAATTACCTCTGCCAATAATATACATATTTTTCAGCCGATCACAGTTATTTTTGGTTGACTCATAAAGGGTTACTCAAAAAGATCATTCCGATGAAATTTGGTTGAAAACCATCAGTTACATTCTGAGGAAATGATTTTCAAAGTTTCCACTAAATAACATATAGAGAAATGACCTCCGCCCATTGAAATAATTATTTTTCATCCGATCACAATAATTTCTGGTAGCCTGATAAAGGATCACTAAAGTATCATTCGAGTGAAATTTGGTTGAAAACCATCAGTTACATTCTGAGAAAATGATTTTCAAAGTTTCGACTAACTAATATATAGAGAAATGACCTCCGCCCATAAAATACATATTTTTCAACCGATCACAATAATTTTTTATAGACTGATAAAAGGCCACTCAAGGATCATTCATGTAAAATTTAATTGGTATCCATCAATTAGAATCTGAGAAAACCCACTTTTAACAATATTTCGAAATAAGCCACGCCCATTAAATCCATGTTTGTCATTGGATCTAAATTTCTTGAACAAATTTGAAAGAGGATCACCTTAGGATATTTCCTGTGAAGTTTGATTGAAATTCATCCAGTAGTTTCTGAGGAGAAGATTTTTAAAGAAAAAAATTACGACCGGACGCACGAACGGACGACGGACACAACGCCATGACAATAGCCCCAGTGGCCTTCGGCCAGTGGAGATAAAAATTCTATAAAAGGATATTAATTGATTGTTCCGCGATTTTCATTCTCAAAGAAAAGAAAGGGTAAGTGTTCATATAAACGCGTAAAATATTGCAGACATTCGTATCGAGTTTGGCTTTCGTGTGTTGAAATGTAAAGTAAACACCTTTGCATAAACCTTTATCGCATGGCCTGAATGCTTTACTTTACCTGCTCAGACTGTGTCCGTATTCATGTGTATATCGATATTTCCATTAATTTGCCTTTGTTTTATATACATTAGAAGTGTCAGGGGAGGTTACCATTCCAGTAATTTCATTTCATGAGTGACCTCCCATTGACCATTGGGAAATAAGGGGCAAATTACTCACTCTGTCAGAAAAGTAGTTCTACGCAGGCAAAAAATTCACCCGATCTCAGAATTGAATATGATTTCACACTTTAAAGATATCTTTGAGGTTGCAACAAGTTACGTAGACTCCTTGTTTCACTCCATTTTTGAAATGCATAGTTGTCAGACGGTTACAATTCTTCAAAAAGAGCAAATTGAATCTTAATGAGTACTACTGTTTTGAAAACCTATTAACATCTGACAGGATTGTTCAAACGTGGTATTAACACTGGTGAACGTAAACGTCCACCAAAAAACTCGTTCATGTAACCGATAGCGGGGCAAAATAAATATTCAATCAGTGGTTCGCAATGCCCGTTGCAAACGAATACTAATGATTCATTATAAAGAAAAGGTAAATTAAATAGTAGTTTTTTTCAAATAACATAAACCTTATCATATTTAAATTTTTTTCCATATATTCAATAAAATTTATCATAAAAAAGTCTGTAGGTGAACTAATAGCGGTAGAATATTATACAATAAAGTCATTAATTTGCATTAAATTCCATTCCATCCATGCGCATGCGCTTTTGTTACCATGCATAAACCTGCATGGTAAGAAAAGGGTTTTCCAGTCCCAGTATCGGAGGGTAGCGTAGATGGGACAGGTTTACCAGTCTACCGCGGACGTTTTACGAGTTTACCTAATAAAGGAATTAAAAGAAGTCCACACGTGCAAATAATCGATAATCAAGGCGAACATAAATATAATAGCTGACCCAAACAAGTCATGTGTAACGCGCGGGGTAATAGACTTTCGCTAAATGATTACGCAATATTGTCGGGTTAGCGTCATTACCGCTTCTGTCATTACCTTTCATTGTCGGATGCAGATGGCGAGGAATACCTTTGATTGGCCTATTGAGACAAACGAAATTCAAATCAGGGAATTATTCATAAGATCAACCGTAATTTATACAGCTCCGACCGATAAAAGTTTGAAATATCCCTTTCTAAAAGACTTAAGATAGATCTTCGAGTATTTTATCGGAACTGAAAATAGACGCTACCGGAAAAAAAAATCCGAAAGGCAAATCGATTATCCTCGTTTATAAACGGCATTTTCAGAGAACACGGGGAAATCCCAATCACGTCATACAAAGCGTCTGCAAGAACATGTCTGACGAGGGATTTGAAATGACAAGGTTTTCTTGTCTTCTGTTATTCGGCATCTTCACGAGTCAAGGGGTATCAAATCGATAGCTTCTTCTCGAAGATAAATAAAACGTTCGTAACCCTTGGTTCGACAAGATGGTTATTCGGATAATTCTGCGTTATTCTAAATAAGTTTATATCATTTATTTGCACACTACCTAGTACGTTCGTCACCCTTGGAACGACAGTGCGATAACAATAAAGCTGCATTAATCATCAGTTTCCGTAATATCACCGGATGCCAAAACATCGTAACTAAAATCTGAGTAAGCCGCATTTCCTAGGCCCGACGCACAAGATACATCTTAGGACCGATACCAAATAGAAAGTATTATCATTAATAAGAAGTTTCTAGCAACAGACTGTCAATAGAAACATGTTTGTACAACGAATTTACGATTTATAGATATTGGCGGCCATCTTGAGTGCCATCTTGGATTTCGCGAAATGTGTTATCTGACGGACTCTTAAAGCCGAAGGTCTCAGTTCCAGAGTATGTAAGAAACTTTTTTGTGTTCTCCAAATAAAGGTTAAGTCCAAAAACTGACAGACTATTGATAGACTTACAAATTGCCATATATGGTAGACATTGCCAAAGATTTGAATCGCCAGTAGCCATTCATTTGATTTAAATTAATGTCTTATGTATGTTTTAGGGTTGATTTCAAAAGACGCTGAAAAGTATTATACATGTGAGTTGCTTCTTTGATTCGTTTAAAAACTTAATCGTTCTCTGATCATCATTATCGGGAGTTTCAGGCATGTGAAGCAAATCAAGTACTCAAGCGCATGTAGTCGTCATAAAATAGCCTCACACCTCTACAATGTTTATAATGGCTGAGCACATCGGCTTACGGTCCATGAATATCTTTTTATAGAAATTTACTCTGGGTCTTGGCTAACAAAGCGCTTGATAGCCTTCTCTTCATGAAACACTCATAAGTTATCTTTAAAATTCTGATTTATAATGAATTTGATTTTCCAGTTGTCTTGTTTCTGTCTTTCTTTCATTAATTAAAGTATTAATTTTCAAATTCATAACAGCTTTTACCACGAAGCGTTGAGATGCTATTGTTCTAAAAAGGCAACCACTACAGCACCAGACATTTCTTCCTTATTATCTAAGCCGGCGTGATGGCGCAGTTGGTAGCGCGTCGGACTGTCAATCTAGAGGTCCCGGATTCGATCCGCGCCGGCGGCACTCATTCTTTCCAATAGGTTGATAATCGTTGACCTATGTGGTACATGTATAGCAGCTTGATGCTATGAAAGGATGTGGTAGTAGTGCTGATGAGAAAAATTGCGGGAATCCATTGTTAGGTGCTCCAGCCTCCGTGATTTAACTGAATGATTGTTGAAAGCGACATAACACTCCTTTCAAACAAATAAACAAAAATCCTTTCAATCTTAATTTTACAGGCACTCTTAGCATTCTATTTGTACATGTTAGACCATGCTCAGCATTACCTTAAAATAATTTTAATCTAGTAAGACATTATTTGCGAAAGAAAAAAAATAATTTAAAGCAATGCATGATCCATTGTATCAGAATTTCGTCTTTATATATATTTGGGATTACGTATTTCTCACACAGCTCCCTTTTCCTTCTATAACGAACAACCATCAGAGATATCTTTGTCTTACACATGTGTTAAATCCCATTCTAAATGACGTCATCTTTGTACGTTATATTACACACTTTTTCACATTTTTTTCATCTGGTACTTGAAATATTAGGTTTTATGTATTGTAAACGCGAGAAAAAGCATTCAATGGTTCGCTGATTAACATTCTTTTTTAGACTCGGTTGAGATCGGCTTGTCTCAAATAAAAACTCATGACACATCCTATATAAGCTTTTCACATGTTAACAGTTGGCATACACTTTTCCTCGGTCAAAAGAAGACAGAATAACATCGTGGACATACTTAAACTGTTCCTGAAAATAAAATGTGTAAGAAATTCGTAATTTCTCTTGTTTACAATAAGACATATATAATTGATAATTCCGGTTATATGGCATCTATTTCTCATTCAACAAGAATAAATAAAACTTAAACGAGAATGTTTTCTGTTCGCAGTTTGAAATCTAAACGAGTACAAGTGCTTTTAAAATCATTTTATACCTGATATATGTTTGATTTCTTTCTGTGAACGGTCTGCTATAATTATCATTGTGTGTGTGTGTGTGTGGTTTTTTTTTTCTAGTTTTTTTCGATACGACGATTTCAACTACATAATTCAAGTAAGATTATTTGTAAAAATCAAATATATCTACGTCTTAAACAAGATAACATTTAACAGTTTATTATTCAATAGTGCATCAGTGGTCATATGGTGCATGTAGCATATGAAATGATATATCAAGCTGTTAATGGTATGCATGCTCAGTTTTGGCTAGAAACATTATAAATTCTTAAAATTGTTTAATGCAGTGATAATTCAATTTTAGAAAATAAAGTATTTAAAATAAACAAAAAGCCTCGCTTTGTGTATTTTTTCCATAACTTCATGAAAAGCGATCAGACAAACTTTATAGTTACAGTTTATATTCTATTATATTATATTAAAGTTATATTCTGTTTTACACTGCTTTAAAAAGAATATTGAAACAAACCGGTACATAAATAGGTGAATATAGTACTCATAACCATCAAATAATGTTTGAGTTTTTAACCTAGTGATCTTTGTAAAACGTGTATAGTTCCGCAAGAAAGAGTGGGGTTCGAGAAACCGTTTCTCCTATCATTTTCAATGAAAAATTGATCTTTGATCACTCACTTGAGTTGCTGGTCTATAACTTTTATATTGACATGTTTTCCTACATGCTTAGAGTTCAACCGCGGTATACGAAAACGCGGGAAATTGTTGAATAGCCAGAAGTAGGGGTGGACTTTACTGAAAATTATCAAGCGTGAGATAACGGTACTTAATTACAAATATAATCACGTATATACTGATCGAGTAAAGACACTCATCAAGAAAAACACCTTTTTCTCCCAATTGAAAAGATATTCAATGCCTTTTGATGTTTTAATTTTAGTTTCTTCATGGTTAATTCGTTTTCGAAAGCATGTTACTTTTACGTTATGACACATGAAGTTTACAGATGTAATCAAAGGATGTTTAGAATACCGGTAGTTTTGTGTTTCTGTGATCCTTCAGTATAGTTTAAAAACCGTGACAGCAAAACTTTTGGGACGACAGCAAAACTTTCGTTGGTCCCAATTTATCTTTTTCAAACTCATAGAAAGTTTGTTTATAAACATTTAGATAGCATGGTTTATAGACCTGCAATTTCAAGTGAGTTACCAAAGATCAATTTTACATTGAAAATGATAGGAGATAACGGTTTCTCGAACCTCACTCTTTCTTGTGGAACTATACCTTTAACTATACCTATAGTCTTTCTATACTTTTCATATTTCGTTTGATTCGTTATTCGTATTATATTGTGTTCGCCAGTTTTACATGCCTGTAATATATTTTCAATATATAAAGAGAGAGATCCAAATCTTGGCTTCTTAGGAATGTCTCATTTTAGGCAATCAATTAATCAACCTATCTATTTTTAACCGAAAAAACTAAAAGTCATACTTACAAAGTTTGGAATGATATCATCCCTCCTTTGTTTCAACATTTTGACGACCTCTATAATGTTTATGTGACCTTCATCTCTCTTCATTCGCTCTAGTTCATTTAGTAAAACACAGAACAGGCCACTTCGTTCTGAAGTACTGAAATATTCACATGTCTAGACATTATTACAATAGAGGGAAGGAATGTACAACAAAAATAACTTATCTTGCTAAAACAGTTTGTCTTTGAAGAAACTTGCATAGAAAAATGACTCAACTGGACAATAGGCCCGCCGTCCCACGTCTACTCATGGACCAGTCTACGAAAAGTCGTTGAGAGGAGTTCGATAAGCCCCCTTTAACCCCCATTTACAAGAATCAAAAGTTTAATAACAAGTGCCAAAAGAATAGCCATGCTATGTTTGATTTTAATTTGGGAATTGGCTTAGGAAAGGTTGTTAGACAACCCTTTAATTGTTTCTCCAAGTCAAATAAACCCCATCCTTCAACACCTCCTTTTTTCCTGGAACCAAAACGGGTAAACCTAGAAACTTATCTCCCACGTTTGTTTGAAATTGGCCTAGTTGATAAGAAAGAGAAGATTTTCAGAGATTTGTACCATATATTCTTCAACTCAATACACACAATACACACAACTTATCTCCCATGAAAAAACGATACATATTTCTTTATGATTTTCTTCAGTCAAGGCTGGGCAATATTTCACTTTGTGATCTAAGGTACATTTTGTTAGACGGAAACAGTTTAAGATCAAAGCACTAAAAGTACTGAAGGTGGACATTTCTGGTAGCATTGTAGTGAAAAGAACGAGGCAAAAAGTGAAACTATACTTGTAAATGTATTATTAATGTAAAATATTTCGACCAAAAGTCCGCTAGTCTCAATGTTAATCTAAACTTTACAGGATTTTTATTAATTTTTATTAAGCCTATGATTACGGCTCATAATACGAATTTAAACTAATACCCAGGTCCTCTCTTTTTGAATGGCGGGTCTCATATATAATTAGGGTATCACCACTTCCTGATATTTTCACAATTAAACGAAACACAGTACTTTTCGACACCTATTTTTAAAAAGGAAACCACTTCATGTGTATGCGAGGCGTAATTATCTTTACTTTTTGGGTTTTCTGTTTGTTTCAATATTTGATGTCACAGTGACGTTCCCCGATTCTCGATTATGTAAACATTCCATTATCGTATTCGTAATTCGATGATTCAAAATTATCTTTAATATCATATTATTGAAAAGGTATCTTTTGTAAATTTTATATATACTTTAATTATTATAAGCGATCGTTTGAAATTAACATAGATTACAGACGCCTGGCACCAAAGCATATTCTCTGACTGAAAATAAAAGTAACGAGAATGAGAAAATTCATGAAAAGTAAGGAATTTCACAAGTATATCACATATTTTATTTTTCTTTTCTGTTGCTCATGATGCAAAATCTGTGAAGTCATCGGTACGGTTGAAGTGTTGAATTGGATATAAACTATGTCAAAACGTAAAACGGTACGTTTATGTTACCAAACATCGCTCGCGACATCTGTGTATTTATTTTTGTTTAACTCAGAGGCTGAGGATAAATACTATTCATGTATTAAGTTTTCATGAGAAAATAATTTTGCCGATATATGTTCTTTTTGATTCTGAATATTCGAACCTTGTCAAGGCAATAAATGTTTAAAAACCAAGGAGGAAATTATTAATTTTGAGCAAAAAAGTATATCTTTATCTTTCTCAAGTTTTAATAATATTTTACATTAAGAAAAACATCAACAAGTGGATGCCGGCAAATATGCTAAAGTAAAAGTTGTAAAAGATATTTATACTGTCGAGAAAAGAAGCAAATATTTTCTCTATTTCATGGTGCCTTTTCGCAACCATTTTTCAAATGAATCTGCTAATTTTTGTGTTAACCCTTGTCATGCTGAATAAAAAAACCCCTAAAATTAAATCAAAATCAACGCACTGAAAGCACTTTTTGCACTAATGGTTTAAACCTATTTATTTTACATCGATTAAGAAACAAGCTTTACAACTTAGATTAATCCCTCTCGAAACTGCTTCCTGGAAAATTCACCAGTACTCGAACCGAATGTACGGCCCAAAGATCGAAAGCCGCTCCCGGGAATCGAACTAAGGACCTTTGGATCAAGAGGCCGACGCTCTACCTCTAGACCACGGACACCACACACCACATATTTTGTACTAATTGAAGTGAAATTTTATTTGCGAATGCATTTTTTAAACTTTTTAGTATAAAAATGAAAATGAAAAATGCAGTCTGATCACTACCTGTACTTCCTGCCAAAGCAGTTATATACCAGATTCAGCATGAAAATGGTTAATGATTAATTAGTAACTTAAAGGTACACATCCACAAAAAGCACCAAACCTTATTGATTAAAGGACAATTAATCTCTCGAAAATACAGCTCTTCAGTTTCAAAGTTATCGTTGATCATTCAAATTCTATATATATTAACGTATAAGTTCGCACTCGCTGTAACTTCTATTAAATAAGTGACAGACAGAGAGATGTCAGCATTAGGTCACTAAGATATCGTTACAAAAGCTAGTTCATTGGAAGATTCTAAATCTGAATGTAGCTTGTTGCATAAAGTTGAATTGTAAGGCGCATATTTTCCGTGAAGATTTCTTAGGAATATTAGGGATTCTAAACGAACCTTAACTCAACAAATCGAAAATTTTTCCAAATGGTGTTTAAAAAAATGCATCTAGCGGGATTTTTCATCTTCTCGAAAGAACGCACCTTTGGTTATTAAATTGCTAAAGACGGTGAAAGATTTAGGGGTATAGCACGATGCAAATATATCGTCTGCTTCTATTTGTCCCACGCTACAATCAAATAAGGTCGCTTTGCTACATGCTGTCTCCCATAAACTGGGCTAAAAGTTCAGACATTTACTCGAACATATTATCTCCCTTAGACCATGGACAACCACAATAGGCAAACTTCCGCCTTGTCATTGCATATTATTCTTGCGCAAAAGTTTAGTACGCGTGGTCAAGCTTTGGGGCCTGATCTTTCATTTGAAAGGCGTTTTTGAATAATCAACAAAACTTGATAGAATTCTTGTATAATGCAATTTTTTAATGTGCACAGTTATCGAACAGATACAAGTATTCATAAAGAGTAAATTGGACGATAGAGGACACTTTGTTTTTCAAAAGCTATTAACATCCGACTGGATTGTTCCCACGTAGTATAACACTGGTGAACGTAAATGTCCACCAAAAACTAGTGCTTCAATCGCAGGCGTACTATATATATTTGATTTTTCAAAGGTATAAGACTTTAAGAATAAACTTTTCTCAAAAATCATGATATTTCATACGTTATTAAAGAATCTAGAGATATTTGAGTAAGGAAATGCAGTTTTCGCGACATTAACTTAACGTCGAATATTTTCACTCTAAATCTAGGGCTTAAGCAATTATAACTGACGTCATCGATTCTTTCCAAGGGTTTACCGTTATTTTCAAGTTGTCCGTAAATTGATCGTAAGATTGTCTGAGTGGGCAATCATCTAATTCAGTTACAAACCAAATTTCAGAGATTAATGGTATCAAAATTATTGAGCGAAGGAAAAACTTTTTATCCATATGCAATTATTAAGGTCCCGAGCGTCAAAATTGTACTTTAACTTGACTAAAGAAGCTTCGCATAGGTCGAAACCTAAAAGGGACTATGCATAACTACACTACTCAAAAGTTCTAAGCGGCCACCTTACCTTTTCACATTGTCAGCTTTTATCTTGAAATGTGAACTTTGTCTTTCGCAAGAGTGGCCCATCAGTCATAATCCTATCCTATTGTTTTGTAAAATTATGCATCGGTAAGCCCTAAATACGGAATTAAATGCATGTACCCTCAATTTCAAAAGTCACAAAATTGACAATTTTAAGAGAAATTTGAATTTTTCGATACTTGAAAAGCGCAATGCCTATCAATGTTTTGTACTAATACCAGTGGAACAACGCCTGTGGACTTCTAAAATTAATAAGAAATGCCAAAACGTCCTACACAGTCCTTATCCTATCAAGAAATGTCAAAAATACCCCACCCACCAATGTTAACTTTGGAATCGAGGGTGCTCATACTTTCGTTTAATTTTAAAACATTTTTTGTTGAATTATTTCACCGTGTTTTCTCTTGTTGACTTCATCAATGATTTGGCTTCATTATTCAAGCAAAACGAGTTGGAACCATGCGGTGTTTATAACATGTGACCAGAAAAGGCAAATGGCCGCTTATGAGTTTTGGGGAGTGTATTACGTGAATGCATTTGTTAATATTGTTATCCCCCGCCGATGAAATCATCGGAGGGGATATTGTTTTTGCCAAGTCCGTCCGTCCGTCCGTCTTTCCGTCCGTCCGTCCGTCCGACATTCGTTTCCGCTCTATTTCTTGAAAACTATAGACCGGATTTCAATGAAACTTGGCACACAGCTTCACTACAATGAGGACATGCGCATATCGTCGGGGTTATCGGGTTCGATCGTCGAATTAAGAGTTACTGCCTCTGACTGTTTAAGCCATATACATACATAGTGACATTCGTTTCCGCGCTATTTCTTGAAAACTGTAGACCGGATTTTAATGAAACTTAGCACACAGCTTCACTACAATGAGGACATGCGCATATCGTCGGGGTTACCCGGTTTGACCGTCGAATTTAGAGTTACTAACCCTGACTGTTTAAGCCATATACATAGTGATATTCGTTTTCCTCGCTATTTCTTGAAAACTATAGACCGGATTTCAATAAAACTTGGCACACAGCTTCACTACAATGAGGACATGCGCATATCGTCGGGGTTACCCAGTTTGACCGTCGAATTTAGAGTTACTACCCCTGACTATTTAAGCCATACATACAGAGTGATATTCGTTTCCGTGCTATTTCTTGAAAACTATAGACCGGATTTAAATGAAACTTGGCACAAAGCTTCACTACAATGAGGACATTCGCATATCGTCGGGGTTACCCGGTTTGATCGTCGAATTAAGACTAACTGCGCCTGACTGTTTCAGCCAAATACATACAGAGTGATATTCGTTTCCGCGCTATTTCTTGAAAACTGTAGACCGGATTTTAATGAAACTTGGCACACAGCTTCACTACAAAGAGGACATGCGAATTTCGTCAGGGTTACCAGGTTCGATCGCTGAATTTAGAGTTTCCGTAATATCACCGGATGCCAAAACATCGTAACTAAAATCTGAGTAAGCCGCATTTCCTAGGCCCGACGCACAAGATACATCTTAGGACCGATACCAAATAGAAAGTATTATCATTAATAAGAAGTTTCTAGCAACAGACTGTCAATAGAAACATGTTTGTACAACGAATTTACGATTTATAGATATTGGCGGCCATCTTGAGTGCCATCTTGGATTTCGCGAAATGTGTTATCTGACGGACTCTTAAAGCCGAAGGTCTCAGTTCCAGAGTATGTAAGAAACATTTTTGTGTTCTCCAAATAAAGGTTAAGTCCAAAAACTGACAGACTATTGATAGACTTACAAATTGCCATATATGGTAGACATTGCCAAAGATTTGAATCGCCAGTAGCCATTCATTTGATTTAAATTAATGTCTTATGTATGTTTTAGGGTTGATTTCAAAAGACGCTGAAAAGTATTATACATGTGAGTTGCTTCTTTGATTCGTTTAAAAACTTAATCGTTCTCTGATCATCATTATCGGGAGTTTCAGGCATGTGAAGCAAATCAAGTACTCAAGCGCATGTAGTCGTCATAAAATAGCCTCACACCTCTACAATGTTTATAATGGCTGAGCACATCGGCTTACGGTCCATGAATATCTTTTTATAGAAATTTACTCTGGGTCTTGGCTAACAAAGCGCTTGATAGCCTTCTCTTCATGAAACACTCATAAGTTATCTTTAAAATTCTGATTTATAATGAATTTGATTTTCCAGTTGTCTTGTTTCTGTCTTTCTTTCATTAATTAAAGTATTAATTTTCAAATTCATAACAGCTTTTACCACGAAGCGTTGAGATGCTATTGTTCTAAAAAGGCAACCACTACAGCACCAGACATTTCTTCCTTATTATCTAAGCCGGCGTGATGGCGCAGTTGGTAGCGCGTCGGACTGTCAATCTAGAGGTCCCGGATTCGATCCGCGCCGGCGGCACTCATTCTTTCCAATAGGTTGATAATCGTTGACCTATGTGGTACATGTATAGCAGCTTGATGCTATGAAAGGATGTGGTAGTAGTGCTGATGAGAAAAATTGCGGGAATCCATTGTTAGGTGCTCCAGCCTCCGTGATTTAACTGAATGATTGTTGAAAGCGACATAACACTCCTTTCAAACAAATAAACAAAAATCCTTTCAATCTTAATTTTACAGGCACTCTTAGCATTCTATTTGTACATGTTAGACCATGCTCAGCATTACCTTAAAATAATTTTAATCTAGTAAGACATTATTTGCGAAAGAAAAAAAATAATTTAAAGCAATGCATGATCCATTGTATCAGAATTTCGTCTTTATATATATTTGGGATTACGTATTTCTCACACAGCTCCCTTTTCCTTCTATAACGAACAACCATCAGAGATATCTTTGTCTTACACATGTGTTAAATCCCATTCTAAATGACGTCATCTTTGTACGTTATATTACACACTTTTTCACATTTTTTTCATCTGGTACTTGAAATATTAGGTTTTATGTATTGTAAACGCGAGAAAAAGCATTCAATGGTTCGCTGATTAACATTCTTTTTTAGACTCGGTTGAGATCGGCTTGTCTCAAATAAAAACTCATGACACATCCTATATAAGCTTTTCACATGTTAACAGTTGGCATACACTTTTCCTCGGTCAAAAGAAGACAGAATAACATCGTGGACATACTTAAACTGTTCCTGAAAATAAAATGTGTAAGAAATTCGTAATTTCTCTTGTTTACAATAAGACATATATAATTGATAATTCCGGTTATATGGCATCTATTTCTCATTCAACAAGAATAAATAAAACTTAAACGAGAATGTTTTCTGTTCGCAGTTTGAAATCTAAACGAGTACAAGTGCTTTTAAAATCATTTTATACCTGATATATGTTTGATTTCTTTCTGTGAACGGTCTGCTATAATTATCATTGTGTGTGTGTGTGTGGTTTTTTTTTTCTAGTTTTTTTCGATACGACGATTTCCCCTACATAATTCAAGTAAGATTATTTGTAAAAATCAAATATATCTACGTCTTAAACAAGATAACATTTAACAGTTTATTATTCAATAGTGCATCAGTGGTCATATGGTGCATGTAGCATATGAAATGATATATCAAGCTGTTAATGGTATGCATGCTCAGTTTTGGCTAGAAACATTATAAATTCTTAAAATTGTTTAATGCAGTGATAATTCAATTTTAGAAAATAAAGTATTTAAAATAAACAAAAAGCCTCGCTTTGTGTATTTTTTCCATAACTTCATGAAAAGCGATCAGACAAACTTTATAGTTACAGTTTATATTCTATTATATTATATTAAAGTTATATTCTGTTTTACACTGCTTTAAAAAGAATATTGAAACAAACCGGTACATAAATAGGTGAATATAGTACTCATAACCATCAAATAATGTTTGAGTTTTTAACCTAGTGTTCTTTGTAAAACGTGTATAGTTCCGCAAGAAAGAGTGGGGTTCGAGAAACCGTTTCTCCTATCATTTTCAATGAAAAATTGATCTTTGATCACTCACTTGAGTTGCTGGTCTATAACTTTTATATTGACATGTTTTCCTACATGCTTAGAGTTCAACCGCGGTATACGAAAACGCGGGAAATTGTTGAATAGCCAGAAGTAGGGGTGGACTTTACTGTAAATTATCAAGCGTGAGATAACGGTACTTAATTACAAATATAATCACGTATATACTGATCGAGTAAAGACACTCATCAAGAAAAACACCTTTTTCTCCCAATTGAATAGATATTCAATGCCTTTTGATGTTTTAATTTTAGTTTCTTCATGGTTAATTCGTTTTCGAAAGCATGTTACTTTTACGTTATGACACATGAAGTTTACAGATGTAATCAAAGGATGTTTAGAATACCGGTAGTTTTGTGTTTCTGTGATCCTTCAGTATAGTTTAAAAACCGTGACAGCAAAACTTTTGGGACGACAGCAAAACTTTCGTTGGTCCCAATTTATCTTTTTCAAACTCATAGAAAGTTTGTTTATAAACATTTAGATAGCATGGTTTATAGACCTGCAATTTCAAGTGAGTTACCAAAGATCAATTTTACATTGAAAATGATAGGAGATAACGGTTTCTCGAACCTCACTCTTTCTTGTGGAACTATACCTTTAACTATACCTATAGTCTTTCTATACTTTTCATATTTCGTTTGATTCGTTATTCGTATTATATTGTGTTCGCCGGTTTTACATGCCTGTAATATATTTTCAATATATAAAGAGAGAGATCCAAATCTTGGCTTCTTAGGAATGTCTCATTTTAGGCAATCAATTAATCAACCTATCTATTTTTAACCGAAAAAACTAAAAGTCATACTTACAAAGTTTGGAATGATATCATCCCTCCTTTGTTTCAACATTTTGACGACCTCTATAATGTTTATGTGACCTTCATCTCTCTTCATTCGCTCTAGTTCATTTAGTAAAACACAGAACAGGCCACTTCGTTCTGAAGTACTGAAATATTCACATGTCTAGACATTATTACAATAGAGGGAAGGAATGTACAACAAAAATAACTTATCTTGCTAAAACAGTTTGTCTTTGAAGAAACTTGCATAGAAAAATGACTCAACTGGACAATAGGCCCGCCGTCCCACGTCTACTCATGGACCAGTCTACGAAAAGTCGTTGAGAGGAGTTCGATAAGCCCCCTTTAACCCCCATTTACAAGAATCAAAAGTTTAATAACAAGTGCCAAAAGAATAGCCATGCTATGTTTGATTTTAATTTGGGAATTGGCTTAGGAAAGGTTGTTAGACAACCCTTTAATTGTTTCTCCAAGTCAAATAAACCCCATCCTTCAACACCTCCTTTTTTCCTGGAACCAAAACGGGTAAACCTAGAAACTTATCTCCCACGTTTGTTTGAAATTGGCCTAGTTGATAAGAAAGAGAAGATTTTCAGAGATTTGTACCATATATTCTTCAACTCAATACACACAATACACACAACTTATCTCCCATGAAAAAACGATACATATTTCTTTATGATTTTCTTCAGTCAAGGCTGGGCAATATTTCACTTTGTGATCTAAGGTACATTTTGTTAGACGGAAACAGTTTAAGATCAAAGCACTAAAAGTACTGAAGGTGGACATTTCTGGTAGCATTGTAGTGAAAAGAACGAGGCAAAAAGTGAAACTATACTTGTAAATGTATTATTAATGTAAAATATTTCGACCAAAAGTCCGCTAGTCTCAATGTTAATCTAAACTTTACAGGATTTTTATTAATTTTTGTTAAGCCTATGATTACGGCTCATAATACGAATTTAAACTAATACCCAGGTCCTCTCTTTTTGAATGGCGGGTCTCATATATAATTAGGGTATCACCACTTCCTGATATTTTCACAATTAAACGAAACACAGTACTTTTCCACACCTATTTTTAAAAAGGAAACCACTTCATGTGTATGCGAGGCGTAATTATCTTTACTTTTTGGGTTTTCTGTTTGTTTCAATATTTGATGTCACAGTGACGTTCCCCGATTCTCGATTATGTAAACATTCCATTATCGTATTCGTAATTCGATGATTCAAAATTATCTTTAATATCATATTATTGAAAAGGTATCTTTTGTAAATTTTATATATACTTTAATTATTATAAGCGATCGTTTGAAATTAACATAGATTACAGACGCCTGGCACCAAAGCATATTCTCTGACTGAAAATAAAAGTAACGAGAATGAGAAAATTCATGAAAAGTAAGGAATTTCACAAGTATATCACATATTTTATTTTTCTTTTCTGTTGCTCATGATGCAAAATCTGTGAAGTCATCGGTACGGTTGAAGTGTTGAATTGGATATAAACTATGTCAAAACGTAAAACGGTACGTTTATGTTACCAAACATCGCTCGCGACATCTGTGTATTTATTTTTGTTTAACTCAGAGGCTGAGGATAAATACTATTCATGTATTAAGTTTTCATGAGAAAATAATTTTGCCGATATATGTTCTTTTTGATTCTGAATATTCGAACCTTGTCAAGGCAATAAATGTTTAAAAACCAAGGAGGAAATTATTAATTTTGAGCAAAAAAGTATTTCTTTATCTTTCTCAAGTTTTAATAATATTTTACATTAAGAAAAACATCAACAAGTGGATGCCGGCAAATATGCTAAAGTAAAAGTTGTAAAAGATATTTATACTGTCGAGAAAAGAAGCAAATATTTTCTCTATTTCATGGTGCCTTTTCGCAACCATTTTTCAAATGAATCTGCTAATTTTTGTGTTAACCCTTGTCATGCTGAATAAAAAAAACCCTAAAATTAAATCAAAATCAACGCACTGAAAGCACTTTTTGCACTAATGGTTTAAACCTATTTATTTTACATCGATTAAGAAACAAGCTTTACAACTTAGATTAATCCCTCTCGAAACTGCTTCCTGGAAAATTCACCAGTACTGGAACCGAATGTACGGCCCAAAGATCGAAAGCCGCTCCCGGGAATCGAACTAAGGACCTTTGGATCAAGAGGCCGACGCTCTACCTCTAGACCACGGACACCACACACCACATATTTTGTACTAATTGAAGTGAAATTTTATTTGCGAATGCATTTTTTAAACTTTTTAGTATAAAAATGAAAATGAAAAATGCAGTCTGATCACTACCTGTACTTCCTGCCAAAGCAGTTATATACCAGATTCAGCATGAAAATGGTTAATGATTAATTAGTAACTTAAAGGTACACATCCACAAAAAGCACCAAACCTTATTGATTAAAGGACAATTAATCTCTCGAAAATACAGCTCTTCAGTTTCAAAGTTATCGTTGATCATTCAAATTCTATATATATTAACGTATAAGTTCGCACTCGCTGTAACTTCTATTAAATAAGTGACAGACAGAGAGATGTCAGCATTAGGTCACTAAGATATCGTTACAAAAGCTAGTTCATTGGAAGATTCTAAATCTGAATGTAGCTTGTTGCATAAAGTTGAATTGTAAGGCGCATATTTTCCGTGAAGATTTCTTAGGAATATTAGGGATTCTAAACGAACCTTAACTCAACAAATCGAAAATTTTTCCAAATGGTGTTTAAAAAAATGCATCTAGCGGGATTTTTCATCTTCTCGAAAGAACGCACCTTTGGTTATTAAATTGCTAAAGACGGTGAAAGATTTAGGGGTATAGCACGATGCAAATATATCGTCTGCTTCTATTTGTCCCACGCTACAATCAAATAAGGTCGCTTTGCTACATGCTGTCTCCCATAAACTGGGCTAAAAGTTCAGACATTTACTCGAACATATTATCTCCCTTAGACCATGGACAACCACAATAGGCAAACTTCCGCCTTGTCATTGCATATTATTCTTGCGCAAAAGTTTAGTACGCGTGGTCAAGCTTTGGGGCCTGATCTTTCATTTGAAAAGCGTTTTTTAATAATCAACAAAACTTGATAGAATTCTTGTATAATGCAATTTTTTAATGTGCACAGTTATCGAACAGATACAAGTATTCATAAAGAGTAAATTGGACGATAGAGGACACTTTGTTTTTCAAAAGCTATTAACATCCGACTGGATTGTTCCCACGTAGTATAACACTGGTGAACGTAAATGTCCACCAAAAACTAGTGCTTCAATCGCAGGCGTACTATATATATTTGATTTTTCAAAGGTATAAGACTTTAAGAATAAACTTTTCTCAAAAATCATGATATTTCATACGTTATTAAAGAATCTAGAGATATTTGAGTAAGGAAATGCAGTTTTCGCGACATTAACTTAACGTCGAATATTTTCACTCTAAATCTAGGGCTTAAGCAATTATAACTGACGTCATCGATTCTTTCCAAGGGTTTACCGTTATTTTCAAGTTGTCCGTAAATTGATCGTAAGATTGTCTGAGTGGTCAATCATCTAATTCAGTTACAAACCAAATTTCAGAGATTAATGGTATCAAAATTATTGAGCGAAGGAAAAACTTTTTATCCATATGCAATTATTAAGGTCCCGAGCGTCAAAATTGTACTTTAACTTGACTAAAGAAGCTTCGCATAGGTCGAAACCTAAAAGGGACTATGCATAACTACACTACTCAAAAGTTCTAAGCGGCCACCTTACCTTTTCACATTGTCAGCTTTTATCTTGAAATGTGAACTTTGTCTTTCGCAAGAGTGGCCCATCAGTCATAATCCTATCCTATTGTTTTGTAAAATTATGCATCGGTAAGCCCTAAATACGGAATTAAATGCATGTACCCTCAATTTCAAAAGTCACAAAATTGACAATTTTAAGAGAAATTTGAATTTTTCGATACTTGAAAAGCGCAATGCCTATCAATCTTTTGTACTAATACCAGTGGAACAACGCCTGTGGACTTCTAAAATTAATAAGAAATGCCAAAACGTCCTACACAGTCCTTATCCTATCAAGAAATGTCAAAAATACCCCACCCACCAATGTTAACTTTGGAATCGAGGGTGCTCATACTTTCGTTTAATTTTAAAACATTTTTTGTTGAATTATTTCACCGTGTTTTCTCTTGTTGACTTCATCAATGATTTGGCTTCATTATTCAAGCAAAAACGAGTTGGAACCATGCGGTGTTTATAACATGTGACCAGAAAAGGCAAATGGCCGCTTATGAGTTTTGGGGAGTGTATTACGTGAATGCATTTGTTAATATTGTTATCCCCCGCCGATGAAATCATCGGAGGGGATATTGTTTTTGCCAAGTCCGTCCGTCCGTCCGTCTTTCCGTCCGTCCGTCCGTCCGACATTCGTTTCCGCTCTATTTCTTGAAAACTATAGACCGGATTTCAATGAAACTTGGCACACAGCTTCACTACAATGAGGACATGCGCATATCGTCGGGGTTATCGGGTTCGATCGTCGAATTAAGAGTTACTGCCTCTGACTGTTTAAGCCATATACATACATAGTGACATTCGTTTCCGCGCTATTTCTTGAAAACTGTAGACCGGATTTTAATGAAACTTAGCACACAGCTTCACTACAATGAGGACATGCGCATATCGTCGGGGTTACCCGGTTTGACCGTCGAATTTAGAGTTACTAACCCTGACTGTTTAAGCCATATACATACATAGTGATATTCGTTTTCCTCGCTATTTCTTGAAAACTATAGACCGGATTTCAATAAAACTTGGCACACAGCTTCACTACAATGAGGACATGCGCATATCGTCGGGGTTACCCAGTTTGACCGTCGAATTTAGAGTTACTACCCCTGACTATTTAAGCCATACATACAGAGTGATATTCGTTTCCGTGCTATTTCTTGAAAACTATAGACCGGATTTAAATGAAACTTGGCACAAAGCTTCACTACAATGAGGACATTCGCATATCGTCGGGGTTACCCGGTTTGATCGTCGAATTAAGACTAACTGCGCCTGACTGTTTCAGCCAAATACATACAGAGTGATATTCGTTTCCGCGCTATTTCTTGAAAACTGTAGACCGGATTTTAATGAAACTTGGCACACAGCTTCACTACAAAGAGGACATGCGAATTTCGTCAGGGTTACCAGGTTCGATCGCTGAATTTAGAGTTACTATTCCTGACTGTTTAAGCCAAATACATACAGAGTGATATTCGTTTCCGCGCTATTTCTTGAAATTTATAGACCGGATTTCAGTGAAACTTGGAACACAGCTTCACTACAAAGAGGACGTGCGCATATCGTTGGGGTTACCCGGTTCGAACGTCGAATTTAGAGTTACTGCCCCTGACTGTTTAAGCCATATACATACAGAGAGATATTCGTTTCCGCGCTATTTCTTGAAAACTATAGGTTGATGTAGATTAAAGATAACATGTACCTAAGTTTGATATTAACTCCATTGACAATGAAAATATGTTCGGCGGGGGATATCAATTCAACGAACTTGCTTGTTTTAATTTCGGCAACTATTTTCATTGTTCGACTTCTCACACCAATAAATTGCTATGGTTAGTAGCATCGTGAAATTGACATTCTTCTAAATCAAAACCATTCTAAATCGTTCACTCAGCTCTATATTTATTTATTCAAAACACTCACTCAAAGCATCCAAAAAACGCTCCAGAGGATGAGATTAACATCTCCTTTCAAAATAAAAACAGCTAGAAAAAGATCGCAATTCATCTGACAAAATCGAAATGATAAGCGTCTGATTAGTTTTTGAAGAAGTATGAAGCCTTTTTTAGAACTTGTATGCATTTTTTATTAAATGGGGGAAATTAATACTGGGTATCACTAATTTTGTTCATCCTGAACAAAAAAATGCATTATTGGATTGCCTCCCGCTAATTTCACTCATAACTTACTCATTGTACTCTATCAATTTCATTCCAAAATCATTGCAATATTATTCACTTTGTCATATTTCACGATGTTGTTTACTATACTGGCAAAAGGTTCTACATTGTCCAAAATTGAACAACCTAACCCAAAGCTTTATTTATTTGTGAAAGGGTTAAAAACTCAAATTATTTTTTATCGACGCATCCTACCTGCAGTATACTAGTACTGGTGTGTCGGGAGTTAGATGCTGTTGCCAGTCTAAAACAATCTCGAGGAATCCTAACATGGATCGAGTGTTATCGGGAAAAATAGCGTTATCACCCCAGTCAGTAAATACGAAATGGCGAACCGTCTTAGAGGCTCCATTCTAAATATATATAATGCTGTTAGATGATTGATTATTATCGTGTTACCCACAATAACAGAACTGACAAAAAAATAAAGAATAAATACGACGTCATTTATTTAGAATATAGTTTCAAAAAAAAAAAAAAAAAAAAGAAAAAGAAAAAACATGGAAGAAAATGTATAGCACGGATCAAATTCTAATCACTTAGTTAAAATTTCGAAAACAAAATATAAAAAAAAACTTATTTAGTCTAGGACTTTCTTAAAGTATTTATCTGTTTTACATTTTTTTTTGAATAATTGGAAGAGCAAAGACTCTGACTCGAAGCACAAGTGGGGCATCTGGTGAATACCAAATATTTAACGCAAGCTGAATATGATCAAAGCCTTTCCCTTTGAAACTGATTTGAATCTGTGTCTTTCATAAGTATAAATACAATGACTGATTCTCCCTGGTAGATCTTGTGTCTGTGTTCATAAATTGAATATTCTGATTATCTTTCTTCATACGAAGGGTTACTTATGAAAATCGATGTTAAACGCCTACCTAACACAACGACAATGAGCACATTTTGTTTTACGTTTGTATCTCGAGATAAAACATGGCCGTATAGGGTCGGACTTTAATGGACAAAACTTAGTCCTCAAAGGTCCGGAAAGGAAGAGATTTTCTATTAGTACAGCTTCAGAAAATCATGTTATGGCTCTAGATCATATTATACTTTTGTTACTTACGAGCTCATAGGTATACGCGATTTCTCCGTGAAAAGTTGTCTGATTTTTCTCGGAAATACTTATTTTGAAGTTTTCCTGCTCAGTTTGGTAGGCTTCCAGATTCTGTGTAAATAATTAAAGTGGAATATAACAAACAATTAAATGGGATAGAGCATGGAGCTATCGAACCTGAATTAAACATTAAAACAACCCAAGTGAAAATGGTCTGTTGAATAAGTAACAAAGCGCATCGCTGTTGTACTATATAAAGATAATTACAATTGTATAACAAAGTCCAAAATTAATTATTTTTTAATGTACAAACAAATTCATTAATCTAATTATCTACACCCAGATATCAATAGTGACTAAGTGGACTGTTATGGCAAATATAGTTGAAAAACTTAGTTTTAAAACAACATAATCAAAACAATATTCACCATTGCCTTAGATGACTGTTCCCTTACTGAGATTATTGTTTTGACGTTGTTTTCGGCAACCATAGACCAAAATGATTCAGCTGTAGAATTTGTTGGAGATTTAGTTATCATAAATGTGTTTTCTTCTTTAAAATTCTGAAACAATAAAACTCATTTAAATTTGTCTCGGACATCAACTACTACATTCTACTTAACAAATAGAAGTTTAAATGATTCATGGCATACAAAGGTTTATTCACCTAAGGTACATGTAAACGATTTTACATAAAAGTTGGTATTTTCAGACTAAAAGATAAATGAAATAAATCGAAATAAAATATATACGTCTTTTGGAGAGAAAACTTGATTTCATCCACCACATAAATTCCCTCTCTGGCCTCACAGATAAACTCGCAGTGAATTCTTACTCAGGTCATATCGAGGCGAATCATGCTCAGGATCAGACCGATATTTTTATGTGAAGATGATTTGGTTATTTGAAGTTAATAATGCGCTGTATTCATGAAATTTCTGACATTATCAAACAATAAGATAACAGTGATAAGTAAAGTGATTTACTGCAAAAGTGATCATTTTGTATTAAAAGTAAGATCAGATATAAGGTAGGATATTTTAAGTTATTTCAATAAAACCGATATCTACTTCAACATCACTCACCTTACGTAACATAAGAGTAGAAATAATGTCTATAGGCTACCACTTGTCACCAACGTAGAGGTAGGATCTTTGAAATGAAACCACTTTCGATCCACATATAAAGATAATCTTTTGTTATATAACGTTTAGAGAAATTGTAAGGATAACACTTCACACCAACGACGTCGCTGGGTCATTGAAAGGATTCCACTTTTGGCCCATGTATAAAATGAGGATTTCTTGTTAAAATGCCTTTGGAATAATGAGTAAATCCACTGTACTGACGATGTTCGATCGTTATGTTAAACTATTGGGATGATGCAAAGGATACATAATCAAAAGTAAATTTCAGAGCTGTAGGTTCATTGAAAGGATACCATTTTCGACCCATGTATTGAATTATGATGGGTTATCTCTCACGTGATAATTACCTAGTAAGGCTTTCTTTTTCAAGGGCAAAGACAAAAGGGTGAGAAGGATACTACTTTCGACCCACATTAGGTTATTATCTAATGCACTTCTTTAAATACTAATTTCGGCGATGCAATGTGATGGATAATTATCTGAAATTGTAACAATTATTATTCATTGATTTGGTAACTGTCGGAGTCATGAAACGGGATTACTTATTCACCAACGATAAGGCAAATGTACAGCATCGAATGGTTTAGGTTTCATCTACGTATGCAAGAATAATGATATTCTATATTGTTTGACGTAACCGTCAGGCCGCAGGACAGGTTATCTTTCCTCAACGACAACAGTCTGTTTTTAATACCAAACATCTAACATTCGATAATGGTCTTAGCATACCGGTTGGTCATTCGGAACATCACTCGGCTATTTCCGTGAACTACAACAGACCTCGGATGTATGTAAGACGGATGGGTATGTAACAAAATTGTGCATTTTGTTAGGCGAAAACAGTGTAAGAAAAAATAGCCAACCGGTGCTATATTTAGATTGATATTTTTTACAGTGAATAACGGCTGATAAATCTTAATTTTTGAGAATGACGAATCATTCTCAATAATAAAGATTTTTTAGCCGTTATTTAAGAACCTAAAGTGATTTATGCAAGGATACGATGGTTTCACGTCAGTGACTTCAAACGAGTAGCGTTGGCGACGTCGATTGTTTTCAGTCAAAGTTTCGAGGCTCCATTTTAACTGACGTCATCGAGTTTTTCCAAGGTTTTCCCGTAATTTTTAAAAATAGTGCGTCTATGAACATCCGAGGTTGATCGTGAGATTGGCCGAGTGGTGTTCCGAATGACCTGTTGGAAAGCTGAACACTTTAAGGCCAGGAAGCTGTTTTGTTGATAGAGGACATTAATTTTCCTCGGTTTACTAACATCTTTCAATGAATATTGGATTATAGCACAACAGTTGGATTCCATGAAGGAATCGTTGTTTCACAAATTTTACCCGCAGATTTATTATTAATGGTTATTTGTTAGACAATCTAAAGCGAAATGAACATCAGATAATTCAACTAATGTTAAAATAGAAAGTGTATATAAATGCGTTATGTTTCATGTTTACCCAGAACAGGTCCCGGAATGCTTTCACAAATTATCTTCTAGTGCTAATATATAATATTGTCTCAATAATATTGGGGCAAGTATGGTAGACCATCTCAACTAAAAAAGTTTGGGGGTGACAATCAAGAAATTGTGAGATGAGCGTACAGTAAAGAATGATTTCTTACCCATACGACAATATTATGTTATGCTAGATGTTGATAAGAGCCGTCAGAGACGGATTATGCTCCCCGAATAAGACATAGTCACAAAAACAAGAGCCATGTTGCACATGGTCATCCCCCGCCGCGAAAGCTTGAGAGTAAACTGAAGCCTAATAGATCAAGGATTCTTTTGTACTGTAAGAGATTTACCTCCTATAAAATCCAAATATTAAAAATGACAAAGGGCAATAACTCCAAAATTATGCAAGTAAGAGTTGTAGTTTTTAAGTAGTGCACTTCTCCTTCATGAGATCTATCCACCCATAAAGTTTTAAGTTGATAGCTATTATACTTTAGAGATATGCCCCAGACAAAATCTTAGTATCAAAAATAACAAAGAGCAATAACTCCAAAATTGTGCAAGCAAGAGTTGTAGTTTTTGTGCATTACACTTCTCTTCAATAAGATCAATTCACCCATAACGTTTCAAGTTGATAGCTATTATACTTTAGGAGATATGCTCCAGACAAAATCTAAGTTAAAAATAGCAAAGGGCAATAACTCCAAAGTTGTGCAAGCAACAGTTGCAGTTCTTAAGCACTGCACTTGTCCTCCATAAGATCTATCCAACCATAAAGTTTCAAATTGATAGCTATTATCCTTTAGGAGATATGCTCCATGCTGTTATCTCCATAAGGTGTTAACTTATACAGCTTACATAAAGGTAACAAACATTAAACCCCCTTTTTGCATGACATATTTGTAGACACCAATTCGAATAGTTTATGGTAATGGGCATCTGATTTGCCACTCAAATGTAAAATTTCATCAAATTCTGAACATAAGACTAGGAGAATTGAAAGAATAACTGTAATTTACATGCTAAGGTAAAGGTAACAAACATTTAGCCCCCCTTTTCCATGATATATATGTTTTACGTAAATTTCAAATTGTTTATAGTAAAGGGCATCTGATTTGCTACTCAAATATGAAATTTCATTTAAATCTGACCATTAGACTAGAAGAACTTTGAGAAAAACTGTGTTTTACCCTAAGCCCCCTTTTCCCGTGACGCGGCCTCAAATCCATAAACCCTCACAGATGCATCAACCTTATATCATAGGTAGTTCACATGGTAAGTTTCATTTGATTTGGCCAAGGGTTATGGAGAAATCGCTGAGGACGGACGGATGGACGGACAGAATGACAAACGGACGGACGGACAGACAGACGAAGCGGCGGCTATATGCTCTCCCTTCGAGTAGCATATTAAAAATCCTGCAATAGGTCCAAAGAAAATGGTTGGCGTCTAACTGGCAGATCATAACGAATATATCCCATCAAAAGTGTAATTCCATCAATTAGCGTTTAAGAATTGCATGCCTACTACGCATAGGGGCGCATTAACTTTAACATCTAAGTAAGGAATGAGTTGGAAGTAGCATTCATATAAGTGATGCTACTTTCAAGCGTTTTCCAATATGTGTTGAAATTGAAACATAATTCACTCAGTTGTTACATGCTAAATCATATAATCCGGATGACAGAAGTTACTGATATATTTAATTCAAGAGGGCAGTAAGAAAACGTGATAGCTTTCCACAATCTAGTACTCACTCTTGTACAGGGGGAGGGGGCAGGGTACAAGTATTTTATATGATTTCAAGCTTATGAACAATTGCTTAATGTGCCCACAAAGGCACCCCTCTTAAAAAAGTACAATGTATTGAGTTGGAGTAATCAAGTCCTAGATTTAACTATAAACATTATTCTATGGATGGCATTAAAACATATACATGTTACGCTCTTCTAGTTGATACTACCTGTATTAGATATAGGATTGTTGAAATATAAAATTAAAACGATGTTCATATTCTGATCGGATTTTATTGCATCAAATATGCACTTGTATAACTGAAGAATAATACTACTTTATAATATACAAGACCACGAATGTTGAGATCTTCAGCAGTGTTGGTGTGTGGACTTTCTTTACCGAACGTTAGAAGCATTGCTAAAAGGGGATTTGTTTAACATAACTTTGCTTGTTCCTGATTGCATATGCAATATTTAAAGAAATTAATTCTTAACTAATCAGTGAGGCCCGAGAAGGATGAAATTAAATGATTAAACGAGATTTGCCATGGTAAGGTGATATGTGGTCATAATTTCATCCGTCACAAAATTCTCCGGGATTACACGCCCACCAAAATTTATCCTAAAAATCCATTTTCTTCAAATTATTGCGTTTCATGAATATACGCTAAAATATTACCTGAGTTAGAATTCACTGCGAGCTAATATGTGTGAGCCCGGGGGAATTTAGTGACGGATGAAGTAATGACAGATTTTGGAAAATAGATACAAAAATGAAATCGTTTGGAATGGCACTATCAGATTTATTTATTTATGTATTCAAGAACGTATAAAATAAAGATATATTACCGGTAGCAGCACAGCCCCCAATTCTTGATGGTGTTCATTATTGAACAATCTGGACAAGGAATCTGCAAAAGTTAAAAAAACAACAACAATAAAACAACAACAACAACAAATAAAAAAACAAATAAACACATTATAAGTACGGGTTTCCGTTAATACTTGAACAGGTAGATTCTTAAGACTTTACACATATGTGTTTATGTTCATACAGGCATGTTCAGGATTTCTTAATTGTAAAATTGAATTCAAAATATATATGTAGATGTCTAAAGTGTTTTTAAGAATGCGATAATTTAAAGAAAAACGTTCATGAAACCTATCAAAAATCATTTTCTTCTTATCTATGACAAAAAATCGATAAATGTTGGTTGTTTTAGCAAATAGTAAAAGTAACACAAGAAATTCACGCGATTTGCGATAGATTACTTTTTTAGCATTTCTGCATATTTACGTTAACGTCAAATTTCTAAAAATCTGCCCATCTCAAGAAGCATAATGCACTTTCAGATTTTTTGGATAGTCCCGAAAGTTCCTCAATATGTTCTGAATGAAAATTCATTCCTAAATTGTTTCCGGAATTAAACGTCTTTGCAGAGTTTGCAGAATGGAAAATGGGTTAATGTACAAGGGAACAACGCCATAAAGGTATCGCTCACAATAAGGCAGGCTCCATACGACGAGCCGTTGTAAATTTTGTAGGTGTTTCGGGACAAATCATCTCAATCATCTGGCATCACTTGAACGCGACTTACTACTCTATGTTTAAAGTCGGATATGTCCGACACGTATTAACAACGTTCGTCTAGCACGGCGAATACCGTAAGGATATTTTGGTTATTTCACTCTCACCGCAACTTCAAAGATAATTTTAATTTTAGACCGCGTGCAATCTCAGAAAGAGTGGAATCTGATTCGAGTTGTCAGACCTGCTACTGCGAGACAATTTCGACGTTATTATCTACAACGACATCACTATTGCAAATCGTTATTCGAAAATCAGTTATACTGTCTCAATTCAGTAAAAAGGTGTCTGAACTTCACCTTCCTCGGTTTACTTTATACATACATAAATAGAGACGTATTTGCCGTAGTTAAAATATGTTTCAATGTCAAAGAAATGATTTTGAAGAGTATATTTATTGGCTTTTACCATTTAAAAACTAGAGCTCTTGGTGTACTATTGTCTTTCCTATAGACAGACACACGTGACAACGTCGCCACAACGGAGTTATAATTATTATTTTAGGAGACAACAACAACAATGGTAAGGAATTAATTACAAAACATATTGTTCAGAGTTCTAAAATTAGCAAGTGAACTTCCAATGTGTTTATATATTAAGACATATTTTGTACATACCCAGTCTTGCGTTCGGGATGAAAATCGCTGCAAACTAAAGGCTAATTTTACAAGTACACGTGCAAAGCGGGTTTAATTTGTAAATAGTTTGCACCGTTTTGTCATCCTAAATGCTGGGCAGGATTTTACTCCCCTACGATTTAACAATTGAGAAAATATTGTCATGAAAGTTTGTTAAGAAATATTTGCTAAGGTATTAAAAAAGTAAGAGACCATTACCTGTATGTGAAGATTTAGATACATGTTTGTTCATTATAACATTGGAATATTCTACATCATTTTCACCATCTAAAACTTGTTGTTTGCGGTCCTCCATACTATCAACGATTAACTAGACAAATATATGAAACAAGAATTAAGTCTCTTCAAATTAGAAAAATCAAAGGTAATTGTATTGAGAGTTATCCATTTTTTTCTTGAACATTATTCAATCACTCATCGATTGAGCATAAATCGAGTGTAAAGTAATGCAAAGAACGTCTGTGAATATATACAATTTGAAGTTGTTTTTACATTCCAATAATTCGTCTAATAGGCTATAATATACTCAGAACAAGAAGTTAAGCGCCACCAGTCTTTAGACAGAAGATTTTTAAAGGCAGGGAGCCTGCATTAATTCAAAATAACAGAGATGTAAATATTGAGTTCCAATGTTGAAAATGGTATATTGACTTAGCAATTTCACAACATTACATGGGTGGTGATATATTTTATTGACTTTATACCTTGAAATTTAAATGACGTACTTTCACCTCTTTTTTTAAACATGAAAAACTATTGTCAAAGCCGACTTACGGTGTTGTCTATGACACGAAACTTGGTTTTAGAAGTCAGATAACACAATTGCGATTAATTCCAGTCACATCTTAGTCAGTAGCGTGTGTAAGATCCGTGAGCATTGATCACTGCGCGCACCCTCCTCGGCATGCCACGAATCTGCCTCTGGATGATGTGTTGAGGGATTTGCTGCCACTCCTGGTGCAGTGCTGCTTCTAACTCAACCACATTTTGTACAGGAGGCTCTCTCTAACGTATAAGGCGCCCTAAAATGTCCCACAGTTGCTCGATGGGGTTAAGATCGGGACTACAAGCCGGCCATGGAATGGTGGTGATGGCTTCTCGTTGCATATATAACGCCCGCCACGACTCTTGCTCTGTGGGGTCTGGCGTTATCATCCATGTACACTGGTCTTGTTCGAAGAGGGTGATTGTCAAAATGTGGCATTACAACAGGAAAAAGGATAACCACGATATTTATCGCCAGTCAATGTTCCTGGAACTGTCACTAGGCCCAGTTTACAGCCGTAGGAGACACAAACCCATATCATAACGGAGCCACCGCCACCCTGATAGGTTGGTTTGGTGCAAATCGGGTGTTAGGTTGTCTCCAAACACGAATTCGGCCATCGGTGACATGCAACAAAATCCTGCGCTCATCTGACCAATGAATCCGACGCCATGATGCCAAGTTCCAACGTGCCCTCGCTCTACACCATATTAGACGTTCATTGATGTGTCTCTGTTGTAACTTTGGACTTTTGAGGGGTCTTCGTTCCTTATACCCAGCCATCCGAAGTCGATTTCGCACTGTTGAAATATAGACCCGTCTATGTGTATTCCAGTTGTCCCTTAGTACAGGTGCACTGGTGAAGGGCAGACGTCTGACGAGACGCAAAAGTGCCCTATCCTCTCGAATAGACGTTACTCTATGGCGTCCAGATCTGACACGGTCCTTAACGTCGTTTGTCTGTGCGTGTTTTTGTACCAAACGTGCTATGACACTGTGGTGATACCCCAGCTGTCTGGCAATGGCTCTACAAGACATTCCAGAATCTCGCATTCCAATTATTTGCCATCTTTCATTTGTAGACAATCTACGCCTTACCATGACGGAGTTTCAAATCGAAATGTAAACACTTGCACGAGCTACACGACGTAAGTATCTCTGACAGAAAAGCTGATTTTCCACTTCGCACGAGCCCTGGCTTTACAGTCATCGCACGAGACTTGCTGAATATGCACGTGCACCCGAAACGTTTTTAATAAATAGCTACAAGGTTGTTCTAACCGTTTGACAACATAGATACGTTATTAAAGTTTTCGTTAGAAATTTTATAACTTAAAACTTAGTGGCGCTTATTTTTATGTTCTGTGTATATAAGGACATTGTAACCACTATGACTATCTAACAATTACCGTTGCATCTAATTCTATGCTTTTGAAAGAAAAATAATATGTCACGCGAAAAACGAATCGAAACTTTTCGCTTTCAGGAAATTGTCCGAATCGAGGTTTATTTTTCCTGTCCTTATCATTATTGGCATTGTGGCCTCTCGTCTACCTCTGCTTTATTAAATATAAATTTTTCAATTATTTATTTTATGGAGTTCCCAGATGGTCCCTTCTCGCGTGACATATTACAAACATACCTGATATTGAGTTTTCATTCTCTGACACTTGATGCCATCTACTTCCTCTGTGAGATACTGATGAACATGTTGAAACTGGCTGGACCAGATATAGTGTGTACCAAATAACAGGGCATCGGCTACAGCTTCGTGTAGAAACACATACTGATCCTATCAAATAAAGGTAAAATGAATGATTTGGGAATATTTTCAAGAACCTAATTACAATATTTGAAGTGGAGGTTATCATGCCATATGGAAGAATTCTACAATGCAAATTTTACATTCATACTAAAGAACATTCTGAACGAAAATGTATTACAAATAATGTGTGACCCGTCACGTGAAAAAGGACCATCTGGGAACTCCGTAAGATAAACATCTGAAAAAGAGATTAGTTCTAGTACAGGCCAATCAAATGCCGCTTTTCATAAATTCATTCACATCAGGGTGTATTGAATCTTCTAGATTCAGACAATTAGGAAAGTGCGAAATGTTTCTACCCTAGTCCACCCCCTAAGAACTGTTACAACGAACAAATACCTCTGCACGAAAACATGTTAAGGATTCGCAATGAAAACAGTTACGATTTCTGTACCTACGCCTTTCAAAATAATGTCTTTTATCCATCGAATATAAGAAAGACAAGTGCACACCCTAAGAACTGTTACAACGGACAATTACATCTGCATGAAAACATGTTAAGGATTCGCAATGAAAACTGTTAAGGCGTCTACTAATTTGTTTAAATACATGTCGGTTTCGACATTATTTGTACATCCAGAAGACACGTTAGACTTTTTATATATTCCTATTCCATTCCTGGGAATATGAATAATCCTGATCGAAATACTTTTGATGTTGATATTTCGGTAAAAAAGAGTTTTGATGTAAATTTGATCGAAAAACAGTGTTTCGTCTACTTCTTTTGAGAATTTTAGAAGAGAAGAAAGAAATACTGAAACTTTTTTTATCTGATTGGCGTTAAAACACCTTAGTTTTCTCTATTATACCCGTTATCTAAAGGGAATGTCTTCTGTTTCCAAACTTATATGCACTATTTCAATTTTATGAGTATGTTACGAACTCTGCATAATTATTTTGGTATGTTACAGTATCTTCCCTACAGCGTTACAACCTCTGTCATTGATATTGCATACAAAAATCCCCGTTTTCTTGACGCCAGGACGGTGTAACAATTGTTCACTCAGCATTTCTCCAGTATGAAACTTTCCATTATGAATCTACTTTCGCTGTTTTTAAAAAAATGTAATAAATGGGTCGTGGTGCCTATTCTATACCTAGACCTGTTTACAAATGGGTACCATCAGCCAAGTGCGTGGTTTAAGTTGCTTTTGAAATTTAGGAAAATATAACCCTGAAGTGAATTTATTCAAAAATGTAAATCTAAGCACAAAAAGGTCCTGATTTGCATTTTGGTTGAAAATGGACACTAATTTGAATTGAAGGGAAATGAACCTTTATTCGATCTATATAAAAAGTCAATCAAACCTTCTGAACTATCTCCGAGATTTGTACAAAAAGGTAAAAACAGCTAGCCATGCTCTGATCTAAAATATTTTCTGAGAGGATAGACCCGCCGAATTACTAGTTGATTATAGTTTTTAAGTTTTTCGAAATCACAGGACGGCCACGAAGCCTGGGACGCTCTACCGCCTCCTTTACTGCGAAAAAGTTAAAGAACTAGTTCTTAGACGTTCTAGAACGTTAATTGGCAATTCAAGAACAGTCGAACTAACTCTTGAACCAGTTCTAGAACTAGTTCATGAACTTCTTGTACTAGATATCGAACCAGTTCTTAGGTTTGAGTTCAATGGTTGGGATAATTTCATCAATTATCATAAGGCTCTTTTTGTATTAATACTTCACCGCCCTGACTCTAATGCTACAACGAGTATTTTGTAACCAAATTTTCTTGTTGTTTCCTTCTGATGTTGGTATAATCATTATTTGAAAGTTTGAAGTAAATCGGAAAGAGATTGTGGACTCTTTGGGGAAAATAAGTGTATGTTAACAGACGGGCGGACGGATAGACATACGAACAAACAGGAAATTATAGCTAGAATAGCTAATAAATCCCATTCAAATACATAAAACATAAGAAATGTTTTCCACAAGAATCTGTAACCTATATTAGTGATGTAGTTACTATACTGTAACACTCTCTGCCATGCACCGTAACATATATTTTATTATATATTTTCGATTTTTTTATTTTCAGTTGTGATAATAGAGAGGAAAACTATTACGAATTATTCGATTGGAATTATTGTTTGAGATTGCATGAATTTCCAATATGAAACGCAATCTAAAAGCTTATAATGCCTTTAATTTGAAAAATGACACACATTACTTCTAATTTCCCTTTTATCTTCAAATTTCTAGATATTTGCAGGAAAAGATATGAAAGTAAATGATTTTGCGGGGTATCAGACTGTAAAAGCTACACTTGTCTTTTTTAAATTCGATGGATAAAAGAATTATTTTGAAAGTTTTAGCGTTTTTGTTTTCCGTAAGTACAGTCATCGTGACCGTTTTCATTGAAAATCCTTAACATGTTTTCATGCAGAGGTATTTGTCCGTTGTAACAGTTCTTAGGGTGTGAGTGTAGCTTTTACAGTCTGATACTCCGCATTATCATTTACTTTCAAATTTTATCCTTCAAATAACTAGAACATTGAAGATTAAAGGGAAATTAGAAGAAATGTGTGTCATCTCTCAAAGAAAAGGCATTTAAAGCTTTTAGATTGCGTTTCATATTGGAAATTCATGCATTCTCAAACAATAATTCAAATTGAAATAATTGGAAATATTTTTCCTCCCTATAATCACAACTGAAAATAAAAAAAATCGAAAAAATATATTAAAATATATGTTACGGTGCATGACAGAGAGTGTTACAGTATAGTAACTACATCACTAAAATAGGTTACAGATTCTTATGGAAAACATTTCTTATGTTGTATTTAATTGAATGAGATTTATTAGCTATTCTAACCATGATTTCCTTCAGTCCGTATGTCTATCCGTCCGCCCGTCTATTAACTTACACTTATTTTCCCAAAAGAGTCAACACTATCTATCGGATTTACTTCAAATTTTCACATAATGATTATACCAACATCAGAATATTTTTGTTCGAAATAGGTTCGAAAAACATAAAAGGAAAAAAAGAAATTAAGGAATTTTGATTACAATATACTCGTTGTAGCATTAGAGTCAGGGCGGTGAAGTATTAATGCAAAAAGGGCCTTATGATAATTGGTGAAATTATCCCAACCCTTGAACTCTAATTTAAGAACTGGTTTGATATCTAGTACAAGATGTTCAAGAACTAGTTCAATAACTGCTTCAAGAGCTAGATTGATTGTTCTTGAATTGCCATTTAAGTTCTAGAACCAGTCTTGAACTTTTCGCAGGAAAGAAGGCATTAGAGCGTCCCAGGCTTCGTGGACGTCCTGTGATTTCGAAAAACTTAAAAACTAAAAACCATATTCATCTAGTAATTCGGCGAGACTATCCTCTCAGAAAATATTTTAGGTCAGAGCACGGCTAGCTGTTTTGACCTTTTTTTTAATACAAATCTCGGAGATAGTTCAGAAGGTTTGATTGGCATTTTATATAGACCGAATAAAGGTCCTTTTCCCTGCAATTCTCGTATTTACTCCAAGGCAAATTAGTGTCCATTTTCAATCAAAATGCGAAACAGGACCTTTTTGTGCTTAGATTTATATTTTTAGATAATTTCACCTCAGGGTTATATTTTCCTTAGAATTTCAAAAGCAACTTAAAAAACACACTTGGCTGATGGTATCCATTTGTAAACATGTCTAGGTATAAAACGAGCACTACGGCCCCATTTATTGCATTTTTAAAAAAAAGAGAGCAAATTTAGATTTATTTGAACAAAAGTTTCATGTTTGAGAAAGGCTGAGTGAACAATCGTAACACCGTCATTTGTAGAAGAGACTTAAACCGATGATTTGAGAATGTTCAATCCATATCGATTTCTTTAAAGCAGGTGAATGTTTTACGATGCTATTTAGACTACCATGGCATTCGTTAATTAACTTGTGCGAGCGCTTTTTTACCCTGAAAGTAAGACAGATATAATAAAAAGAAGGAAGGCATACTGTTGTTCATAAATTAAAAAGGAGATCAGAGTGTTATTTTTAGATATTTCGCATTAAATGAAGTTTTGGGACTTTTCTCCCATGTACCTCGTATTTCGCAGAAAAGACTTAGAGATAAGATAACTCGGACTTCATTGCTTTTTTTGTGTGTGTTTTTGAAAATCCTGGCGTCAAGAAAACTGGGATTTTTGTATGCAATATCAATGACAGAGGTTGTAACGCTGTAGGAAAGAGACTGTAACATACCAAAAGAATTAGGCAGAGTTCGTAACATACACATAAAACTGAAATAATACATATACGTTTGGAAACAGAAGACATTCCTTTTAGATAATGGGTATAATAGAGGAGACTGAGGGGTTTTAACACCAAACAGACAAAATGTTTAAATATTTCTTCTTTCTGTTCTAAAATTCCAAAAAGAAGTAGACAAAACACTGCTTTTCGATCAAATTTACCCCAAAACTCATTTTTATCGAAATATCAATATCAAAAATATTTCGATCAAGATTATTCATTTTCCAAGGAATGGAATAGGAATATATAAAAAGTCTAACGTGTCTTCTGGTTGTACAAATAATGTCGGAACAGACATGTATTCAAACAAATTAGCAGACGCCTTAACAGTTTTCATTGCGAATCCTTAACATGTTTTCATGCAGAGGTATTTGTCCGTTGTAACAGTTCTTAGGGTGTGTAGTCAGTCTGCGAAGCCCGCGCAGTCTGACTTTGGTCGACACTTTACGCACATCCCAGATGGTCCCTTTTCGTAAGATGGGTCACATAGTATTTTTAACTCATTTATCATTAAAACTCCTAAAGGCATTTACATCAAACGTTTTCAATACTGTTTCACTAAAGACAAGTTTTAACAGACGTTGACTTTCGAAAATATTCATACAGGAATATAAAGAAAGTTTTCTAAATTGAAAAAAAAATATCCGAAAGGGAAAAGTTTCGACCTTCGTCAGCTTCGCGGCTCGCGCGGTCTGACCAAGGCAAGTCCTTTTCGCACTATCTCGATGGCCCTTTTTTGTAAAATGGGACACAACTATATTAAAAAATCATGGATTTCAATTAACGTAAATGTTTTTGTTTCATTTTATACATACATTTTAATAATTTTCTTTGTTCGTACATTGCATATTATGAATACATAAATTTCAAATCTGAATCAATTTACTCTATCATCTTTTTAAAGTATAGATTGTAGGTCGATTGATATAAGGAAAGCTAAAGTATATCTAACCTTTGTCTGTACCATGTTTACCCGCTGTTCCCTTAATGATGCCACAATGTCCAGTATTCTGATAACACCTTCTAACTTAGCTTGGTGGTATGCATTGTCTAATGCAATAAATGTACCCGTACGCCCTATCCCTGCACTAAGAATATATAGAGGATAATCGTTTGCTTTTGTGTAAGATCGATCTATATTGCATTGAGTGAACAATAAAACTATATTTTCATGACTGGCGGAGCCACAAGTGAAAAATAGCTTGTATTGTTTACGAATTGAATTTAAATCCGATTTTACTTGAAAAACAAACTATCATTTTATTTCATAAACGCGAGAAAAGGCAAAATGTGAAATTTTAGGACGCATGTTCTTAAAGCGCGTCTTTTTCGTTGATTGCTATGCAACGTCCATGATTACGTCACTTATTGGGGACCGCTTAGATAACGTCAGATAGGTGAGATGAACGAATGCGGGGTATAAATTATTGATGATTACACTAGTTAGACAGTCTGTTAATGAAAATGATAATATACCGTTAATCCTCCATAAACTGCCGAAAATCCTTAAAGAAACTAATATAAAAGTTCCATTTCTTCGCACTTCTCAAACATCCAACCGAAATGTAAAAAAACACCCTTAATTTATATAATTGGTAATTGAATATCACTTAAAGTCAGTAACTTTTTAAAACTCTGGATTCCTAAATGTATAAATAAATAAGTTTTCTGACAATGACGATATAAATACAGACACCATGCATAATAGCATCCGATCAACATAGGCGTAACTAGGATTTGGAAATTTATATGCACTCAGAAGGCGATCAACATAGAATATAAAGGATAAAGGCGATATGTGGACTGTGACAAAAGATGAATGTATCCCATCCGCTCCTCTTTTCTAATATTTGAGCGTTGGTGATTAATCAAAACATCGAAACTACAGCTTGAATAAGCTGAAGTTTCGATGTTATGATGATTCATCAACGAAATTTTTCGAAAGAGGATTAATTTCTATTACACAGTTAAACACTGTAGATCCAGTCGTAAGGACATACGTCGTCTTTAATGAGAGACAGCATGACCGTGTCGACAACCTGCCTCTTTCCTTACATATTACTAGTAATTGGTCAGCGATGATCAATGATGTATCTGTTCTATACAGCCGGAAGTTTTGTCTGTCTATCTGTCCGTCTTGTTTGGTGAATTGTTTCACGTTCATGTGTCATAAGCTACCTACCTACAGTGAGTAACAATAGGCCCGTGTCCGCTTTCTGTCCCGTTCATCACATGTAACCAAAAATTGACCAGTGACCAAGTACTATCTGGAACATCTTTATCAGGCCAGGCTCGAAAGTGGTACTGAGTTACACTTATCCTTTCTCCACCTTTCTGTCATTATCCAATCAAAAAGTTTCAGGAAAAAAATGTTTGTTTAAGTTTTAATAAAAAAAAAGACTTTTTACGTCGTATATTTCTTGCCCATTCCAAAAAACACGATTTTTAAAACTATACGAGGGTTGATCCAAAAATTCGTAAAAAGGGGTTATAAATCTACAGAAAGATTAACTATTAAAATAAAAAAAATACAGTCTTTAAATGCAACATCTGTGTAATAAACATAGACATTTCTAATTGCTTACATTCGATAACGGCTGTCGTATGTATGCACAGTATACGTGTTCGAAAATACTGCAATTATAGAATAAATAGATACTTCTAAGATCGCAACCAAATTTATGTAGATTTTTAAATGCTAATACAAAATAGAAATATCTTGAGATGTCGTGCTAATGATATAATTTACTACCTTCCTAACTTTAAGCCTTCTAATAACATAATCAGCCTCCCGAAGTTCGGATTCAAGTTCTATTGTAATATTACCATACGTTACTTCGTCACTCGTACTTTCTGGCCAGTATATAAGACATTTTTCCTGCATAGTAAAAAGGAAAAGACGAATGTGTACAATAAACAAGAGCACCGCCTACGGGTGCCTACAATACGCTGTCGAGTGCTGGATGGTGGGAAAAATCTAAGTCTAAAAAGGGGCATAATTTGCACAAAATGCATCTAGAGTTATCCCCCTTGATGGTATAAGTTGCTCTTTTGATGGTGAACATGTGTGCCAAGTTTCAAGTGAATGCCTTCAGTAGAACCAGAGATATAACAAAATGTCAATGCTTTCGCACGACGACGACGACTACGACGACAACGACAACGATGACGACACGGAGGCTATAGCAATACCTCGGGTTTTCACCGAAAACAGCCGATTTAAAATTGAACAGTTTTAAGAAGTAAATGATACTTTGTGGAACAAATCCAACAAATTCATCATTGTGACCCGTCAAGCGAAAAAAAAGTCAACCTGGGTAGTGCGAAAAGTGTCGACCCTAGACAGACTGCGCGGATTGCGTAGACTGACCAGGGTCGAAGGTTTTCGCACTTTGCCTATTTCTTAATCTAGAATGGTAAATCCAATTTCTTGCGAATTTGGTTTTATTTGAATTGGGATTTTACACCGCTTTTAACAATTTTCAGTTATAACGCGGCGGCTAGAGCACCTAACAATGGATTTTTGGTATTTCTCACACCAGTACTACTATTATAACCTTTCCTAGCCTCCAGATGCTATCCCACATATGTGTGCGATCGACCCCGTTCTCTGACAGAACAAGACACTACCAACTGCGCTATGACAGCGGTAGCAGCATTCCCATGAAATAATTTTCGAAATTCGACCTCTGGTTGACCTATGCTGGACCCAATCTGTTTTTCAAATATCTATTTCTTAGAGTTCCCAGATTGTCCGTTGTCGCGTGACGGGTCACATGTATGTTCTAAGTTAAGATACCAGCGCGTATGTTCCACAAAGTCTAATAAGAATCTTTCACTTTGAGCTTTGATTAGGATGTGTAATGTTAATTTTTCTTTCATAATCGAATTTATAAAATGTTTCGTATAGGCTCTCGTGCATTTTGAAAGTTACAAGGTATATCTCATTTGTTTCTTAATTAAGGTTCATGTAAAGTGTTTTAGACCCAATTTTAAGGGCACTTCATTGGCAAAGAAAAAGCAGTATGTCCAGGTATATTATATATCAATATGAAGCTATTCGTGAGCACAAGCAGTAAGGCAACATAAGACCGATATAGCCATAGCGGTATAGCCAAAAAATTGTTGAAAAGGGCCATTTTGTAGAGAACAAGCAACTGCATGACTGTTGGATAAAATTGGCTAATATTTAAACAAAATACATTCCAAAGTACTATCCAGGTACTACTACAACCTCAGATATAAAACTCAGTCTCAATAATCTCCCTTGAAACATTCAATATCCATTTATTTGTCAACATACATGTCAAATCGGTTTGGTCTGTTTTCAAAATGGATGTTAGGTATGGCGTAACATCACACGATGATATTGTTAAATATCTTTCGCGATTTATTTCAAATTATAGTTTTTTTTTTAATAAAAAGATCTATAATAATTTACTTTATATTTATCATTTTGTGAAATAGAAATTGATGTATTGCTAAACAACCTTACATGTAAATAAACTATTAATGTCCATTTATGTTGTGATAACACACCATACCTTACACAGATCTACACGTTTAAAACTTAGAAAGACATATATGACATATGTGTTTATAAAATAAGTCCAAATAAATCTATACCAACGGTTGTAGTAGTACCTGGGTAGTACTTTAGACTTTAAAATTTGGTCTCAAACACTTTACACGAACCTTAAAAGTTACACACATCATATTGTTTTTCTCTAATTTCGTATACAATGTATTGTAGATTACATAATGATTATTGCTCCTTTCCGTAATCTTCTAGAAAACTGTAGTTTTTATATAGACAACTCCCTTTCCTTTTTGATTCCGTTATTTACAAATAGGTTTTGCGTTTGAAAAACACCATTGAGTCACACTCTTTAAAATGTCCCGGAAAAATTGGTAATTTCTTTAAACAAAATCAAATTCAGCTTTATTTAATAGCGACTAATTGTCACCCATACATACATTTCCCATCTCTATAAGATTAGTCAACATTACAATCTGGCGTGAGTTTTGCTGCCAAATCATTCTCCAGAAATCGTCTCGCATGGCTAGTGTTGGACCTATTTTAACGAAAAATTCATTTTTTGTGAATAAAGGGCAATTTGCGAAAGTTAAATAATGAGTTGTAATTTGATTTTGAAATTGAGCTGAACTTTACAATTGGTCGTCGTTAGTACTTCATCATATATACATGTGTATTTTGTACATATAAACATGGTCATTGTATAGCAATATCAGCAACATTTAGAAAAATAAAACAATTAAAAATGTACATTTAGAAGACAATAAAATGAAAACGTGTTTGGAAAACAATATTGGTAAACTATAGTTTGATTGAATGAGAATGTGGAATCATAAAATAGTCTTTGGGCATTCTTTTCAAAGGGCAATAATTATAGCTTTTGCTATGATCCAATTATTTCATTATCCTTACTAATACACTACCTAACAAGAATTTCATTAATATTATGTATCACTCATATCTTATCCTCGAAAAATACTGGTTTAAATTCAGAAAAAGGTCACCTACCCTGAGAAGCTATGAACTTCTTTACTTTATCTGTACCCTGAAATATTGAACTATATATGTTCCAACAACCTAAAGATATAAAGTAATCTTCACCTTATACAATAGGCCTACACCGCAACATGCAGGGTCTGTGAGTCATTGACCCCTTGAATATAAAATTCTGGGGGTTAAAACTTGTATTGAATGAGTAAAAAAATAGAAACCATGTAGATCCATCAGCCTCTGAATAACAGTTCAATGTAAATCATATAAATGCATCAACATAAACAATACATCATTGCTTATGTTGATCATATTATAACAATATGAAGTAAACAACTGAATTACATATCGTTTATATTGCATAGATTGACCAAATGGAAATTCCTGTTGGCCAAAGTGACCCACTGTAAGTCAAGGATCGATATGTTTAGGGTCTTTTTTCTCTTTTTAAGGGAAAAGCACGTGCCCTGACAGATCGCCTCAATTACAATAAAGTCTCTAAATAAAGATGACGTTACAATGACGGTTTACAGATGAATAGAGATCATTTTTTGCAATAAAAATATCAACAATGAGGAAGTAAAATTTCGAAGAATCACCAAAATCTAATATGTAAGTTTCGAGAATTAGCACCTTCAAAACAATCATGAAAATATGCCTGTCTCTGGTTTTCATCAATCACCCAATCACTTCAACAAGAATGGCTTTAGCCATAAAAGGGCCCTTTTCAATCAAACAAGTTGAATTATGAGGAAAATAATCGTATTCTAAATAAACTATGTAACGGAAAAGTTAACATGTTTTCAGTCAAACTTGGTATCATTCAAGGATAGACATTATGGCTTACGTGAATAAACGATGCGTTTATATATTCACTTTCACCCTCTTCGGCTTCTAAAGGGACACGGCAATGGTCATCTGAAACAATGAAATTCGACATTTTTTATATTTTCTCCCAAAAACATTACCTGGGCACCAGAAATAATACAATCTGGACGCTAGATAGGTGCGGAATGTGTAGTTTTAATTTTTAATTCTAGTTATGTTCAAGGGAGCCACGAGGGAAAATATAGCTTGTAGTCTTCACCAAATGAAATATAGATCTATCTTACTTGAAAAACAAACGGTTTTTCTATTGCTCCAATGAGTTAAAAAGTTATTTTTTTAGAGTAAATTTTCTAAAATGCATCAATTTGTACGTAATTCCTATACAACGTTCATGATTATGTCACTTTTTGAACTCCACTTAGATAACGTCAGATAGGGTGAAATGAACGAAAGTGGGGACAAGTTTTTCATAATTTCACTGGTTATGTGGTGAGTTTATCAAATGTTAACCTACCGTTTTTTATCGATAATACACCGAAAAGCATCAAAGAATTTGTTTTCCCAGCACTTACATGCACAGAGTCCCCTGTACCTGTTCTTGGCTTTGTTTTCTTTCAACATCGCTGTGTTATGTGCGTGTATCAAGCCTGACTTCAGAAGCTGAAATGGGTATAAAAATTATTTTTCTAAATGCAAGATCGAGGCAAAATAATATGTTTTTATACATTTTTTTAATAGCCCTTTATATTTCAAGTGATTACTAAGAAACGGCATAACGTCATTTGTTTATAAGACTCTGCTTAGATACCGACTGCTTAGAAAAAATGAATGAACGAAGAGATTTTTTTTTTCTTTTTTGTAATTTTACTGCTTTGGTGATTAGGGGCCTGTTTTCACTAAGCATCCTACGATCATTTTTTGCGTACATCAAAAATTAAAGTTACTTCTACTGTAGTAACTAAACATGGAATTTTGCCAAGCATCATCTCATTGTAATCGTCTTCTAAGGGCGATTACAATGAGATTTTGAAAGGCAGAATTTGATAACGAATGAAAACACCAGTTACGATTTGTAATTTCGACTTTTTTCGTACTAAGAAGTTTAGAAAACGGAACCCAGATTATCAAATGGTAATCTACCGTAATTTCTTGATGATCCACCAAAAATATTGAAAAAAAGAGAAAAGAAGAATTACTTAATAAAAAAAGGTTACAGTTTTAAAATACATCAAACTTACGTCAAACTCTTCATAAAACAGTGAACACCCGTCTCTCTTTTTCTGGTAAATATAGTCCCAGATCTGGCACACTTTGAGCTCCTTCTTCCTCGAAATAAACTCGTAATACACGTTTTCTTCTTGTGAAGGACTCTTAGTTTGTATTGTTGACCCGTCCGTTTCTTTTTCTGTTTGAAACATCGTGAAATACGAAATAGAATAAATGATTTTTTTCACTTGGGTGTAAAAGTATAAGTACAATTGCCTAACAAGTATTGTAATGATATATACCTTAAATTATCATTTTACCAAAATAAATGTACAACCTGTTTTCCCCAACGTTAGAAAATGTTTGTATTTTGAACAATACACAATGGATACATTTACACACATACTAATACACGCATACACATATATACATCCAAGAACACATACCCCCGCCCCCCTCCCCCCCCCCCCCCCCCCCCCCAAAAAAAAAAAAAAAAAACACGCAAAAATACCAGTCACATCCACGCAGCGCTTGCATGCACACTCTCAAGATTTGTTAAAATTGTAAAAACTCAATTTAAACTCATTCAAAGATCATAAAAGCTACACTTGTTTAGTATCTAGTGCATAATGTCAAACAAAAATATACCGTTTGTAACATTATGAAATAGACTCTACATCCGCTCAGGAAATTGATTGTACCTCCGCTCAGAAGTATTCTTAATCCATTCACTCAAAAACATTCCTAAATCGTTCAAAACACTTCAAATCGTTATAAAAAGATCAATATTTCATTCAAATCGATCAAATTGTTCCAAGACTTTATTGGCTAGTGTTGCGTTTAAATCATCAAATTGGTCAATGAAGACGCCCCTCATTAGGTACGAATACATGAATTTTTCTATAGACAGAAAATAAAATATTTCTAATTTCGCCAAATTGGGCGAAATTATAAATATTGTATTGTTCTATTTATTTATTTTTTTTCAAAACTCGATCCAGCCACTCATTAAATTTCACTCCGAATACATACCACAATCATTTATCTTGTCAATTTTCACGATGTTACTAACTGTAGCTTGCAATAAATGCTCACCGACAGATACAGCCACTGGTGGACATGTATTGGTTTGCTGTCCATCTTTACCCAAAACCTTGGTAGTTAACGGACTCGGGTTGCCTTTTTGTCTCTCTTTGCGAGGAGGTTTAATGACAAGTGGCGTATCGCTAATTTTCTGTAGCTCTCTGGCGTTTTCGTGATTTTTTAGATTATTATTCGATGTCTCATCACTATGCCTTGCCTTCATCGCTGGTCTGAAGTACAAAATGTACAGTAAAATTGTGTTAGGCAACCACAAAGGGGACCACCAAAAAGCGGTCGCTTATGGGTATGGTCGCCAAATACAATATCTTATGATTTATTAGATAGGTTTTTTATTAGTATATGTAGAATGTAACATAATTCTTACTGAAACTAAGAATCGTCTCATTGAGTACACATTCTAATGGGTTCCAATATCATAAGAATAAGTGATCAACAATTTTCCGTTTCAGATTGTCCACTTTTAAGGAGATTTTGCGTACAATGAAGGACCTTTTTGTGAAGGTTGCTGATTAAAAGAGGTTGCTTAATAGAGGTGGACACTCGAGCAATATTGACTGATCATGTATAGGGATGATTATCTATTCTATGAGCTTGTGTTAAGTAAGATAACATTTGGATTAGAATTATAGCAAAATGTGTTTTCAAAACACGAATGGCCCCGAAACCGCAAGTTTTGACCTTGACAGATGACCTTGACCTTGTCACATGACCATAACCTTAGTATCTGTAGATGTGAATTATCGAGATCTATCATCATACAAAATATGAGCATTGTATCTTGAAGTGATTGGCGATATTAAGGGTTTTATGGTTAAGTTTTGCAGTCAGACAGGCCGACAGATAGACGGACAACGGTAAAACACTTTGTCCTCGGTCTTTTGATGCAGGGCATAAAAGGGGCTGGTAATGTGAAAGAAAGAGAACTTCGACATCAAGAATTTTTCATGATTTTAAGCCTATTTTTTTCAATTGCGTCGAAAGTCTTGACAGGGTGTATATCCGCTTTCGAACACTCAATGAACATGCTTTCACGTCATTGAGAGAATGGCGATAGTTTTAACTATAGGCTGTTTAATTTCACATCTGTGTAGACTGGGATAGGTTGTCGATAGGTATTTAAGGTGGTGGGACCGTAACAGTTCCACAACATTTCGGACCACATGTTCTTTCACAATGTTAACGGAGGTTTCCTAATGAAAATCATAAGGAAACCTCGGTTAGCACTGTTAAAGTTCATTACTCCCGAAACGTTGCGGAACTATTATGACTCCACTACCTTAACACAAATAACAAACTGCAGTAACATCGGGAATCAAATCAACATGGTCATATCACGAGTCGGCGCCTTAATCACTCTGTCATAAATGCAAAAGCGAGGAGAGTTCGTTAGTATTTCATCTGGGAATAAGAATCCCAATGCAACCTGTCCTGTGTTTAGGATATAAAAAGAGCGCTTTGAGATGATACCCCGCTTTGCACGTGCACATACGTACAAAGCGAGGTACCATTTCGAAAGCGCTTCGCTAACGTTTTCATCCTGAGGGCAGAACTGATAATTTACCTTCTTCTAATTATGACGACTACAATAATTAATAACATCAGGGCTAAAACACCTCCGATAACACCCCCGATTAATGACGTCATTGTCTGATCTGTGTCACTCCCGCCGGTCTGCTGTAACAACACTGAAATTATTGAGAGAGATAATACTGTATAGTAAAACTTGCGTTAAGCGACCACCTGGGGAACCAACAACATTAATTATTAATTAGACATGTTATTTTGTCAGAATCTGTAGTTATCACATATTTCCTACTGAATCCTATGATGTTCGAATCCATGAGAATTGCCTCTTTGAGACGATTGATTCTAGTTAGTTACAACGTAATAAGATTCAATTTTTTGTTTAAGAATGTGTATCTTTTGATAGGTTTTGCTAACGATGAAGGGACTTTAAAAAATGGTTGATGACTTAAAGTGGGCGCTTAAAAAATTGAGGTCGCTCGTGTAATATCAATTGTATATCAAGCATCGTTCGTGTAATCCAGAGGTAGGAGACATGGGTCGTAATATATCCAGTCCTGTAACCAGGATGACCAAACGGCGCAAACAGTTTTCGAGTTATCCCGCTTTGTGCGCAAGTGCACGTGCAAAGCGGGGTATAATTGGCAAAATAGTTTGCGCTTTTTGGTCATCCTGAACGCAGGGCTTAATTATTTATATTCACTAGAACTGACTAAAATTTGAAGTTGATGCATTCCAACTTTATCAAAATAACATGAAAAGTACATATACTTCCTGCCATTAATGCATAGATACATCTTATTCCTTTGCACTTGATATTTATATAAAAAGATATAAGCTCAGTTCCGAAGTTGAGCAAATTATCAATACAATATAAACATAATTCGTAAATCTTGTATCCGAAGAGGATGCTACAACAAGCGACGCTGTGATAGCCTCTGTTTAAACTACCAAATTCCCTTCTAAATGCTTAAGCGCTGGCTAGACCTGTCAAGAGATAACGAATCTTTCGGACATTAGCAAAACATTTTTTTTTAAAGATAAGAAATCGATTCTTAAGAATAACTACTTTGTTTCTATTCCGAGATAACTTTTTGTGCGCCTTGTCGTCCGTTTCTTGGCAGCTTTAAGTTGCAAGCCTGACAATGTTAAAAGATGATTAAGACGATCAAGCAAATACATTAACTATGGCTGTTGATGTTTGGAAAAATAGAAAATAAAGGATAATTTGTTAGATTTATTAAAACCAACCTACCCACAAAACAGTCATGGCCACCATACCCAGGTTGACAAGAAGCACATGTTCCATTCTGTTTATTACAGGCAGTATTGTTAGAACAGAAGCCACATGCATTTTGACAGTTTCTTCCATATTTACCATCGTCACATTCTACAAGTATAATAACAGATACGACACAAATCATTATGGTACAAAATTTTTTGGAGGGGTCCCATTAGCTCAAAGCAGGGGATTCGTTAGGATCCGTCTTCACTCATGGAAGTAAGGTGTTCTTTCAATCAGAATCTTGTCTTTTTCAATACAATGTTCAAAATCCACATTGCTCCTTAATTTGTAACCCTTCAGAATTCTTGGCCTGCAATGCTTTCAGAACATATCACTGACCTATGCTTTCCCTTACTTTTTCTTCTATGTATTTAGCCAAAGGAAAGGATTCATGATTTTCCAGAGGGATCCTCGTGGTAAAGGTAAGGAATTCTGCAGGACCCCAATTATATTTGTAAGGAACAAAGTAAGCTAGAACCCTTGGCCTGCAATGATTTCAGAATTTATAAATGATCTGGGCCTTTCCTCACTTTATGTAGATGAAGGAAAGTATTCATGATTTTCCACGCGGATGGTAAAGGTAAGGAATAATGTGGGTCCCGTTAAACAGTACATACATGCATTTTATACCTCATTTTTTCTATGTCTTTTTTCTTATGACAATTTAAGAATTTTTTGTTTTTTTCAAAGTCGAATACTAAGTTTTTTAAAACTAATTCCCTACCTTCAGAACACATGGGCAACTTATACCCTGACTCGCATCCCGAGGAACATATTCCATCATCTTTGTTACAAATCGTGTTGGCTTCACAGTTACCACAGTCTTGTAAACAACCGTTGCCATAGTGACCATCATCACAGGCTGTAATAAATGTGGCGATGTTGGATTTTCAATTATTAAACCTTTATTACGATTAATTGAAAAAAAACCAATTTATGGAACTTTCAAACAGTCTTTGCTCGAACTTTGTGCACAATTGGTAAGTATAAAGCAGACATTTTGTGTCAATATCATACTTCACGGTTGTCCTTAGTCTTAACTGCCTGTCTAAGATCACTGTGTAGCAGGAAGATGCAGCGAACAGCATAAAAAGGGTAAGTTATGATATTCTCTGTATCCACACGAATTTAAACAGTCAATACGGACTGACAAAATATCACAACGATATAAATGATGAGGTTAACTTGCACAAAACAAACTGTATGAAATTCTTTTTCATGTAGAAATAATTTAGTCAGGTGCGCCCTTCATGATTGACTCTATTTTTAGATTGACTGTTTTCAAAGACATCTAGGTATTGCTATAGACTTGGTTTCGGCGTCGTTGTTACATGTAACGTGCTCGTCGAAGTCGCGCAAAAACTTTGAAATTTTGTGATATCTCCGATAGGCCTTCATGCATTACTGAAGGCATTCACTAGAAAATCGGCACATTAGATGATTTTCAAAAGAGCAACATATAACATTAAGTGAGATAATTCTAGTTGAATTTCGTGAGAATTATGTCCCGTTTTTCTTCTCTGATTTTTATCAAATTATCAGTACCATAGAGCCGAGCATAGACACCCATAGGCGATTCTCTTGTTTGCTATTTTGTAGGTTAAACTTGATTCAACTCACTTTTATTGCAGAAGTCATTGATGTATCCCGGCTGACATCCCGCGGTACAATATCCCGTCCTAGAATTACATGGCTCCCGATTCAAACATTGACCACAGGTAGATCGGCAGTTTTCGCCGTAGAAACCTTCTCGGCATTCTATTGGTATTGAACAAAATATAACTCCTTTGTTAATAATATTTCAATTCTTAAAGATTAGATAAATCGCACTCCCTCTTTTAAAATAGTTCGAAGTATGTTACTGTTATAATGAATGTATAAAATCGTATTATTAAATCAAAGAACTATCGCTTTCTCTTGCTTCAATGGTTGGAAAACTACATGCGACCTTGTTTTACTTGACCCAGAAATGACTGCTATTTTATACCATTGATGGCTTATTTTATAAATGTTATAAAATAATTACATTTAAAATACGTTTCAGTTTATTCGTATCATAGCATGTGCCTATCAAGTGGGTAAGGTAAGTTTTTTTTATCTAAATGGCAAAGTCAAATTTAGGTCAAAATAACCGACCTATACATCGAAAAAAAATAAAGAAAAAGAACATTACCTTTTTTACATAAATCTCCTTCAAAACCAGGCTTGCAACCATTTGGACATGTTCCGTTAGTATGTAGGCAATTGTCACCATTTTTACAATTCCCACACATTTCTGAGCAGTTCTTCCCAAAAGTTCCCGCCTGACATTCTGTTGAAAACATTTTTATTCTCGTCAAGCGACCACTTATGGGACCACCAAAAAGTAGTCCTTGGAGAAAGTGGTTGCCCAGTTCACGTTTTGTTTACAAATAAGAAAGATTAGTTTAATTGAATATGCATGTTATTGCGAATTTTTCAGCGATCCCGTGAAAACTGAACAGAATCGTCTCATTGAGACAATAATGACAAGTTTTAAAATGGAAGTTTTCAATTTCAATTACTTTAAGACCATTGATAACTACTTTTAAAGACATTTGAAAGATCGCTTAATACGACTTAATCGACACCTGCTTACGGTATTGTGCATGTATCCGCATAGGTAAAGCATGTCGCTCTCGTTTATTTCTGAAATAGCAAGCAATCGTCAGCCTCATGTTAGAACAGTACCACAATTTTGGCGTACTTCGTGTTCACCTTCTACTGTTGAGCATACACCAAAACATTGCAAATGCTCGGTAGAGTGAAAAATGGTACCGTTGAAATTTTTTTTAGTCGCAACGTCATTCTCTCAGCAAACGACTCTACGTTATGAAATCCTTTTTTATGACCGACATATGAAAGCGGGTATTTTATCGCATTAGGCAAGATTTGCAGACAGTTTAAAATTTGGACCTAAAATGGCCCTCTATGTGTCCGCAGTTACCTTACATGTTCGTATTTGGACTTAACTAGAACCCGTAACGTCAGAGGTATAACCTGTTGCGGTTGTTTACTGGTTTTCAGTTTGTTGTCGTTTTTCGGAAAGCAAACTAGCGACCGAGGATCAAATTCGATCTATCATTTTTTTTAAACTCCTTTGAATTTTAGAATCCATAAGGTAACTTATTTATACTGCCGTTTGCTTGTTAACTTTCAATCTTCGTTGTTTTTTTCCTGAATTTAACTCATATAGTCGATAAAGATTAGTGTGATTACAGCTAGACTATAAATTTCAATTTCCAAAACTCGACAAAATAATGATATATCTATAAATAATAATTAATCGTCCAATTTCAATAAAAAAAAAATGCGTGGCCGAGTGGTCAAGCACGCACTCCTTTAGCTGTTAATGTCAAGGATTGGACTTATCAAAATATTGCCTTGCTTTACGTTCTTAGCTCATTTGCATAGTTATTCCACTAGTGTAATATCAGCCGTGTAATATCAAAAACAATCAACGGGGTTGAACTCCCGCGACGTAGGTCATATTTAAAAAAAAATCATACTAAGATCACAATAATTCGACCGGTATCCATCACTGCATCCATTCTCGCAGATTCCGGCAATGGCGTTACATGGCTCCCCATTAACACAGTTACCACATGTTTTGTTGCAGTTCAGTCCGTATGTCCCAGCCTTACATTCTGTGAAACGGAAAAAATGACCCGAAACATTGTAAAACATGAAAAAAGCATAGATACACAAGAACTTTACAAATGAAAATTGTGAAAAGAGATAAAGTGAACTACGAGAATTTGCATGTTTTGATCGATTGCTTCATTATGCTACTTCACTTTTATCAAATAGTAAGGAATGCATTTTGTTTCCTTAGAATTATATTCATTTATAACAACTGGTTCACATCTTCTATCAATTGGTTAGCTCGGCAAAAGCTTTTTTTTGACCTTGATCATATTTCTGTTATTACTGCAGATATGGCGAAAGTACATGTATTTATCACAACAAGAGTGATTCAGATTTTAAAAGGAGATACCCCTGGAAGAATTTTGTAAGATTTTTGTCACTGTTTTAATTAATTTTTTTTAAATAACCCAGTAGCTGCAATCAAACGTAGTCATGCGCACTAACATGAGTTGATATCATATTTTATTAATTTGTGTACATTTACAACTATCTTGAATATGACAGGACAAACGATTTTGTGATGATTGAATGAGAGAGGTTGCGGAGTTTAGAAAGGAATTAAACGGATGTAATGTAATTTCCCTTATTTCGTTCACTCTAACGGAATAAGTGATATTTCATTTCCTTCCTCAAACTCTATGCATTTCTCTATAACTCGACTTATATGTCTTGGCAAGATGCAGATCGTTTTGAACAATCTATTCGTAATAATGCAATGGTGTTAAACTCATAATTATATGAAATAAGAAGAAATCATATAAAACTTTATTCGCAATAAAATTCATATGTAATGTGAATTAGTGTGTTCACAGAGAGCTCTGCCCTTTTATTATACTCAGCGTCATCCTAAGCGGGGACAGTGATGTTTTTGACGTAATATAACCCACGTACTAAATGACGCGCTTCACTTTTAGTGAAATTATCCCAAAATCAATATCTCTACTTGTTTATTAATTTTACATCCAAACAGATATTTTAAAAAAATAGTCTACACCAAGAAAATGACAAGATTTAAATTAATTTCAAAATTGTGATCGGATAACAATTGATATAGTTTCGTTTTTGCGCTGTTGTGTCCATAAATAAAGTCTGATCGAGGCGGGGGGTGGGGTTGGGGGGGGGGGGGTAGCTTGAGTAGATTTAGACAAAGTAATCCGCACTCGGATTTTACTTTTTCGCATATGACACCTCCTCCATAAGACTTTATTCATGGACACATCAAAGCAAAAATGGAATTTTAATAATACTGACGCTTTCCCTGACGCATAATGCGGGGCTACAGATAGAGAGGGGTATATATAATACGTACTTAGTGTATTGTATAAAAAAAATATCTAACGAGGTTGGGAGATTTGGAAATTGTCGAGGCTCTGCCGAGACAATTATCAATTCTCCAACCGAGATATGTATTATATTTATCTTATAACCTCTATTTCTTCTTTTCGTCGACGTTTCTAACTGAAATGCAAGTTACTAAAAATAACCGCATTATATCATTGTTCTAAAAATAACTAGGTGATATCATAAAAAATATCATACGGGATGTTATCACACGGGTATTTGTATAGTTATAAGATAAATTCTGGATTTTAGATCAAAGTATTTCAATAATGATAGCACAATGTCGTTGGTACTCATTGCAATCGTCTCGGCGAGACGATTCAAATGTGTACCAACAACATAGGATTTCATTGAGAAACAAAGAACGAAGACTGGTTTAGCCCCATCTTATTTGTTCCTCTGTACATAACTGTTAGAAGATAGTCACTTAGTATGCATAACAATCCCCTGTATCCACGCTGACATCCACCTGGACATATACCGTTTGTTATGTTACAAGCCGCGTTCTGGTAACATTTGCCACAAGTCTCTGTGCACCCTGAACCGTACGTTCTTGACTGGCAGACTAAAAACGAAAATAATAAAACAGAGGATTTACATTCTTCTTTCATTTTTTAAGGTAGTGGGGCCGTAATAGTTCCGCATTATTTCTGACCACATGTTCTTTCACAATGTTAACCAAGGTTTCCTAAAGAAAATCATTAGGAAACCTCTGTTAATAGTGTTAAAGTTCATTACTTCCGAAACGTCACGGAACTATTACGGGTCCACTACCTTAAGCCTGGAAACTTGCTTAAAATCATACATGACATCCTGGTATCAATGACTATTTTTACTGAATGTCCTGATGCCAAAAAAGTTATCACATCGCCATATAGTGGTAAAATCGTGTGTGAATTCTTAAGGCTGCAATTAGGTATCGAAACTTGTTGAGAATGCCTTATTTTAACAAGGTTATTATCGTCGTAAATTACGGAAAAAAATTATTAGAATGAATTATTTTTAACGCTGGATTTTGAGAGAATGTCTTCATTTGTCGAGTTTATTGAGAACCCATGGTAATACCAATGTTTTAAAACTTTGTATGAAAAGTATAAACAACAAAATTTCAGAACGTTTGGGAAGATCCCGTCCCCGTTATAAAGATATAGTTGAAACATTCTAAATCATGATCAAATAAAACTTTGAAATAATTTTTTTATAGCAGAAATTATAACTATCGTTGAATACTGGACAAAGTATTTGACTTACTTTGTTCACAGTAATCTCCCCTGTATCCAGCCAAGCATTTACCGGAAGAACACACCCCGGAAGTAGTATTACATGGTTCCCCTTCACAATAACAGCGCCGGTCACAGTAGTAGCCGAATTCGCCTGCAGCACACTCTATAGTAATAAAATAATTTTTGCTTGTTGTTCTTAATGAACCATTTTTGAACTTCGCTAAATAAATATTCGCTAAATAGATATCAAAAAACGATTGGTTATAGTAGAGGTCAAACAGGGGTCGCATTTTAAAACATTCTTAAACAGGAAGGTAGAATTGTCATTCTAGAGTTTGAAATCAGCAAATAGCAAATTTATCTAGTCTGGTTGCTTTGGATTGAATCCGACCCTTTGTAATGGAGGCCAATGATAATGGAGAATTTTTTGAAGGCCTTAAGGACTCTTCTGTCAGATGTCTAACGTAGTGGTATTTAAAAAGTGTCTAAATGCCCAAATGTTACAATTTAAATTACGTTTTGCATTTTACATAGATATAATGGCATTTCAATGTGTTGGAATGCTTTACATTACCTCCATATATGAATAGTTCGCAAATTGTGAAATGTCGTCTGATGTCTTTAAGTACCAAAGACACGTATCTGGTGGTTTTAGGCACAGGAAGTCTAATGTCCACGTTGTGATAATTGTTTATTTCTGTAAACTCGGGATTTGTAAACCCTTCATGAACACTTTTGAAGTAGATTTGCATACCATTGAAATGTTCTGAAAATACACATAAAAAGCCAATGCCTTTCAAAAAAAGTGGGCAAAAGACGGGGTATCCTACTTTCCATGCGAACTTACTTGCTAAATAGAAAACCACTTTGAAATGTTTGAAACATCCTGAACATAGACTGGACACACCTATGAGTACACAGTCTAAAGAAATATTACCCATCCGCCCGTTAAGGTTCATGTAAAGTGTTTGAGACCCAATTTTAAGGGCATTCATTTGCCAAGAAAAAGCAGTATGTCCAGGAATATTACATATCAAATTGAAGCTATTTATGAGCACAAGCAGTTGAAAAAAATAAGATTGTTATAACTATAGCGGTATAGCCAAAACATTGTGGAAAGGGGTCATTTTATACAGAACAAGCAACTGCATGACTGTTGGATAAAATTGGCTCATATTTTAACAAAGTCTAGCCTAAAGTACCATCCAGGTAGTGCTACAACCATTGGCATAAAACTCAGCCCCAAAACGTAGTTATTCTAGCAATTTATTTTGACTTATTTTATAAACACATATGTCATATATGTCATTCTAATTTTGTAAACGTGTAGATCTTTTTAGGGTATGGTGTGTTATCACAACATAAATAGACATTAATTGTTTATATACCTGTAAGGTTGTTTAGCAATATATCAATTTCTATTTCTCAGAATGATAAATAAATAGTAATATAGTAGATCATTGAATTAAAAAAAAAACTATAATTTGAAATAAATCGCAGAAAATATTTCACAATATTATGGTGTGATGTTGCACCATACCTTACATCTATTTTGAAAACAGACCAAACCGGTTTGACATGTATGTTGACAAAATAAATGGAAATTGGTTGTTTCAAAAGAGCCTTTTGAGACTGAGTTTTATATCTAAGGTTGTAGCAATACATGGATGGTACTTCAGACTGTACTTTCTTAAAATACGGGGCAATTTTATGCAACCGTCATACATTTGCTTGTTCTGTACAAAATGACCCTTTTCCACAATGTTTTGGCTATACCGCTAAAGCTATGGCGGTCTTATGTTGCGTAACTGCTTGTGCTCACGAATAGCTTCATTTTGATATATAATATACATGGACATATTGCTTTTTCTTGGCTTATGAAGTGCCCTAAATATTGGGTCTCAAACACTTTACATGAACCTTAAATTAAAAACAAACTTGATAGAATACTAAGTTGTGAGAACTCGTGTTCACAACACTTATATGTACTTTCTCTTATATTCATGTATAATCAATGTCAAGTATTGAGGAAAAAAGATGACAATGAAATATGTTCAAAGTCAAAAAAAAACAAAAAAAACAACCTTAAACAAGAGTGCAGCCCTGCGTTCAAGATGACAAAGCTATACAATCGATTTGCAAATAATATCCGGAAACACGATTGAGAGGCGATGTATGGTAATGAAAAGAGAAGATTTGAAAAGAAAAATTGCAAAGGTTAAACGTTGGGTGTATATATTACAAAAGGTATGTATGCATGCATGAATGCATGCATGCATGCATGCATGTATGTATGTTTGTATGTATGTATGTATGTATGTATGTATGTATGTATGTATGTATGTATGTATGTATGTATGTATGTATGTATGTATGTATGTATGTATGTATGTATGTATGTATGTATGTATGTATGTATGTATGTATGTATGTATGTATGTTTGTATGTATGTATGTATGTATGTATGTATGTATGTATGTATGTATGTATGTATGTATGTATGTATGTATGTATGTATGTATGTATGTATGTATGTATGTATGTATGTATGTATGTTGCATGCGTGTATACATACGCGTATGCATGTATGCATGAAAATCCTTTTATCATAACTTCGTGAATGTATGCATTTATCTGTGTATGTGTGCGTGTATGTGTGCGTGTATGTATGCGTGTATGCACGCACGCACGCACGCACGCATGCATGTATGTATGTATGTATGTATGTATGTATGTATGTATGTATGTATGTATGTATGTATGTATGTATGTATGTATGTATGTATGTATGTATGTATGTATGTATGTATGTATGTATGTATGTATGTATGTATGTATGTATGTATGTATGTATGTATGTATGTATGTATGTATGTATGTATGTATGTTTGTATGTATGTATGTATCTATGTATATATCTATGTATGTATCTATGTATCTATATATCTATGTATGTATCTATGTATTTATCTATGTATGTTTGCATGAAAATCATTTTATCATAACATCGTTAAAACGAATTAAAAAAAAAGGAAACTGATGCCATACATACGTTCTTACAACATACATATATATAGAAGCAATACGATGTACATACGACCGTAGTCTCCATTTTGCCTTCCGTCTATTTTAATACGGTTAACAACGTGTTGTCGTCCGAGATCTACCTGATACCACGGGTTGAACTCAAGCTCAGTGGACGAGCAGCATCCACAGTGATCTGGATCTCGTCTGGTATTGCCGTCCAAGATTCTGCTTGGAGCCCAGTTACTATAGGTACTACTGGATATGACATGCTTCTTCCAAGATATCAAACTGTCAGATGAAATAAGGTCTGAAAACAAACAAACAACAATAATTTTATAGACCCGCAATTTAGAGCGAGTGAACAGAGGTCATTTTTCTCTATACATGTATATACAAAATTGACCTTTTAAGGTAATGGATCCGTAATAGTTCCACAACATTTGGGAACTCAAGGACTCTCACAATGTTAACCGAGGTTTCCGAATGAAGATCATTCGGAAACCTCGGTTCACACTGTTAAAGTAAATGTCTTTCGAAACGTTGCGGAACTATTTCGGGTCCACTACCTTATTTGCAATATTTTGCTACCTATTGGTATTGTGTTAGGATTTATATACAAATATGTAAACACATTTGTACACGATAGAAAGATTGCATAGGCGTACAGTTAGTTACATCGTGAAATTGACATTCACCTTAATCAAAACCATTCTAAATCGCTCACTGAGCGCTCCATTCAATCATTCCAAACACTCACTCAAACCATTCAAAAGCGCTTAAACCCATTGAAAAATAAAAAAAAATCAACAACATCATTCAAAATAAATTTTGACAGAGAAAAAACGCGATTTCCCTGAAATAATTCAAATTGTTGGCGTCACATAGGTTCTTGAAGAAATAGAAAGCTATATATGTGATTTTCATGCATTTTTATTAAAGGGAGGTAATCATTATCGCAAATTTTGTTCATCCTGAACAAAATTTGCGATATAGGATTACCTCCCATTAAATTCACTCAAATCTCGCTCCTCACACTCATTCAATTTCATTCCTAAATCATTCCAAAATCATTCATCTTGTCAATTTCACAATGTTGTTAACTGTAACTAGGATTTTGAAATGTATACGTATCAAGGGCGACCACCATAGAATATATAGGATAAAAGCGATATGGGGGCTGTGACAAAAGATGAATGTCCTCCATCCGCTCCCCTTTTCTATGATTTGAACGCTGGTGAATTATCAAAACATCGTACTACATGTACCAGCTTCAATAAGCTGTGGTTTCGATGTTATGATCATTCATCAATGAAATTTTTCGTAACATTCAATACTATCAAAACCATTCTTAATCGCTCACTCAGTGTTCCCTCCATCCATCCATTCATTCCAAACACTCACCCAAACCATTTGAAAACGACCAAAATCTCTCTAAGAAAGGCTCAACAACTACATTTTAATTGCTGAAAACATCATGATTTCACTGACTTTCATGTATTTGAAAAGATCTGTTTGGTATAGAAAGATATTGACGAAACTTTTATTCGTTAATTTTTTCTAGACATATTTCCATCCCCCTTAAAAGTCAGTCAAAATTTGCTCATCGAACTCATTCAATTTCATTCAATTTCGTTCCACGAGCATTCAACCTGACGATTTCACGTTGTTCTGAACTGATATGAGAAAAAATATGCGTACAATATTGTATGTGCTGAAGGAGTCGACATATGCTGCGTTCAGGATTAACATGTTCGCAATTGTTTCATACATGCACCTGTACCCACGAACAAAGTAGGCAACCATTTTCAGGCGTTCACAAACGTTTTTCCATGCTGAACAAAGAGCTTGTTGGACTATATGGAGTATATAAAATGATTTTTTACATTATTGCCTTAGACTGAACATGTATTACGTGATATTGATTAAAGAAAAGTAAAAATACCTATTGTCGATGTAAGAAGGAAGGAACAAGCAACATAAAGGTGTGTGAATCCAGCTTTGACCATGATTCTGAAATTAAAAGGCAATTGCATTTCGATACAAGGAATAGAAAAAAAACTTATTAAAGTTTGATTGTAAGGAAACGAATGGTCGAACAGTCAGTAAGTCAGTCAATAAGTCAGTCAGTCAGACGGTCAGTCGGTCGGTCGGTCGGTCAATCAGCCAAAGAGAGAGAGAGAGAGAGAGAGAGAGAGAGAGAGAGAGAGAGAGAGAGAGAGAGAGAGAGAGAGAGAGAGAGAGAGAGAGAGAGAGAGAGAGAGAGAGAGAGAGAAATATTTGTATGTTTAACCTTAAATTAATTTCCAGCGTGTCCTCTTTTTACCATTTTACACTATCTTACATCTTAGAAATATTTTCTAACACAAAAAAGCACAATTTACTCCGATTGAGGTCGAATGAGTAGTGTAAACTATAAGGAAATTCTGATATTTTCGGTTTCAAAATAAGTACTTAGACCCCTAATTAGTCACTAAGATCTTCATTTCCTCAATCACATCCTATTGTCGGTCACATTTTATGAATTGTCTTCCGGATTAGATACTTAGCAAGTAAGAAAACAAAGGATCATCCTACGTTCAGGATGCAAGAACGTTAAGAAATGGTACCACGCTTTGCACGATAGGCCACGTGCAAATCGGAAAACCATTTCTTAAACGTATGGCATGCGTGTTTGACCTGAACGTAGGGCCGGTAGACCTTTAAACTTTGGCCTATTTACCCCAAAAAAAGCCATTCGAGAATTTAGATTTTTGTTTTGTAATCAACGTCATTTGTAAGCTTTATCTGTCTTATCGTGGCGACTGCATCACCTCACATTGGACTTCTGGTATTTCTCGCATCAGTACTACATATTCATCGTTTCCTAGTCTCTTGCTGCTCATCCAACGTTTGGTTAAGAAAATCAATTATAATATGACCGACGTCGCGGGAGTGAAGTAAACCCGTTGAATATTTTTGATTTTAGGCCTACACAGGTGTTATTACACTAGTTGAACTATGCAAATGAGCTCAGAGCTAATAGCAACGCTATTTTGAAACCGCGAAAAATGACGTCATAATGTACATATTATGACGTCAGTTTTAAACGGCGTTATAAATTTCGCGGAAAATTGAAATGTTGTATTTCAAGAATTGCGACGATTTTTCTCTAAAATTCGGGTCATATTAAAAATAGAATATAAAATTTATGCTGATAAAATACAGAATTTATTAAACTCGTCATCTAAAACAGATAAAAACTCTGTTTATGGATGACTCGTTTAATAAATTCAGTATTCCATGACTACTCATTCAATTTCCTCTTTTTAATTCGTAGGAGAAAAATGTCAAAATGGATGTGTTCTTCGGTCGGTGAGGGAAACCTGCCATGCGTTTAGGATGACAAAAAGGTGCATACATTCGCCAATTATACCCTGCTTCGTACGTGCATCTGACGTCGCGCACGGTTATGCGGCACTTAAAAAAAAAACCGTCACCCCCTGCGTTTTAAAACTTATCATAAAAAGACTCCTTACTCCAAGAATTTACCAGACGCTAAAAAATTGAATTTCGTCAGTGAAATCGCGATTTTTGTCTAGTTTTATTTTTTTCATTTTGAATGAAGTTGTTGATTCTATGTTTTTCAATGAGTTTGGAGCGTTTGTGAATGGTTTGAGTGAGTGTTTGGAATGAATGAATGGAGCGCTGAGCGAGTGATCTTAAATGATTTTAATCGAGATGAATTTCCTTTTCACGATGTTGTTAACTGTATTATGCACTGATTTAATCGATTTGAAAGAAAAAGCGATCGCTTTGAATGATTTTGAAACGTTTTTATCGATTTGTTTTCGATTTTTTAGTGATTTTAGTGAGTGTTTTTGAAGGCACGAGGGCACGAGGAGCAGAATGATTGATTTAAAATGTTTTTGATCGGAACGATGGTCAATTTCACGATGTTGCTTAAGTGCACCAAACAAAGCGCCTAGGATGTCTGGTTTAAATAAAAGAACGTAATGTAATTGTTTACGGGAAGTAATAAATTGTAGATAATTTCGTTCAAGTTGGACAAAATAAGTAATATTGTACTACTCCCCTTAAATGCCATTCAAAACTCATTCAAAACTCGCTCAAAAACTCTTTCAATTTCATTTCGGAATTATTTCAAAACCATTCACCTTGTCAATTTCACGATGTTGTTCTATGAAACGAAGCGTTCATCAGCAATGCATTAATATCGCTGATGCATCCCATGATTTCTCACATTTGAAATCCACAATAGTTTATCTAAGCTAAGACGTAAAATTCCACGTAGACGTTTATCATATCATTCGCTCATTTGTGGGAGGACAATGTTGCATGTGTCGTTGACCATTGTCAGAAGTTAGTCGAGATTTGAATACCCGAGGTTTAAACTCCTGACCATAACGCATTACCTGAATACTGAATGCGCTAATTTTGGATAATGTAAATTTATAGATTGATGTAGATCTATGTAAAAGCTGAACGCTAATAATTGAAAATTAAACAATTTAAACAGCCGAAAGGAGGGAGAGTAGCGTGGAATAACAGATAAACCTCGACGTTTAAGGACGTCCGCACATCAGGTTTTTGATTTTCCGCCATTAAAAAGACATTTTCGTTTCTGTTATCGATATTAAACTATGGATCAAATTCAAACTGTGTTTTTGAGTAGAGCTGTATGTAAGATTGTCAAAACATGTAAAAAAGTGTATAAATTCAAAAAAATATTTTTCCCCAATTTTTCCCGATTTTAGAGTATTCAGAGAAAACGACAAGCAAGTTTTCAATGTTACTCCTTGCCTATTTTTCGGATAGAAAGCGAATAAAACTTATGAATATGGTAAGCAGAACCCTAACTTATATCTCTGAACCAAAATACCAACACATTTTTTTATTTCCAATTTTCAAAAATTTATTTTGGAATCTAATGACCTCCCTTTATTTTAACAAATGAGTCAAAATATCTAAAAAAGGTAAGACTGTGACCCCAATTTTTTTCATGTCAAAATATTCTTCATTTGTCACAAATTTATATTGAGAGTATAAGAAAAAGTTAAATAGTAAAACTATATTTATTTTACTTTGAAGCATGTATTAGTAGCCGTAAATATTAAAGGAAATGTACTTTTATTAAGGACTGAATTAAGATTTCATAATTTTCTTTTGCTTCATTAAAATTCTATATGTCTTCAATAAATTAGTGGAATGGGCTGTCCCAAAAATCAAATGCTTTCAGAATATTTATGTGTCCAAATATAATAACTTCAAATCAAGGGTGTAATTTTCAAAGAAATTTTAAGGCAAGAACTAAAGGGCGTTAAATGCTTTTAGTACCTTTTTTCATACGGCTCTAAAAATAAGCACGGTGACCCCATTTTTTCTTTTCAAAAATTAAAACATTTAGATTTTTCTAAAAAATCAGGTTTAAAGAAAAGTTTAAAAGCATGAAAAAGGCCGAGCGAACTTCCTTAGAAATATACCTTGGCTTGAAGTTTATTGAAATAACCCTTCAGAAAATTTCGAATTCAGTCTTCTGATTGGATGATAATGTATGACAAAGACTAAAGGTGTAAGGTGAAAAAGCCATTCTGCTGATTTTCCGAAAAGGAAACTCACAATTTTGGTCCGTCAGAAAAGTCAACAACCCTGCGTTCAGGATGCAATGTTGTTTGTTTGTAGTGAGACGTCGCAGCGAACTGAGGCTACAAAGCATAACGTACTTTGACGTTATTTTTTGCAGCGTAAAATTGGAGAAAAAACAGACGCGTTTCATATGCCATATATAAAAAGGGGTGATTAAAAATGTGAATTACTGCCATGTTCAGATTTGTTTCAATTATTTTCAGGATGTAGAATCTCTGTATTTACGTGACAAAATCAATTTTGTATAAACAAAAGCATTGAATTTCCGAATAACTAAAAAAAGGTTCATAAAAATGAAAAAACACTTAATATTGTTAGTCTTGCTTTACTATAAACTCATGAAAACCGAGGAAAATTTCTTATTCAAATAAAACCGGTCAGTATATCATTTTTACTGCCAGTAATTTCGAAATAATCTATTCAACGCGAAACTCGCAATGTAAAACGTCATTAAAATGAGAAAGCGTGACATTTTTTTTCAGACTTTTCCAGCATTCACATTTAGCGTTAAATCCACAAAATATAGATTGTAATATATTTTTGAAAAAAATGGACTGACCATTTTTTTTTAGTTCAATTTTTATTTTATTTAATCGACATTTTATAAGAGTTTAGTTACTCCTCGCGAAAATGGTGCGAAAAAATGACGTTATTTCAAAAAGCGTGACATTTTTTCAGACTTTTTCACGCGAAAATGTTGTATTTAATTAAGACTCGCAAATAAACCAAATTCAAAATGAAGAAATAAAAATCTGACCATTTTTCTTAAATGTTTTTAGATTTTACAATTTCCTTCATTTTGTGTGCCTATTTCCGTTGAAATTTCTTAGTCGTCATTTTTTGCTTCATTTTTAGCAGCGTTACACTTTCCGCTATTTTTTTTTACATGAAAAGATTTTTGCAAAATTATATTAGAAACTTTCAAAATTCACACTGCATAAGGACTAGTATTCTAGGTATATGTGTGTAAAATTTTACGACAATAAAGAGCGAATCCGCGATTTTATGGCATCTTAAACATGTATTGAAAGATAAGCATGTTACGCGTTACATGCGCTTTTTGGCGGTTTTTTTTTTATAGTTTACTCGATATTATTTTTTTCCACAGCTATTGGTATCAAAATTTAGTGTCTATAAGATGGAGCTTTTCAAAAGCTTTAAAATGATGTACAACAATGTGCTGTTATAGGCTGTACAGCGATTTTATTTCAAATTAAAACAAAAATATGACTGATTTTCAAAAAATATCTCGACGTTACTGCGACGTCTCAGTATATTTCTTTGCCAGGCATATTCGACCGGTCCACGCTTTAACCACGTGGAGTATGTGTTCTAATGGTTAGGACGGTAGCTTTTCGAATTCCGACCGGAATTTTGGAAATTGGATTACCTCCCTTAAATTTCACTCAAAACTCGCTCTACACACTCATTCACTTCCATGCCAAAGTCATTCCAAATCGTCAATCCAGTCAACTTCACGACGTTTCGTCTTAAATACAGGACTGGAGCCTTTCTGAAAGATGCAGCGGTTAAGAGCAATAACTCTAGTATGAAAAGTTTTAATCTTAGTTTCTCCTTATCGCTCCTTGATCACACCGTACAACCGGTTGCGGTGACAAGTGAGAGTCGACTACGACAGACTCGGGGAATTGTGCCGAGAAGACGGTAGGTCAAATAAACTTATTCGTGTAAATAAACGAACAAAGCTCTGGTATTCTAAAGTTGATAAATGATCGTGTAAGTGTTCAGCGCTTCTATAGAATATATTATTACTCAAATCTCTCCAAAATAAGGCAACAGTCATTGATTATTTCGAAGGTTTCCCATGAAAAATTACGAAATTAGACTTTATGCCCTCAAATTTCGCCTATCCCTAAATAAATGCTACTTTATCTTGTACACAGCTAAAGTATAATCATCCGCCGATATTTGTTCCAAATTTGAAGCCATAATTCAAAAAGATAAACTGACAGCGGGTCTTCAAAGACGACGTGTAGTCAAAAAAATGTTGCCTCTGTAGACAGACGGAATTTGAGATGAATCTTAGCATGTATATCATTCAAAACTGTCTTGATTTGTTATTAAAGAATGCGACCAAAATTAAACACTTGCCTGTGAGAATCTGAATATAGGTCTGTCGACGTCGGAAATCACAAATAATTCTGATCTGTCGTGTATCTTTTAGTGATTTTGGACCGTTTGTGAATGGTTTGAGAGAGCATTTGGAATTAATGAATGGATCGCTGAGTGAGCGATTTAGAATGGTTTCGTGGAGATGAATTTCAATTTCATGATGAAACTAGCTTTACATGTATACACACAATTGTATAGTCCGTTTGTTTGACTTCTGTATGGACAAACATCAGAATCGAATTAATGAAACGTATTTTTTTCTTGTCAAGACATATTTTCATCTTATACCATTAAGAATTTTGTTTTTCAGAATTTTTTAATGTAGAATAATGATTTTGTACGTGCGTCTACATCTACGCCTTTCATACCTTCTTGATTCTTGATTAAATGGAACAGCGAATTGTCCTACCAAAAATAGTTCTATTTTGCATAGGGACCCGAATCAAAAGTGTATGATTTTAAATTAGTTGTTTTGGTATATATAAAATCAAGTATTTTTATAAAATAAACTTTGTCGTGGATTTTGACTTCATAAGAATGTCAAATCTTAGTGTATTCTCTTTCTGTCCAAGAAACCGTTTGTCCAGATAATTGATAAATGCTTTTACCTATTCTGGGATGAACCCCATATTCACAAGCAAAACACTTCATTTAACGAAGTCGGTGTGAATTTCACAAGAATAGATAAGCAGACGACTCATAACACAAAAGTCACGTGATATTTAAGCCTAAGAGGACATGACCATCGAAATGCTAATTAGCATGTCCAAATAAAGAAAAAGGACTTTTCTTCTGTCAAACGTTTAGTATAAAACCTCGTGTTTTTACTATATGTTTACATTTTCGTATCACTAAACAGCCGTCATCACCCCCCGTGTTTAAGAGCGAAAAATGCGAAAACATTAACATTAGCATTAATTAAATAGGCAAATTATTATTTTGAAATCATTTCATTTTCAAAAAATATTTTTGGGAATGGCATTTAGCAGAAATCACATACAAATCCTTCATTCAAACGCAATTTTATTAAGGAAAAGGTTGGTCCATATAGAAGTCAAACGGACTATTCATTAAACACAATTTAAAAAAATGTGGAAATTAATACCAACCAGGAAAATGTAGATAACTATACGAATGTCTAAATACAAGTGCAGAATCATGTTTATATAGCCTAAATGATCAGCTCTGTGATCATGTATTTATGTAGTTTTGACCCACGTTTCAGTTACAAAGATACAAAGACATTGCGGCTTGTAAGCCGTTAGGGCTCTATGTGAGATCATTCTGTTTCGAAGTGGTGAAAGAAAAAAGGAAAGGCAAAATATAGCCTATACGCCGATGCGACATATTGATCGGAAATTACGGCAGTTTGTCGTGGTAAAAATCATTATCAGTACTCGGCGGTACATCGTATAGACGAGTACTATTGTCCTATCGGACGGGTATTGCACAAACCGGTTTTGCACGAGAGTTTAGTGCGGTAGTTATTTATAGATTGGGCGTTGACTTGAATAATCACTTCTATCGAGACTCTCCTGGCGTCAACACGTATTTCAAATTCAAATTCGATATTCTTGGATATTCGGAAGCGTAAATAGAATGAGACCCAACATTCTTCGGCAGTGACAGAGACAAATGGGTACAGGCTTCCAGAGTTTTTTACCACCGGTTTTATCTCTGGTTTTGTCTGGGCGAGTCAGGTCGTATTTGCGCTGTTTGTCATGATTGTTTAACGCACAATTGCACGTAATATTAAGCCCGCCTTGTGCTTTTTTGTACTTGTATTTGTTAGATCTGTTGATGCCAATACACGCGTCTCGCATACGCACAACATAGGTTTATGTTGGTTGTTAGTTTGTGAGTCCGTCGGGTAAGCTTTTATCGTCTTAAGCCCTGCGTTCAGGATGACAAATGGGTGCAAACTAATTACGAATTATTCCCCCACTTTGCAAGTAAGCGCACGTGCTAGGTAGGGTATGATTTGAAAACAGCTTGCACCGCTTTGTCATCCTGAACGCAGGGAAGGATTTTACACCTAAGTCGTTCAACTTGTTGTTGACCTTGTACCCTAACATGGTATGATGGAGCTCATTAAGCATTGTTCAGCTTCTTTATCTCATGCTCTACATTTTATCACACCATTTACAAGCCGAACAATTTTAATCCTTACAATATCAAATCTGATTAATCAATAATTTGTGCAGCCTTTGTCTGATAATCGTGAAATTATTAGGATAGAATAACGAGGCTAGGGAAGGTTGTAATGGTAGTACGAGTGCGAGAAGTTCCTGGAATACATAGTTAGGTACTCCGGTCGCCGCGATAATGGTGACCGATCAAAAATGTTAAAAACGGCGAAAAGCCTGTTCAAATTAACCAAGTATTTATATGTAGCTATTTTTTTCTGATAAATGCACCCTTGTCATAGGCGTAACTAGGATTTTGAAATTTCTACGCACGCAGAAGGCGACCAACCTAGAATATAAAGAATAAAGGTGGTATGTGGACTGTTACAAAAGATGAATGTTCTCTGTACGCTCCCCTTTTTCTATGATTTGAGCGTTGGTGAATATACATCGTAACTGCAGCTTGAAATATTTCGAAAGAGGTTTTATTTCTATAACGCACTTGCGTAATGTGCGTAAAGGGAGTTACGCCCTTGCTTGTTTGTACGCCTTCCCGTGACTTTGACGTGGTCTGTGACATAGGAACAGATATGATATTCATTTTTAAATCTTTATTTCTCGTTAAAAACCCTATGTTATGGGTACTCATTGGAATCGTCTCATCGAGACGATTCTTACGAGTATCCACAGTATAGGATTTGTGCAAGAATTGTTAATTTTTTTTTTTGAATCCATAAACCCCCCTTTATCTAAAATCCAAAATACCCCCTCTAACTGTAGCTCGAGATGTAGATCACTATGTCAAGTACCAAATTCATTCACGAGACTACTTGATGATATCATTGTTGACAAGATCAGACTCTCAGACAAGGTCATTTATAGATAGAAGGAAATGAGTAGATGTCGACTTTGATGACGATTGCACAGATTGCACTTTACACACACAAACCGGTCATTCATTAGACACTGACCGATTTTTTTGCGTAGAGTCTAGAAACGTCTTGAAAATCCTTACTTCCGTGGAAAATAAATGCATTTAAAGCTGCTCTGTCACATATTTCCTAAGAAAACTTGTTTTAAGTTTTGGAAATGTGTGTTTTTTTAGGCGATAAAGAATTGCCCAAGGGCATTTGCACTATAGACAACATATTTCAATAATTTTGTAACTTTCTTATTCCGAGTCTATAAACTACAAAATCGTTATTTTCAGTGAAAAAGCTCTCATTTCGCCTATACTGCTTTGAAGTTTCCAGCTGTCAAATATCTTAAGCTTAATCTTTGATTGAGAAAGACAAACATGTGGAATGCACATGCGTAAATAGTTAGCTCGAAATTGAAGAATATTTTTGTAAGGCGTTAGTAGTTGCTTTATTTTTCAGAATGATTTTCGCTAATTTCATTTTATTATTTTAAAGGCTTCAACGTGATGAGGTCGTTACTTCCAATTGATTTTACGAAAATTTTCGTAATCACATTTACCCAATCTGTGAAAGAGTAGCTTTAGAATAGAGTGACGAAGCGATCATACCGTCATTTTGACATTTATATTTTCTCTAAGAAAATTTGCTATAGGGATTAGTGTCTTTTTCACTGCGTTTATTTGTGTATCAATACAATTGCCTTAGCAAGTGGCAAGGCAATAACACTTTATACCCCAATAATGGCAGTAAAGAAGACACTCGTCCCTTATATCTTTAATCCTCTAGATCGGAGAAATTATTAAAATACTCGGACAAACAAAAGCTTCAAGTCTACTTTCTGCACGTATAGATTACACAATCTATTTTTAGATCGTGTATTTTTTTTTTATCTCGCTATCGAAGTGAAATGTCATAAACTAAAACAGATTTTACACAAATAAACAACAACTTTGAAATTCGTAGAGGTACTTATGACACAATAATTATCTGCGTGTTCGGCCTTAGTTGAGAAGGTTGCTTGAAAGTCTTCGGAGACTCGCAATTTTTCTAAGTTTACGTCGGATCAGAATCATAACTGCATGGTTGTAATCGTGAATTCTTTCGAGAATATCTTAATTCATGGTAGATTAAATAGCAATGTTGATGATCGGGATCTAGGTTAATTCGAGTTCCTACAACACAGGACTTGCAGATCGAAGGTCGGGGGTTTCCCGAAATAACTATTGCATATTATACAGAAATAAAGTGCAATGGATTTCCCCGCGTGATGCGATTTAAAACCAATCAGAATTCTTTATTTTATTGGACTGCAATTATGTAGATATAACACTAGTTAATGACACTCCATGTGTGAGGTATCATGGGTTTGATCTCCGGCGGTAGTACATATTTTTTCCAAATTTTTTTCTCGCCGATAGGTGGATAATTGTAAACCTGACTGGGATAGCAGCTGGGGGCAAGGGAAGTTTATAAGGGTAGGAAATGATAAATGTGGTCTTTAACCATATTCTGCCAAACGAATTAAAATTACACCTGTAAAATCAAAAACGTATTCGTTGGGCTTTTGATCACTTTGTTATTTCGTGAATATTCAGGTTGAATATTAGTTTACTATCCGATGAAAACACACATGGTTGCCCCCCCCCCCCCCCCCCCCCATTAACTTCAGGCTTGTCATTTTGTACGTAATTGCTATACGACGCAATGACGTCGGTTTTTTTTATTCCTCTTTGATTACGTAAAATAGTGTGAAATGAACGAATGCAGGGTGTAATTTTGTGGTAATTTCACTGGTTTTAAAGTGAAATAAATGATAACCTACCGTTATTTCTCGATAATTCACCAAAAAGAATAAAAGAAATCAAGAGCCATGACGGACATGGCCATCCCCCGCCATGAAAACTTGATAGTTTACTGAAGCCTAATATAAAAAAAAAGGCAATTACTCCAAAATTATGCAAGCACAATTGTTGTTCTTGTGCATTGCACTTCTCCTCTATGAGAACTATCCACCTATAAAGTTTCAAGTTGATAGCTATTTAACTTTAAATGATATGCTCCGGACAAAATCAAAGTATTTTAAATAACAAAGGACAATTTCTCCGAAATTATACAACCAAGAGATGTAGTTCTTGTTCAATGTACGTCTCCTCCGTGAGATCTAACCACCTATAAGGTTTCACCTTGATAGTTTTTTTTTTTACTTTAGGAGATATGCTCCGGATTAGTTTAGTGACGGAATGACGGAACGACGGATTGACGGAATGACGGGATCACGGACGGAGACCATTACTATACCCCCTTCGCCCAACGGCGGGGGATGATAATAGCATGTGGTTCGATCATCAAGTATGTGTAATTTTCCATTTGATTCCCCTTTCTTATGAAATAAGGAACCTTACATATGAATACGTCAAAGCCAATAAGCATCACTTAACATATGACAATAAATAAAATCTGAGTATGATAAGGGGTAAAATACCTATCTCTTAATTCGAGAGGTCATATGGAAATGAATCAGCTGGAAATCGGGTAATTGGGTACTTGTGCGGTATGAAACTCAAAGGTCTTTCCCTCATGCTCTTAAAGCGGACAACTCTCTTATTGCATGATATTTAATTACCAATTTACATCACTTTATAAGAGCACGCTTTTCAATTTGAGAATAATTTTTCTCTGTGATGTCCATATATCTGTTACATTTATCGCACCAATGCTTAAATGGCGTATATGTCTGTCTATACACTGCACACTAATACACTATCAAAATTACACGAACAAGTTTTGAGAAGGGTCACCCAAGAAACACCTCTGCCAAGTTTGTTTGAAATCCGCCAATCGGTTACTGAAGAGAATATGTTTTATTGGTCTCAAACAGCCCTGCCCTAACACGCCCATATTTTGGGATCAATCAAAATTCCACAAACAAGTTTCGAGAAGGGTTACCCAAGGAACATTTCTGACAAGTTTGGTTGAAAACGGCCCATTGGTTACTTAGGTGTTTAAAGATTTTGGGCTTAAAAAGCACCACTCTGCCACGCCAATATTTTAGGGTCAATCAAAATTCCTCGAACAAGTTTTGAGAAGGGTCACCCAAGGAACGCATCTACCAAGTTTGGTTGAAATCCGCCCTTAGGTTACTGAGGAGAAGATATTTAAAGAATTGTTAACGACTTCCGACGCATGGCGCTCGACGCACGACGGACAAAAGGTAATCACAAAAGCTCATCTCGAGCACTTTGTGCTTACGTGAGCTAAAAAAAAAGATGTGATTGGCCATTCCCATACACGTGAATTAAGCAAAAAATCGTTCTCGAATGCACTTTAACTTTATAAAATGAATTCATTTTATACGAATCCTTTTTGTTCCCATGTAACATTCAATGTTCACGCTGTGGATAAATGAACAACTCGAGTCGTTAAATCTATACAAATGGACAAAAGCTTTTGTCCCATTTCGTAAATATATAAGGCATTTTTTATTAAAGTGAGATATCTATGACTTGAGCCAGTGCTTGACATTTCCAACAATTTCAAATATGTCTGAAGCAAAGCCTCTGGCCAGCCTATGCATCTGCACAGTCTGACCAAAGTCTTTGCTAAGCGCTTTGCAGATGGATAAGGTACCAAAGTGTATTTAGTCTGCTATTTAAGCTTCTTAACATATTTTGAGAATGTCCAGGCAGCAAAAAGTTCTGGCCTTGTTCACATTTTAAATTATTGGAAATGTAACGCACATGCTCAATTTATATCGCTCTAAAGGCAATGTTGAAACACCACAATCTACGGTGGCTTTGCAAGGCTTGAATCTTCAGTCGAAGAATTATTTTTACGTCGGAAGACCAAAAGCGTTTGATGGGTTATAAATATACCATATCTAAGCAAATGTAATATTTGTAAAGGACCAAATGCGTATATACTTGTACACAGTAATCATACGGGTGATTTTAAGGGTGAGGTCTGTTTTAAAGAAATGTTAAGAACTGATTCAAACTTATTTAAATGGTTTTGATTGACTGTTGGCCAAGTTTTTAGCATATTCGACTCGTATTTTTTCACTTTAAAATCTTTGAATCTCCTCCCTTAACCACTTGGTCGATTTCAATGATTTTTTTATCGGAATGTATCTTTGGTGACCCTCTTCCTAAATTTTTCGCAAAATTCTGATTGGCCCATAGATATGGACGTGGCATGGCGTGACATAATTTTTGCTATGACAGCTTTGAACAACATCTCCTCTTCAATATCATCTTTCCTTCTGATCTCTTGCAGAGGCTGGGTAGTATACATAAAGAAAGCAATACTGGACAGAACTTTTGTCCCAAAGAATACTTTCAGTCATTCGTTAGAACAACCCTGTAACCTTTGTCTAGATTTTGATATCTCATAAAATGAAAAGAACACATTTTCCTTCCAAATCCATATGTTTTGCACTGTTTAGAGGTGAACCAGACCCGAGTTTATGATGACAAAACTTTGCAAACTGTTTGCAAATTATACTCGCCTTGCAAGTGTAATGAATGCAAAGCGGGGTATTATTTGCAAACACCTTACACCGTTAATCATCCTGAAATGAGGGCAGTGCTCGAGTCAAATAATTTGACCAGTGAAAAGCTGAATTTGATTCAATGTTGATCCCCGTAAAGAAATTGAACTCTGAACCTTAGATAGACACCGCGATCACGGGCGTGCGCCGCTTAAACAACTTAGATCTTATGATTATTGCTTTGAATAAAACAAAGAAAGACACTTTATTCGTAGTAAAATCTTTAGAATTTTTGGTATCAAAAGTTATGACAATTAAATCTGAATGACTCTCATCTTTGTTTAATGTCATATTGAGATGATGATGTAAGTAAGGGATGATTATTCTTAAGTGAATGATTAAAGCTTTGCAGGTGCAACTTAATCGCCAGTGCATTTGGAGGGAGTTTACTTGCATTGATTCGGTACTTTCAGAACATGATGTCGGCTACGAAGACTTTATATGGATTAGCTTGTATGGGTGTTTTATTTGGAACAATTTTAACAGGGTCTGTTTCTGTTTCGTTATTTCATTTAAAGTGTACAACAACCCTTTTGTTCGGTTAGCACGGCTATTTTTCACAGGATTCTCATTGTCAAAGTTCCTTCTTTATGTATTCTTGCGATAGCACTGTTTAGGGTATCTTGGCACAAATATATTGGTTTTTTTTTCTTTCAGCATAGAGATCTAAATTATACCATTAAAAGGGGGGGGGTACTTAAAATCTGTTCGAATATGCCCTGTTTTCCTTTCAATTCCCTATCAAATGGCCGAGGGTCAAGATTATATGGTGGCCGATATTTTATTCGACCTGTCAGTTTACTCTACCAGGGTCTACCATACTGGAGTTATAAATGATATATGTATTTCCTTTTCATCCTAAGCGAGTTAGATGAGACGTAAAATTAAATTTACTTAAATTTGACCATTGTACAAAAACAAAAAACGAACGACCTTTGAAATGCGAGTTTAAGTATCGATTCTGGAATGTTATCTTACAAAAGAAGGCACATTTTTTTTAAGCGTTCCAAAAATAGTTTAAACGAATATAATGATATTGATGTGAGAAAAATAATCTGTTACTCAATTTTAATGAAAGCTGATCTTAATCTCGCTTTATAACTTTTCAATTCTACGTCCGTAGCATGAACCAGTGCGTGCCCTTTCAAACCATTTTCAGCGTACTTCAAGCAAAATCTCTTGTCATCCTGCGTTACATTTCCAATTATTTCCAATGTGCACCGAGCAAAGACTCTGGTCAGCATGCGTTTCATTTCAAACCATTCCATTGTGCACCATGCAAAAGCTTAGGCCATCCTTTGTAGCATTTCTAACAATTTCTGATGTGCACCAAGCAAAGACTCTGGCCATCATGCGTGACATTTCCAACAATTACCTCAAAAACTCTGGCCATCCTGCCTAAAAAATCCAATTATTTCCATGTGCACAAAGCAAAGACCCTAGCGATCCTGCGTGATATTTCCAATCATTTCCAAGTGCACCGTGCAAAGACTCTGGCCATCCTGCGTAACATTTCTAACAATTTCCTATGTGCATCAAACAAAGACTCTAGTCGAACCTGCGTGACATTTCAAACCAAATTGAATGTGCAAATTGAAAAGACTCTTGCGATCCTGCGTGACATTTCATACAATTTCTAATGTGCATCAAGCAAAGACTCTGGCAATCCTGCGTTATATTTCCAACAATTTCCAATGTGCACTAAGCAAAGAATCTCGCCATCAAGCGCATCCGCAAATTTTGACCAGATACTTCACTACGCGCTTAAATAGATAAATAAGTTCTCGATGTGTTTTATTTGACAGACTTTTAAAATGCACTGTGAAGCTGTCTACGTTGCTACAGTCATGGACATCGTGAAACTGGCAATCATTCCTTTCAAAACCGTTCTTAATCACTCATTCAGCGGTTCATTGTTTGCTCCAGGCACTCTGTCAAACCATTCAAAAACACTCCAAAATCGTTCAAAAACGCTTCGAAATTGTTCTAAATGATCAGTTTTTCAATAAATGTGATAAAAAATTACATAATCATATCGGCGGGTGTTTATTCATAAGCATCTGTTTGACCGTGAAATCCGACAAAGCGTACATTTTATTAAAGGGGGTAAAACATTATCGCTTATTTGCTCAAATTTTACGAAATAATCGATTATAGCTTACCTCCCTTGAAAATCATTTAAAACTTGCTCCACACACTCATTCAATTTCAATAGAAAAAAAACCCCAAAATTGTTCAACTTGTCAATTTCACGATGTTCCTTACTGTAAATGTATGCACTTCCAGCACATATCAAATTGTTGAGAGTACCATACACAGGCCCATATGTCTCAAAGAAATTCTCAGGGCAGATCCATTGCATTTCTTTTTTCGTGAAACAGAATGGTAAGTTTTTTTTCAATGGCCAAATCTCGATCAATACTACCGTAATTTCCGGACAATAAGCCGCGCGGCTTATCTGAAAAAAAAGATGAATTTTTTTCGCATGCGGCCTATACGCCGGTGCGGTCTATAGACCGATTTTTTCAAAGGACATTCTTTTAAGAAAAATTATCTGTGAATAGTCATAATTTGAAGGTGCAGAAAAAGAACGATCGTGTTATTGTGATAATACCCTATTTGTGGCTGGCAATCATCCAAAAAAGGTGTGAAAACGTTTTTCGTATATAAGATTTTGTCAATTTTTATATCATGGGGCCGTTGGTGTGACAAAGTGTGAATTTTAAAGCATTAAGATCACACAATGAAAAAAGATTAAAAAAAAATTTATTTTCGTTAATGTTAAAACAAGAATATTGCGGCATTTACGCCGGTTTGGCTTATTGTTCTGAAAATATGGTATGAACAATAATATTAATTCAATGTATTGATCATTACTCAATGTAAGTCATACACGATGAAAATGCCCTCTCTAAGATAACGCAGTCTGTGAGAATAAATTTGATCTCGACTATTGCTGAACCAAAATAATGGTTAATCTTGTTGTCAAAAATATTGATCGAGTGGATTCCAATTTTAACCGTGTAAACCTTTATTCGTTTCAATTTTTGAAGGTACTGATGCTAACCTTGTCTGCCTTTTTGGTTCCAAAAGCTACTTGAACATCATGAACTGCGCTGGTACATGTGCCAAGGCTAGATTTAGAGCAGGTAAGTCAGATTCTACAACATTCGTAAATTATACTGCCATAGATAAATGGCATGACATTTCATATTTTAGCAATACTTAGAACCAGGTGCACGTACAGTTTAATCAGAGTCTTCACTTTACGCTCAATAAACAATCTCTGTTCGCAGTCACAGAATACAGTCAATCTTGCTCGAGCGACCAAGTCTATTAAGTGACCATTTTCATTAAGCGACTGTTTTCAAAACCCGCTTCTTTAAACGAAATATCTGAAGAAGAAGTTATCACTGGTGTAAAAGTTATTATAAATGAATCCCATGTTGTTAAACTCACCAGAAACGTCTCATTTAAGACGATTCTTTTGGGTTATAACGGCACAGAATTATTTAGAATTTCGCATTAATATATATATATATTCAATCAAAATTGTAATTCTTATCTGTAAGCAAAACGTGTATTCAGCGACCATTTTCTTTAAAGACCAATTTTTGGTAGTCCCATTTGTGGTCGCTTAATACAAGTTTTACCGTATTTTCAAAGAACAGTACAATACATGCATATATGCATATATGATCTGCAATATGATTTTGTTGTATGCAAACAGATTTTAAGCTAGTCTAGAATAGAAATGTTATTAATCGAGCCATGGCGAGCTTAAACTTATAATCGTGTTTTCTTTATGTTTTTTTCCATTATCGAAAAACGGTAGATTATAATATGATACACTCACTGCCTAACCAGTGAAAACCCTAAACGCATACCCAGCCTAATTTCATTTCATCCTATCTGACGTTATCTAGACGGAGCGGAATGGTTACCGTCATCAAGAACGTTGCACAGCAATCACGTGCAAAATGATGTGCTTTGATAAGAAAATCTGCCCAGAAATGTTCACATTTTGTCTATGTTTACATTTAAAATAATAAAAAAAAAAAAATAAATCGCTTGATTTCCGAATTAGATCGATTGGCATTTCATTATGTTGTACCCTAAATGATATAAATATAGGATCTGTCATGTGATTTTATTTGACGCAAGCTGATCTTAATCGAGTCTGAAATGTTATTAAGCGGGACTTGTCGAGGTTTCTAGAATTGGTTAAGATTAATTTGTCTCAAATAAAATCGACGCACAGATTCTTTTCCTCACATAAAGAACATTTTGTAAATTATATACTATTTTCGAAACGATCTGATGACCGAAATACCCCGAAAACGTGCGTTAGATGACGTCGTGGTGACGTCACTAAGAATGTGATCTTACACGAAAGACAAGGATATCTCTGATGGGTGATCGTGATAGGAGACAAGAGAAACTATGTAAGAAAATTCGATATTACACCGAAACAAACGATTATCCTCTAAATAGTTGTTTACTACACTTATAGAAATTTGGTATGGTTGTTGGTACAAGAAAGTTGTAGATTGTTGTAGACGAATGTTTAATGATGTGGCGACATTCTTCTGTAATTGGCCACTGTGTAATATAGTCAACATGTGACGTTACCATGCAAATTGCATAGCGATGACCCACTTCAAGAAAATGGTCCTAAAACTTTCACTTTGTCCCATTTTCTCTAATTTAAGAAATATATCAATCGTTTGTTTTTCGAGAGAGATTGATCTATATTTCATTTCGTGACAATCAAAAGCTTTTGTTGTTCACTCATAGAAATATTAAATCGATTTACAGTGAAACAAACGATTATCCTATATTCTTTTATGCTTTTCGGTGGTTTATCGAGAAATAACGGTAGATTATCACTTGATAAACTCACCGCAAAAGCAGTGAAATATCAAAAACTTATACCCTGCTTTTGTGCATTTCATCCTATCTGACGTCATCTATGCGGGGCGAAATAAGTGACGTCACAATGAACGTTGCATAGCAATCACGCGAAAAATGACGCGCTTTACGAAAATATGTCCTAGAAATTTCACACTTTGTCTCATTTTTGCATTAAAGAAATAGAATAATCGTTTGTTTTTCGAGTAAGATCGATTAATATTTCATTTCGTGAAAAACAAAAGCTATATTTTCACTCGTGGCTCCACCACTCGTGAAAATATAGCTTTTGTTGTTCACACAAGGAAATATAAAATCGATCTTACACTGAAACAAGAGTAACCCTCTATTCAATCGTATACTACTTATAGGCATGTGGTATGGTTGTTGGTACAGGCAAGTTGAAGATGGTTGTAGACGAATGTATAATGGTGTAATGACATGTTTCTGCAATAAGCCACTTTGTAACACCGGAGGAATGCCAATCAACTCCGCTACAGTGAAAGTTAACATCACAAAGAATGATCTACCTTACCATTTACTAAAGATCTGAATTATTCAATGATTTGGAACTATAGTTGGAATAGAAGAACCGTCAATGTTCAGTTTCCGTTTTTACGAACATTTCAATAACTTTTAAAAAGGTACATGGTTTCAAGTACTATATTTGGAATCGCTAATTTTTTTTCGACGATTTTACTCTGATAATCAACGTTTTTTTAACAAAAAAAAAACAAAAAAAAAAAACAAAAAAAAAACCAACGTGTGAACAGGTAAAACATCAATTAATTGACAAGATGAATGATTTTTAATGATTTCAAGTGATACTAAATGAGTATGTGGAGCCTGTTTTGAATGGTATTTAAGGTAGATAATACATTATCTTCAATTTCGACTTAACTGGACGAAATTAGCGATGTTTTATTTCTTCTCTTTAAAGAAAATCTGAATTTGTAAGTCTACACCTCCAAACTAGATACGTTAAAATCCATAGCCTACCAGCCAAAAAAATCGAGGAATGATATGTTTAATTTCAAGGATATGTTGATCGTTTTTACTATTTAGAAATGTTTTTAACGATTTCTCTGCGTTTTTAAGTGGTATGAGCGGCTGTTTGGAATGAATTAATTGGCACTGAAATAGCTATTTAGAACAATTTTGATCAAAGTGAAAGTCATTTTCATTATGTTACTTACTCTTAAGTGAAATTAAACCATACAAAGAATGATTTAACCTATCATTTACTCAACATCTGGTTTATTTGATCTAAAGCTACAATGGGAATAAAAAGAATCACCTAGTTTCTTTATCTTTTTTGTTAATATTTCTATAAACTTGAAAAAGGTACGCGTTTTTCGCATGCAATATGTAATTGCTTCGTTAGTTTTAGACGATTTCATGCTTAAGTTGAATCAAAGTCTTGGACGCCGTCACGTCGATGATCCCTTTTTTACAAAAAAAGTAACTGACCCGCCACCGGCGATGTCAGGCTAAGTTTCTGTTATGCAGTTACATAATAACCGCAGACGTGATGATGTAAAAATTCTTTGCAATGATGAGACAGAAAATGCACGGTCGAAAAATTGCAATCAAATGGAATAGTGAGAATCGTGAGGAAATCCATTGCACATTATTTCTGTATGAAATATGTATTTCGGGAAACACTCCAACCTGCAAGTCTATTGTTATAGGAACTCGTATAACCCTCGTTCCCCTTCAATAAACATTGCAATTTGATCGAGGTAGCATTTAGATATTTTCATAGGAATATTTTGTTGTTTACAAGCACACAATTCGGATTCTGAGCCGCCGTTAATAGTGAGTCGACGAGAACTATCAAGCAACCATCCAAAACCATGTCCGACTACACCGATTTCTTTTTAGATTGGAGGAATATTTGACAGAAATATTTCCTATCATAAGTCCCTCTAAGAATGTCAAAAATGTCGTGTAGTTGTGTACTATTTCTAAAGCTTATGCCAGTAAACGTCGATAGCGAGGCACCAATACATATTTTTGCTGATCTAAAATAAGATCATGTGTATTGATCCAAACGAACAAAAATTAGACTTGAAACTTTATTATTCAGCCAAGTATTTTAATTGTTTCTTAGATCTGGAGGATTATTACTATAAGGATCGAGTGTATTTTTTACTGCGTTTAAGCCTCGTTTACATTTGGCCTACGGAGCCCGTACGGCGCCCGTATCTCGCCGTAAGCACAAAATCGTGCGATGCCCGTGCGGTGACATGCGGTGCCCGTGCGATCATCGCACGGTATTACGGGCACCGCAGACACCTGCGATCTCGTTTAAAAATATGTTATACACATCTTTAAAAATTGCAAGCCCGTAGCCTTGTGCGGACACCGCACGGTCGCCGTACGGACATCGTACGGAAGCCTTGCGATGATCGCGCGGAAATCGCACGATATCTTAACTATCAAACATCCAAAATAAAACCCGTAGAATCGTGCGATGACCGCACGGCATCCTCTCGATATCCGTACGGAACCCGTACGATCTCCGCGCGGGAATCTCAGGATTACCCTGCGATATCGCACGGGACCCGTACGGTCTCCTTAAGGTATGTTCCCCCCAAATATTTAAAAAAAACGCACGGTCACCGTGCGGCATTGTGAACACAAACGCCGCAGACCGTAGCTGTCTGCGATGTCAAAAAAATCGTAAGAAAAATCGCAGGCTGCGATATCGTACGGCGGCCGTGGCAAATGTAAACTAGGCTTTAGTGGAGTATAAAGTGCTATTGCCTTAGCACATAGATTAAACATGTAATGCGTTATTTGCTATGTGCATACGCTCAACCCTATATTAAACTTATCGTTCTATCAACACGGTGGCGAAATGTCGTCGACTAGTCGACGATAGCGAACTGAAGTAAAAAGGTCAAAAAGAACAAAAACGTGTCTGCGATGCTGATTCCGGGGCCCGGTCAATGATGGGACGTAGCCCAAGACGCTGGCGATTAGTCGTTAGACGTCGCCTACTAGTTGGTATTTTTCTTTTAAATTACCGACGCGTCGACGATCTCCGCTATTGAAATGGCATCGAAAAGTCACCAACCAAATGTACCGATTCCGCAAAAAATCGTCGGCGATGCCTCGCCGGCAGGTCGATGCATTTGTCTAATATCCAGTTTGAAAAACGTGTGTACAGTGGTGAAATCTATTGAAGTTGTGGGACAATAGTTATTATACAATGTATAATAATTCACATATAATTGAAATAAATATAAAGTGATTTTATACTCTGGAAACGTTGTGAGTAATTTCATTCGACGTCAAGATAACTATGGAAAGCAAATACAAAAGCGAAACAAACAACATATTTTTTGCAGTAGAAAATGGTCTCCTCTATGATAGTGCCTATGTCATAGTCTTTGCATAAGTAATGATAAAAATTTTGCTTAGTTTATTTTCTTAAATTGAAGGAGATTTGTATCATTGTAAATCATGAAATGAGCAATTTCAAAGAACCAATTTCTCCCTTTCAACCAATTCGGTTGAGCTTGAATAAACAACTAGAAAGCCATGAATGGCTCGAGTCGCTCCACAGGCTTGTAATTCTTGTAATAGCAAATCAAAGTTTTGTCAAGATTTTTAGATATTTTGAGTTTTACCGATGTTGAATATGATTTTCAAACTTTTCACTATATAACATATAGAGAAATGACCTCGGCCCATTAAAGACATATTTTTCATCCAATAACAATAATTTTTGGTAGACTGAAAATGGGTTACTCAAGGATAATTCCAGTGAAATTTGGTTGATACCGATCACTTACATTCTAAGAAAATGTTTTTCAAAATTTCCATTATATAACATATAGAAAAATGACCTCCGCCCATAAAATACATATTTTTCATCTGATCACAATATTTTTTGTAGACTGATAAATGGTCACCTGAAATTCATCCAGTAGTTTCTGAGGAGAAGATTGTTAAAGAAAAAGTGAACGCACGGTCATACGTACGGACGGACGGACGGACGTACAACGGACACAACGCCATGACAATAGCCCCAGAGGCCTTCAGCCAGTGGAGCTAAAAACAACAACAAAAATGATAATTACATAGTCCTCTCCAATAGCAATAATTTGTGTTGAAAGTTTCACTTCCGACCAAACCTCAGAATTAAGACCACTCCGCTATTAAGACCACTTTCAAAAAGTACCCCAAGTGGTCTTAATAGAGGGGTTTAACGTTATTATTGAAAATAATGGTAGTTCTGGTACAGTTAGTAACACCGTGAAATTGATATTAACCCCGATCAAAACCATTCTAAATCGGTCTCCTAGCACTCAATCCATTCACGCCAAACACTCTTAAATTACTCAAAAATGCTCAGAAATTGTCGAAATCATTTCAAAAGCGATTAACATTTCCTTGTTTCTTTGAAATCGAATAAATTAATTCACTTCTTCTTTTTTTTGCTGGTATCGATTTAAAATTGTCTGATTGGTGCGTTTAGACAAACCAATTGAACATTACGTAGATTTTTAAGGGAGAAATTAAACATCGCTAATTTCGTCCAAATTGGACGGAAATTTGGACGGAATTAGCGATATTGTATTATCCCCATACAATTTCATTCAAAACACGCTACACATACATATTCAATAATCAGAAATATTTCCTGATCATTCATGGTCAATTACGGTTGTTGGTTAACCGAGCGACTCGTTTTGGCGATAAGGGAAATTGTCGGACGTGCGTAGAGTGTTTGCCAAAGTCCAAACTGAGCGGACTATATTTTTGGTGGACGTTTACGTTCACCAGTGTTACCGCGTAAGAATAATCCAGTCAGATGTTGATAGCTTTTGATACCACAAAGACATCTTTTAAATGCGAAATTATATGCATTGCTGAGATCTCACGAACGCTTGACTTGCGTAGATCTATATTTCAGACCGAATAAGTAATTTGCCCTTTGTTACCCCACGATCTATGGGAGGTCACTCATGAAAACTTGGTGAATGGAATTACTGGAATGGTAGCCTCCCATGATACTACTAAAGGTTTATGCAATAGGGTTTTACATCACTTTTCATCACAGAACAGTAAATCTTGGGACGAGTGTGTGCATTTTTTAATGTTAATATAAACACTTACCTTTTTTGCAATTAAGATTGGAAATCACGGAAGAGTTCATTATTATTATTTTTTAGAATTTTTCAATCAGATAAAAACAGAATTTTAATTGTGACAACGGATATGCGATTAGCGTTACAAAATAAGAATAACAATAAGAAAATCTAACTGCATTTTCTTTCATTTCATTTTATACACAATGGAATCAGACAGTCACTCTTTAAACTACATCCGGCATAATGCCGAAAGTGTTCAAAACCTTGTAATAACAGGGTAGTAGTTGACTATCGACAATATAATTATGTTGAGAAGTGTATAAGTCAAGATCTCTCTCTCTCTCTCTCTCTCTCTCTCTCTCTCTCTCTCTCTCTCTCTCTCTCTCTCTCTCTCTCCCTCTCTCTCTCTCTCTGT